>CM052896.1:115935902-115981512 GCA_028534135.1 Potos flavus | reverse complement strand
CACCATTTTTTTTTAACAGAAAAAGGATACTGACATTTAGCTTTCCATTGAGGGTCAGATGGGGATGAGTTGGAGGGTTTTTAACTTTTGGAACACCTCTAAGAGACTCCCAGACCAAGCCGGAAACTTCCTAGTTGCCTTGAATATTTGGCGAGTTGGGGGTGGGAGAGGAGAGGACTTCAGAAATAACACTTTAACCATGAACAAGGATAGATCTTTTAGATTTGGAGGATAATGACAGTTGCCTGATTCCAAATCTCCACATACACCTCCCCCCCAAAAAAACTCATAATATTAATTAGAAACTCAGATAAGACCACTTATGACCCATATCATCAGCTTTGCTGGCAGTTAGGGAATACCATACTCTTCAGATTACACCTAAGAAGGGAAGGAAAAACCACACCAAATTCTGGCAGAGCTCTTGCTATAGCAGTCCTGTGGGGCATAGTGTGGGAAAGGGAAGTCTTAAGAGAGTCTTTGAAAAAGAATAGAGAAAAGAGAGGGGAAAAGAACTGTTGATGAGCCAGTAATATTTATTTATAGAGCTGGGACTAAAGATGGGGCTGCACATAGAAGAACAGCATGTAAACCTTAAATTACGTTGTGTATATAACTATTTGTAATTTGTATTGCATAAGAACACTTAGAGCATAAGTATGTGTACATGTTTGTTCCCAATTTTAGATTCGATTTCAATTTTACTTGAGGTTACAGCAAAAATCTAGTTTTTCATGATGAAACATCCAGAAGCAGAACTAAGAAACCATGCAAACCATGTAAACATTCTCAAATTTAAGCATTTATTTCCAAGCTAAAAAGGTGGGAAAGAGGTGTTAGGACCTGCCTCCTCAGATTGCTCAGGCCTCTTTTTCTGCTTCAGCTTCCCCACCAAGTATCCTCTAGTTGCTGACATTCTAATATTTCTTGGAAGGATTACTGCCTTTTGTTTGATGGGAAGTGGCTTAGTGATGGCCTGGCAGACTGTCTAGAGACATGGACATTATTGGTATACTTCACATTCCATTGGTTCAACCTTAGAATGTTTGGGTTTCGTCATTCAGGGTTAGATCATTACTCTTGCACTCATCACGATCTTCTTTTTCTGGGTGAGTCGGCTATATGCTTTTTGGTTGACTTCATATGACTTAAACCAGTAAATAAGTTTAAGGTCAAATAATTTCATATACAAATAATTTTCTACATTAGAAGATTGTAAGCAAATAGTTTACACCAATTGAATGAGGCATCTCTTACAGTATTTTAAAACACACATACTACATATATATATATAATGTAAGTCCAAGTACAACATAAGTTCATACACAGCATAAGCATATATGTACGGAAGACTTAAATATATATAAAATGGCATAAGTATACATTTCCTAGCTCTGTTCATGAAAAAGCCTAGAAGGCAAGATTTCCCCATAGCAGTGAGCACATGTGGCACCAGGATCTTGGCTCCTAAGACCATTTACCCTTAAAAGGAATCACGGCTACTTGTAAGAGGAAGCAAATAGATGCTGAAAAGGAAGGAAAGAAGAAAAATAAATGAAAGGGTCATGTCAGGACACAGAAGCCAGCCTGAAGATGCTTCCACAGACCAAATCTGGGTCAATTTTGCAGGAAAATACCAAGGACAGGAATGAATTTTAAGCCACTGAAAAAAATGGTAATCCATGAATACTCCGATAATAGATAGATAGATAGATAAATAGATAGATAGAAGGGAGGACTCTTCTTAAAGTACAGTGCTAACTGATAAACATAGAAGGGGTAGAAGAGGTGGAATATTATTACAAAAGTTATTATTATTGTTATTATTTGTTAAAGATTTTATTATTTTGTAACCATATAGTAAAGATTGCTTTAGGCAAGAATCATCAATGAATGCTAAATGTAGGTGTAGGAGTTTGATGAGGAACACGATATTTTAATGGCCATGTAGTGCCTCTCCACAGATTGCTTATTGCAGGGAGGAAATCAGTACCTGTATAATCCAGAAACTGGACAGCACCTTGACTGGGTGATCAAAACTAACATCACCAGGATACCTGGCTGGCTTAGCCAGTAGAGCATGTAACTCTTGATCTCAGGGCTGTGAGTTTGAATCTCACATTCGGTGTATAGCCTACTTAAAATACATAAAACAAGTAAATAAAAAATAAATCAATAAAACTAACGTCACCAATATGGGACAGATGAACACTGTATGCTTTTTGTTGTGATACCCTGAGAAACACACATCACTTAAGTAGTACTCCAGCTAGGCATCACAACCGGAATCGTGAGCAGACTTCAGTCAAACAAAATTCTGCTTAAATAAACAAAAATAATGATCTCTATGCTTCAGAAACATCAGTTATAGTTTGAGGAGGTCTTCCAGATTAAACAAGACTAAAGGGACATGACAAAATAAATGCAATATGTGGTTGTATATTGGATTTTATACTCAAGGAGAAAGTGATATTAAAGGATGTGTTAGTTGAGGTTCTCTAGACAAACAGAACCAATAGAGTGTGCGTGTGTGTGTGTGTGTGTGTGTGTGTGTGTGTGTGTCTGTAAAGAGATTTATTATAAGGAATGGGCTCATGGGATTCTGGAGGCTAGCAAATCCAAAATCTGCAAGGGTGGGCTAGCAAGCTGGAGACTGAGGAGAGGTGATAATCCAGTTCTAGTCTGAAGGCAATGTGCTGGAGAATTCTCTTCCTCAGGACAGACTGGTCTCTTTGTTCTATTTAGCCTTTCAACTGATCGTATGAGGCCCACCCACATTGTGGAGGACAATCTGCTTTACTTAAAGGCCATAGATTTAAGTGTTACTCAGAAACACCATCACAGTAACACCCAGAGTAACGCTTGACTGTTTGACCAAATATCTATATGCCACCTCCTTAAATCATACTTAACCTCCAAGTAAAGACAATAACAAGGTCAAACTTGGAGCTAACAGGGTACAGCTATCCTGTGTACAGCAGAAAACACACTAACCATTTTTGCAGAAGAGGATTCACAGTTCTTGAATGATGTTTATTTTTCTCCTTGATAGCCATCCTTTGAGTTAAATACTATGACATAAAGTCAATACATCATATGTTACATGATAAGGGAATAAGGGAGGAGAGAACAAAGGTACTTGTTTTATACATGTGCACACACACACACACACACTCATTGCAGTCTTCATTTCTGTCACTGGTCACGTGGTGCCTTCACAGTCCTTCAGGAATGCGCCAGAAAGGAGCTGTGGTGCTGTAACCATCCACTTCCAGGTGCTGGCCGCATGTTGTGTAGAACTATCTACCCAGTCCTGGGTCTTGTCTTTTCTGTCTGCCGATCTTAGGGACCTCCCCATGAGGCCACAGGTGCAGGCTGGGAGAGTGAAGGTGGTGTGGCGGGAGTGGGGACCTCGGGCATTTGGACCACTTGTTCACATAACTTGTTTGCTTTCGGGGCCCGCTCAGCCCCAGTCTCATGTATACCACTTCCATTTTATGATGGAAGCTCCTGTACACAGCTAACTTTCCGGAAGACGATCTGCTTTACCCAGAGCCTACCAATGAAACATTAGTCTCATCCAAAAATACCCTCATAGCAACACCCAGAATAATGTTTGACCACGTATCTGGGCACCATATAGTCCAGCCAGATTGAATGTAAAATTAACAATCACAAAGAACATCAGACAGTTGACAAATCAGGATAGGGACCATAGATTAAAGTATTTTATCAGTGTTAAATTTCTGAATTCTATAACTATACTGAGGTTACTTAAAAGCGTTTTTAGAAATACCGAAATATTAAGAGACCAAGATGCATGATATGTACAAACTACTCTGAATAGATCAGAAAAAATAAGTCATGTGTGAGAGCGTGTGCGTATGTGTGAGTGTACGAATAAGAGAAGTGTGGCAGAACGTTAAAAATTGGTAATTCTGAATATGAGAGTTGTCTAGTAGCAACTTTAGATTTTGAAATCATTTTAAGATAAGAAAAAATTTAAGTGAGCAGGGAGCACTATCATAGTGTTTAAGAGGCACGAAAGCTCTGTGACTTGTTATATGGCACACCATTGTGCTCATACCCTTGTCGTAAAATCAGAGGTGTTAATTGCTTGACTTGGTTTCAGGGGAATGGGTTGTACATTTCCTGTTTGAAATAAGAAGAGAAGGGGACAACAGGGGAGCACGGTCCTGTACAGCTCTAGTCCCCCGAAGTCCTTCCAGAGCACTCCTTGCCCTTTTCTTCTGAATTGCAGGCTTGGTGTCAGAGGGTTGTTGTGGTGGAGAAAACATGGTTAAAACTGAGATTGGAGAGGAAGGATGGGACAAGACGGGATGAATTTAGTTTCTTCAGTCCCCAGTGTTCATCTGCATTAAATTAGGCAGTTCACTATGAGTTAAAATTAACATTTTTTGGAAGTAGAACTATTCTTGAAAAACAAGTTGGCAGTAGGCCCTCTGAAAGTTTCTAGCCCTAAGCACATATTATCACAAACTGATTTGATTCAAGGCTGCTGCATGTAAGTGCTGATAGAAACCAAATTGGCACTATTAGCAGCATGTAGTCTGGAAACTAGAAAAAGGAAGGGGTGTTGATAAAGTTCTTTCTCACAATAGAATCAGGCGTAGAGGTGACAATAGAATTGCAGTGGAAAAATGAGGTTATGGCTTAGGAGGGACAAAGTGCTGCTGTATTTTCTTACATCAAATTGAAATCTGACTCTTGGGAATATTACTTTGGACTGTTTGGTCTGTTTGAAAACTACGTTATATCTCGCACAGGAGATACAATTTAAAATATGTCAGCAAATACCAAAATAATTGTGGTGGCACTTTGGAATCTGGAGTGTTTACCTTGCTGTGATGGTTTCAGTTTTTATCATGTGTAAGTTATCTAACGTTTTGCTTGCCAAAATACTGCAGCATGACTCGCAGTGCACATGAAGGTAGACCTTCAGAAAAAGGCGAGCCGTGCAGAGTGTCAGTGGTGTGGCTCTGTTCTTTGTCTATCCGGATTGAGGTTCAAAGCGCGGTTGTCTTTAAACTGTCAGCTAATGATTGATTAAACTAACACTAAGTGATAAACTAATACTGAGGGAGCTTACCTCTAAAAATAAGTCTTCTAAAAACTTCAATGCAATCCTTTTAATGTGCTCTACTGTTCCCTAAATTATCTTTTTCTTCACATTTTTGCGTGTATTAATCTCAGCCATAGGACCTGGCCAGGAAATGCAGTATGCAAGTTGACGGTTTTTGTAAAGCTGTATGTTTTATAATAATTGTGAATTTTCAAATAATCTACTGTAGTAAAATTCTTTATTGTCCATTGTCATCTTCATTTGGAAATCCCACAGACATTTCACGTACATTTCATTCACAAGGTTTATGTTCACCAAAACTATATACACCCCCACACACATCTGCATATTAAATAATATGTTATCAAATCACATGCAATTATAGCAAGGACAGAAAAACTTGTAACATTTAAGAATAATGCATTAATAAATAACCTGTTTTTATAAAATTGAAGAATAAGTTGCTTGGATGATGTGGTGTAAGATGTACCAAAAATGTGTGCATTTTGAAAAATAAGTCTTAGAAGCTTTATATTGCTCTTAGAAAATATGTGGCTTTTCTAAAAAGCAAGCATTACCTTTGACAAACAGATATGTGTGCAAAACAATAACCAAATAGACATCAAGAAAATTCTTGTTGAATCTGAAAATCTCTTCTTTATGACATTCGTGTTTAAAAAATATCGTCATGGGAGAAAACCCAAAACACAAAAAAATACTTTGATGGTTCTTTATAGCTCTCATATTTTTGTATTGAGGTATAATTTACATATAGTAGAATTCACTTGTCTTGGCTTACAGTTTTGAGTTTTAACAAATGGGTACAGTTCAAGTACAACATTATGAAAATTGATCTTTTCTTTTGCTCCAAGTACTTTATGATTTCGTGGTCATTTAGGGATTATCAGTTTTTTAAAGATTTTATTTATTTTAGAGAGTGAGCAAGAGAGAGAGAACATGAGCAGGGACAGAGGGAGAGGGAGAAGCAGGTGCACCTGCTGAGCAGGGAGCCCAATGCGGGACTCGATCCCAGGACCCTGGGATCATGACCTGAGTGGAAGGCAAATGCTTAACCGACTGAGCCACCCAGGTGCCCCAAGGATTATCATTTTGAATTGAAGAGATTATATTACAGCTATTCAGAATTTCATGATTTTAGTGATTTTCAATGTTTTCACTTTGTGCCTAGTAGTATTAATACATATTAAGAAATTCAATTTTTCTTTTGTTTTCCTAATTTCAGTGCCTTAGTGTAGCCTTTATCGTTTTTGGCCTCAACCATTGTATCAACCTGTGCGTTGGCTTTGCTGTCTTCATGTGAATTGCTTTCTAACTCATTTTCCATGCTGCTTCTGCTGCTGGTGGTCTTTCTCAGGTACAGAAATGGTTATCTTAATCCTCTGCTTAAAATCTGTTATTGGCTCTTGTTGCCTTTAGAACAAAATACATAACCTTTTCCAATCAGAGTCTCTGTGAATTGATTCCTGCTTTGCGTCTTGCTGTGCCTTCTCACCCTCTCCTCCTCTTCCATTTGCCTGTCTGCACTGATTGCACATTCCCAGGGATGCCATGTTCTTGGTCATCTTGGGGTGCTTTTGTGTGTTTCTTCTGACAAGCAGGCTCTTGTTCCCCATCCATGCCTAACTTCCCCAAACCTTCAGATGTGGCGAGGTGCTCCCTTGCTACTCTCTGCCTCATACCTCTTTGGTAGTGCTTGTACTGTGGGCTTTTTCACTGGCCTGAGTACCTCCGCTGGACGCCACGCCGCGTGGCATCAGGGAGGATGTCTGCTCCGGTGTCGCCACTGATTGGCACAAAACTGGATTCAAGGAAGCATTTAGAATATTTGTTCAATTAGTAGACTGTGTAGTTATGTGTAGAGTATGAAGGCTGCCTAAAACCTGCGATAGAGGTAGGGAGAAGGAAAATGTCCTATCCCAGCAGGGGGCCCCAGAATTCCTTGTATGGGGGGAGCTGCCCTGGGGACACTGCCTTGATATCAAGCCCACTTAGGGATGTGAGTGCGGCTGTTAGCTCGGGCCGAGGTGTCAGGAGTGGAGGAAGCTGCTTGATAGAATACAAAGGAACCGATTTGTTGGTTTTGCTCCTAAGAGAGGAGAGACAGAAAAGGAGGAAAGGGAGGAATTGGTGAGATAAAGACCCCCTCCCTCAAGGCTGGAACATGGTGAGAAAGGCGGACTGTTCCTACTTCCAGTTCCCCTTTCACTGTTGCGGTGTGTGCCAGTCCTCTGCCTTTCTCCGGAAATCTTCACCAAAGTCTCTTCTACTCAGGAATGCTTTCTGCCTGTGTTCAGGTTTTGTTACTGTCTTTTCTAGAACTCAGAGGAGGCCCCAGTGTCGTGTCTGGATTGGTGTGGTGTGGAACAGAGGTGGTGCCTGAGGAGCTCAGAGGGAGCTGAGGATATCAGCTCTCCTGGGAACTGTTAGAGGCCTGCGGGGAGGGCAGGCTGCGCCAGTTGGAGTCCCCTCAGTCTAGAGCTGGCAAGCCCCAGCTCGTGAACAGGATACATAAAGGGGAGAAGATGAAGGTACAAAGGAGAGTAGTTTGTATTAGGATGGTGGGGTTATAATTGCCCTCACCTCTGAGAATTTCTCTGTTATAGGTCATAATAGAAGAAAAGTTTTATTTATTTATTTATTTATTTTCCAGTTACTTTTATTTTATTTTTTCATTGTTCCAAGATTCATTGTTCATGCAGCACACCCAGTGCTCCATGCAATACGTGCCCTCCTCAATACCCACCGCCAGGCTCGCCCAACCCCCCACCTCCCTCCCCTCCAAAACCCTCAGTTTGTTGCTCAGAGTCCACAGTCTCTCATGGTTCATCTCCCCCTCCGATTTCCCCCAATTCACCCTTCCTTTCCTTCTCACAATGTCCTCCATGTTTTTCCTTATGCTCCACACGTAAGTGAAACCATATGATAATTGACTCTCTCTGCTTGACTTATTTCACTCAGCATGAAGAAAAGTTTTAAGAAGCGGAAAATGTCTACAGTATTGTGCTGTGATCTTATTCACACCAGTACTTGGAAATTAGAGTTAATGTTGATTTCTTTAATAGTGAAGGTGCTAGAAAGGGGAAGGTGAAACTAATCGCCGGAGAGTAGGAAATTTGAGTCAGGACTGAAACTCCTTTCTTTACCAAAAACGGGAACTTTTTTTATTAACTTGTTAGGCTTTGTTTCCCACCCCCCTCTTATTTTTTAATTGATGAGATAATGTCTCAGAGAGGAAGACAAACCTGGAAAGTGCCTGAAAGTTGGATTAGCGTTTTTTGTGGACAAGAGTGTGATGTTTAAGCTTTCTAAGCTGATGTTTTATAGGTCACAGATTTATAACAAATTGTGGTTTAATTATTTCGGTTTCAGCTGCAGCAAGCTCTTTCCCTACTTCCTTCTGTACTCGCAGCTGAATCTCACAATGCCGCTTTCTGTAATTGTTTTCCTTTTCTTCCAAGATGAAAACAGTCACAAAACCATTGACAAGGTCACAGTACACGGCTGCAGTGTCTTGTAGATACTGCTCTTAATAAGGTGTTCCTCGATAGTGACAAACAGGGTTCAATGCTGGATCATTCTGTTAATTGCATTTCCTCTTCATGCTCTGATTTCATGCCTATAGCTGTGATTACAACCTCAGAAGACTGATATACCAACCCAAATGACATCTTACCACTTCAGAGTGGGACATAGAAGAAACTACACAAAACACTTGATTTGCTAGATTAGTGCATTTTTTTCCTTTGGGGTAAGGGTCTCGAGTTAAAATTGGGTTGCTGGGTGAGTATGGACTTAGAAAGAAGGGAATTGACTGTGTGCTCTACGAGTAAAAGGCTTAGGAGCACAGTAAGGCCATCTTCAGGATAGCGGTGTTGCTTCCTAGGGGACCTGATGTTTGAAGCTGGTAATCAGATTGTCCCTTGGAAAGTGCTAGAAACGCATTACCCAACTTGGCATTCTGTTTTTTAGTTTTCATTTTTTCCAGTCTATCTTTTGTTATCCATTCTTTAAATATTTTAGTTCTTTTGATTAGCATAGTTCAAGTTCTATGCTGCTTATACTGATTTTTATCTCATAAGGCGACTTTTTGTAGATCTCATTTCATCCTCCCATATGTTTTAGCCAAGCTGATTTCTGAGGCATTTTACTGTTGCTTCAATGCACTGCTTCTCTGATACTGCCTTCGGAGACCATTTGTGTCCAGTAGAAAGGCTGTATATAATCTTTTTTTCCATCCTTTACATATCCTTATTCTTCACTCTGTCTTTTAATCCTTCTCTCTAACCCTTTCTGTCCTAGACCCCATTATTTATCATTTCCAACCTGCTCTCTCATCTGACTAAGTTGGAAAAATATTTCATATGATTCTTTCCCATTTTCCCTCTATTCCTTCTTTTCATATCCTTAAATAGAATTATCTGTATCCATTGTTTTTAAGGATGTTGTTTTGTTTATCTGTCTCCATCCATATACCCTGACCTCCAGTCTAGACTTGAGGATAAAACCTATGACTCGGGAACAGCCAAATGGAAGAGAGTGTTAGGGCAAGGTATAGGTAGTTGGGGTGCGGGAGGGAAAGTGGAACTTCCTGCCCTCTCAGGGAGTGCCACCATCCCAGCACCTCTGTGTGTGCAACAACCTGAGCCTCTCATATCCGCTGTTCAGGGGTTTTTCTGGAAGTTTCTTGATATAGGCATGACCGGTTAAGTCATTGACCATTGGTGATAACTTAATCCCTAGCCTCTCTCCCTTCCCGGGAGGAGGCAGAGGGGAAGGTGGGGCTGAAAGTCCTAGGTCTTTCTAGCAGCAAAAGCCCATGGTGAAGCAATCTGGATCCCCTTAGCCCCCAGTCATCTCAGCATACACAAGACACTCTTAGCACTCTGGAGGGTCCTAAGCTTCAAGGTGCTATGTGTTGGGAACCTGGACAAAGACCAGATCCATATTTCCCATTGTACCATGTTTGACTTCATTGGTAATCAGGGTTTTTTAGGGCATTCTTTCTTTGGATTCTATACACTGTTCATTTTTTTCACCTTTTCTCTGGCTCTTTTCTCCCTGCATCCTCACTCCTGGTCTTCGTCAAGACTTGTCTTTCTTTCTGTGTTGTCTCCTGAGGGCTTTCTTCTTAAAGTGTTTGCTCTTCTCCTAATAACTTTTTTTCTCCTCTGCCCTTCTAAGTCCTCTGGGACCCCTGTAACAA
The DNA here is from genome assembly GCA_028534135.1 of Potos flavus. Classification (NCBI taxonomy): domain Eukaryota; kingdom Metazoa; phylum Chordata; class Mammalia; order Carnivora; family Procyonidae; genus Potos; species Potos flavus. The sequence continues at coordinate 115,971,205 of CM052896.1, read as the reverse complement.
AAGACAGATTTACAAGAGAAAAGCACACACATTTATGTAACAAGTTTTATGTGACGTGGGAGCCTTCATAAGGAAATGAAGACCCAGGAGACATAAACTTAGTGTTTTCATGTTAGGTGTGATGGCATGGAAGGTCGTAGAACCAGAGGTATGAGAGGGCACAGGTATGAGGTAAGTGTAGTAACCGGGGAGAAACTTATTAGCAAGACCTGTTTGTTCAGACTTCTCCCTGTGTCCCCTGTCTACAAAAATAGGGATGCTCCTTTCTCTGGGTCTAGCAAGGGGGCCTCTTGCAGGAAAGTTTTATGACTTGCTTCGGGGGGAGGTCAGAAACTCCTTCCCTGAACCTGCTGTTGATTTTCAGATTCCTTCAGTTTAAAATATTCAGTATGCCGAGGTGCTGTGTTCTACACCCCATCAGTGTGCTGTCTCTGCCAAGCTTCAGTTCCTTGTCTAGAACTGTCTACACGGCAGCCTGTTGGGGATGCCCTGCCATTACTCCAAAATCAGTGTTGAAACCCCAAAACTTCCCCTTTCAACCTTCCCTTTCAACTTCCCTTTTCAACAAAATTCATCAGTAACACTACCATTTACCAGACTTTCATTTCTTGAACTTTTTTTTTTTTTAAGATTTATTTATTTGAGCGAGGGAGAGTACGCACGCACGAGTGGGAGGAGAGGGAGAGAAGCAGACTCCACGCTGTGCAGGGAGCCCCAGGTGGGGCTCGATCCCAGTACCCTGAGATCACAACCTGAGCTGAAATCAAGGGTTGGACGCTGACTGAGCCACCCAAGGGACTCCATTTCTTATACTTAAGATATGGGGCCAATGGGTGGGGGAGGGGGAGAAATAAGTTCAATTTATTTATCTTTGAAAGTAGGGACCCTGTCCTGTTTGCTTTTGTGGTCTCAGCACCCAAGTCCGGTGTTCAGCTAGTGTTTCTTGAACTGGATGTTGCGGTGGTTCTTAGGCTTGTTCTTTCCTCTTTATTCTAGCTTCTGCTCAGACCAGATTCTTGTTAGCAAACATCTAGTTGATTGCATTAACCTCTCTTTTAGTTTTAGTCTTTCCTTGCTGCCATCCACGTGGCACACTATTGCCAATGTAATTTTCTAAAACTTTGTCAGGAGCCATTACTGCTTATGGATTCAAGTCAAACTAATTAGTCTGGCATTCTAGGTTTTGAATCAGCTACTTTCGTGTACCTATTAGATCTAGTACTTTTACTGTTTTTCCCACATAAGTCCATCATAGCTAATTAGGACAATCCTCTTATTCTGTACTAGGAAGGTACTTATTCCGATTTATGCTTTTGCTCCACTATTCTTCTAGCCCAGAAGTCCCTAGCCTTTCTCACATTTTCAAATCCCATGTTTCTTAAAGACCTAACAGCTGGCTTGGTTGTCCGTAGGTACTCAGTGAGTATTTGTTACATGAGTAAATGAGAACTTGTATTCTCAATGAGCATTTTTAGTAATTTCACGTGATAATGATATTCCCCTTATTGTCCATAGACTCCATAATCCTTTCTAATAAATTACATTTCTTGTAGCTTATTGCAAGTTTAATAAATGATTAATGCATTGCATAAAATCTGACATATGAGTACCTCACTCATATGCTAACAACTTACTTGAAATGGCCTCAGAAGCATTATTCTTCTTTATTTCTACTTTAATTGTAAAAGTGCTTTAAATTAAACCTTTTCTTAGCTTTAACACAAGTGAATTATTGGATCTAATCAAATGATTTCAGCACATGCTCTGAGCAATTACATTTGTGCAGCTTCGCAGAAACTATGGCAACAGAATGAAAAATGTGTTCTCCCTGATTGTTTTCCTCCATGAGATTGGGAAGTTCTGACTTAAACATATCACCTTAAAAGAAATGGTCATAGGTAATATGCATTACAAATTACATTTGATAGTAGAATTGCCTAGAAAGTTGGGCTGAGAAGCCGTTTATCATTCACAGGTTTATGACTCAAATCCTGGAAGAAGATGCCAAGGAATAACAATAGTAATCTTTGGTGGGGATATGGGAGATTTTCAAGGTCTACTTTAGGCCTATTTATATTGTCTATTTTTTTTAAGCCACAAACCAGGATTATTTTATAATAATAGTAGAACAAGCAACAAAGCTATTTAAATTTGGGAGAAAAGACAATTGTCTGGTTTTTCTAAATTTCTTATTTAAAAAATTACATTGGCCATATTTTTCTACATAGCACATAACCATATTATTATTTGAGGAGCCAAAGGAATCCAGTTGTAGTGTAAAGAACCAAGTACTTTATATTCATTGTGTAAGACAAGCTTTTTCCTTTAAGAGCTATTAATAATTCGAACTGTTTTCTAAAGAGAATCTGTTAAACATTGAAATTCATTTGAGTTTTGGCAAACATTTTTAAAAGATCCGTTGACTTCTTATAAAAGAATTTGTGAAATTCAGCTTTAAAAGTGATTTCCTAACTAGGAAGAATGCATTATATGAAGAAGTAAAGGATTTTCAATGGGGTAGTTCTAATATTTTAACAAGAAAAAAAATTGGTGAAAACTGCTTTAGGAAAGCATTAAACTGTTCATAGCTATCTTTTCAAAATGAATAAACTCAATATGCATTAATGTAAAAAACTAAAAATGCTTTTGATGAGAGGAGACTGAGCCGATTAACTGTAGAGATAGGCCTAACGTAGACCTTGAAAAGTGTAAGAACATTTTTTTTGTTTTAATCCATGCTTACTAATATTTAACAACTCAAGAGGTGTAGGCATCACAATAGCTGCCTAATATAACAATTGACATGACAGTACTATCATGTACCAACTAAATAGCTCTAGTCTAAGTTTGTTGATATTCTTTGGTATTTTATATATTTGTGAAGAGTTTTCATAAGGCATTGTTTCTGTGGGAAGGAGTTGATTCTTTTAGTTGGGAATTAGGAGCTGAGGATAAGGTTTTGGTGCCATGTCATTCTAGCCAGAAATCCAGAAATGCCGAAACTCTTACCAGCCAATAAACTCTTACCACCGGAGTCATGAGGGGACAATCTGCAAGAAACAGTAGCCTGTGGGACTCAAGAGGGCCACCTGAATAAAGGTTGCCAACCACCAGCACATTCGTGTAGGACTCTCCTTGAAAGTGTCTTGGTGCAAGTAGTTCAGGCTCAAGGCCTAAGTCAGGACTCCTGCTTCCCTGCCAACCTCATCTGATCCCCATTTTGGGACCAGCATATTGAGGTTTGTGAGTTAGAAGGTTGGAGGGGAGAACAAACTAGTAAGTGAATACCCAGTCCCAAAGGAACCTCTGAGCCTGCTTTGTTGACTACTGTATACAGTAGTTGCCCCGCCTTATCCACGGGAGAAACGTTCCAAGACCCCTGGCAGATGCCTGAAACCATGCATAGTACCAAACCCCCTATATACTATGCGTTTTCCTATACATACATACATACCTATAATAAAATTTATCAGTTAAGCACAGTAAGAGATTAACAACAATAATAATCAGGACAGTTAAACAATATACTGCAATAAAAGTGTGAATATAGTCTCTCTCTCTCAGACTATCTTACTGTACTGACCTCACCCTTCTTGTCATGATGTGAGATAATAAAATGCTTTCGCGAAGAGCTGAGGTAAGGTGAGTGATGCAGGCGTTGTACCCCAGTGTGACCTGGGGGTGCAGCAGCAGGAGCGTCCTCTGCCCCTGGCCGCTGGTGAGCTGCGGGGGAACTGAAGCCCTGGGTAACCTTCGGGAGGCGAAGCCATGGATAAGGAGGGACTGCTGGAGAGTGAGGGGGAGGTGCAAGACAGTGGCCGATGGGCCCCATGTGGCTCAGGCCGGCCCAAGAGTTTGAGGCAGGAACACAGACCCTGTGTGGAGACTGTTATTTTAACACAGTGACACCCCCCGCCCCCAGCCTCGTCCTGCTAACTGTGCCCAATCAGGATTTTGGACTCCTGCATAATTAGGTTAGTAACTTCTCTTACCTACGGGAGAACTAGACACTGGGGGTGGGCAGAGGCTGGCCTGGCACAGGAAAATGAGCTCGTGCAACCACAATAAAGTGCCATTTATATTCACATACGAAGGAAAACAATGGACAATCCTGTCTCTCAGTTGTAAAGGCTTATTTCTGGTACAGTCTGGCCCCTGGTGTGGGGTAGCTTCTCACCATCTGATCAGTGTACATTTTGGACTTCACTAAGGCATGTAATGACTCAGAAATGCAGATTTCTGTAATTGGCTGATGTTTACTTCACCTCCAGGGTGAAATACAGTATGTAAATATTTTAAGTCTTGTTCTAATAAGTGTTGGTGGTGTTGCTGGGAAGTTTGAGCTCTTGATCTGAGGTTAACAATTTAATTAAGAGAATGTAGTTTATTTTTAGACTTTCATGTTCAAAGGCTTCTACTTATTATAACAAGTAATAGCATAGAAATGAGAACCATTTAGACACCTAGACTCACATGCTCGAATATGTGCTTGTCACTGCTTAAGATTCTATATAGTATCCTATTTACCATTTGTTTTTACGTGTTTTGTTGTTAACACCATGAAAAAGATCTTTATAACTAATAGATTCTCCCCCACGCCTAAATATTGGTAGAGCTTCCTATTGGTCTGTTTCTATATGTCTGATTACTCACTTTGCCTAACAGATGTAATGTAAAAGAATTTTTTGGGTGTTAAGTTCAAGACCCCTGAGATGAGGTTATATCAGAACACCTTTTTTATTTTATTTTACTCTTCGAAGTTAACTTGCTAGGGCAGCAGTTAAAGTAGAAACTTTATAATTGCAGGGGAAGAGAACCTTTCCCTTCTTTTCTTCTAGGTTCTTTGGCTGGCCTAATAATTAAATTGGCATAGCACAAAATAACAGGAGAAAAAACATTTAATTTTGTATGTACAGGAGCCTATAGAAATATGAGACTCAAAGAAGTCACCAAAGCAGGTAGCGTTGTGAAAAATTGGGAAGACCGAAGGGTTTGGGTTTGGGGTAGCAAATTAGTGAGGAAGTAACAAGGTTTGTTTATATAGCTTTCTGGGCCCTAAATCCTCTATTTCTGGTAATAAGGATGCCTTCTACCCTCCTGGTACAGGGAGGATACCTTTCAAATGGAAGACTTATTTCCTGCTTTCAGGGTGGGGGGCAGAGTAGGTCAGTGTCCTTCCTTCTCTGGCTGTTTCTGAAGTAACTTTATTTCAAAAGAATCAACATACCAAAGTGGCATATTTGGGGGTGGCATATTCTGCTCCCCTTCATCCTGTTGACTATGAAGGAAGACTTTTGTTTCTTGTAATTTCGGAAAAGACCCCCTCCTGGAGAATTCCTTTGCACAAAACAACTGTAAAACCTGGATTTAGTATAAAAAGCAACTATTTAAGGCACTTGAGAGTGAACAGAAGCAGATAGGCTCTACTGGGGAGTACATAGTTGGAGGAGGGAAGGAAGGGAGCTATAAGAAGTAACTTTGCCATTTCACTGATTTTAGCTTTAGGCTAAGTACAGTCTGTACTCTGGAGACTGGTGGAAAAACAATAGTTTCTCTGGCCAGCGAGACTAGAAAGCTGAAACCAGAGAGCCCTGATCACTGAAGATAGTAGAGAAATCCCAGAAGAAGAAGAGCCAGAGGAGGGGGAGTCCTTTGGGAACATACATCTTTTACCGACCTCAGAGCCATACATGAGTACAATGGACTCAGAACAGCTCAGCTAAAGACAAAAAATCTGAACTGGACTGGAGCTACCGCCTAAGAAAAAGTTGACAGTTCAGGCCAATGAAAGATATTTGCCAGCTAAACAAAAGAAACAACTCTCACTGGAGAAAAAAATAACAATTTCATAGTCTTCACAAATTAACATTTCTACAAGCCGTAATTACCCCATATATGGAAAATCAAGAAAATGGAACATATCTGAAGAGGAAGAAAATCAGCTGAGTCCTACTCTGAGATGAATGAGATATTGGGGCAGTAGCAGACAAGATTTTTAAAGCGGCTGTTATAATATGCTCAGTGAAATAAAATGTTATGTTCTCAGTGAATAACAAAACAAGAAATCCTATCAGATAAATAGAAACAATGGAAAAGAACCAAATGGAAGTTCTAGAATTAAAAGATACAATATTTGAAATAAAAATTCAGTAGATGGATTTAACAGTTGAATAGAGGTGCAGAAGGAAAAGTACATGAACTTGAAGATAGAGCAATAGAAATTAATTTGAAGAACAGAGAGAAAACATTGGATCAAAAAATGAACAGTCTCAGGGACCTTTTAGGTTGTATTAAACAATCCAACATGCATGGAAATGGAATCTCAGAGGACAGAGAAAATGGGGTAGAAAAAAAAATTTTGAAAAGTTAAAGCAGAAATTCCCCAAATTAGATGAAAAACAGAAACTCATAGATACGAACTACCCAGTGAATACCGGGCTGACTGAACCCACAGAAGTCTGCATCAAGACACATCATGAAATAACTTTGGAAAGCCAAAGATAAAGAGCAGATGTTGAAAGCAGTAAGAGAAAAATGATAACATTTCAAATAGAAGAGCAATGATCCATTTAATGACTGACTTCACCTCAGAAACCACGGAGGCCAAAAGAGAGTGGAAGAACATGTTTAAAAAATGCTGGAAGGAAAGAAAAAGGCCTGTCCTCCCAGAATTCTTTATGAAAGGAAAATATCCTTCAGAAATGAGGAGGATTCAGAATTAGTGGTGCCAGTGACACAACTGGGAATAGACTAAAAACCACGGACGTGTACCCTTTAAAAGGGGGAGTTTTGTGGAATGTACCTCAATGAAAAAATTTAAATGAAGGCAAAGACTTTTTCAGATAAAAGAAAACTTGAGAATTCTGCACTACAAGAAATGTCAAAGGAAGTTCTTCAAGGCTGAGAAAGACTTATACCTGATGAAATTTAGGATCCTTGAAAAGTTAAAAAAGATTATAAAAAATGATAAATGGGAAAGCCTCTGTCTTTTCTCTTATTTTCTTTATAAATCATATAAGTTGTGCATATATAGCATATATAGAAGATACTAACTCCATTTAATATGTATCTGTATTCCATGAAGAATGATTGCAAAGTTTCTATATTTTTAGGGAAATGGTGCAGTATTAATTATAAGAGGACTGTGAGTAATTAAAGATGTATGCTGTAATCCTTAGGGCAACAACTACTCTAATAATGCAAAGAAGTAGAGCTAAAATGCCAATGTGAAAATTGAAATGAAATTCTAAAAAGCATTTAAATGGTATTTTGTTGTTGTTGTTTTAAGTCAGGAAAGTAGGAACATGGGAACAAACAATAGAAAAGACAAGGGGCGGCTGGCTGGCTTGGTTGGAAGAGCACGCGACTCGATCTTGGGGTCATGAGTTCGAGCCCCATGTTGGGTGTAGAGATTACTTAAATAAATAAAACTTTAAAAAAAAGAAAAAAGAAAAAACAAGTTGGAAACAAATAATAAAATAAAATGGTTGCTCCAAATCCATCCATCTCAACAATTACATTAAATTGTTAATAGATTAAATTCAATGGGTATAGAGTTTGTTTTGCAAAATTGAAAAAGTTCCAGAGATCTGTTGTAAACATAGTACATAGAATTAACACCACTGTGTTATACACTTAAAAAGGGCTAAGGTGGGAAATTTTATGTTAACGTGGTTTTGGCCATAATTTTAAAAAATTTTAATTATTCATTTAGTTAAACTTTGGAAGGACACTGAAATCACTTATCCCCCTGAAATTTTTAATTCTAGAAGTTCCTAGTTAGGTCTGATTTTCTTGAAGCTGTAGGCCCAGAGCATTGTTTATTTACAAACACTTATAATAATGCTAAGTGGCATATAGCAAGCTCTGTACAAATTTAACTAACTGAATCCTCATCACAACCCTGTGAGGTAGGTATTATTTTATTTTTTGCCATTTTATTATGGATATTTTCAAATATACAGAGAATTTGGAAGAATGACATGTTGAACACTCTTACACTCACTATCTAGATTCTGTAATTAACATTTTATCTATTTGCTTTATCACATATCTAGGCATACCTATATTCATCCATTAATCCATCCTATTTTTTTAATGCATTTCAAAGCAAATTGCAGGCATCAGTATGCTTTGAGGGCAGGTATTTTTATTATCCTCATTTTACATTAGAGGGGACCTGAGACACAGAAAAGTTAAGTAATTTATGTAAGGTCACATGGCTTTTAAGTGGTAGAACTAGGATCTGGGCCAAGCCTGCCTTAACCACATCTACAGAATGCTGGTTCACATAATATTAATAGGTATTACCATAAAAAATAATTTTGTGATCCAATAAATTTGACAAATACAGTATTTCAGTTTTAAAGGTTCCCATGTAGATTTTCATCTGTGAAGTTCAGCAGTAAAGAAACCCGATTAACTTTGTTTAAGCCAACCATTTCAAGTTTATTTGACTTGAAAGCATGTTTTCCTCCCAAATATAACATCTGTTAACATCTTGTAGGATAGGACCAGAATCAAAGGAATATACTTTGGAAAATACTCCTTCATACAATATCCTAATTTTGTTTATTTAGGACAGAATATGTTTTTAAAGAGTTTATACTTTTTAAACAAGTTTTAGAGCTAGCAGAGATCTTAGAGTTAATTGAGACCAGTGCTTTCATTTCAGAGATGAGGAAACTGAGACACAGGGTAGTTAAATGATTCATGCAGGCTAAGACTCATGCAGGCTAAATCATGTACAGGTGCTTAGTGGCAGAAATGGGAGTAGAGGGGTGCCTGGGTGGCTCAACCAGTTGAGCATCTGACTCTTGATTTGGCTCAGGTCATAATCTCAGGGTCGTGAGATCAAGCCCCACATTGGGCTCTGCGCTCAGCATGGAGTCTGCTTAAGATCCTCCCCCTCTGCCCCTCCTTCTGCTCTTGCTCGCTCTCTCTCTAAAATAATCAAATAAAAAAAAAAAAAAGAAATGGGAGTAGAATCCAGCTTAGATGCTGGGGATGATATTTGGTGGACACTCAATAAATATTTGTTAAATAAATGAATACGTTGTCTAAATCTGTCCAGTTTTTTTGTACTGCATATCTATCTACAGACTGAAATTTGTGTTTATTTTCGGATTATCTTGATCAGTAGTGAGTCTATTAACATTTTATGTTAACTTTAGGTACAAATGATATATAGCTACTAAATTCTAAAAAAGTTTTTCTGTAATATATAACATACAGAAAATTGCACAAAACATAGCTGAATAGTTTAACAAATAATTATAAAGTGAACCCTGGCTTAACCACCCAAGTCAAGTAATAAAACATTGCCGGTATTTCAGAAGCCCTCATGGGCCCCCTCCTGTTACTGATTCCCTTAATTATTTCTCTTTTCTCTTTCTTTTTTTAGCTAATTTAACAGGACATGCAGAGAAGGTGGGGATTGAAAATTTTGAGCTCCTCAAGGTCCTAGGAACTGGAGGTAAGTCTTAAATTTTTTTAAGCTAAAAAAAGTGTTATTCTTACAACAAAGGACTCATATCCTTATACGGAAATCAGTTAAAAATTTAAAAGCATAAGAAATCCAATAGGAGAACTGTCAAAGAACATGAACAAATGATTCATAGAAGAAATACAAAAGGGAAAATTTGAAAGAATTGGCAAGGATTTAGGAAAACCAATTTCTTTTGCCCTGCTGTTGGGAATGTAAATTAGTTCAATCTTTATATAGGACACAATACTAAAATCACTAACATTTACAGAGAGCTTATGACTTGCCAACTGTGAAATACTTTATACTGATTAACTCATTCGGTCCTCACTCCACTTTATTCATGTCCAGCGGTCATCGTGTTTAATAATGAAAACCCCAAGACCCTTCAGAAACCTTAACAATATGAGTTTGGTTAAATGGAACATGGATCTTTATGTTCCATAATCTATACAATTGGAATGAGATGATCTGTATTTAACATTTTTGAAAGTTCTCCATACTTTAATAAGCTTTAAAAAAAAGCTACAGAAGAGAATGCACACCATACCATTTCTGTGAAATAGAAAATGGTATGAATCAATGTCTCCATGTACACTCGACCCTTGAACAATGCAGGGGGTTACGGGCAGCAATCCCTTGCACTGTTGGAAATCTGTGGGTAACTTTTGATTCCCCCAAAACTTAACTACTAATAGCATCCTGTTGACTGGGAGCCTTACTGATAACACAAACAGTCGATTAACATGTATTTTGTATGTTGCATGTATTCTATACTGTATTCGTACAATAAAGAAAGCTAGAGAAAAGAAAATGTTATTAAGAAAATAATAAGAAATACAAAATATATTTGCAGTCCTGTATTTATCCAGAAAATTCCATGTATAAGTGGACGCATGCAGTTCAAACCTGTGTTGTTCCAGGGCCAGCAGTCTAGGTGTTTATATAAAATCCTCTGGAATATGCACCAAAAGGGTAACGGTCTCCGGTGTTAGGATTTTCGATGATCTTGGTGTTCTTCTGTTTCTCCTGAGTTTTTGCTGCTGCTGTTCTTGCTGCTCAAGAGGCAGGGCCTCCTGGGCTTATGGCCCATGCAGTTGCAGCGATCCCCACACTCGGATGAGCCCCATGTTGGGTGCAGTGCTGTGCGGTCACTGTTGTGAGATTCTAAATGATTTGTGAACAAGGCACCCCACACTTTGATTTTGCAGCAGGCCCACAGGTTCCATAGCTGGTCTTGCCAGGAGCGCACCTCCTCTCCTCAGCTCTCCCTCTGGAGTGTGTCGCTGGGCAGTTACACTGCGGTGAGAACTTGAGACCCTTTTTTTCCATCCTCTGGGTAGAAGTGAAAAGGAGGATTTTAATTCTTTTTTTTTTTTTTTTTTCCATCCTTAGCAAGCCTATTGTCTCTTTCCTGGAAGCAGGAACAGAGCCTCAGAGGACAGACCATTCCTCTTTCCCATTAGAGTTTAGCTTCACACTCTCAGGGACCTGTATACCTTTCTAGATTCCCAGCCCCTGACAGGAGGGATGGCCGCTGTGCATATGAGGGTATCTGCCCGTACTTTCCGAAGGGCCAAGCCTTCTAACAAGAGAAAAATCCTTTCTCCTGGGCTTCCAAAATCGGTCCCAGGCACTGCCCTCCCATACTCATGTATATGTAATTTGTCTTTAGGTCATTTGGTGTTGAGCCTTCATGCCTAGGGCCTTGCCATACGAGCTCTTCATAATTTTCCTGAGTAGTTTAGCATATCATGTGGAGCCAGCTTTTCCAGCTGCCTGCGAATAAACCGTATGATTTATTTTGATCAACTAAGTGTCTTATTGTCAGGAAAAGCATCGCATAATTGTCAGCTTGGGAGATTTCACTGTGCATTCCCTCCTTCAGATCATTTGTAGAGATGTATTTTTAAAGCAAACTAGCCTCACCCTACGATATCCCTAAGAAATCATGCTTTCAGAATACCAAAATTATGTCTTTTATCCTTAGGTTTGCTTCCTCTTTCAAAGGCAGTATTGACACAAAGGAGAAAAAGGGTCACAACTGTATGGTGACTGGATTTCCTTAGAAATAGTGCTTGTGCCGTTTTGTGAAAGGGTTTTTCAGGTCAATTTATGCTACAGCCATAGAATTTGTTTTATCTGCTTGGTTTTTATTCTAATAGCCCTATTGCAATGTAATCACATGCCTTATTGTTCATCCATTTAAGGTGTACAAATCAGTGGCTTTATTTAGAGTTGTGCAGCCATCACCACAACCAATTTTAGAACATTTTCCTCAAAAAGAAACTGTGAACCCTTTATCTATTAGCTCCCAAGATCACCATCCTCCCAGCTCTAAACGGCCACTAACCTACTTTCTGCATCTTTTTATTTGCCTATTCTGGATGTTTCATGTAATTGAATCATGTAATTTGTCAATGTCAAAAACCAAAGGTCTTTGGTGTCTGGCTTCTCTTACTTAGCATAATATTTTCTAGCTGAATCCATCTTGTAGCGTGGATCACTGCTTCTTTCCTTTTTATGGCTTAATAATATCCCACTGTATGGATATACCACATCTTGTTTATCCGTTCATAAGTTGCTGGGTTGTTTCTCCCTTTTAGCTATTACGAACAATGCTGCTCTGAGCGTTCATGTATGAGATTTTGGGTGAACATGAGTTTTAATTTCTCTCGGTTATATATTAGTAGTGAATTGCCATTTCAAATGATAATTCAATGTTTAATATCTTGAGGAACTTCTAGACTGTTTTCTAAACGGCCACACCATTTTACATTCCACCAGCAGTGTGTGAGGGTTTCAGTATCTCTACATCCTTACCAACACTTGTAGCTGTTCTTTTAGAAGATAAGTTTTTATAAAAATCAGACTAAGATCATGTTTTATTCCAGATAGCATCAAAACCAAAAAACTTTTAATATTATCAGATAACTTCTCTGAAGCAAAATAGACGTGGAATCTACAAATCTTCTCAAGCCACTATTAAAATATGATATTAATTAATTTTCACCACTGAATTTTATAGCATGTAACAAAAGCCATGAAACAAATTCTGTTCCTTGATCTGTCAATTTTATATTTGGCAGTATATTCCAAATACATAAGTAGAAATAGAAAGGCAGTGTATGTTCTCTTTCTGATAAGATGACAGCTTGCATATCCTAGAAAATCCTCATTTTTAAACCCCTAAAGTGCTGGATAAAATGCCTCTAAAGAAAGTCTACTTGATGGTATAGGTCAGCTGGTAAGAATAAGGAAAATCCTTAGAATTCAAAAAGAAAGTGGGAGTAGGAATCTAGATAATACATAAGCTCCCTGAAGGCAGAGGCTATTCTGGGGAAATCTACCAGTAAATTGTAAGCTAGTTCTTTGGAGTTCCCGTTTTCATGCTTGGTTTGAGAGATATCATCTAAGACTCCCGAGAGGTAGAGAAGGCTACTGCTTAGCAAAAGCCTAAATAAGAAAATCCAGCCTGCAAAGGAAGCTGCAGAGAAAATTCTTTTGCCTCAGCATTGGTTCTGGGTGAAGAGAATAAAAAAATAAAAAAAAAAAAGCCTTCCCTGAGCATTCACAACATAAGCCAGGCATTGTGCATGTTTGCAGCTTGAATTTGTACACATTTGTATGATCCCAAAGAACAAAAAATAGGTAAGAATTTAGTTTACAGTAGTACCGAGTTGGTAGTATTCCCAAATGCCTGGGAAAAGCAAATATAAATCCTCTTTGAAAGAATGAACTCTTACCTAGACCATAAAGAAGTACTGAAGGAAGTTTTATAGACATGATCTTAATTGCCAATGATCACAAGCATCCAAGAAGCAAGTCACTGTGAGTGAAAGAAATGGAAACAACACATAGCAAAATTAGACCTGCAGAGACTGCTGGAATTATTAGGTATGAAACATGATATATATGTATATATGGTTTTTAAAATTAAACAGAACTTTGATGGTAATATTAAGGAAAAAAGACTTGCAACAAAATGACCAGATTTGAAAGAGAACCAATAGTACTTCTAGAAGTGAAAAGTAATTCAAATTATAAACTCAGTTTATAGATGGTTTACTAGCAGATGAGATGTAGCTAAAGAGAATTAGCAAATTGAGAGATAGATTTGAGGAAAATATGCAGAGTATAAAATGGAGAACAATGAGATGGCATTTATAAAAGAGATGAAGATGTAGAGGACAGAGAGAATATACAAATTTGTCTAATTGGAATCCAAGAAGGAGCTAATAGAGGAGGGGTAGTAACTGAGAATTTACTAAGATTGATTGAAAATGTGAATTCACAGATTGAAGGAACAGAACAATTTCCAAGCAGACAAATGTACGGAAAGTCTTACATGAATACATCATAGAGAAGGGGATGAGCACCAGAGACAGAGAGATATCCTAAAAGCAGCTGGAGCAAAAAGACTTACTTATATATATTTATGAAGGAAGAACAGTGATCAGACAAACAGATGCCTTTTCAGCAGCAACCATGAAAGCCTTGGAAGAGAAGGAGAGTACCTGCAGAATGCCCAGAGAAAAGAACTGTCAAGTTAGAATTCTATACCCAGCCAGACTATTTTTCAGAAGCGAGGGCAAAACAGACATCTTCAGACATACAAAAGCTGAGTGTGTTTTCCACCAACATGTCCTCACTAGAAGAATTTCTAACAGATCTCGATGTAGGAAGAAGGAAGTAATCTCCGGAGAGTTTCTGAGATGCAAAAAGATTTGGTGGGTAAAGAAAATCTAAACAACCATAGTTGTAATGTTGAAATCGCAGGGTTAAAAAAAAGAAACTGAATCATTGGGCAAAAATTGCATACAGTTTGGGAGGTGATAGGAATTAGTGTTCTGAGGCATAGTATTCCTCAAACTTTAACATGCTCACAAATCTTGAAATGTGTAAATTTCCAAACCAATTGAAAGAAAGAATAGAAAACCTTAATATCCTATAACTGTTAAAGGAATTGGTAAGTAAAAATCTTCCTGCCAGGACAACACTTGATTAGTTTTAAGAATGAGTTCTGCCAAACATTCAAGACATAGATCATTCTAATCTTTGACAAACTCTTTCAGAGAGTAGAAAAAGTGGGATTCTTTTTCCAGTTATTGCATGAGGCTAATATAACTTTGATTCTAAAAACCACTAAGAGAATATGAGGAAGGAAAACTAGACGCCAGTTTCGAACATGTAAGATTTTTAATATCAAATTTATAAAATCAAACCTGGTGTATATTTTCTTTCAACACAATTAATACTTTGTCCCATTATCTAGCTCAGCTTTTTGAGTGGTGTGATCACAGGTCCTTAAGACAATTCTGCAAAGGTGAGGAAAGAGTTTGTCAGTAATGTTTTACCTTGGCATTTTCACTTAATGGTTTTTCACTGTCATATTTTTGGTCTATTGTTAGCTATGGATACTGCTTTTCCTTTTTGTCAGCTGACAGTGTGCTTGCTCTTCTGAGAACATGGAATAACTAAGGTGTCATTGTAGGTATTTCTGTATTTAAAAATCACATTTTTGATGACTAAATGGAGTAGGTGGAAACTTGTCTTATGAATATAATAAAATCTCAATTTTTATTCAAAAATTTCACCACTAATCTTTCAGTTTCATTACCTTTTTAAGATAATTTTTTTCCAGCACTGCTTAGAATAATAGAAAAGCCTCATCAGATGTCTTTATGTGTCATGCCAGGTTTTCTTTGGAAGTGAAACTGAAAATTCTCCTGATGAATTAATTTTTATGTATTTTGAACTATATAAAATGCTATTCATGCAATATCTTGAAGACTTTGTGGAATATTACAATATCAAATATTTGCTTTTGATCTCATACTTAAATGCATGTAATATTCATTTAAAAATCTCTCTTTGGGGGCACTTTGGTGGCTCAGTTGGTTGAGCATTGGACTCTTGATTTCAGCTCAGGTCATGATGACAGGGTCATGGGATTGAGCCCTGTGTTGGGCTCCATGCTTAGTGCAGAGTCTGCTTTATTCCTCTCCCTCTGCTCCTCCCTCTACTCATGTACATGCTCACTGGCGCTCTCTCTCTCAAATAAATAAATAAAATCTTTAAAAAATAAAAATAAAAATCTCTCTTTTACTCAGACTGTTGATTTATTTTTCTTTTCAGCTATCTTGTTTCTGTTGGTCTGTCACTGATCTGTTGATCAGTTTCCTAAGCTAGAAACTTGGAAGTAATTTTTGATTTTTTTCTCTTTTTATTTCTTTTTTCTCACAAAAGCCTCTAATTTTTCCTTCACAGTGACCCTTCGATTGACCTTTTCTGTTCTTAGTGCTGTCATTCCTATTACCCTATACATGGATTGTTGTTAGGGTTTCCCTAACTGTTCTGCCTTTCTGCAAGTTCTTTCTTCCATTTTATGCATTTTAGATATATTATGTTACAAATGCTATGCATCCTCATTAAAATTCAACATTATTGTGCTATTCTTCTTTTTCAGAACTTATAGTGCCTTTTTTAACCCCAGTTAATTCAAATCCAAATCCTTGCTTTGCTTTCAGGTTTAGCTTTGTTTCCTCCTGTCTTTGTTATTCAGTGACCCTGATATTCCACCAACTTTCTAGTCTGGTTAATTTTCTTTTACTCCCCTATAATTCTGCGTCCTTTCCCATATTCTGATGCTCTGGCTTATCTTATTCCCATAATCCTAGTGCTCTTCTGCCTGTCTAAATCCTGCTCAAATTGATTTATTATCTGAATTGGGGCACTGAAAGTCTTCTGCAGAGAACATAGCACTGAGTGGTTCTCTGAGGTTTCCTTCATATCTGCTGTTTTTCTTTTAGATTGTAAGCTCTTGGGATCATCCCTATGTATTTGTCCACCTCTGTTGCCCTGCTTCATCTCCATAGCTCATAACAGTATGAAGCATAATAATAGTTTAACAAGTATATAATTCATGCTCTTATCTCTAGCATTATTCTTGAGATTGATACTTCCAAGTCCAGGAGATAGCTTTGGTTCATCTTAGAATTACACTTGCCCCTTGAACAATGTGGGAGGTAGGGGTGTACATAGATGAAAACCCATGTATGTATAACTTTGGATGCCCCAGAAACTTAACTACTAATACCCTCTTGTTGACTGGAAGCCTTATCGATAATGTAAAATGTAAATGATCAATTAACACATATTTTGTGTGTTATATGTATTATGTACTGTGTATTTAACAATAAAGTAAGCTAGAGAAAATGTTAAGAAAATCATATGGAAAATATATTTACAGTGCTGTACTGTATTTTAAAAAATTCATTTATAAGTGGACCCTTGTAGTTCAAATCCATGTTCAAGAGTCAAATGTATTTTGTTTCATGATGAAATTTTGGATTGTTTGTGAGAATACTGATTCTGTTTTTATCTCTCCTTTCTGCTGCTTTACTTTTGACCATTTGCTTTCTCTGAGACATGTGTCCAAGTCTCGGTGAAGAAAGTCTTTAAGTGTACCCATTGTGTGCATTAGTATTTTTGGTGCTTAGTGGAACGCGATGGTCTTAGCTTAGTATTCTCTTTGAATTTTCTTTGTTCATCATACATGGTCCTGAACTTTGGAGATCTTTTGTCATTATGCCAAAAAAAAAATTTTTTTTTTTTTGCCATATAACTAACCATAAAGGATACAGCTTAGTTGATTTCCTCTTCTGGTTTTGGTGTATTCATAATTGTGAAGTACTTGAGTATCCAGGATGCCATACACGATTCAGGTTTGAATCTTGAGGTTACCATTACCTACTTAAGTTCCTTGGGTAAATCACTTGAACTCCTGAGAGCCTAAGTCCCTATTGACATAAGTCAATAATACCTATTTCATAATGTTGTTATAGGATTAATAAAAGAATGGGTATGAATTGCCACTTGCTAGATGACCATCAGTTGTGGTTATTTATGAACAGGAAACTCCACTGTAAAGCTGTACCCTAAATTAGAAAAACAAAATTATTTAGGACTTCTTCGTAGGGATAATTAGTTTTTTCATATAGTCACTCACTCTCTTAGCATATCTGGGAGTAATTTCAACTGAAGTTATCTTTTTTATTTTTTAGAGAGAGAGAGAGACAATGCATGTGTGCATGAACGGGGTGGAGGTCATGGGGAAGGGCAGAGGGAGAAGGAGAGAGGAAATCTTAAGCAGGCTCCATGCCCAGTATGGAGGCCGAGGCAGGGCTCAATTTCACGGCCTTGAGATCATGACCTGAGCCGAAATCAAGAGTTGGTTGCTTTACTGACTGAGCCACCTAGGCATCCCTCTGAACACCCTTTTTGTACTTTAGGTTGACAGTCTTAAGCTATAATATACAGAAAATGAGTAGTAAAACATTTAGATTGCCTGACACATAATAAATGCTGTATAAACTTCAGCTATTTATGTAACTGAAAGGGAAAGAAGCCCAGCTTCTAAAAGAGCTAATATAATGCATTACCAAGGCCTCAGATTAGCTTGATATGTAAGTGAATGTTATTTCTGAACACATATTTTATGGTAAAGCCTAAAATATGTCCAGCAACAGGGAAATACAACCGCCACAGATCTCCCAGCTTTCAGCTGATTCTTCCTGGTCTGTTCTCCACACTACAGCTGGAGTGGTCTGTCCTAAGTACAAAATTAGACCTGTCACTTCTCTGTTTAAAACTTTCAGTTCATTCCCATTGCATTTGGGATTCATTCATTCACATGTATTTATCAAGAGGTACTGTGCTGGGGATAGAGTAGTGAGCATTAAATATATATATATATATTTATATATATATATATTACATACAATACATATATTACATACATATATATGTACATATATATATACATATATATTACATACTATATATATATATATTACATACAAACTTTCAAATTGAATAATGAGGGTCTGGTCTTAATTTAATATAGAATTATTTCTGGGCTTATAAAACCTTGGAATGAGTACTGGCAGAACATGGGAAATCACAGTGCCTTGCCACCAAGAATATCTGATAAGCAACAACCATTTGTGCCTACCTCAGTCCCTGGTACCCTTATAAGAAGGTCACTTTTTCCTCGCCATGTGGATTTTTTTTTTTTTTTTTTTTTTTGACATCTAATCAATAGCAGAGCTTGCAAGCTGTTCCATGGAAACACTTATTTATCCAGTAGGGAGACTTACCTTTTGTTTGCTTCCCTCAGTCTTAAGTGCCATCCTTGAGATGGTGACTCTGGTAGTTCTTTACTCATTGTCCCAGACTCTGTGAAAATCATCCCTGATGGGACAGCCTTTTCTATTTTTATTTTTAGTTTTTACTGCAGGGTTTTCAGAAACACATTTTATTTATTAAAGGAGTCATTTCTATTTCTCTTGGGTAATTTGCCACTAGAGGGTGCTAGAAATTGCACTAGGCAACTTTCTGGTGAAATGATAGAGGGGAAAAGCTTTGATCGAAATCATATAGAAGACTGTTTTATGAAGTATGATGACTTAGTCATCATTTGTCATTTTATTCTCCTAAGTGTTTAGAAAGTATCCCTGTTAAAATAATACTTTTCAAAGCATGTGTTCATTAAATTGTCAAAATTGTTATTCAAAAAAGTTTCTATCTGTATCTGTGTTATACCCACTATGCCTTATGCTTTCATGTAAACCCACGGTGTTTATGGAAATAGTAGAGGTTAAATGTTTTAGTGTTTTATGCCATAATCATAAAATGATTCCATATGAAGATATTGGTTGACATTGTCTCACTAGTGTAAATACAATTTGATTTATTACCGATACTGTCCTAAGTCATGTTTGCTAGAAGCAGAGCCCAGGTCAGGGACTTCGGTGCATGTGATTTATTGCAGGAATGCTCTCAGGAGAGAGTGAGGAAAGCAGAAGGAGCAAGGGAAGAACCTAAGCAGCATGTGGTCTAAGCTGGGGTCTAGATTCAGCCTGAACCCATGGAAAGTTTTGGAGCCAAAGTGAGGAGGCAAGCCTTTGTACCTATAGTAGTCATTGACTGTAGGTTGCTCGGGTGGGGGCCGGTGGGGTAGGGAATGGTGAAATGTAACCTCCTAGGTGAGATTGTGACTTTTGTCTACCTTAGACCTTTCTCCAGAGGCAGAAAGAGGCAACTGTGGGCTTATTAGCAGCTGGGGTATGGGTACCCCAGCCTGCAGAAGTGTGATCTGTCAGACCAGCATTCACATCTACTACAGATGGTCATTCACACCGGCCACTAAGATATAACTGTGCAGCTAGGCAAATGGCTTGTTTGTTGAGGGATAAAGAGAATGATTTATGAATATGCTTCTTAGTTGTTCTTATTTACTGTTTTTGTGTATTTTTCTTTTAGTGAGATTCTCTGGTAATCACATCCATGGGCAATCATTTCCAAGTCTAGACCTCACAGTTGGACATGGTTTCCTTTGTAGCTTTTTCTTCTCTCCTGTTGGACCAGAATCTTTGGTTTTCAAGTCATTTGGCACCAGGGATAAGAAATGACCTGTGGTTTAAATGGGTCATCCATATGGAGATAGTCAGGAGTTGGCCATAGCCACTTACATATATGCAATTATGAGCTGGTTTAGTGCATGTAGTGTCTTAGTGCTTTCTCTGAAACTTACAAAGTGCTGATCTAGAAGATTATTATACAGTTAGTCTTTAATCAAACTAATGCAAGATGCATAAATGGTACCCGCAGGTAGTTAATCCTGTGACTATTTTTACTTTCAACTTTTGTACATACTAAGTCTTTTTTCGATGCTATCACCATCCATGAGAAAATGTACTGATTTGTGTTCCTGATTCAGCTGTACTGCTGTTTCTGACCATTGAAGGAGCTAAGCAAATGGGTCAAATGGCCCTGGTTAATTTAAAAACTATAGTTGGATTAAATCTAGAATGCTGACACTTTTATTATATCTCATCTAGATCCTCTTTATTGTGTATCTTCTAGAAGATACAAATGTTTATGCCCCAAACAAATGGCCTACCTTGGTGTTTTTTATGAAAATTACTGCTTATGATTTCATATGTTTTCACTGTGTCTTTTTTGTTTACTTTTAACATCTATTTATTTAATCATGTTTTTGATTTATAGCTTTTCTTTACATGCTAGAAAAAGAATCTATTTTAGTTGGTCTACCTTCATTAATTTTAGAAATTTTGGGTGTTTTTGATTTTACAAATGAAAACAGTGGCCAATTTTTAAAAAATAGCTATGTCAAATGGCTCAAATTCTCCTTTTTTTCTTTTAAAATTATTGAAATACTTCGCTTTATAGGTATATATATTTTTTGATATTTGGAATTGAGTGTACAATTAACATATCTGTTGTATAAGGGAATTAGGAAATAATGCTTATTTGATAAATATGTAAAATCAAGTGCATTTTATTTTACATGTGTTTTGACATTTACTTACTTTCAAAAAGAGACTCGAGGGCGTTTTCAAAGAGAGATAAAAAAGAGAGAACCTGAAAAAAAAAAAAAAAGAAGCAGAAGGCCAGTCAAAAGCCGGATAAAAGGGAAGCAAAGTAGATGTTAGGGACATCCGGGATGAGACAGGTGTTGTAACTGAGTCTTACACTTACTTCTGAGGTAACTAAGAGGCAGATATGAAGGGAAAACTCTGTGACTTGCATAATTTTCTTTTTCTTTTTTTTCTCTTTTCTTTTTTTAAGATTTTATTTATTTGAGAGAGAGAGAGAGAACAGGAACAGGGGGAGGGGCAGAGGAGAGGGAGAAGCAGACTCCCACTGAACCAGGAGTGTGACACAGGGCTCGATACCTGGACCCTGAGATCATGACCTGAACCGAAGGCAGATGCTTAACCAACTGAGCCACCCTGGCATCCCATAATTATCTTTTTAAAGGAAGGGCATAGAAATTCTTCTAGAACAGTGGCTTTCAAGCTCTTCTGATTATTACCCATAGGACAAAATAGACACATTTTGTATTACAACTCAGTATGTGTAATTATGTTATGCATATAGACATACAGACATATGAACACACACACACACACTTTTTCCACTAACACTTACATAATGTTTGTTATCTGCCAGGATGCTTGTATTAATTTATTTAATACCCACACCTTATAATGTAGGAACTATTACTATCCCTAGTGAGGAAATTGAGACACTGTTATCTTTTTTTATTATTATTATTTTAGAGAGAAAAAGAGGGAGCACAAGTGGCAGTGGTGGGGGGAAGCAGAGAGAGAGGAAGAGAGAATCTCAAGCAGACTCCCTGCTGAGCACAGAGCCTGATGCGAGGCTCAATCTCATAATCGTGACCTGAGCGGTCACCAAGGGTCAGATGCCCAACTGACTGAGTCACCCAGGCTCTTATCTTAACTGCTTTACCCAAGGTCATATAGTTACTAAATAACGTATCTAGGGCTGGAACTCAGGCAGTCTGTCCCAGAGTCTGCGTGTTAACCATTGCCCTGTACTACCCTGTTTTCCCCTATGTGCTCAGATTTGTTTACAGTCATACGTACATACACAGGCATATGCATATATAAAGAGAAAACAGAGGTTCTATGAAATACTTGCAGTATATTTGGTTCTCTCTTTAGTTTTTTAGAATGCTGTTTGAACCCACTAAATTGATACCATCGTCCACTAGTGGGTCACAGCCCACAGTTTGGAAAAAACCTGTTCAGAGAGACTGTGACAAGCGCTGAAGTTATTGAATGGTTCTTATATCATGAACATTAAATCATATCATGAGAATAGCATCTTTGACAAAAGAGGTGGCGGTATTATTGAAAACACATAACTGTATCTTTGGTCTCTTTAGAAAGTGATACACATCAGATTAGAGTACTTTACTGCTAGAACTGAGCTGCCTCTGTGGCCCAAGTGAGGTGCTTCCTGTTGCTCTGTCCACACGGGCGAGATTTTGGAGAATCACTGGGATGGACAATAATGTTTCTTTTTCTTTCTTTCTTTTTTTTTTTTTTAGAGCAGGAGGGGCAGAGGGAGAGAGAGAGAATCTCAAACAGGCTCCATGCCCAGCACATGAGCCCGAGGTGGGCTCGATCTCACGACCCTGAGTTCATGTCCCGAGCCAAAACCAAGATTCGGATGTTTAATGAGCCGCCAGGTGCCCCAATAATGTTTCTTTTTGATTCTAAGGTCTGATTAATCAAAAGTTTCAGATGAATCTTTGGAAGTACCAGATGATGGTTAGTCGGTGTCACTGTTGCACTGTGAGTGTGTG
The DNA here is from genome assembly GCA_028534135.1 of Potos flavus. Classification (NCBI taxonomy): domain Eukaryota; kingdom Metazoa; phylum Chordata; class Mammalia; order Carnivora; family Procyonidae; genus Potos; species Potos flavus. The sequence continues at coordinate 115,948,517 of CM052896.1, read as the reverse complement.
TTTTTGTGGGTGACCGTGCTCCAGTGAATGGTGCCCTGGGATTGGTGGTGGCAGTTGTAAAGGGGCTTCATACCTACCACTGTGGCATCACCGCATACCCTCGGCTCGTCTATTGACTCGGGTACCAGTTTCCAAGAGCAGGACAAGTGAAATTCAGAATTCCACAAGTGCATTTCTTGCTTGGTTCCATTTCTGACATTGCTGTCTTGGGATGAATGACGTTCCACAGGGGAAGAAGGAGGGAAGGCAGGTGGCCTGATGCTCAGTGCCCAGGACATAGCACACGTGGAAAGACAGAAATGTTTCCCCAAGTTAAATTATATATGAGAAAGGGATGGGGCCAGGCATTGTAATTCATTCTTCTGTGGTTATAGCAGATTACAAAATGGTGGCTGTATGTGGATGTTACTGTGTTAGGACATTTTCCTGCACTAGAATGGTGGCATCTAAGTTTCCTGAGTTCACTTTCACCAGGGAATGTTGCCAGGAATCATGTTTAATACCCAAATTGAAAGGGATTACTTCATGAAAGCGCATTGTTCCTTCCTCAGAGGGACAGAGTTGGCTAGCTACAGCTCTACACGACAGATCTGCATTACTGGTTTCTTTTGTTAAGGGCTCAGCTTCAACTTTAGATCAAAATTATCACCTGAGAGGAAGGTATTTGGCTGTATGCTAGAGAGCTCTTTGTTTGGTGCAACCCTGTTCACTAGCTTGTTTGTTCTTTTTTTTTTTTTTTTCCTTCACGTGCTCAGCACTGAGTTTCCCTGGTGGGGCAGCTCTAGTTTCTTGCTAATGATACAAAGTGAGTAAAATCAGACAGTGAATGATTTTGTGGAATTTATAGTCCAGTGGAAGTCAGACAAGGAAGCAATCATACGAATAAATGAAAAGTCGTGTTTCTGGTCATCTCTGCGACAAAGAATGCGTGGCATCATGAGAACATAAAATTAGAGGAATTGTGTTAGTCTAGGAAGTCAAAAGGTTGGCCATCTGAATGGGTCAGCTAAATGAGGTGGTGAGAAGGTGGAGAGAGGTAGGTAGAAGGCAGATCATTTAATCATACTAAGGCTTCTCCCTATCTTAAGGGCAGTTGGAAATCAACTGAGCTGAGCCAGAAGGGTTATATTTCTCTCAACAGTTTAGATGGCCGGACAAAGGCTGTGTTTACCAGGTTGAGGATGGAAATAAGCTGGGAGGCATACTTAGTGTGCCTGATGACCAGGTCCCCCTTGAACAGGATTCCAGTCATCTGGAAGGAGAGAGGGATGGGGTCCAGCAGTGATGAACATGATCCCCTCTCATCTGACATGATTGGTATTTGTGGTTAATCAACAAAGGTTGGTTAAAGTGGAAAATTACTTTGAAAAGATTTAAATAAATACTCTGAACATATTATTTTCACTCAAAAAGGATAAATGTCTATTCGCTTACCAATCTTTGTTTGTAGGCACAGGACCTTTGAGAATAATTTCTTAAACAATAGTTTATTTTGTATAAACTACACTTGTAGTGCATATCATCTAAAATTAAGTTTCGGATTTTTTATAGCAGAGTGAGAACCAGACACATTTGAAGTACTCTGAGTACAAAATCCTTCTAGATTTCCACAATTTTCCCCCAAGCCTTTTATAGTGTTCCACCCACACCTAGCTTTTCAGCAGCTTTTTTTTTAAGTGTCTTGCTTTTATGTAGTTCTTCCAAAGTATTCAACCTCATTTTTCTCTTTTCTTTTACATTTGCATTTTAGTGGTTTATGTAATATATAGTTAGATTACATAATAACAGTAACATCTACAACAGGAATCAATGGGTGAGGCCACGAGTATCCGTGAATGGTAGGAGGCAGACGGCTGAGCTGCAGGGAGACGGAAGCACATGGGGTGCTTCAGCCCCAGGCATTCAGTGTGCAGCAGTGTGTTGGACAGAGGGAAGGGGAGGTCTCAGTTGTTTAGGTGGAAGTCACTAAGAATTTCTATCGTAGGCATTTTTTAAAGGCTGTGGTTCAAGTACAGTAGTTATTGCTATAAGTTTGGTATGAACCCAAAGTGTGACGTGGCTGAGAAGCAGTGTGTACAATGTACACAGTTTTAAATAGCATTGAGAAAAGTTTGAGTGACAGGAAACAGTGATCTCACAGTGGTTGAGCCATTTGGACCCCAGTGAGAGTAGCATGTTCTAGGTGAGCACTGTAAAGAGGTAAATAAACCAGAGACCTGCTAGAACAATGGTCCTTAACTTCTTCCTCCAGAATAGTGCATGTAAACATATGTAAATTTTACATGAATTTGATCTTAGGGCATTGTGAAGTGATTGCTGTTACAGACTGTAAAAATATTTTTTACCAAATTGTGAGCTCATTATCATTTTAATGCAAAGATTAAATGCTACCTCTTCAAACTTTTTAATGAATTCACATTTTACAAATAAAGGGAAAAGATCAGTTTAATTATGCTCAAAAGAAATTTCAGCAAGAAAGCTGCTTTTGTTTAGCTTGAAAAAGTAGTTGAAATTGCGAGGTGGCTTTTGAGATGGCGACATGAATGTCATCTTGTTTTAAAACTGTCAGTCAGTTTTAACTTTTCTTTATTATGACAACAAGTGCTGAAAACCTGATTTGTAATGGTAATTGTGGCAAGCAGAATAGGATTCCTACATTGGAAAAGCAAACCGAACCTACTCCATGGAGCTAGACGTTTCCCCATGATTCTTGGTTTTAGTTCCTTTCACATTATTTGCTTTATCCTCGAGCCATTGAGATCATCATCAACAATGTTTGCCAACGTCATGCTGTCTGTGTCAGCCAGGATAGAATTCTAAATCCACATTTCAGTTTGAACAGAAGTAACTTACCTAAGATATATGTAGTTTTCCTCTGAGCCATAGAACTCGTTCTCCAGCTTTGGAAAAGTTTACTTACGTGTCTTGATCCAGTTCTCCCCTCCAAAAATGGCTGCTTGGCTAGATAAGCACGCAGGTCTTCAGCAGAACCCAAAATGATGTCTCTAGGGCCTAGAATTGAAGGATTTATTTCATTCCTATGATCACAAGTATCTATCAAGCTAAGTCAGGAATTAATCCTTCTTGTCATGGATTCTTAGAATTGACTTTCCCTCAGTCTCAAAGTAAGGAGAACTTCTACGTCTCCATCAAGCCCTGTAAGACTGGTCTTCTGGAAAACCAGTGACTTCCATGCTCATATTTTTTTTTTTTGCTCATATTACTTGGCAGAGTATCTTGAAAAGGCCTTGGTGCTGATGAATTCAGTAAGATTCACAGCAGTACACTTGGCTTCTGTGAGGATTGCTGGTAAAGCGTTTGAAGCCATTGCATGTTGATGTGGACATTAGAGTCACACTAAAGCAGGAAGCTCGGTCTCTTAAGTAGGAAAGCCAGATATGTGGCCAAACATCCATTTTAGGGGCTCCATCTGAGCAGGAAGTACTGTTGTTTATTTTTTATGGCCAAAAGAGTTTTCACCATTGGTAGCCTCTCCAGTTTGCAAAGGATGCTTTCAAAATTGGAATTCTTTAATGACGTCAGCACATACATAACGAACGAAAGCCAGGAATTGGCTGCACTAGAAGGCAGGCAGTCATTCATCTGGTTACAAATGGAAAGGATATAATACTGCCATCAATTCCAGTTCTAGTGGCCCCTCTTAAAATACTGGAAAACATGTGGGTGGTTCAGGAGTGGAGGTGCTGTTCAGTAGAAGGACTGCTTTACTCTCTTCCTCTGTGCTAATCTGCGGACCAGCTTACCCAGGGAGGTGTCTCCAGTAGTGACTGAGTTTTCTTCCCCCCTGCAGTGTGATAAGCAGCCTTATGGGGGCTTCAAAAACAAGGCCATTTGGACGCAACTATGTTTTAGTCAGGCAGCCTACTCATAAGATCCTGTTTGCAATGTTATAAGGCACTTCTCGAATTTTGTTGACAAAAGCATCTTTGGCACTTACTATGTGATAAAAGTACTTCCTGTAGCTTTAATTAATCATGGCAATTATAAGTAAAAACAGAAGATTTGTAAGCTTTATCACGCTTTTTCCCCTGATATTTTTTGATAGATGAGAAAGGAATTATATTGGCAGGATATATGTAGACTTTAGCTTATGTTATTGGCAAGCTTCTGGATATCATCACATGGCAAAGAAGATGACTGTTTATTATTTGACAGTGTATAATGTAGCGATAGGCTGACTTTATATTATTTGACATATCTATTGTCATCCAATGTTATCTCATATTTATGTGGAGAGCATAATATGACATATTTTTAAAGTAACAGGAAAGAAATCAAAGAAAAAATGTTTATAATTCACAGAGCACATCAGTGGAACCTCCTAGTGGTGAGAAGTCTCAAAATCATTTGCTTTAAGATTGGCTTAAGGAATAAGGACGTTTTGCGTAGGTGAGATGGCATGATAGTGTTTTTAAATATTTAAAAAGTTATAGAAGAAGAGTAATATTCTTTCCTGTAAGTCCAAAAGGTGTAGAAAGAACAACAGATAAATATTATAAAAAGGTCCGTTTCCACTCAATATAGGGAACATTTTCTAACTTTTCCATCTCCCCTCTCCATCAATGAAATGGGTCACTTTGCAAGACTTTCTCCTCTTAGAAGTTAATAGCGCTGTGTCCATTCCACCAATGAAACACCTAACTTCTGTTGTCACTTCTGTTTAATGTCTGACTCCTTCTTTACTTGCCTGTGAGGTCATTCACTGAAGGGAGGCGGATGGAACATGGCTCAGAGTGTGGGCGCGGGGCTAAGTGGGCAGGTATGTTCTTCTCTGCTTCAGTTTCTCCGTCTGTGAAATGGAGGGAGTCCTCACCTCCTTACAGGGATGCTGTAAGAATGGAATGAGTTAATGTGCCTCTAAAGCACCTGACAAGTACTCAGATGTCAGGTGCTAACATTCTGCATTGTTCAACACTTAAGACTAGCTACGAATAAGCCGAACAGCCATCTTCCAGCGATGATGGAAGATTTTCTTTGTTGGAGAGGATATATGGGAAACATAATTTCTAAGGAGCATTCTGGAGATGGGACTCTCAGAGAACAGGAATTCAGGGCAGGTGCCATGTGTGTGTAGCGAATACAAAAGCTCCATACTTGTGGAGGACTTCACTTTCTACCGAGTTTATATAATGGCTGACTCTGTGGAAGATACAGCGCGTTTCATTAGCATATTTTCCAGCTTCATTTCAGTGCTTCTGAATAGATTAGCTTTTTTCATTTTTATACTTCAGTTTAATTTGTTAGGTTCTGAAAGTTGTCATTTTCTTTTTTTGGTTCACTTTGACCTCACTAAAATCTCAGTCTATAATTATTTTATTTACAATGAGATCAGACACAAGCCTTTTGTGAACTTTCTCTGTATTCCAGAATGTGTTCAGTATGTTTATGGTAGTGATTTTACTAAAACCCAGAGCATCGGATTTCTAGTATTTGTGAAGAATCATTTTTTAAAATTCATTTTCGGTAGAAAGTGTGGTTCCCTGACCTTGAATCAGTTCTGCCACTTCTTGCTCAAGTCTTCTGGCCGGTTCCTTACGTTCCTTGAACCCATTTCCTCATCTGTGAAATGGAATTACTAAAAGTACCACCTTCATTGGCCGTTCTGAGGATTAAGTGAACCAATGTTTAGTGCAGAGCCTGGCATAGACAGGTTCCTTAGGAAATGTTGGTTTTCCTCCTCCTCTGGAGTATCGCAGCCTATCACTGTCTGTGTATATGTGCATGTCTGTGTATATGATCTGTGGTACTAATTTACTTCCTGAAGGACTGACCTGAATAACACAGAGGGTACCAGAGCCCCTCCCTTAAAGTTCTCTCCCACTAGTGAGTGGATCCGAACAGAATTCTGTGCTAACTACTGTGAAGGTGCAGGCAGAGTGCAGGGAAGCACTGGTCTGGGTCAGAACTCGGACTGGCTCCAGAATGGTCTGACTAAAGTGTTGAACTTCAGAAGTGGGACTGGGCTTACCCATCCCAGGAGGTGTTTAGGGAAGAGAATTTACATGCTGTAGAGATGAATTGGGGACCTACCCCTTCCCTCTCACAGTGGTGTTCCTGCGCTTCCTCTTCTCTCCTCCTTGTACCCCTTCCAGCCCTCTCCCCCTTTCGCTAGGGAAATAGATGCAGACACCTGCTCTGCCAGAGATGCACTATGCTCCTTCCAGTTCCTCCACTTGGGGGAGTGGCGCCAAACACTGGATTTGCCCAGCTGGGCCCTTAAGGAAACTTGGCGAGGCTGACCCACTGAGCTGTGACTTACTGCCCAGAGATGTAAAGGGGCTTCTGTCAGGATTGCTGACAATTTAGGGCATTTTAATATTTTTTTTAATCTGAAGATCGCTTTTGTTTAAAAATGTCAGCTTATGTTCCTTTACATTTTTCTGCAAGTATAGAGGGATACTCGAGGTGTTTGATTTAAATGTATGAGATTCTTATTGAGAACTATTTTCTTTTGTTTACATCAACAGCAACACCTGGAGATTCTATCTGATGTCTAAAATGTCCTAGCTGTTCCAGAATTGGATTGTGGTTAATTGACCATAATAACAGCTAGTTTCCTACAGCTAAAAATATTGAGAGAATACCAGTAAAATATAACTTTGTCAGCAATGGTTAGATATGTAAATACCAAGCTTTGGACCCAGAAATATATTTGGCATACAATTGAAGAAATGTATGCAAGAACTTTTTAAAAAGATTTTATTTATTTATTTGAGAGAGAGCGAGAGAGCGAGAGAGGGAATGCATGAGTGGGGTGGGAGGGATGCAGAGGGAGAAGCAGGTTCCCCACCGAGCAGGGAGCCTGACGTGGGGCTCCACCCCAGGATCCTGGGATCTTGACCTGAGACCTGAGCCGAAGGCCGACACTTAACCGACTGAGCCACCCAGGCACCCCTATGAAAGAACTATTTGAAAGAGCAATCAAGATACTTTTTCATTCAAAGAATGTTGGTTACGCATTGTTACTTTCAACTTCCAACAAATTATCGTTGTGGGTGATATTTTGACTGCTTTTATTTTTTTTCTTTTCATTTTCAGCTTATGGAAAAGTATTTCTGGTTCGCAAAATCAGCGGTCACGATGCTGGCAAGTTGTACGCCATGAAAGTCTTGAAAAAGGCCACAATAGTGCAAAAGGCCAAAACCACAGAGCACACAAGGACCGAGAGGCAAGTCCTGGAGCACATCAGGCAGTCACCGTTCTTGGTGACCTTGCACTACGCTTTCCAGACAGAAACCAAACTTCATCTCATTTTAGGTAAGTGTCCATCGTTGCTAGACTTCTAACAAGAACACTTTCTCTTGGGTCTTGAGTTGCAACGAACTCAAAGGGCAGCATACTGCAGACTTAGAGGGAATGAAGTGTTTTAACCTCCATTCTTCTCTTCGTGGTGGCGATTCCTGGCACATCCTGAATTGCTCTGGATGTGGGACCTCCCAACCTGAAGGGATTTGTATTCTTCTATTCCACATTCCTTTATTAATCTCAAGAAATACTTGGTCACTAGAATGTCTGCTTCCCTGGGCAGTGTCCTTCCACTTAAGTGTGAGGAGCTGAATGGGGAAGCGGGCCACAGTTTCTGCTTCCGGCATTCTCGGGAATGTCCAGGTTTGGGCGGAAAAAGGGATATTTATGGAAATCAGTAGCTGGGAAAAATAAAAAAGAAAGTCTTCTATTCTTGGAGATGCTTTGCTTTTCTGGTGATAAACATGCACATAAAGGAGATGCCCGCCAATCAGTCAACAGAGCACTCCCATTTCTACCCACAGGCCCTTCCTGAATCCTTTCCTTTTCCAAACAGAGTTGAACCATCATATATGAACTTTGAAAATGTCCTGTTACATGTTGCCAGATTGCTTTGCAGAAGAGTTGCACCATTTTCTGTTCCTACTGATAGTTGATGGTGGTACTGCTAATATTGCACTGTGACATCATTTGTTACAATTTTCATCCCATTCTTGTGATAATTTGCATTTACGTATTATGATCTCCTAGTTATTGAACTTTTCTGAAGATTAGATGAGCTAGAATTTCACATAGTGCTCTGTAAGCATTAGCTATTTCTTGAGTGCCTATGGTATGCCAGCATCATGCTAAGTATTACCCATGGTGATCACTAACCCTCACGACAGTGCTACTAGAGTCCCCCCATTAGCAATACTGAAGGTTCCAGAAACTGTATTTCCTGAAGTCACATATCTTGTGTAAACTTGAGAATAAAGGTTGGAACTTAGGCCTGACTCATTTTGAAGTCTGCCAAACAGTGCTGCCTATACTCTTTGATTACCGGTCGTACAAACATTCTTAAATATATTGAGCAATTTTGTTGAATGCATGTTGGAAGTTATACTTTTGTTAATGATGCCTAAAATTGCATTCACTTTTTGAGTCATGAAGTTACACTGCAAGCTCAGTTTGCAATGCTTAGCATCAACTAAGAATCTTAAATCTCTTATATAGAGAGACTAGACCCTCCCCTGCCCTGTCATAGTCCCCATGAATGTCATCGTCTGCCTGATATTTCTACAATTCCATATCATTTGGCTCTTCTTTCTGCCTCCTATGTGTATCTGCTTGGCTATGTTATTTACTCGTTCTTAAATATGTACTCCTGGAGTCTTTATACCTAGTTGCCAGGGGACAGAGCATTTTAATACAATGGTTTCAACTATTCCAGCAGCAGAACTCTTACCCCAAGGGAAAACACAAACATTCAAATGGAAAACAAACAGAAACGAATACCACTACCTGAATCTAAGCTCAAGGGCACCAAGCCCAACAGTTTATTTCTATCCCTACCCTACAAGAATTTCCAGGGAAGCTTTAGAAAGTCCATGAAGACTGATTGAGAAATAATTACCTTGTTTAAGCTTCTCCCTTTACAGTGAACCAGCTCATAAAAGTTAAATCGCGTGCCTAAGATCGTACAAGTAGTGTAAGCCAGAAGTAGCAAGAACCCAGCCTCCTAGACCGCACCATCCTAGACCACACGGCCCCTCTTTCTGCCCTCTCCTCTCTCTTCTTCCGGTTCTCTTGTCATAACTGTTACTCCATCTTTTTTGTTCCTTTTTACTGCTTATTGTAAATAGTGTAGTTTTTGTAAATCATATTTTTAATTTAAAAGTAGAGGAATGGAATATTTTGTATTTGATTAAAAAACTATAGTCTTTAATACTGTTACTTTTTAGCTGCTGGTTCTCCATTAATTTTGCTCTTTGTCAGTGGTCCATAAATAAACAAATGCAGAACAAAACAGGAAAGCCTATTTCTCACGCCAGCTCATGAGTAGAATATGGACTAGAAAAGCGCCTCGGCTCCCTCATGAGTGAGGCCATGTGTTTGGAAAGCATGCCCTCTACTTCCTCTCTGCATAGATATATTCAGCATAATTTTTCTTTGTGCGTGTTTATAGTTGTTACTCGACTTTAAAGACAAAACTTTTCAGAATCTTATTAGAATAAGACTTTATTATAAACTGCCTTCACGGTTCAGTTTGCGGTGCTTAGAATGCGCAGTAGGTCAATTTTCCAAATACCGTGCTGTACACGTAGCCCTTGGCTTAGTTTACTCGAGCTGCCATAACAAAAGACCACACACTGGGGAGCTGAAACAACAGACATTTACTTCCTCACAGTTCTTGGGGCTGGAAGTCCCCCGATCCAGGGATCCAGGTGCCGGCAGGGTCAGTTTCCTCTGAGGGCCTTAAGGAAGTACCTGCTCCAGGCCTCTGCCCCTCTCTGGCTGGCACACGGCCTCCCTCTGTGCATCACACCCCTGGTGGGGCTTTCTGTGTTCACTCATCCCCTAAGAGGGATACCAGTCCGACTGGATTAGGGCCCACCCCTGCCGGCCTCTTTTTATAAAAGTGACTTAATTACCTTTAAAGACCCAGTCTTCAAATACAGTCACATTCTGAGGTGCTGGGGGTTAGGGCCTCATTATATTAATTTGGGAGTGGGGTGGGGACCCAGTTCAGCCCATAACTATCTCTCAAGCTTATTGATGAATTGACTTTATCCAGTTTTGTGCACTATTAGAGGTTAATAGCAAGAATTTTCATGCGGAGCTCTTCAAGGGACCCAGCTGACCTTTTTGTTTGAAGAATAACTAGACATTATAGATCTTTTTAAAAACTGCTTGTTCCTATAAAAGCACATATATGCGTATAGAAAATATGGAAAAGCAAAAATAAAAACATTTTCACTACCCAGAGTTTACGTCCTTATGTAGCACTTGGTCAATACTTAGTATATATCCTTCTAGATCTTTTTGTCTGCGTGTCCACGTGCATGTATGTTTTATCAGATGAGGTTGTCTTGTACCTGTAGTTTGTAACCAGTGGTTTGTTTTTTTTTCAGTTAATGATGTCTGTCTCTCCTGGTTAATACACTAAAATTTCATTTAATACCTAGTGGTACCAGTTATTTATTGCTCATAGTAAACCACTCTACAATTTAGTTGCTTAAACAGTGACTTCTTTTCTCATAATTTTGTGGGTTGGCTGGGCGGATCTCTGCTGACTTGGCCCCGGGCTGGCTCACACAGTGCTTGGCTGGCTGGAGAGTTGGCTGGGCTTGAAGCACCAAGATGGTTCTGCTCTCGTGTCTGAAAGTTGGTGCTGGCTGTTAACTGGGGCGCCTCTCATCCTAGTGCAGTAATCAGCTTCTTCACCGCATGGCAGCCTCCGGGCAGCTCCTGAGAGGCTGCCAAGAGGGCAAAGGGAGAGGCCGTAAGGCCTCCCCGCCCCCCCTACCCCTCCAGGCTCTGGAGCTCACACAGCCCCGCCTCTAACACAACACCAGCCCAGATTCAGTGGTATAGAAACAGACTTCGCTGTTTTTTTTTCTTTTTTTAATTAAAGTATAGTAGACATACAGCAGTATATATTAGTCTTAGGTACATAATGTAATGATTTGATATTTGTATATATTGCAAAATGATTCAGTAAATCTAATGAATGTCCCTCATCACACATAGTTACAGAATTTTGTTGTCGTGATGAGAATTTTGAAGATTTAACCTCTTAGCAAGTTTCAAATATGCAATACAGTGTTATTAACTATAGTCACCATGCTGTACATTACATCTCCATGACTTACTTATTTTTTTTCTGACTTATCTTATAACTGAAACTTTGTACCTTTTGACTCCCTTCATCCATGTTGCCTACCTCCCCTCCCCCCACCTCTGTCTCTGGCAACCACCTAACTGTTCTCTATACTTATTAGCTTGGTTTTGTTTGTTTGTTTTTAGAGATTCCACAAGTAAGTAAGATCACATGATATCCATCTTTGTCTAATTTATTTTCACTTAGTGTAATACCCTCAGGGTCCATCCAAGTTGTCACAAATCACATGATTTCATTCTTTTTTATGACTGAATAATACTCCATTGTGTATACATGTACCACATTTTCTTTATCCGTTCATCATTGGTGGACACTTAGGGTGTTTCTATAGCTTGGCTATTGTAAATAATGCTGCAGTGAACATGGGGGTACATGTATCGGGTTAGTGTTTCTATTTTCTTCAGGTAAATACCCAGATGTAGAGTTACCAGATCATATAGTGCTTCTATTTTTTATTTTTCTTAAAGATTTTATTTTTAAGTAAGCTCTATACCCAACCGGGGCCCAAGCTCACAACCTCAAGATCAAGAGCTCCGTGCTGTACTGAACGAGCCTGCCACGCACCCCTCTATTTTCAGTGTTTTGAGTAACCTCCATACTGTCTTCCTCAGTGACTGTACCACTTTGCATTCCCACGAGGAGCACACGCGGGTTCGCTTTTCTCCACATCCTCACCAAAGACTTCACTTCCGTGATGAGGGAACTACAAGTAGTTCATGGCCATCTACCACACAGGTCCATCCATGTTCACTTTTCACTAATTGTCACATAGTATCCTTTCCAGCTGATTTGTCCAAACCATGATCCAGCCCGGGAACACGCACTTGGTTGTTTTGTCCTTGACATTTCTTAATCTGGAGCATTCCCTTTTTTATTCTGGTCTGAGAATATATCTTGTAGTATCTGTTAGCTCATGCCTCTCTCTGCTGAATTCCAGTAGTTGGGAAGTTAGAGCTCATCTTGATAGATTGACATTAAATGTTTTAGCTGGAATAAATCATAGGTGATATTGCATGTTTCATATTGTATCACGTCAGGAGAAACCTATTACCGGGTTGTTAGTAATGCTGAGACTGAATTACAGAGATGACAGTCGGCTCCCTTTATAACAGGGCTATGTTTTTTCCTTAGAAGTGAAAATAACTTGTGTGATGTTTTGACATTTTACGGTTTTAACAATTAATACTTGATAATTACTTGCTTAACCAACTATTTAATTAGGAGTTGCAAAATGGTGATTTTCTAAATCTATCATTTCTTCTGTATTTATTGGCTGGCATTCTTTTGTCTAGTATGGCTTTTTTTAATCAGTCCTTGGTTACCCTGAGATACAATTTCTAATGGAAAGGCAAGAGTCATTCCCTTATTCAAAGTAAGAAGTTAAAAAGCTAACTCAAATGGGGCTGTATTTCAGGGTCCTCGATACCGACTCCCATCGGTCCTAACCAGAGGTAGCTTGCTCTCCT
>CM052896.1:115919821-115935402 GCA_028534135.1 Potos flavus | reverse complement strand
TAAGGCATCCAGATGCCCTGGGATTATTTTAAATTTAAAAAAAATTTAAGGAAGGGCATCTGGGTGGTGCACTGGTTAAGCATTGGACTCTTGGTTTCGGCTCAGGTAGTGATCTCAGGGTGGTGAGATCGAGCCCTGTGTTGGGCTCTATGCTCAGCACAGAGTCTACTTTTGAGAATCTCTCTCCCTCTGCCCCTCCCACTTGCGTTCTCTCTCTCTCTCTCAAACAAATAAATAAATCTTTAAAAAAATTTAGGAAGAATGATATTTTTATGATCCTGGTTACTCCTGTTTTAAGAACGTGGTAAATCTCATACGTTGAAATCTACTTCTGAGACCTTCGGGGGAGTGCTTTGTCATTTTCCTCCTACCCAAATTTCTTAAGTTAATCTTAGATATTCTGTCATGTGTTGCTGTTGTGTATGGGGTCTTCTGTTCCACCATATCTTCTAGCTGAGAACTAACAGTCTTTGTACATTAATTTTATACCCTGCTGTCTCACTGCATTTTCTCACCCTCCCGCAGCACTTGTGTCCCACCCTGTTCTTTCTCAGCCTGCCCACAGCATGCTGCTTGGTTTTGTCTCTCAGTTTTGCTGAAGGAATAGGTTATGGAAGTTTATAATTATTCTTGCTGTTCTTTAGGATGTTTTGAGAGCAGACATGGAGATTCACATCTAGGTTGCTACCACACTCCCCCTAGAATTTGTGGCTCACTGGGGATTTCATGACCAGTCTCATTCCCTTGGGATGACATTTGCCTGATTGGCACAAGCTTCTCCAAATGATAAGATTATTATAACGTTGATAGTATCTTGACAGATATTTACCTCAGACGTTTGTCAGCTGTTGAGTATAGTATTCCTCTCAGAACTGAGTATGTACGACTATTTCCTACAACACGCTTTCTTTAGTTGCCATTGTCTTCCATTCATTTCTGTTGTTTCTCTGGTCTTCTACCTCAGGGCTTAGGTAGAGTGACTAGACATGTCTTCTGGGCTGTAATTTGTTGACTAATCCTGTAAACCCGTCTGCTATAAGTCACATTTCTGGTTGTTGTTTTTTTTTTAATTCTACATCATTAATATCTTCTTAGGCTCTTTTGTAGTTTATGTCTAATGGCATCATATGGATTTATTGGATTTTCTCCTTTATATTTTTTTTAGCCTTTCCAAATCTTATAACATGTAGACCATACTTCCTTTTAATAACTTTTTCTGTACCTCATCTGTTCTCTCTCTCTCTGTCTCTTGAAGTTCGTATTCATTTTAACTACAGTGGGAGGGACGTCTATGTGGAAGATGATCTATAAAAAACAATTTTTCTTTCAGTGTTCTCTGATCTGTTAGTGGTAATTTTGTCAAAACACCAGCTGATTTATGGCTGTGTACACGACCAGATTTATAAGCAGAATTAAGATGCTAAAGAAGACAGTGAAGTAGCAAATCACAAAGGGTTTTACAAAGGTGATGCCAAGAATCATCATTAACAACGAATGCCACCCCTGCCTTTGTAGACAGTTCTGTCACCATGAATCATCCTGTCAATATGAATTAAAGGTATTTAAAGTATTAAGTTTCACTTTTGAGTATTAATGTCTCTCAAAATTTACAAGGTGAAGATGTTGCTGAGGTGGTAAGCGTTGGAGTGGATCATGATACATTGCAGTCAGTGGTATGTGGCAAAACTGAAGGGGTTTCCTTGCTTTGAAGTCAATATGACTGACTCACAGCACTGATGGAGATGTCTTAGAACTTTATCGTGATTTTGATAAGCTGGAATGCATTCACAGGCAGTACTATTAGAATGTTGAGCTAAAATCAAAAGAAAAAAGTAAGATGACTTTGGCATGAAGTTAAAAAGAAATTATTTTCAGTTGTGTGTGTACATCGTGTTAAGACTGTACTTGAGATACAAGACAAGACAAGACGAGACACAGTCGAGAGATTTGGGTGGTCTGGAGGAGGAAGAGTAGGTGGAAATGAGAACCAGAATGTGTAGGAGTTAATGTATTTGAGGCCAATCTGAAGGAAGAGAAAAATTTGTAAAAAAATAAAATAAAATAAAATAAAATAAAGCCAAGTAATAGTGTGTGGTGGGAGTAGGAGGGGAGGGCAGGTTATGGGACTAAAAGCAGTTAGCTCTTTGGAATTTGCCACCATAAGAGGAAACATGAGAGAGAAATGCTAAATAAGAGAATCTGAGATTAAAAAGGTTAGAGGGACGCCTGGGTGGCTCAATCAGTTAAGCATCCAACTCTTGATTTCAGCTCGGGTCATGATCTCAGGGTCTTGGGATGGAGCGCCATATTGGACTCTGCTGGGCATGGAGGCTGCTTAAGATTCTCTCCCTCTCCCTCTGTACCTCCCACTCGTTCTCCCTCTCTCTAAAATAAATAAATAAATAAATCTTTTAAAAAAAAGATTAGATGACAGAGGTCAGAGTATTCCTGGAAATAAGTAGGTCTTTGGAGAATGAAAGCAGAATTCAGAGGTCTTTCTTTGAAAGCACGATTCGTAGGATTTCACCCTTCTTTTTGTCTGTTCGTTCTTCTTCCCCTCCTGCCAGCTGATTTCCATGAGATTGCATAAACAAAACATGGCCTTAAGATGTGAGCCATGGTTATCTTTTTGTATCCTCAGTGGAAAGTAGTGCTGTGTAGGTCATTTCTGTAATCTTCAGTAACATTTGAGAACTCATTAAACTTAGTATTTTGAGTGGATTTCAGTTTCTCCACCTGTTAATAAAAGCACATAAACTAAGAACAGTGGAGTGTTTTCTGGGTTCAACAGTAAGTCAAATCAGATGTGCAGAGGTCCTGAGTTACTGAAACTGTCCTCCACCAACTGACAATGTATGTTCCTTCTCAACAAAGTGAATTTGTTCCATGTTCTTAATTCTCTTATAGCATGACTTCTCAACAGTGATGCTCATAGTGTGAACAGAAAAAGTTGATTTTGTTCATGTACCACACCCAGTGCTCCATGCAATACGTGCCCTCCTCAATACCCACATGAACAATGAATCTTGTAACACTGAAAAAATAAAATAAAAGTATTTGGGGGAAAAAAAAAAGAAAAAGAAAAAGTTGATTTTGAACACCTATTTTTTGTTTTGAAATGGAAATAAGTAATATGTATATAGAAAGTAATAATTGTGGTTGAGAGGAGATGCTGTTTACTTTCAGGTTAATTCCTTAAGATATATTTTCCCAGTTCTATTGAGATATAATTGACATATAACATTATATTAGTTCAAAGTGCACAACATAATGATTTGATATATTTGTATGTTGCAAAATGATTACCATAGTGAGTTTAGTTGACATCCATCACTTCACATAGTTATAAATTATTTTTTTTGGGATGAGGAATTTGAGATCTCTCTCAGCAACTTTCGGATATAAAATACGGTATTTTTAATGAGAGCCCCATAAGATACTGTCTGAACTATATTAATAATTTTGTCTTAGAGAGTTACTGGAATCCTGGAAATTTTGTGGGGATCTTCAGTTCAAGTTCTTAAGATTAATTCTTTGATTTTAAAAATAAATTTACTAGTTTAAACTCTACTTCTCTCTCTTCCAGTCTCTCCCACCTTCCTGTACACACAGAGAAGACACACACACACACATACACACACACACACAAACACACACACACACAGCGTGTTATTCTAAATCCAAGAAGGAAATGTGATTGAGGATGGGGTAGGCTTTGAACAACAAAATAAAATCTACTTGCTATTATTAAGTATCTGTGTAAATTGTGTCATTGAAATAAGACATAAATTGCATCCCTTATATGAAAAAATTTGACCTAGGGGCACCTGGGTGGCTCAGTCATTAAGTGTCTGCTATCGGCTCAGGGCATGATCCCAGGGTCCTGGGATCGAGCCCCACATCACGCTCCCTGCTCGGCGGGAAGCCTGCTTCTCCCTCTCCCATTCCCTCTGCTTGTGTTCCCTCTCTCGCTGCATTTCTCTCTGTCAAATAAATAAAATCTAAAAAAAAATTTAAAAAAATATTAAAAAATTTTGACCTAAATTAAAGGAACATCATTCTAGTAAAATAGAGAAAAAGATTTTTATTTTATTTTACTATTTTTGAGAGAGAGAGAGAGAGAGAAAGAATGTGAGAGCATGGTGGAGGGGAGAGGAAGAGAGAGAACGCCAAGCAGACTCCACACCCAGCCCGAATCCTGACGTAGGGCTCCATCTCACAACACTGGAATTATGACCTGGGCTGAAACCTTAACCAACTGAGCCACCCAGGCACCCTGAGAAAAAGATTTTTTAAAAAGGAACTATAAAGAATCTGGCATTGCTATTTTTGATCATTTTCTACAAGGACATATCAATTCTACAGTACTAGAATTGCTGCACGTTGGTAGAAGTCTTTAGCACTGTAACTTGTTACTTCTCTAGACAAACTTCACCCGAACTTTTGGGTGCGGTCTTTTTTTCCACAGTCCGTGGGCCTAATACTGAGCCACTTTAGAAGCACCGGTGCCCTTTCAGGACTCAAAAGCAGAATACATGATGGCTCATATGGGGGATGATCTGTGCCTTCACATTCTTCAAGTTCACTGTGTAGGTTGCCTGGAGGATTCTTTGGGATATTGACCCCTTATGTACAAGAGGTGAACTGCATCAAGATACTGTCAATTCTGAAACTCTTCATTCATGCTACAAATATTTGCCTGTTTCCTGTGAGCCCGGTGATTGGAAATAGTAGCAAACCACCTAGACAAGATTCTTGCCCTCAGGGCCTTGTAATCTGAAAGGGGTACAAACAGTAAATAATTGAGTACACAATTAAGTAATTAGTTGAAGTAAGTAGTTGGAAGGAAATGCAGAGGGCACTAATGAGGGCATGTAATGAAAACACCTAGGTCTAGTCGGGGTTGTCAGGCAAGACCTTCCCAGAGAAGTGCCATTTTCAGTGTAATTTTTTTTTTAAGATTTTTTATTTATTTATTTGACAGAGAGAGAGAGATCACAAGTAGGCAGAGAGGTAGGCAGAGCGGGAGGCGGAAGCGGGCTCCCTGCTGAGCAGAGAGCCCAATGCGGGGCTCGATCCTAGGACCCTGAGATCATGACCTGAGCCGAAGACAGAGGTTTTAACCCACTGAGCCACTCAAGCGCCCCTTCAGTGTAATTTAAAAGGAAGAAGGTAGGTGAGTGACAGGAGGGGATTGGGAAGAACTTTGCAGGGCCTCCACCCGGCATGCATGAGAGCCCGAAGACCAGAAGACCAGAATACCAGAAGGAGCGGTAGAGGGCTACCAGAAGGCCAACGTGAACGCAGTGGAAAGAGTGCTGTGCAGTGTGGGTTGTGAGGTCAGATCATTCAGGGCTTTTAGATCTTGAAGTTGGGTGGACTTGTGTGACCTTTAGCAAGTCCCTTAGAAGCATAATCTACAGCTAACTAATGTCTCCGAGAGCCTTTTCTGCATAAGAAACTAGCCCAAATTAAGTGGCTGTCACACAGCCCTTTGGGGGGAACTGTGGGCTCGTTGCACAGGGATGGTTCTCTCACTTTGCTCTCCTCGAAATCTTTCTCTTGGTTTGCAAAGGGCAGCTGAGAAGTCAAGTACTGTGAGGACTGGAAAGCATCCACTGACTAGCGACATGAGGTTGTTTTTAACTTTCGTCTGTGGTGATACTGTGAGGGTGGAAGCTGTTGTGTCGTGTATGGAGGAGTGAATAGAGCCTGTGGTGGGCAGAAAATGGTGGCCACCCCAAAATGCTCACATCCCGATCCTCGGAGCATGTGAATACATTGGGTTACAAGACAGACGAGAATTAAAGTTGCAGATGGAATTAGAATTGTTAGTCAGCTGACCTGAAAAGAGGGAGATTTACCCGGATTATCTGGGTGGGCCCAGGGAGGTTACAAGGGGGGTTTAAAAGTGGAAGAGGAAGACAGAAGAGGGGAGTCCAACGGAGATGTGGCAGCAGAAGAGGTTAGAATGACACAGTGTGAGACGTGACTCGACTGTCATTGCTGGCTGTGAAGACGGAGGGGCCACGGGTCACAGAGTATGGGAGGCTTCTCGAAGCTGGAGGAGACCAGGACACAAGACCTTCCCCCAAAACTTCCAGAATAAATACAGCCCTGCCAACACCTTGATCTTAGCCCATCGACATGCATATCAGACTTCTAATTGACAACATGAGATCATACACTGGTGGTGTTTAAAGCCACCAGGTCTGTAGTCATTTGTTAAAGTAGCAATAGGAAGCGAACAGAGGGTAAGTAAGGAGGGTCAGATACCCACAGAGACACTCTAAAGAAGTTTTTCCATGAAAAGAAAAAGAAAGAGAAGATGGGACATGCAAGATTTAGGGAGGATGGTAGTGTGTTTTAAAATGGGAGAGATTTTGTGGTTTTGAATTTTCACATTATTTGTGTGATTTCTGAGTTATTTTTATGCTTCTTCGAGACACAGCATCAGAGTGCTCATCTGGCACTCCAACTACTATCACATAAAAATCTTTAAAAGCAAGTTAATTGCACTTGAATAAAAATCAGATCTCTCTGCAACTTTAAAACTTGATTACACTAGAATATCAATTCTGTAAGAACATTTCTCTTTAGTTTAATACTGACTAAAACTAATTATATCCTATTAGTACTTTATGGTAATGTATGATAAACATTTATAAGCCTTGAAATTACATTGAGAAAGTAGATGTCCAGACACCATAAGTTTGAATTTTATGTTTAAATCATTACGATTAAACTTGGCATTATTTTTCAGTCCTATGAATTGTAATTGATCTCTATAAATAATAACCATGGTTAATAGTTACCATGCCATAAGTACTTACTGTATCTCTGGCCAGGTTTAGCTCTTGGTAGCTCATTGAATCCTTATAACAATATTACGTGGGGGTTTTTATTCACATTTTACAGATACAGAATATGAGCCGTTAAACATAAAAAGATCCACTTAGCAAATACAAAAGAATTAAGATAGAATCATTTTCATCTTATCTTGGCTTTTTTGTGATTACACGATAAAGCCATCAAACTTTTTTTTACGAATCTCTGCTTTTTAAAATAATTTTTAAAAATTTGCATATAGTTACGTTAGTTTCAGGTGTACGTGATTCAACTTCTCTATGCGTTATGCTGCCTCACCACAAGTGTAGCTAGCTACTGTCTCTCACCATGCAATCCTATTTCAAAACCATTGACTATATTCTCTATGCTATTATGCTTTTTGTCCCCATGACTTTCATTTCATAACTGGAACCCTATTGACCCATTTTGCCCATCTCCCCACCCTCTTCCCTTTGGCAACCATCAGTTTGTTCTCTGTATTTATAAATCTGATTCTGCTTTTTATTTGTTTATTCATTTGTTTTGTTTTTTAGATTCCACATACGAGTGAAATCTGGTGGTGTTTGTCTTCCTCAGTTTGACTTATTTCATTTACTATAATATCCTATAATACTATAATATCCTCTAGGACCTCTAGGTCCATCCATGTTGTTGCAAATAGGAAGATATCATTCCTTTTTCATGACTGAGTAATATTCCATTATGTAAATATACTACATCTTCCTTATCCATTTGTCTATCAGTGGACACTTAGGCTGCTTCCATATCTTGGCTCTTATAAATAATGCCGCAATAAATGTAGGAGTGTTTTCATGTTCTTTGGGTAAATACCCAGGAGTAGAAATACTGGGTCATATGGTAGTTTTATTTTTTATTTTTTGAGGAACCTCCACACTGTTTTCCACAGTGGCTGCACCAGTTTGCTTTTCCACCCACAGTGCACAAGGGTTCCTCTTTTTCCACATCCTCACCAACACTGATTATCTTTTGTCTTTTTGATTCTAGCCATTCTGACAGGTGTAAGGTGATATCTCATTATGGTTTAGATTTGTATTTCTTTGAAGATTAGTGATGGTGGGTATCTTTTCATGTGTCTTTTGACTCCTCTGGATGTCTTCTTTGGAGAAATGTCTATTCAGGTTCTCTGCCCATTTTTAAATCTGTTTTTTGGTGTTGAGTTGTGTAAGTTCGTTATATAGTTTTTATACTGACCCCTTGACATATAACCATTTTCATATAAGAAGCTTCTTTTAGTTTACTCATGGAACCAGCAGTCTACACAGACTACACAGTCTACACAGACAAGGTGTTCCATTGCGTGACCGTGAAATATATCAAGTCCAGCTATTGCACACTCTCAGATTTTCTTCCTCTCTTCTTTATGTTGCACTGAAAAATTTCTGTATCTTGGAAATGCCTATCAGACTGGTAAAAATTTAAACATGATGTTAATATCAAGAGTTCATGAGAACTTGGTGTTTTAAGGCCTTCATTCATTGTTGGTGGGGAATGTAAGTGGCTATAAGCCTTTTTGAGGAAAATACTTATAAAATATTTTCAGTAATTATGAAAATTTAATATGTAAGTATGTTACAACTGAGCAATCTAATTCTATGAATCTGTCGTACTAATCCATACTTGCCCAGACAAACGTAGTCCAACCAACACAGAGAAGGTATGGTGAAATTAGAAAATCATCATTGGATTCTAGATGGGTAGGCAATAGTTTGATGAGGAATACAGTATTTCCACATAGTGTCAGTTCATCTTCCCAGAATTTACCAGTTAATTACAAAAAGAAACAGTAACTTTATTATGGAGAAACCTGGCAAACACCACATTAATGATATGATCAAAATTAACACCAGTATCAGGAGAACTAGCATCACATGCTCCCTGATATTTTTGAAGACAGGTAACATCATTTCATTGATATTCTTTCTAAGAATGCATAACCTGCATCTAATCATGAGAAAACATCAGGAAAAAATGAAACTAAGGGTTTGACATTCACAAGATAACCGAACTATCCTCTTTATAGATGTCAAGATCAAGAAAGAAAGAAAGACTGAAGGTCCAGACTAAAGACCTATATCTCCAGTGCATTGTGTCATCATAAACTAGATCCTGGACTGGAAACAAAAGTAGCTAGAGAGAACATTAGTGGGACAAATGGCAAAATTTGAATAGAGTGTAGATTAGATAATAGCGTTTTTTTTAAGATTTTATTTTTAAGCGATGCCTGGGTGACTCAGTTGGTTAAGTGGCTGCCTTCGGCTCAGGTCATGATCCCTAGGATCAAGTCCCACATGGGGCTCCTTGCTCGGCAGGGAGACTGCTTCTCTCTCTGTCTGCGTCTCCCCCTGCTTGTGCGTGTGCTCTCTCTCACTCTCTCTGACAAATAAATAAATAAAAATCTTAAAAAAAAAAAAAAAGATTTTTTTTTTTAATTAATCTCCATACCCAACATGGGGCTCAAACTCACAACCCCAAGATCAAGAGTCACATGTTTTACTGACTGAGCCAGCCAGGCACCCCTAGATAATGGTGTTTTTATCATGAAGTTTCTAATCTTGATAATTATACTGTGGTTCCGTGAAAAGGTGTTTTTCCCCCCCTTAGGAGATTCACACTGAAGGATTTAGGGGGAGGAGCTTGATGTCTCCAACTTATTCTCAGGAAGAGTATGCACATACATAAAAACTAGAGAGAGAGAGAGTAATAAAGCAAATGAAGGAAATGTAAACAATTGGTGAATTTGCATAATGGTTATGTGGGTATTCCTTGTACTGTTCTTGCAAATATTTTTTGTAAGTTTGAAATTATATCAAGATAAGTTTCAAAATAAATAGATAAAACCCACAAGTAAGGCATTATGTACTAGGAAAACTTTTTAAATAGGGCCCAGATGTAATGACTATTCTCACCAATCTTCCTTGACTAAAGATGATGCCAGATTTCATGTCGGTGGTCCATATAATGTCAGCCTGTGGAACAAGATCAGAGTATTAACTCCAAAAGGGTGTTATTCATTTTTGTAGCTCTCTTCTGCTCTGATTTTGTCCAAAGCCAGGATAGTATATCCAGAAAGATGTAGAGATTACATGTTTGGCCTTGGTATGTATTATTTCTCATAACTGAATATTTGATGAGATTTGGACTGCAGACAATTGGAGGTTCTAGTCTCTGGCAAGAACCTCGATGGTAGCGCTTCTGTGTTGCCAAATTCAGATTCCTCTGCTTTAATAGGCCTGTGGGCCAAAGTGATGACCTCTTAGGAAAAATTAAGACACCTTCCACAAAGTTGGGGGTATTCCTGCGGGCAAGGCCAAGTACATTTTTTTTTTTTTAAGAAAACAGCCCAGGTTCCATTCCTACAAGATATAAATTATGTCTCGTAAATTATGTGCCATAAATGTGTCAGTGATAATTTTAGCTTGGCACAGTCTCAAAAAGTTTGAAACTCATTGTTTACTGTGCCCATTTAAAAAAAACAAACAAAAAAACACCTCAGGGGCGCCTCAGTGGTTCAGTGGGTTAAGCATCTGCCTTCGGCTCAAGTTATGATCTCAGGGTCCTGGGAATCAAGCCCTAAGTCAGCCTCTTTGCTCAGCGGGGAGTCTGCTTCTCCCTCTGCCCCTTCCCCTATTCATTCTCTCTCTCTCCCTCAAATAAATAAAATCTTTTTTAAAAACCTCACTATCGCCCCCTAATATGTCTACTTTTGAGTATTGTGACATTCCGATGAACTATCCAAAACTTAATTATGAGAAACATGTAAGCTAGCAAAATTACATGACCAAGTATATAGAATTATTGGCTCTAAGCCATTTACATATTTGAAGGACAAAACAGTTGATCTTAACGCAGTTTTTGGACAGTAATTGGCAAGACCAACTGCATGACAAGGCTGCTCCTAGTAAGAGTAAAACCACATTTGGAGGGGGTAAAGCGCAATTCTAATATGGCATAAAAAAATCACTCTTTGGAGTCAGACTGCCCATGTTCATAATCTCTGTTCTCCCACTCACCGGATATGCAACTCTGGATGATTGGTTTAGCTTCACTATTCTCTAGAGAGTACCTGTTTTGTCTGGGGATTAAACTATTAGAATAGTACCTTAGAGCACTGTTTATGAGGGTCAAATTCATTGCCGTATCTAAGTGGAATAGGCACTTAGAAGGTACCCAGTATCTCCGGTTGTTATTACTTCTTTGTCTGGTCTCAAAAGTAGCAGGCTGTGTTAAGATACAAATTTTTGGGGCACCTGGGTGGCTCAGTGGGTTAAAGCCTCTGCCTTCAGCTCAGGTCCTGATCTCAGGGTCCTGGGATCGAGCCCCACATCGGACTCTTTGCTTAACAGGGAGCCTGCTTCCCCTCTCTCTCTGCCTGCCTCTCTGCCTACTTGTGATCTCTCTCTTTCTGTCAAATAAATAAATAAAATCTTAAAAAAAAAAAAAGATACAAATTTTAAAGGAGAGCAGCCCAAACTCTGTTTTATATCACTGAAGTCCCACCTGTCAGTAGCCCTTTCCTGCTTCCTGACTTCCAGGTTATTGAGCTGCTGCGTGCATACAAACAGCAGGAACCAGGAATGTTCCTGGGTCAACGCCACTTGGTCCATTTTTATCATATGTCCAGAAAGACAAAAGAGACTCAGGAGTATCAGTAAAAACAGAACATTCTCATGCTGTTTCCAACAGTTTCCCTGTCATAAAGAGAATAAAAACAGTCAGCATTGGCTCAAAACAAAAACAAAAACCCAGACTTCATGCTTGCAAAGAAATTGGCAGAACCTTAAGAAATCTAATTTCTAGAAATCTAATGAATCCGTAATTTGTACAGAAAAGTTATTACTCAGGGTAGACAAGTTGGCACGGACCAAGAGCCCACCAGGCAGGGTGGATCTGAAATAATTCTAGTAATAGACAGTCCCCACTCAGGGGCTTTATTCAGGCTGAGCTTTTTAGTAAGACTTTTATATGAAGAAATGCAATTTATTGCTGTATAGGAAAGGGATGGGGTGGGGATGGGGTTCCTTGAATTATAAAGCTGAGAAGACTGTTCCTTTCAGATGTCTGTAAGGATCTGGGTTTTCACAATGTCACCGACCACGTCCATGCCATTACTAACTGTCCCAGAATCTGCCTGCATTCCTGAGTCTGGTGTTCTCATTCAAGAGAGTACAAATTTTATGATTCAACTCATATTTAGCAATATCCCTGTGGTCTTTTCTAAATTTCGTTTTATTGCTCTCTCACCGCCTGGCTGGCTAAGCTGTTTTTCCTTAGGGCCAGCCAGCCCCAGCCTTCTCCTAAGAGATTTGCTAGAGCTCTTGATAAACACGCAGGTGTTAAGACACCAGTAACGCAGTCCCAGCACAACCTCAGGAGTCAGAGATCATGTTGAAAATGAAAACCCCTTGCTCCATTTCACTTTTTAAAGCTCTGAACCTCCCCAGTCCAATTCCAAATGAAAATCAGCCCCAGGACAGTGTTGACAAGCAAGGGGAGCAGTCAGCGGGAAGTGAGCTCGGTGCCCCGGAGGAGCCAGAACTGGGCATGCACGCTGTAACGATGGAGTTCCCGGTGCTGGGGTGCTGCGAGCTGCAGGACGCCGATCTCCACCCGGTGCTGGCAGCCGGCACTCACTGGTTTGCTTGCAAATAACCTTGTTAGGAACTTTCCCGTTCAAATTTATAATGCTGCTTTTAGGGGTGATGTTCCTTAAACTTTTTTTTTTTTTTTTTTTTTTTTGGCTTACAAAAGCTGTGGACCCTCTCTTCTCAGGAGAGCGCAGAGATTCTTCCATACGCTTGAAAACAAGTGTGCATAACTTCAAGGAACTTACGTGAAGCACTTTCAGGATGGTTCGCGGGACCTCCTCTTCATGCTCCAAATCCGTCCTAAGAATTCTTCTCCCTCAGAGGGTTCCAGAAGGGCTCTTCTGTACCTCTTAACGATCTCAGGAGATAGAATTGAGGGTGATGATCATGATAATGGTACTACTATTTATTGAGCTTTTACTATTTACTATAAAAATATTTACTACTCTTTTACTATTGAGCTTTTACTATTATTATTTACTATGACTGAGCTTTTACTATTTGTCAGACGGGGTGCATTCCTCGTAGCCAGAAGCAAACTCTGGACCATCCTCTCCAAACCTGTTCTTCCAGCAGCCTTCCCCATCTCAGATAACACCAGCTCCATCTCCTCAAGTGCTCAGGTGGGGCCGGGTCCATACCCCCACCGGTGCTGTCACCTTCCTCCTAGCCGCCGTCTTTGCTCACCTTCTGTTGCAGTTGGTTGCCTTATTTCCACCCTTGCCCTTTGCAGATCAGCAGCTGGAGTCACTGATCCTAGTAAAGTGCAAGTCTTATCATACCACTGTTCTACTCAGAATCCTTTAAAAGGTTCCTATCTCATTCGGAGGAAAAGATGAGATCCTTCCAATGGCCAGCGCAGCCCCAGAGGCCACTTAGGTCCGAGTACGTTGTGCGGTGTATGTAGCGTACAGAGCTGCCCCAGGAATGGTCTGCAAGACCTTGCACGAGCTACCCCACCCCCCAACTCAGTGACTTCTGGGACCACGTCCCTCCTGCTTTTTCCTCATTCACTGTGTTCTAGCCATGTTAGCTTCCTTCCTGATCCTTAGATACACCAGGCCCTCTCCTGCCTGAGGGTCATTGCACTCATTGTTACTTCTGCCAGGAACAGTCTTTCCCCAATATCTGCTTAGTTCATATCTCCACTTTCTTAAATCCTTTGCTCAAAAGTCATCTTGGTGAGGCATACACTGACCACACTTACTAAAATGCAGTCCTCATCTCTATACTGACATATCCTATCTGCCCTTGTCTGTGCTTTTTCCATAGTAATCATCATCTTCCAAAATATTCATAGTATCTAATTTACTTATGTTTCTCTCTTCCCACTGGAATGCAGCCTTCATTAGGATGGAGATTATTATCTGTTTAGTTCAGCATATGTGTGTAGTATCTAGAAAAGTGATTGATACATAATAAGGTTTCAAAGTCTGTTGAATGAAATGAACAAACTGTAGGAAAATATAGTTTGCCTTTCATAAATATGGTTTTAGATTCAAAGAGATTAAACAACTTGCTCAGTCATATAATTGATGAATGGTATAGTAAAGATTTTTGGATTTTTTGACACTCAAGACCTGTGTTCTTAAATACCAAAAATATTTCTTTCCAAGGATGTGTAAAATAAGAGGTCAAAATGTAGTGCAGAAGAGGCAGTCTTACAAGGCTGAAGAATCAGAAGTTGGGAGTTTGGGGCTAACAGAGTGGCTGCAAATTGTAGAGGAGAGGCACCCTGCCAAGAAGGGAACCATGGGTGAGGCGGTTCAGAAATCCGTGTGTGTGGACTGACTTGTCAGCATTGATTGCATGGGGCGAGAATCTCAGTGGCCCAGATAAGAGCTGGAAGGCTGAAAGCTGAATAAAGATTTCAGTAGCTCCAACCTCAGGGACAGTTTAGAGTTAAATTCCTTGCAAGGTACAGGGACTTGGTAAACTCCAGAAGACTTTCATCAGAATTCTAGAAGAGCTGTGCCATAAGAGTAAGAACCACACTCCTAGAATCAAAACTAAATGATGATAGTTGTGGCATGAAATACAAATGCAAGTATGCATATGAGTGATGGGCTATCAAGTTGACAAATTACTTAGATGGTTCATGAAAAAAGTTTTCTATACTATATTTAAAACATTTCTTTAAATTTGTAATTATTTCAAAATAAAATGACAAAAAGCAATTGGATTTCTATATAGTATCATCAAACAACTGGAAAATGAAATTTTAGAATATTCTTTATAGTATAATTTTCTTATACTGTATAATTTATTTATATATTTATATAAAATATATTTAAAATATATTTGATATAATTTAATATAATTCTCATACTGTATAATTTCTTATTATAATTTTCTTAAACATAAAATACTTGGGAATAAACTTACTTTGTAAATTATACATTGCTGAGAGAAATTAAAGAAAACCTAGTTAATAGAGAGCTACATCATATTCATGGGTAGGAACACTCATTATTGTTAACATGTCATTTTCCCTAAGTTAACTATAGATGCAAAACTGTCCAAATCGAAATCCAAGGAGGCTTTTTTTGGTAGAGATTGACAAACTCAAATTTTTGGTAGAGATTGACAAACTCAAACTCAAATTCTTATGCAAAAATGAAGGAACTAGAATAGCCCATCTAGTCTTAAAGAAGAAAGAATGTATAAGGCTTAAATGATTTGATTTAAAACTGACTCTAAAGTCACAGTAATCAAGGTAGTATGGCATGAAATATATAGATCAATGGAATAGAACAGGGACTCCAGAAATACACCCACTTATACAGCCTTTTGATTTTTGACAAACCTGACAAAGCAATTCATTGGGGAAAGAAGTAATGGTGGTGCTAGAACAGCTGGATATCTGTATGGAAAAAAGTGAATATCAACCCTTATTTTGTTCTGTGCACAAATATTAATTGAAAGAGATTCTGAACTTTAAGTTAAGCACATAAAGCTTTTACAAGAAATCATAGGAGAATGTCTTTAGAACTAGGGTAGGCAAAGACTTCTCAAAACACTAACCTAAACGAGGAGGATGGGAGCAGGATAGAGAAGGAGTAGGAGAAGGAGGAACAAGAGGAAGAGGAGGAGGAAAAAGCTGAACTAATAAAAATTAAACATTTT
>CM052896.1:115823989-115919721 GCA_028534135.1 Potos flavus | reverse complement strand
CCTCTAGTTCCATCCATGTCGTTGCAAATGGCAAGATTTCGGGGTTTTTTTTGATGGCTGCATAATATTTATATATGTATATATATATATATATACACATATATATATGTATATATATACACACATAAGTATGTACGTATATACATATGTACATATTTATGTATATATATATATATATATATGCACCACATCTTCTTTATCCATTCATTTGTTGATGAACATCTAGGCTCTTTCCATAGTTTGGCTATTGTGGACATTGCTACTATAAACATTGGGGTGCACGTGCCCCTTCAGATCCCTACATTTATATCTTTGGGGTAAATACCCTTCTGGGTCGTAGGGTAGCTCTATTTTCAACTTTTTGAGGAACCTCCATACTGTTTTCCAGAATGGCTGTACCAGCTTGCATTCCCACCAACAGTGTAGGAGGGCTCCCCTTTCTCCGCATCCTCTCCAACATCTGTTGTTTCCTGACTTGTTAATTTTAGCCATTCTGACCGGTGTGAGGTGGTATCTCACTGTGGGTTTGATCTGTATTTCCCTGATGCTGAGTGATGTTGAGTACTTTTTCATGTCTGTTGGCCATTTGGATGACTTCTTTGCAGAAATGTCTGTTCATGTCTTCTGCCCATTTTCAAGAGACACTTTTTTTTTTTTTTTAAGATTTTATTTATTTATTTATTTATTTGACAGAGAGAGATCACAAGTAGGCAGAGAGGCAGGCAGAGAGAGAGGGAAGCAGGCTCCCTGCTGAGCAGAGAGCCCGACGCAGGGCTTGATCCCAAGACCCTGAGATCATGACCTGAGCCGAAGGCAGAGGCCTTAACCCACTGAGCCACCCAGGCGCCCCTCAAGAGACACTTAAGAAAATTAAAGGCAAGCCACTCCATCAGAGATAATACTTGCCATACATGTACTTGACCTTAAAGAACTTGTATCCAAAATATACAAGAATGCCTTTAAACAATAATTTAAAAAAGAAAATGAGAGCCTGCTCCTAGAATGGCAATGTGAGGAGCTGCATGGACCTGTTTTCCAGGAAAACAAACATAACTAGTAAAAGTTATTAAAAAAAAAATTTAAAATCTCTGGAGGTTGGCCTGTGGGTGGGCATTCAGCAATTGAAGAAACATTTATTCAAGAAAATCTAAATGTCAGTAAGAACAGCAAAAGTGGATGGCTCTTGGGCTATGATCTTCTGCCCTCCCCCACACTGTATGACAGAAGCTCCATTTGGGTGGGTGTGGCCAAGAAGATGGGGCCTTCTCTCCCCTCAGCTCCCAGTTAGGGGATACAGTGTCTCATCAGGAGGTTGCAGGACACCGGCATTTCTCATTCACCCAGCTCTGTGTTAAAGGGAATAAATTCCTGGCAAATGTGGCTGAGAGGTTGGGAGCTCCCTTCCTCTGCCCACCCCTCACTCATAGGATAGAAGCTTTATTCCAGGCTTGGAAGATTGAGAATACAGAGTTCTGATGCCCTTACCCCACTTCATTTGTAGGGTGAAGGTTCTGAGCTGGTAGAGGCAAGCTGAGAAGGCCAGAGACTAGTGCCTTCATGCAGCACCTTGTTAATAAAGCAGGGATGTCACTCTGAGAGAAGTGGGCCACTGTCTTCACCCCCAGCTCCAGAGCAGTGGATCAGAGATTTCCCCAGAGGGAAAGATGTAGTCCATAAGCCCAGAGCTCTGAAGTTCTTATCAAAAGAACTGACTTTATTTGAAGCAAAGTATGTGGGAAGTTCAAGCCTAAGGATGCTTTTGAGGGGGGAAAAATGGAGATTTTGGTGGTAAGCAATTAAAAGGAGGCTTGGTAGCTCCATTAGAGCAACAAAGTAAACTGTTGGAGTACCAAAGAGTAGGAGGGAAATAGTCAATTATGAAGAACACTCTTGGGTTCCGAACAGATCTCAAACACTGGCCTCAAAAACTAACCCTACAAAGGAGCCTGAATTCATTGAATCAGATTGTGGAGTACTTTATGCCCTGGGGCATTATTGAAAATAATAGATCAGTCAGCCAGCAATTAGTGGAGCCTAACAACTGGGTGTAATACCAACAGAGGCAGACAGCTTAACAGATCAGGAAAAGGGAGTAAAAAAGAGCCCTGCCAAACCATTGTGTGAATGCCCAAGGTTGTGCCCTCCGCAGAGCAGCGTCAGAGATTTCTTACAGATAAAGCAGACTGTACTAGAATACCCAAGTTATTTAATAAATAAAGAAAAATAATAATAAAAACAAGCCTCTGGTGGGGGTGGGAGTTGGAATCAAATAACTTGAGTCCACAAGAAAAAGAAGACAACCAAAAAATATAAATAAGAAGGCTAATATGCTAATTGTAAATATATACTTGTTCTCCTCTCAGCTTCTTTGCAAGACATAAAATGTATAAAATAATAATATATATTGGTGGCTTTGTAACGTGTAGTTGTACTGTGTATAATAATAGCATAAAGAGAAGAGAGAATGAGCTGTATAGGAGTAATGTGTATATATCACTGAAATTAAATTGATATAAATCTGAAGCTGTTTTTGATGTTAATGTGCATATAGTAAGCCATAGAGCAACTACTAATAACTAAAAAAGTGAAATTCATTGAAGAGATTAAAATATCACACTAGAGAATATTCACTTAGTGAAACAAAGTGGTAAAGGAGGAATAGAGAAAAAAACTATATAAAATACATAGAAAACAAAAAAGTAAAACAGCAGGCAGAAATCCAACTATACCAATAATAACAATAAATGTAAATAGACTAGACCGTATAATCAAAAGGTAGAGATTGTCGGATGGGGGAAAAAGATTCAGCATCATGCTGTTTATAGGAGATACAGTGTAGATTCAAAGACGCAAATACGTTAAAGAAGAAGGATGGAAAAAGATAAATCACACAAACACCAACCACAAGAAAGCAGGAGTGGCTTACTAATATCAGACAAATAGACTTAAAAACAAAAAAAAAAATGTTACTAGAGATTAAAAGAGGACACTTCATAATGATAAAAGAACCAATTCATCAGAAGGACATAATAATTATAAACAAATATGCGCTTAACAACATAGATCCAATATACATGAAGGAAAACTGACAGAAATGAAGGGAGAAATAGACAAGTCAAAAATAATACTCCACTTTCAATAATGTATAAGATTAGGCAAAAGAGAAGCAAGGAAATAGAAGATAAACCACCTAGATATAACAGATATCTGTAGAACTCTCTCCAAACAACACAGCTGAATACATATTTTGCTCAAGTGCACAAGGAACATTCTTTAGGATAGACCATATGCTAGGCTGTTAAAAAAAAAAACACACCTCAGTAAGTTAAAAAAGATTAAAATCATACAAAGTATGTTCTCTGACCATGTTATAATAAAATTTGAAATCAGTAACCGAAATAAATTTGGGATAACCACAATTGTGAAATTTAATAACATACTCTTTTTTTTTTTTTTTAAGATTTTATTTATTTGACAGAGAGCACAAGCAGGGGGAACAGCAAGCAGAGGGAAAAGCAGGCTCCCCGCAGAGTGGGGAGCCCAATGTGGGATTTGATCCCAGTACCCTGGGATCATGACCTGAGCTGAAGGCAGTCACTTAACTGGCTGAGCCACCCAGGCACCCTAATAACATACTCTTATATAACCAGTGTGTCAAAGAGAAATCAGGAAATACTTTAAGATGAGAGAGTCTCATGAGATGCAGCTAAAGCAGTGTTTAGTGGGAAATATATAGCTGAATCATCTAAATTTAAAAAGAAAAAATCGTATTTCTTTTTAGGAAGAAAACAATTTTGAAAAGAAGAACTCAAATCAGTAACTTAATCTTCCACTTTAAGGCAGTGGAAAAAGAAGAGCAAACTAACCCCAAAGCAAGCAGATACAAGGAAAATAATAAAGACTGGACCAGAAATTAATCAAATAGAGAATGTGCAAACAATAAAACGAATGAAACCAAAAGATAATTCATTGAAACGATAAACAAAATTGACAAACCTTTAGTTAGACTGACCAAGGAAAATGGAAGAAGACTCAAATTAGTAAAATTAGGAATAGAAATAGGGACATTAATACTGATGACAGAATTTAAAAAGATCATAAGAGAAAGCCATGAACAAATGTATGCCAAAAATTAGGTAACTTAGATGGAATAAATTCCTAGAA
Organism: Potos flavus; assembly: GCA_028534135.1. Classification (NCBI taxonomy): domain Eukaryota; kingdom Metazoa; phylum Chordata; class Mammalia; order Carnivora; family Procyonidae; genus Potos; species Potos flavus. The sequence continues at coordinate 115,915,557 of CM052896.1, read as the reverse complement.
AGGCACAAACTAATCAACTGGAGGAAATCCAACATCCAAATAGACCTTTAACAAGTAAGGAGATTGCAGGAGGAGGAGGAGGAGGAATAGTAGTAATAAACTAACCACAATGAAAAGCCCCAACCCAGATGCTTTCTGTAATGAATGCTACCAAACATTTAAAGAGGAATTAATATGAGTCTTCACAAATATCCAAAATATAGAAGAGGAAGAAACACTTCCCAACTAATTTTATGAGGCCAGTATTATCTCAATACCAAAACCAGACAAAAATATCAAGATAAAACAAGAAAACCATAGACCAATATCTCTTATGAATAAAAACACAAAAATCCTCAACAAAATACTCTCAGACTGAATCTGGCAACAAATTAAAGAGATCATATACCATGGCCAACTGGGATTTATCCCAGGAATGCAAGGGCAAGTGAAAATCAAGTAATATACCTTATCAGTCACAAATAAGGGACAAAAACCGTATTATCATCTTAGTAGACATAGAAGAAGCATTTAACAAAATTAAACACTCCTTCATGATAAAAACACTCAAAAAAGTAGGAATAGTGATCTTCCTGAAAATCAGGAGCCTAGAAATCAAGAGCTTTTCTTTCCCCCTAAAATCAGAAATGAGGCAAGAATATCCACTTTCACCCCTTTATTCAACACTGCAGGCAAGAAAAGAACATAAAAGACCTTCACACTAGAAGGGAAGAATAAAACCTGTGTTTATAGATGACATGATCTTGTAAATCGAAAATCCCAGAGAATCCACTAAAAAGCTATTCGAACAAATGAACAAGTTCAGCACAGTTGCAGAAGGCAGCTGAGGTCATTTGTATGACCAACATACAGATTCTGTACACCTGCACCCAAAAATCTGAAAATGAAGTTTAGAACACAATTCCATTTGCATTACAATAAAAAATACTTGGATCGCTTCTCGGCCTTTTGGCTAAGATCAAGTGTAATAAAAACACTTGGGAATAAATATAAAGAAGTGCAAACCTGACACTCTGAAAACTACAAAATGTTGTTGGAGGAAGTGAAAGAAACCTAAATAAAAAAAAAGATCCCATGTTTATGGGTTGAAAGACATAATATTATTAAGATGGCAATACCCCCCAAACTGATCCACAGATTCAACACAACCTCTCTCAAAATTCTAGCTTATTTCTTTGTAGAAATTGACAAAGTGATCCTAAAATTCATAGGGAGGTCAAGGAACCTTAGAATAGCTATATAACAATTTTGATAAGGAAGAATTAAGTTTGGTAAGACTCAGCACTTGCCAATTTTAAAATATACTACAAAGCTACAGTAATCAAAATGTGGCACTGGAATAAAGATGGACATAAATAAATAGAATGGAACTGAGTGTCCAGAAATAAACCCTCATAGTCCATTTACAGTCAATTGATCTTTCAATGAGGATGCCAATGAGGAAGGAATAGGCTTTTTAAGTAATGGTACTGGGACAACTGGATAGCCAATTTCATATGGGCTTGTTTGCAATTGGACCCATACCTCACCTCATATACAGAATTAATTCAAAATGGATCAAAGATGAAAAGTAAGAGCTAAAACTATTAACTTTCTTAGAGGAGGACAGGGGTAAATCTTTGTGACCTTGGTTTTGGCGATGGTTTCTTAAATATGATATCAAAAGCTCAAGCAACTAAAGAAAAAAACAGATAAATAAGGATTTTTGGGAGGATGGAGTGGTAAAATGTTTTAAAATTCAATGTGGTAGTTGCATAACTCTGAATATACTAGAAACCATTGATTTTTATGCTTCAGATGGGTGAATATCATGGTATGTGAATTATATTTCACATAAGAAAGAAAATCAAAAGAGGCAAAAAAGAAACGTTAATAGACACTTCACTAAAGAAGATATAAAAATGTCTAATAAGCTATGGAAAGATACTAAATATCATTATTAATCAGGAAAATGCAAATTAAAACCATAATGAGACACTACTACACACTGAACAGAACTAAAATTATAATGACTGAGAGTACCAAACGCTTACCTTATAGAAATTCCCACTGACCTCATATTCCAGCCACTGATCTAGAGTACCTGCCCCATAAGGACACATCAGGTGTACCCCAGCTCCTGCCATTACAGGAGCTTTACAGCTGTGAATACCTGACTGCTGGATAGAGTTGGCTATTGACCTTGTGAAGTATTCAGCCACATACCTACAAATAAAACGTGTATTTTATGGAAGTCAGGTCTTCACCTTTGGCTCTAGGTCTATTCCAAAAGTAGGAAGTGAGTTACTTGATGTGGTTTTAGGTTTGTTTTCGTAGATTTGTAGTTCCTTTTTCCGTCTTCCCAGTAAATGGAAAATAAACCACTGTCTATGTTCCAAGCAACAACAATCCACAGTAGTTACTATTCCCATTGTCTGGACAAACAACCGCAGCTGAGAGACTTCAGGCAGGACACAGCGAAACCATTGTCTAATCCAGGTCTGTGAGTTATCAAGGCCAGGTCCTGTGGACTACATCCAGGTGCCCTAAAGAGAAGAGTACATGGGATTCTTTTTACAACACACTTGCCTTTGAGTTTCAGGGTGTTTTTTTTCAGAGTCTATTTAATATTTATTCCACTGTAAAGAATTTGTGTTTAATTAATAATCTATCTATTGAGTGCTTACTGTATGTGGCCACTGTGTTTTTGGAGGTAAATACATTGATTCGGACTTTAAAAAGCTTAGAGTGTAGCAGAGAAAGCAACTGTGAAAATAAACATTTTCAATACAGCAAGATAATTGCAGTGGTAGAAGTCTTTAGTAAGTACAGTGGCTAACAAAAAAGGAAGTGACCAAATCTGCTGGAGTGGTTATTGATGATGAGAAATTGTATAGGACATACAAGGATGGGTAGGAGTTTGTCAGTTGCTCAGCTGACCTGTAGGTGTCTATTTCTGTGTCATGACTAACTGCGGAAACCATTTATGCATAAACATCAGCATGAGATTTAAGCAAATAACTACTTAAAGGTAGAAAAAATTCATTGTTAGTTGGCAGGAATGCTGTGTTCCTTTACACCTTTTTAATAATTAGCTTTGTGTTAAGATATAATTAAAACCTCTTAGCAAAATACAGAAGCCTTAGGGGGGCAGTGCTTTTTACTGGCACACACTTCGTAAAATACATTGCAAAGCAACCAGCTATTAGAGTTCTTTCATTCTGTTGCATCTGCTTTGGGGAATTTAAAGTTAAACAGACAAGATGAAACAAATTTGCAAGTTTATGAAGATTTTGCTTTGTTCTTTTTTCAAACTGCTGAACTTGACAAATGAATATTCTTGGGATACATGCTTTTCAGGTTTTTAGGAGGAAAGCTTTAAACTACATCTGTGACTGTTTTCCAGAGTCTGCAATGTGTGTTAAGGTCACAGTGGTTAGTTTCTAATGAAGCTATCAGTTTATCAATAACTGTCTTGTTAGAGCTAGTTATGAACACAATTATGTTATTGCTTTTATTATTATTCAGCTCCCTTATGTATTTCTCACTGTTGCCTTGTTTTTTTTTAAAGATTATTTATTTGAGAGAGAGAGAGAGAGCATGCGAGTGGGGGGAGGAACAGAGGGAGAGAGAGAGAGGGAATCTCCAGCAGATTACCCACTGAGCATGGAGCCTGATGTGGGTCTCGATCCCACAACCCCAAGATCATGACCTGAGGCGAAACCAAGAGCCAGATGCCCAAACGACTGAGCCACCCAAGTACTCCTCACTGTAGCCTGTTTTGTCTCTCATTATTCCCCTTGGGATAAATAGGGCAAATTGAGAGGGATATGGGAATATTTCAGTTTCAGATGTTTGACTCAGTCACATTGTGCCACTTTTCCTTTAGGGCTGCGTGGATCGGTAAGGGTACCTGCTACCTAATACACATTTTTGAAAGGGTGCATAGAAAATTCTAGAAAATGGGGGGCCTGCTTAGAAATAGCGACTGGCAGCGATTACAGAGGAAAGGCTGGGATTTTTGTTTGTGTTTTGGTTTGTTCTGTTCATTTTTTATCTTAGTTATTGCAGTGGCTGATGTTTTGGTACTTCACAGCAAGCTAAATATTATACGGTGATGGCAGAGGTTTCTCAAACACTGCATTTGGCAAAATGTATTTAAATATATGCAGATGTCATGTAATAGTTTTAATGGCAATAATCTATACAAATCTATTTGATTGCAGAGTAGGATAGTCATTTTCTTATGCAACTGTATTACTATGTAAATTTAGTAATATGTTCCAGAGGAAACTGTATCCTATACACAAAGAATTGTGCAAAAATAATATATTAAAATCAGTGCCTTCTGGTTAATCCAAAATGATTAAAAGGGAAAACTACCTTAAGTTTATGAATACGAGTCAAAGAAAGAAAAAAATATATTTCATTTTTAGATTATATAAATGGTGGAGAACTTTTTACTCATCTTTCTCAAAGAGAGCGTTTCACAGAGCACGAGGTACGGATCTATGTTGGAGAGATCGTGCTTGCCCTCGAACATCTCCACAAGGTAAGATGCTCAATCTTTGGGAGTTCTTTTTTTTTTGAAAAATCTGTTAATTGAGGTAATGCTGGAGCTAAAAGAGCTAAGTTTTAAAACATCACTGTCTTCGTGGAGATTGTAAAAGCACGCTTACACACTATTGCCAATTTTCTCAATTCTGTAGTTCCCTTTTTAAAAATCTGCTTTTTTTTTGTAGTTCCTGTGATACAGATTAAAAAGGTAGAACCCGAGCAGTTCTTTGGTTTTGTTCATGAAAAATCCTAATGCTCATAATCATTAGAATAAAAGCTTTTCATTCTTAAGATAACCTTTAAAATGAAGCCACAAGTCATAATATATATTTCCTTAATTGTGACTTACTCCATTGCAGACTCTTCCTGTGTGTCTGCAGGGTATATTTCCTGATTAGCTTGGAGAATATGAGTTATTTGAAAGAAACGCCTGCCTTGCTATCCAGCTACCCCACTCTCCCACTCTGCTTTGTCTTTGCCTATGCCCCTGAGGCCCTCCCTTGTTCCCTCTCCCTCCCTCCTCCTCCAGTGCCTCCCTATAGCGTGAACTCAGTTGCTAAAAGTAGATTTCATGTCTGTGATGCTGTTTCAACTCTATTAAAATCAGTTTGAACTTAAAAAAAAAAAAAAATATATATATATATATATATTATTTCACATACTATTAATCTTAATCCAAGAAATTTTGAACAGAGTTTCTTGAACTTAATGTGGAAGCATTATTATAGAAGCAGTCACTGTGTAGCCTAGGCATGTGTCTGTATTTCCTCAGAAATAGAAAGCACTCAAATAATTTCCATCAAAGTATGTGAGACCACGAGACGAGTATGACTTTGAGTCGCTACATTAGGATGAGACAAGTATATCATAGAGCCACTGTCCATCGTCATGAATTCAGATCCTGCACTGGATTAGAGATGAACAGAGATTAAAGTAGTGATTATGGAGCATAGACAAGGGTGAAGAGAGATGAAGGGAAAAGGCAAGGAAGAGGGAGGAAAAGGGGCAGGGAGACTGGAATTACAAGATGGAGGCAATGAACAGGAGGGGCTGTAAGAAAAGATGGTGAGAAGATACAAGCGTAGAAGGAAGGGGTCAGGAACAGGGGATATGTAGCCCAGCACAGAGCCCAGACGGGGCAGGCAGAGGCTGGGAGTCAGAGTAGGAATGAAGAGGAGTTGATGAACAATGCAAAAGGGAGCAGGGAGAAAAGGCCCGGGTGGGCATGGGAGATGGGACAGCAGCGCTTGGAGAGAAAAGGCAGAGGAGCAGGAGGGGAGCTGACACTTTCCTGCTGTGAGGGGACAGATACCCCATTCCTTTGGGTGGAGTTGTCATGCAGTGGCCAGCTTTTGCCTGTGAGTAACTCTGTTGGATATAAAGTAGTTAGGACATCTTCATCCATGAACCCAATTGGACCCAGAAATGGGCCAAAAATATCTTTGAGTTTTATGCTTAGTGGTATTAGATGTAAGTTTTTGTAATATAAAAGTGGTGATGGGAATCCCCATAAATACCAGAGTAAAAATAAAACAAATACAAAGTTCTGATGGGTAAGCTGGTAAACTCATTTTTTGTGTGAAAGCCTTAATTCCACTAATTCTGTTTATTAAAGGAAAATCCATGAACATCTGTTATTATTAAAACAGGGTAATCAGAACCACAGAAGTAGAGAACATGATGAATATTGGATATACGTGTAATTGATATGGAGTAAAAGTCATATAGCAAATCAGATCTCAGCTAAGTTTCTCTTAATCTTCCTACCCTAAAAAGATAAATACAAACAGATACAACATAAGAGATTAAGCCAGTAAAATTAACCTTGTTACGGCTGCTAACATTGAGTTTCTCGGGAAGGGACAAAAATGGAAGTTTATTTGGAAGTGATGAGATAAAATAGATAGTAAATGATTTATTTCTAAAATTGCTTCTAAAGAGTTTAAAAAAAAAAGTCACACTGGTTGTTAGATGCTTGTGAGACTTCAAGTCAAATGTTTGTTCAATAGATTGCAGATATCATCCTTTCTTTCCTATAGAACACTGAAGTTCTGGGAGGAAAATTGCCTTGCATTTTTCCTTGTATAATTTGTTGTTTCAATTTTAAGAAGTTATTGTGAATCTGCTTTTTCATATGCTTAGTGTTATAGAAAGCAGTGTTTCTAAGTTTAAAAACATTTAATTCAGGCTGACATAACATGAAATTTGCAATGTACATCTATCAAGAACTCCTTGTATGACTTGTGTAGATTTATTTAGCTGAAGAAATAGCTGGAGTGTTTTTACTATAAAACTTACACACAGAACAAAATGGAAGGATATATAAATTTTATCTAATTGACTTATTTCACTTATTTAGAACTACTGATCAACTAATATTAACCTATGATCTTCAGCCTTTGTGTTTAGGAGCCTATTATTCAACAAGTCTTTATCTATTTGGCCCTGTACAAGATACTAGACAAATGCATGAAATGTGAAAACAGAGATAGTGTATGTATGGTTATATCGAGACAGGCAGAGAATATCTAGAAAATCTCAGTTATTTTTAGGTAAGTACAGTGTATTTTTAGATAAGCGAAGGAATAAAAACAGACATGACCAGTGTGGGATCTGGGTTAGTCAGGAAAGTCTCTGAATCCATTAGGAAGTGATAGACATGAATTGGCTAAAACCATCTGAAGAAAATCATCTGCAGTGAGGATTAAATACATCCAGAAGATAGGACAGGAAGAATGGAGTTGACAGTGGTCAGCAGAGAGACTCCACAGAAGCTGGTCCAGCGGGAATGGATCTTCTTTCACAGAGAAGGAAGACGTGGTAGGAGAGGTCCAGGGAGCCCAGCAGATGAACCCTGAGATGGACGAATTCACATTGGCCCTAGTCAATGAGCAAGCCATTATAGCATCCTAAATGGGGGAATCCTTTTTTTGTTTGTTTTTCAGGTAGATAAAGACTTTCCTAATTCATTTTTTGGAAATTGTTATTTGAAGATGCATGTTTGTTTGTTTTTACAGTTGGGAATTATATACCGTGACATTAAGCTTGAGAACATTCTACTTGATTCTAATGGCCACGTGGTGCTGACAGATTTTGGTCTGAGTAAGGAGTTTGTGGCTGAAGAAGTGAGTATTATATTTTAATTTGAAGTTAGTAACAAGAGAATGTAAGCAGTTAAAAAATGAGTTATAGAATAAGTATTTATCAGGAGAGTACCATATGGATTATGGATTTTTGTGCAGGTTTGCCTAGAGGAACATCTTGACATGAATGACTGTAAAGATTTTTAGCTTAAAATTACCATCTTGCTAGAATTGCAGTAAACCTTTGATGGTTATATCAGAATTCCCCAGTTTAAAACAAAACCATGCATTTAACTTTCCCTATAAAATATAACTGAAAAATGTAAATAAGCCTTTGGGCTCTTGAGGAGAATTCTGCCTTAGTTAGTAACCAATAGAGAATTACAAAACAAAGGACATAGAGTTTACATTGTATTTACAAAGTAGGACATGTCCTGATGTCCCTTCGAATTCACTTGACAAAATGATAAGGATCTACTAGACCAACTTCTTTAATAACCTTGCTGATTTTGCTCATACGAACTAAAATGTAATGGGTAATGTGCAGATTTTATATATGGAGGACTTTTCATTTTAGTATTGATTAGTACTTGTTTACTGTTGCATATGCATTTAATGACATTTAAAAATGTACATCTACTAGTTCTAATTTAAATACTACTTACGTAGCAGTTGTAATGAAAAATATATTTTATACTACTCGTTATGCAAAATAAGGAGGTAAATTTGAGTGCCAGCTCTTTTTTGTCTAAGAAATTATCGGTATAAAATACAGAATTACAGTGAAATTTTCATAGTGAAGGACTTTGTGGTGTAAAACACATCATTCTTGAGTTCCATATCAGGTGTGTCTGTTTCTGATTGTTTGCTTTTTACAGTATTGCCAAAGCAGTCCTGGGTGAATTCCATAAGTGCTGAAATTATAGAACTAAAGATCCCAGTTTTTTATCATATCTGTATTCATTCAGTTCACTTATTCAATAAATATTTATTGACCATCTCTACTATGCTTGGTACTAGATAATGCAATGATGAAGAAGGTGGAAATGGTATCTACCTTTGTGAAGTTGTGGTTATAATTATATTGATTATCTCTGATAGAAAAATCATAGTTATAAAATAGATGAGTTTTTAAGGAATTTATCTGATTTTTAAAACCTTTTCTCCTTTGTAAAACTTTTCATGGCAACTTCAGTAAGATGTGACAGGTGAAATACGTTTACGGTTGCTTCCTCACTAAATCCCCTGTGCAAAAGTAAGGGAGTAAAATAGGCATGTACTTAAAAGAGAAGGAAGAAAACAGCAACCAAATTTTGGAAGGTGGACAACAGGAAATCTAGTTGAAACTGAGGTAGCATTTCTGATCACAGTTGAATCCTAAGCTAGTAATGTGAGAAGCCCCAAAGCAAGCTAATTTGCACTTCTGGGTCCCAGACAGGGTCAGGAATTGGGGGGACCAGGTGTCCCTCAAAGTAGGAGCACAGGTGATCCAGTTGCAAGTCTGTATAAGACACAGGGAGCCCCCTCCGATCCGCAGTCTACCTGACCGACCTAGGCAACCGTGCTTTCCTTACCTTCAAGGAAGACTGAAAGGGTTAACCAGAAAGACCGGATTCAGGGACGATGGACTGAAGGTGAGGTCACAACAAGGGAACTAGTGGTTGAAGTGAAAAATAGCACAGTGAGTCATGGATCTCCCATGGCCTCTTTCTGCCTCTTCATTCTGAGAACATGGCTTCCTAGACAGGAGTTTAGAGGATTCCTCTCTGAGAAACTGAGAACAGAAACTCTGCAGATGCTTTCAGGTGGTGGTGTTGCCAGTGAACTAGCCCAGCCAGATCTTTCTACAGAGATGTCTGTGACTTAACAAGCCCAGCACATGCCACAGAACCGTATTTGTGATAAAGTCACTATTTCTTTTCTATTTTGAGTTCACCGTATCTCAATGATTAGTTTCTCGTGTCTCTATTCCAATGTGATTCTAGTTTCCTCTGTCATACTATGCATTTTAAACCATCGTTTTGAGAAAGAGTTGGTGGGCTTCCAACAGATGGCCAAAGGATCCTTGGCATGTGAAGCACACCCGCGTAGAGAGATTTGGTGATCGCCTTCTCCTCTCTCTGTGGAACCGTCCGTGCATTTGTTCATTCACTCCATCAGTATTTGTCGAGGGCCTTCGCCATAGTAGACATTAGGCTAGGTTCTGGTAAGACACCACTGAAAAGAATCGCTTAGTGACTCCTGTATTTATGGGTATGTGTGGCTGATCGTTGGACAGACTTTGGCCCTGGGAAACAGCAAAAATAAAAATCAAGCATGGATCAGAGTTGCTGAGTTTTAATACAGAAATACAAATTAGTCAGAAATGCCACGTGACTAAATCAGCCAGGTTCCTCCTCACAAGAGAGACTTGCGTGTCCTGTTAATCAGGGCCACAGGTCCTCAGCAAGGGAATAGGGGAGTTCTTGTCAGATACCATAGGTTTTGAACACTTAGTTGTTTAGGTGCAAAAATGAAGTATTGGGTCAGGGGGTACCTGGGTGGCTCAGTTGGTTAAGCGTCTAGCTCTTGGTTTGGAGTATCAGGAGATCGAGCCTCGTGTTGGGCCCCACGCTCAACAGAGTCTGCTTGAGATTCTCTCCCTCTGCCCTCTCTCAAATAAATACATAAAATCTTTTTTAAAAATGAAATATTGAGATTCAATCTGAAATGGAGAAATAATTTATAGGTTTTCTTATTATTCACTGAATACAACCTAGCTGCATTTAATATAGTTATGTGTTAGCGTCTGTGTCGTTAAGCTTTCCACTTTCATCTCTTCTCATCAGACCACCAGCTCGTTCTTCCTCTTCCTATAGAGGATATACTGTCACACTAGGCTTCAGGTTTAACTCTCAGGGCTGGGGTAGGAACTACCCCTCTCTGAGACCCCTACAACAAAATCTAGTGGTTCTTTGCTCCCCTAATACCACCCAGCACGTGTTCAGCAAGTTTCCCTGCCTAGACTCTTTCTACCTTAAAAATATTACCCCCAAACAATTTCTGTTTTGATTAGCTAGCATTCCTTTTTGGTTTCACATGTCACCCTGACTCCCTTATGTTGAAATATCATCTTTCTTGGAATGAGTTTCTTTTTTGTCCATCCCTATTCTACCTCGTTGGTTTTCAGTTTAAACTCTAGTTTAAGGAGTTTCCTCCTTGGTTTCCAGTGTATACAGAAAGATTCTATAACTCTAGCTCCAACTGATCTCTCTCCTCTTCTACCTCTTCCTCTTGGATCCTTTTGTCACCATTTAAGCATGCCTAGTCTCTCCTGTTTTAAAATTTTAAAGATAGATGTATGTATGTATGGATGGATGGGTGGATGAATGGATGGATGGTTGGTTGGTTGGTTGGATAGATGGATGGACTGACTAATAGATAAACAGAATCTATCTCAGAATTCCATATTCCTTTCCAGTTCTTGTGCTGTTGTTCTCTGTCAATATTTGTCTACACACTCTCTTTACTTTCCCACATGTCACTCCTTAATTTACTCCAATTTGGCTTGCACACCTACCGACTGACTGTAAGTCTTCTTGTCAAGGTCACTATTGACCTCAGTTTTAGATACTTTTTAGTCCTTTCTTACTTGACTACCTAGTAATGTTGAGCAGATATTGCCTCTCTCCTTGGCTCCTGTGACACCATGCTCCCCTGGCTTTCCTTTTCTCTGTCACTGTCTTTTGCAGGCTCTTCCTCTTCTACCCAAGGGTTCCTTGCAGTTCAATACTAAGTACTCTTCTCTCTTTATGCTCTACTCTGTCCTTTATGCTGGTGATTCCTAAAAATACATGGCAACCCTGACATCTCTTCTGGGTCCAGATCCAAACATGCTCGTAATATATTTCCACATGATGCTCTCATAGACTCCTTGAGCTCAAAATGGAAATGTAAGTAAATATCCAAAACTGAACTAATCTTCCCCCACCCAAATATGCTTCTCTTTCAGTAAGTTGCTGTTTTGTGGTTACAGATTCTGCCCTCACTGGGCCTGGGAAATGCATTTCTATTAATTTTTAGGAATTTACTGAGTATAAAAAACATATACTTTAAAAATAACAGTGAAAGTTTCTGCTCATGGTATAATATTCATCTCTCTCTGTATTCATTAATTGAACAATTGAGCAAATATTAATTGAGTACTATGTGTCAGGTATTGTACTTAGACCCTAGAAATATAATGGTAAACCTAACAAATTCCTCGCCCTAATGAGCCTATATTCTAGAGATATTTGTCAAATATGCATATAATTAATTGTTTCTAGACTATAGTTTGCTAAACTGGAGTGTATACAGGATAAAATTGGTTTATTTTAGAAACCTTTAAAATCTTTTATATGATAATGAACACTTTACAAATTTGATACTTTTCATATGTTCTTTTCTCAATCGTAGACTCTGATAAATCCCTTGAGATTCTGAGACTAAAAGAAGACATTTCTAAATATTTGCAGGCTAGTCTATGTCCTTCATAGAACTCTTGAGAGTACAATTCAGCAAACATTTGTTGAGTTCCTACCGTGAGTCAGACAGTCTGCTGGTATTGGGTATGTGATTCTAACACTGAAGACTATAAAGACATTTTAAGGGGGTCTGTTTTTACCTGTTTATAAACAAATAATGTCAAAATGATACATTAATGTCCTGTTACTTACCCTATGCTTATACATGGCATATGCATTCTGTGTTTTCATAATTTCACACTGAACATTTAAAAATATCACAACAGATTATTAATGTGAGTCTACAGGTAGCTAAATAAAACTAGCAGAAAAATAATGTCCCCAACATTTCAAATAGAAGTAGCTAAACTAATTATAACATATTGCCATGGTGGCTGTACTTTAAAGGAAAGGCCTGTGGATTAGTGCCTGTTTTCTCTTTCCAGAAAATAGAAAAATGCACCTTTGCTTAGTAAAGAGGATGTTATTCAGTAATTTTTTGAACATATAAGTGGCCTTTGTGTACAGTGGTAGAACATGTATTGAAGGAAGAGGATCTTTTTCAGGTCTCCCCTCTGTAGCTCTGTGACATTGGGCCAGCCCTCGTCCTTAGCCCTTCTCAGTCTTAGTTTCTTCATCTGTAACATATTAGCTGTCATATCTAATTTATAGGATCATCATATCACACAATCAGTTGATGCTCATGAAAGTATGTTCTAAAGTGTGAAGCAGTAAAAAATACCAGTTTCTACTTTTAAGACTTACTGTTCAAATTTTAGATTACCATGAGCAAAACTAAAATATACAGATGAGAATCTTAAATTACCCTCCCTTGGGGCACCTGGGTGGCTCAGTTAAGCGTCTGCCTTTGGCTCAGGTCATGATCCCAGTGGGATCTAGCCCCACGTCGGGCTCTCTGCTTCTCCCTCTCCCTCTGCCTGCTGCTCCGCCTGCTTGTACTCCCTCACGCACTCTCTCTCTCTGACAAATAAATAAAATCTTAAAAAAAAAAAAAAATGTCCTGGGTGTCTGTAAATAAGTCCTATCAGTCATTCACCAAAATCAGTGACTCTGGGATAATTTTAGTTATTTTAGGGTAAACATTGAGATGGAAGTGTTGGGAAAATAGGAGATCTAGAAACCAGTCAGAGCATTTTTCCATTGCCCCAATCTTTCTTCTACTTAAGGAGTATTACACAATATACAGATGCTAGCACATTAGTTTCTGCCATTTTTTGGTAAAGTTCTTCTGCCAGATATCAGAGTGGATTCCTTACATTTGGACAGGAGGAGGGGAGGGAGACGGACAGGGCTTTGCCCTCAGATGTCTGCCTTACAGATTGCTTTATAACTTTTCTTACAGTAGAAATTACTGGCTCTGGTAAGATTTATTGTAATACTCTTTCTAATTTTAAGGCAAGTTCAATGCACAAGTTCAGAGGGCAGGTTTAATGTAAATGACATCACAGTGCAAGCGGGGACAACTTTTATGTGGAGACTTTTCACAGAAACTTCTGTAATATATTCCATTTGTTCAAATCAGGTTAAATATATATAATTTTTATTTACTCTAAAATTATATTTAGCAGTCAAATTTTTCTATATTAATATAGAATGTATTAATCTGAAAATAGATCATTTTTATCTATTTTCTAAGAAGAAAGGGAAAGGTACTTAAAACCCATGCTGAGTGTCAGGGACTTTCAAAGCCTTAATGAGTATTTAGCAAAAAATATTCTGAAATATTAACTGACATTGCATAAGTTTGATTAATAAATGCTTATATCTTTCAAATTTCTTTTTAATTTTTTATGTTATGAAATATTTAAATATAATAAAAATATTAAAAATGATATAACAGAATCTGTACACCCACTATTCACATATACAGTTATAAACATTTTGCATTTTTCCCCACTCATTCAGCAAATATCAGTTGAATGCCTGCCATGATCCAGGCACTGTTCTATCTGGTATTGAAATCTAGCAATGAAGAAAATAGACAAAAATCTTTCCTCTAGACAGGGAGGCAGCCAATGACAAGTAAATAAGTAAAATATGTATGAAATGTGTTAGATAGTGGGAAGTTACAAGAAGACAAATACATTAGGAAAACGGGATAGGGAGTATCAGGTTGAGAAAAGCTTAAACTTTTTTTTTTAAGAGGGGATGGGGAGGGACAGAGGGAGGGAGAAAATCTTAAGCAGGTTCCATGCCCAGTGCAGAGCCCAACACAGGGCTCGACCTCACAACCTTGAGATCATGACCTGAGCTGAAATCTAGAGTCAGGCACTTAATGGACTGAGCCACCCAGGCACCTGAAAAAGTTGCACTTTTAAAACAGGTTCAGGAATGGTCTAGCCGAGAAGGTGACAGTTGAGTAGAGATATGAAGGAAGTGAGAGTATGAGCTATATCAGTATCTTAGTAAAGAGATTTTTAGGCAGAGATATCAGCTGGTATGAAAGATCTGAGGTGGGAATATGCCTAGGCTGTTTGTGGAACAAGGAGGAATACAGTGTAAGTGTATAGAATTAGTGAGGCTCAGAGTAGCAGGAAGTAAGGACATATGGAAGAAGGATTGTACAGGTCATGGAGGGCATTGAAGACTGTTGTAAGGACTGTGACTTCTTTAAGTGAAATGGGGGCCATTGGAAAGTTTCGAGTAGACGAGTGAGATGATATGACTTGTTTTAGAAGAGTAATTCTGTTTACCAGGCCTGATATTCTTGTAGTGGGGCAAGTCTAGAGAGATGGAGACCAGTTAGGAAATTGTTGCACTAATCCGACCAAAAGATGGTAATGCTTTAGACCGTGGAGTGGCAGAGTAAGTTGGAATAAGTAGTCAGATTTTAGATACATTTTGACATTAGAGATAATGAAATTTCTTGATGAGTTAGATGTGGGATGTGAGAGAGCAAGAGGAATCAGGAGCCCTAAGGTTTTTGGCCAGAGTGGCCGAAAGGATGAAGTTGCTATCAACTAACATGGGGTGGGCTTCTGATGGAAAGATTTCAGGTAGGTGGAAGAGTGCATTTAAGCAGCTTGAATTTGAGATGACTATTAGACTTACAGAGATGTCCAGTGGGCAGTAGGAGATCTGAGTCTGGAGTCTGGGGGAGACATCTCATGTAGAGATATAAATGTGGAATTTGCCAATATATAAGTAATATTTAAAATCATGAAAATGGAGAAGAGGGGTACCTGGGTGGCTCAGTCGGTTAAGTGTCTGCCTTCTGCTTAGGTCATGATCCTGGGGTCCTGAGATTGAGCCCCACATTGGTCTCTCCGCTAAGTGGGGACTCTGCTTCTCCCTCTCATTCTCCCTCCCTGCTCTCTCTCTCTCTTCTCTCAAATAAATGAATGAAATAAAATAAAAAGAAATGGAGGAGCATATCAACAGAGTAAGTACAGATAGGAAAGAAAAAGGGACAAAGCTCTGAACCCCAGGCCACTCTGACATTGAGAGTAAAAAGAGGAGGAGGCACCAGCAAAGAAGACTGGGAAAAAGGGACTGGGAAGCTGGAAGAAAATAGACGAGTGTGTTGTCTTGGGAGCCTTGTGAAGAAATGTTTCTAGGATGAACGTGATCAACTATGTCAAGTACTGTTGTTAAGGACAAATAAAGTGAGGACTGGAGATTGAGCATTGGCTCAGTCTAAATCTCAGGAGAGAGAGAATGGGGATAGACACATTGTCCTCCACAACCTAAGGCAACTCTGTAAAAAGGAATAATGAAATCGTGTGGGGAGGACACAGAGGATGGGGTCGAGAGGTCTTTTTATTTTAAGGTAGGAGAAATGACAGACATCATATGCTGGTTGACACATTCCTGGAAAGGAAGTAGGGGTCAATATAATAATGAGAGAGGGGGGAAGATTGCTGGAACGCTGACCTTGGGAGGGATAAACTTAATGCATAAGTGCGGAAGCTGCCCTTAGCTAATGGCCTGGTCAGTTCATCCTTAGGAAGAGAGAAGGGTGAGTTGCTGGGCCCAAATGCACGTGGCTGTCAAGAAGTGGTAATGGGAGCCTATGGAAGGTGTCTTCTGATTGCTTCTATGTTCTCACCGAAAGTGAGGAAGGAAAAGGAGACATTGGAGTTTGAGGAGAGAGGAGAAGATATAAAATAAGTAGCCACGTCTGTGGGAGAGTGAATGGATTAGGAAATGAGTGTTTACTGGACAGCATTAAAGGCCCTCTTGAGGCTCATGGTCATGGATTTAAAGTGAAATTGGCCAGCCTGATTCTATGTTTTACCCCAACCACATTTAGTGCAGGCAAAGAGTAGATAGTGGGTTGAATCTAATCTTGTTTTAGTACCCCTACTTCATATGTATATATCTATAAACTATATATACTGTTAGCTTATGTTCCTAAAATGTACATAAATGGCATATCATATTGCAAAGTATTTTGACTTATTTTTGAAATTTATCCAAGCTGATAAATATGAATCCGTTTCATTTATTTTAGCTTCTGTATAATATTTTAAATGAACTATCCAGTTTACTTCTCCATTCTCCTGCTGAGATACATTTAGGTTTCTGTGCTTTCTTAGTGTTACAAGTTTTTTCTGATATTATTGGTTTTCTGCAGTACTTTAAATATTCTAGATACCTATCATTTGTAATTATATACTTTATTTCTTTTCCAAGTCTTCACTTGTCTTTTTTTTTTTTTAATTTTTTTTTATTAACATATAATGTATTATTTGCCTCAGGGTACATGTCTGTGAATCATCAGGCTTTCACTTGTCTTGAATGATATTTTTGTCATCATCAGATTTGACATTTTAATAAAATCAAATTTACTAATCTTTTCATATTCACATTCAATTATTTTTAAAAATTTTAATTATGGTAAAATACACATAAAAATTATCATCTAAACTATTTTTAAGTGTATATCAATAGTATTAACTATATTCACACTGTTGTGCAACAGGTTTCTAAAAATGTTTTATCTTGCAAAACTGAACTCTATACCCATTGAGCAATAACTCCTCAGTTTTCTCTCCTCCTAGCCTCTGGCAACCACCGTTTTACTGTGTGTTTCTGTGAGTTTGACTACTTTAGATACCTAACATAAATAGAATCATACAGTATTTATCTTTGTGACTGGCTTACTTCCAGTTAACATAGCGTCCTCAAGGTTCATTAATGTTGTAGCATGTGATGGGATTTCCTTCTTTTTTAAGGCTAAATATTATAGTATATGTATATATCATACTTGGTTTATCCATTCATCCACTAATGGACATTTGGGTTGCTTCCACTTATTGGCCGTTGTGAATAATGCTGCATTGAACATAGGTATACAAATATCTCTTTGAGATAATACTTTCAGTTCTTTTGGCTATATATCCAGAAGTAGAATTGCTGGATCATATGATTATATTATTTATTTTCCCCCATGATAATTTTATTTTTAATTTTTTTTGAGGAACATCCTTAATGTGTCCCATAGAGGCTGCACCATTTTACATTCCCACCAACAATGTGCAAAGGTTCCAGCTTCTCCACATCCTCACCCATACTTAGTATTTCTGCCTTTTTGATAGCAGCCCTCCTAATGAGTATGAGGTAATATCTCATTATAGTTTTTATTTGCATTTCTCTCATGATTAGTGATGTTGCACATCTTTTCATGTGCTTGTTGGTCTCTTGTTTATCATCTTTGGAAGAATGCCTGTTGAAATTCTTTGCCTAGTTTTTAATCAGGTTATTTGCTTTTTTCTTATTGAGTTGTAGTTCTTTGTATAGTCTGAATATTAACCACTTACCAGATATGCGATTTGTATTTTCTGTCCTGTTCTGTAGGTTGTCTTTCCACTTTGTTTCCTTTGATGCAAGAAAGTTTTTAATTTTGATATTGTCCCATTTGTCAGCTTTTGTTGTCTGTGCTTTTGGTATCATATCGAAGAAATACTTGCCAAATCTGGTGTCATGAAACTTTCCCTCTGTTTCTTCTAGGAGTTTTATAGTTTTAGGTCTTACATTTAGGTCTTTAGTCCATTTTGAGTTAACTTTTGTATTTGGTGTAAAGTAAGGGTCCGACTTCATTCTTTTGCATGCGGTTGTCCATTTTTCCCAGCATCATCTATTGAAGAGACCATCCTTTGCTTATCATGTGGTCTTGACACCCTTGTTGAAGATCTTTTGACTGAATGCACTGTAAGGTTTATTTCTGGGCTCTCTATTTGTTCCATTGCTCTGTATGTCTGTCTTAACTCCACTACAAAGATGTATTGTTTACTGTAGCTCTGTAACATGTTTTGAAATCAGGAAGTGTGACATTGCCAACTTTGTTCTTCTTTTTAAAGATTGTTTTGGCTATTCAAGGTCCCTTGAGATTTCATATGAATTTTAATATATTTTTTTATTTTTGCAAAAAATGCCATTGGGATTTTGAAAGGAATTACATTGGATCTCTAGATTAGTCTGGGTATGGTAGTATGGTAGTATGGACATTTTCAAATATTATGTCTTCTAATACATAAGCAGGTAATGTCTTTCCTTTTATTTCAATCCTCCTTAATTCCTTTCACACTATTTTATCATGTTCATTGTCAGGTCTTTTGACTTATTGGTTAAATTAATTCCTCAGCATTTCATTATTCTTGATGCTATTTTAAATGGGATGTTTTCCCCTTTTTTTTTGGATTGTCCATTGTTTGTGTAAAGAAATGTAACTGATTTTTGTATGTTGATCTTGTATCCTGTAACTTTGCTGTATGTGCTTATTCTAAAAGTCTTTCGTGTGGAATCTTTAGGGTTTTCTACATATAAGATTATATCTTCTATAGAGATAATTTTGTTTCTTCCTTTCAAATTTGGATGCCATTTATTTGTTTGTTTGTTTGTTTTTGCTTAACTGCTCTGGCTAGGACTTCTAGTTCTGTATTGAATAGAAGTGGTAAGAGCAGCCTTCCCTTGTTCCTGATCTTAGAGGAAAAGCTTTCAGTTTTTCACCATTAAGTGTCATTTTTACTCTGGGCTTTTCATATATGGCCTTTACTATATGGAGGTAGTTTCTTTCTATTCCTTCTTTGTTGTTGAATGTTTTCATCATGAAAGGGCATTGAAGTTTGTCAAATGCTTTTTCTGCATCAGTTGTAGTGATCATGTGGTTTTTGTTCTTCATTCTATTAATGCGATGTTTTACATTGATTGACTTTCAAGTCTTGAACTATCCTTGCATTCCAGGAATAAGCCTCACTCGGTCATGTCACATAAACCTTTAAATGTGCTGATGAATTTGGTTTGCTAGTATTTAAGTGGGATTTTTGTATCAGTCTTCATCAGAAATATAAGGCTATAGTTTTCTTGCAGTATCTCTTGCTGACTTTGGTAGCAGAGTAATGCTGGCCTCAATCAATGAGTTTGGAAGTGTTCTCTTCAGTTTTTTGGAAAATTGAGGAGGATTGGTCTTACTACTTCTTTAAATTTTTTTAAATTAATTTATTTTATTTTATTTTTTCAGTGTTCCAAGATTCATTTTTTTTTTTAGAATTTTTCTGAAAGCCATCTGGTCCTAAGATTTTCTTGGGAGGAGGTTTTTGTTTGTTGATTCAGTCTCCTTACTGATTATGTGTCTGTTCAGATTTTCTATTTCTTCGAGATTCAGTCTTGATAAATTGTATGTTTCTAGGAATTTATCCATTCTAGATTATCCAGTTTGTTGGTGCATAATTGTTCCTAGTAGCTTCTTATAATGTCTTCTCTTTCATTTCTGATTTTACCTATTTGAATCTTCTTTTTTTTTAAATTGAGCTTAGATTTTGTCAGTCTTGTTGATATTTTCAAAAAACCAACTCTTATTTTGTTAAATTTTTTCTATTGTTTTTCTTTTCTCCGTTTCACTTATTTATGGTCTACTTATTTCTTTCCTGCTGCTAACTTTTGGTTTAGTTTGTTCTTCATTTTCCAATTCCTTGAGGTGTAAAATTGGATTGTTGATTTCTTTGAATTTTTTAAAACAAGATCTCTTTTTATCTCAGTGCAGTAAATATTTGCTTTTCTTTTAAAAATTAGCACATTAAAATTTTTAGTTCACTAGGAATTAATTTTTATATATAAAACAAAGTGGGGATCTTATTTTTTCTCTTTTTATAGATTAACCTAGTTGACTAAACTATCATCAAATAGTCATTTAATCTTTTCCCTACTGATTTTAAAGGTGACTTCTGTCATATGCCAAATTCCTGTACGTGCCTGGGAGTCTGTTTCTATTCCTATTTCTCTTCATTCAATTCCATTTGTCTGGTTGCCTCCCTCTAAATCAAAATAAAAAATCTTAAAGGCTATGATTTTGTAGTAAGTCTGGAGAGGTGAGATCTTTCTCCTCTTCACTTTTATCTTACCATTCTCTCTTCCTTTCATCTGTCTCTTCACTCTATTCTCTATTCTTGGTCTTTTGTTCCTCCATGTGAATTATGGAATTGAATTTATAAATTAATCTAGAAATAACTGTGATCTTTGAATATTGAATCTTCCTATCAACTAATGAGCATAAATGAATATTCACACTTTCCCATTTATTTAGTTATCTTTTATTTCCTTCAGTAATATTTTTTAACTTTCTATGTAATGCTTTATACTTATTAGATTCATTTCCATTAATTTTATTTATTCCTATCTACAAAAATTAGAATATTTTTTTTCTGGCAACACGTAGGAATGTTGTTGATCTTGTACATAGGAATATTGCTGAATTCATATTCCACTAATTTACAGATCCAATTGGATTTTTTATGTAAATGACTATATTAAAAGAAAAAATGAGGACCACTTTGTTACTAATGATGGCTTTATATCTTTGTGATTATTTTTATTTGTGTGTTTGTGGGTGGATGGTTTGGTTTGGTTTGGCTTTATCATTCTGTCTACTTATTATTTGTGTGTATTCTTGCTTTTTACTTTAAGGCTACATGTCTTGGGTTTTACAATTTAGTATAGTATTTACTCTAGGTTTTTTGATAGATGAATTATATTGTTACTTTCTAGTTGTTTATTGATAAAAGTAAATTCTTATGCTTTTTCTCTTTAATCACCTAGTGTTGTGAGTTCTATTAATAGAATTTGTTGTTGAGTGTTAAACCATCTTTCAATTCTTGGAACAAACTACTTTCAATGTTGTTGTTGTTTTACACCTTGCTGGATTTTGTTTGCTGATGTTTTATTTAGGATTTTATGTCAAGTTGACCTGTAATTTTCTATTCTAATATTACATTTGTCTGATTTTGGTATCAAGCTTATACTAACATCATGAAGTGAATTTAGAATCGTGTATATAGATAGAAATCCTATTCCTCTAAATATTTCCTCTTAATGCACCTCTCAACTATCAGGGTATATATTTTTTTCGCACCTTCTAGGTGAGGTGAGTGTGAGTAGCTTTTCAAATACTTAATTCTTTAAAAATATTTATAATAATATTTAGGTTTTCAATTTCTTCTTGAGTCAATTTTGGTAAGTTATATTTTTATAGAAAATTTTATTTATATTTTTTATTTTTAAATTCTTTGGCATCATGTTGTTCATAGAATTCACTTATTTTTAAATATTGTGAGGGCAGGAATGTTTCCTTTTAAATTATTAATATTATTGATCTGTACCTTTCCTCTTTTTTTCTCTTGGTCAGTTTGCTAGGTATTTGCCTATTAGTCTTTTCTAAGAAACAGCTTTTGTCAAGCTTCTCACTTTTTCTATTTCTTTGCTGATGTTCCGTTATTACTTTGTTTTTTTTACTTTTTTGTTTTTCTTTCATATGCTTTTTCTAAACTTTTGAGTTGGTCCTCCAGCTCAGTAACACTTAATCTTTTCATTTTTAATGAAACTGAATTTTAACAACAGCTTTAGATATATCTCACAAGTGCTGATATATGGCATGTTTACTGTTATTCTAATAGTCTAATATTCATTGTGTTTTTTCTTTGGGCCATGAATTATTTAGAAATGGGTTTTTAGGTTCTCAAATAGATAGGATTTTTTGCTTATCTTTTTGTAAATGAGTTCTAATTTTATTGCTCTCTGTTTGGAGAACAAACTATATACGATCTTATTTCTGTGGAATTTGAGATTTGCCTTGTGACCTATTATATGGTTAATTTCTGTTAATATGACATGTATGCCTAAAAAAATGTATATTCTCTATTATAAAAGTTTTGTGTATTCTCAGAAACATCATGCAAATCTTCTATAGCTTCACTAATTATTTTCCTGCTTGATTGGTCAGTTATAAAAGAGATATGTTGAAATGCCCATTACAGTTGTGGATTTGTCCATTTCTTCTTGAAGATCTCCCCATTTTTGCTTTATATAGTTTAAGGCTTTTCATGTTGAGGGTATTCAGGTTTGGAATAGTATTATTTCCCTAGTGAAATGTTCCTTTTATTATTATGTAATAATTCTACCTAATTTTAATAATCCTTTTTGCCTTAAAGTTTATTTTCCTGCTATTAATAAAAATATTCCAGCTTTCTGTTGGTTAGTGCTGGTCTGATATACCTTTTTCCATCTCTTTACTTTCAATATTTCTTTGTCATTATGTTTTAGGTGTGCCTTTTGTAAATAACCTATAGCTGGATTTTGTTTTTGATCCAGAGAGTTTCTATCTTTTAACTGGTGAGTTAAAATCTGTATATTATGATTACTGATGTATTTTTGCTTATTTCTCTTATCTTGCTATGTGTTTCTCTTTATCACAATTTTTCCCCCTCTTTTCCTATTTAGATTATTAGGGTTTCTTTATTTCATTTCTCCCTAATGGTATAGAAGTTATATATACTCTATTTCTATTCTTTTAGTGGTTATTACCCTGAAATTTTTAACTTATATACTGACTTAACAATTATGTCTGTAATTGTCATGACCACTGCAAGAACACGGAATGTTTTAACTTCAATTATCCATCTCATTTTCTCTGTTACTGTTACTTATTATTTGGTCCCACGTTGTGTTATATTCCCCAAAATAGTCATTATTCTGTAATTTTCATTTTAAAATTCAATATTTGTTTAGATTTTCTCACATTTACCTGTTTTCTCTGTTCACTATTGCTTCTTACAACTTAACTCTTTTCTTGTGAGTTCAGTTTGTTTCTGAAGTGCATTCTTTAGATGTCTTTTTAACAATGCTTAATGAATAGTAAACATTCTTTGTCTTAAAATGCTTTTATTTTGCATTGCGTATTCATTGTTAATTTAGCTGTCATAGATCTATCTAGTTATGGACTGCTTTACCTTTTTATTTTAAAATAAAACATTTGCAAAATCAAAAGCAAAATAAATGTATGGATTAGGGGATTATTATAAGGCAAACTCTTGGAACCATCACTTACATTAAGAAATTTACCACATTAGAAATTTACCACTCATGGGTATATTTTTGTTCAGTTTGCTTGGGACTTTTGCAGTATTTTCTCAAATGTATCTTCTAGTTTGCAGATTCTCTCTTTAGTTGTGTTTATTCTGTTTAATGAGCCTTTTTATCACTATATTTTTTCATTTATATAGTTCTATTTTCTTTTTCATATCTTCCTAATCTTTTCTCTACTAATATGTTATTTTATGGATATTTTTCTTCCTTTACGTCTTTGGTCTTTTACAACATACTAAATCTCTTATAGATTGTTGTTCTGGTATTTCAAGTAATCCTTCTGTTTGGTGTGAGGAGCCCAGGTCACACACTTAGAAATTTTCAGACTCCAGGGCTTTCTATATGTGAACCCTGATCCAGCTAAGTTGTGGAAATTTCTCTGGTTGTTAACGTGTTCCACAGTAGCACCGTGTTGACCAGATTTTCTCACTTCCCCATACCATGGAGGACGAGAGCAAATTCAGACCCTAAATCTACAAGGGGCACAAGCCTCGGGATTTGATTTCACAAGGGGAATATTTATGTGTTTGTTTTCTAAGCGAAGGTGCTCCCTTTGTGTAGGTACAGCATAGGTCACATGCCTACCTCACTGGTTTTCTGCACCCTCTTCACGGTTGGCATCTAGGGATTCCCCTTTCTGGTGAGCACAGTCCTAGTGCAGTATTTACTTCTTTTTAAAAATCGAACATTTCTAGATACTTGTGAGGAGATTTGTCAAAATTAGAATGGGAAAAAATACAGGAGGGAGAAAAAACTTCTCATTGGTATATTTATATTTAACTTACAAATTTATCATAAACAAATAAAATCAGAATAAAACATTGGCAAATCAAAGCTCGGGATGATTTAATCTAGTATTTATTGAGAAATGCCTAAGAGTTTGACAGCTGAGTTTGTATTTGGATTCTTCCTTAGAAGGAAACCAGTTTTTTGTCCAGTGCTATCTGATCTTTCTCTCTAAGGAATGGTGAAACCCCCTTGATCAGCTGATCGCGTAAGAACAAGAATACTCTGTATTACCTGCCAGGATAGTACAGATACTCTGCTTTTACCATTTTTACATTCAAGTAAATTCTCATTCACAATCTAACTCTGTGCTAGCTTTAATCAGTAATGTTGCTTGTGAAATAGGGCGGACTTAAATGCTAAATAGGTTGATTTTTCTCCTTGAGAAGACTATTACCATAAAGATATTTTGAACAAATAATAAACAATAGAATTTAGCTGTGTTATCCTAGCCTTTTTATATCATAGTTCAAAAAATATTACCTAGAAATCTTTCTTGCCCCAACTACTGACCTTCCCCTGTCATACCTCATCAGTTTATCTTCTTGGTAGAATTATTTGAAAGGCATTCAGTTTACCCTCCAGGTAACATGCATTTCCTAGGCAGATAAACACAAATTGAAATGTAAATTAGGGATATGTTTACAAGTAAAAGATAAACTCTTAAGAAGTCAAGGCTGATACACCATAAGTT
This sequence comes from Potos flavus, assembly GCA_028534135.1. Classification (NCBI taxonomy): domain Eukaryota; kingdom Metazoa; phylum Chordata; class Mammalia; order Carnivora; family Procyonidae; genus Potos; species Potos flavus. The sequence continues at coordinate 115,890,595 of CM052896.1, read as the reverse complement.
AAAACCCAGAGGAAGCAACACTTCCACTGAGGAAGAGGAAGCAGATATTGAATTGCAGGAGGCTAAAATGGCAGTGTTTTAAAATAACAGAGAAACTTAAGAAATGCATAGTTAGCTATTACTTCTCAGTAACTGGAATTTCCCAACACTTAGGCTTTAATTGCTCTGTCTCCTGGAATTTCAATCAAATAGATAATTATTATATTAATGTAGATACTACCCTCTCCAGTTCCACCACCACAAAAAAACACATAAAACAAACACAAAACAGAGAACCTAAAGTGAATTAAAAAGGAACTCAAAATCACACAGAGTAGACAATACTTCTTTGAGCACTTAATGTGGTTCTGAGCTTCCTCTCCGTTGAGACAATCAAGAACTGAGCCGCCATAGTTCTCATTGTCAGAGAAAGGAAGACAGGAGAAGTCGTGGTGACTGTCAAACCTTTCTGGCACTTGACCAATAAGATGTATGTGTTTCATACCCTCTTTATACTAAACTTATGAATATCTAGTGTTTTGAAGAAGAGAGTGCATATTTTCTTGATCCTCATCTTGTAAAGTTTAATCATTGTCTCATACTTAGAAGGAAATGTATATAATTTCAAAATGGTTTGACATGGAGCTGCCTATAAATGGAAATGAAAGTTTATATTTGCTAAAAAGACTAGTTTTCTAAATAAATAAAATCTAGAGAAGCAATCAATCAAAACTCAATATCTTTTTACTCCTAAACCAGTTTGGAGAATTCTTTTTATTTGTTTCAGTATATCTAAACTTGATTTAGGATATAATGTTTTAAAGGTATCTTTTAAGATGAGATCAAATAATAAATACTCTGACTTAGTAATTTTCATGTTTCTTTATTTCAGCTACACAGTGATTTTGGCTTATCCAAAAAAAAAGACTATTGCATAATAAATAGTATATTATTAACTAAAAACATTGGTTTTATGAAGTTTGAAGTTTTTTAAAAAAAGTAATTTTGTAGTATTTCTTTTTTAATAATTCAGTAAACAGATGAATGCTTCCTAACATACATATTTTCTAAGCTTGTCTAACAAAGTTAAAAATTATTCGTTACTTTTTATGTAGAAATTAAATGGAATCAATTCTATTTAGCTTTAATTTTTCTAGTAGTTTAATACAAAATTTTCATTTGGTACTGAAATGATGAAGCAGAGAGATAATATTTGATATATGGTTTATATTAGCTATTCAATAACATTATTCTGCCAGGTAACAAAAAAGAAAATTTTCTGCAGATATAAGCATAAGTAAATTATTTCTTTTAGTTTCTGGGGATAGTAATCTTTCAGCAAATGTAGCACATAAAAAGAAAGAAATGAATCTTAAACTATATTAATTATATGACATATAATATATATATTATGATTAAGTAGTTTTAATACATTTGTGACCAAAGCATTTAAATAAATTCATTATATTTATTGTCTCTGTGCTTAACTTTCCCCTAATAAAGTAAAGGATTTATACTAATTCATTCTATAATATTGCTAGAGTAGTGTTCTTTACTTTTAAAATTGGTAAATAAGAGGAATGCTTATTTTTCTTAAAGCTTTGCTAGTAGAAGAGTAAAGTGTAAATTGAACAGTTACCTTTAAATTAATTTTGTAAAATATTTTAATGGAACCAAAGTGCCTTAAAAAGTTTCAGATACAGCCATAAGAATGTATCTTATTAAAGAGGAATTCTTTTTTCCCTATTTAATATATCCGTATAATAATTTAGATATTTACTCTCCTTTATTTCATTGGAATGAGTCATATGACACAATTGATCATTTAAAAATTTATTTTTTTAAATCTAGACCTTTTTAAAGCTCTACAAAAGAGAAACAACTGTCTTTAAGAGACAATCTTTTTATAAAATAAAAACAATTTTGCTCACTATTACTAGACATATGATTGGTAGTGCCAAACCTAAACAAAATAAGGTGGAAAAAAATATTTTTCATCATTTTTCATCTTTGGGCTCCCTGTTTTCCTTCTTAGAATTTGGTCTCTTTTTTCCCTTAAGGTTTCCCAGTGTTTTCCCAATCTTGCCTATTTGGAAATAAAGTCCTAAAGTATTAAACAGTTCTTGTTACCCTACTAGGACTATTTGAGGTTTTACAAAAAGAATGGTACAAGAAACCAATAATTGAAATACACTATATTGCAAAAAAGAAGAGTGGATGGGTGGATGAATGGATTGATGGGAGGGTCTCAGGCAAAGGAAGTCTTTGGACAGCACATGCACCCAGGACTCACTGTGGAGGTGATGGTCTGCCCTGGTGAGAAGGGGGGAGCCTGTCAAGTAGATTCTACCACTACTATTCTACTGCGGTGTATCTCAACCACTAACATATAAAATTGACTTTTTTGTCATTTGTCTGGTTTGAAATCAAATGCCTTTTTGTTTGTTTGACTGTTTAAGGCTGAAAGAGCATATTCCTTTTGTGGGACTATTGAATACATGGCTCCGGATATTGTCAGAGGGGGAGATTCAGGCCATGACAAGGTATGTTCTAAATTCCTTATGTCTTCATAAAATATATAATAAGAACCCTAGTTAATAACTCGGTCCGGTCTCTTCAACAGAGGCCTCTTTCTGGTATTATCTTACCTTCATTGTTTTCCTTCCTTTGCTTTATATACATGAACACATTATGATATCTAGTATTTTAGAGGAAAAGATAGACTTTGTTGATTATCTCTTCAACAGAAATAAGCATTGTAACAATCCTTGGAGAAAGAAAAAAATCCTGCATTCAAGATAATCCAGGTTTGTTTTCCTAAGCCCTCTAAAAACCTCACTTCCCTTTGTATGTGCAAAGTGAAGATTGTAGAGGAAGCATCATGAGCAGTTTTGTTATAAAATCTAGGTCACCTATTTTTCCTTCCTGTATTAAAGGGTAGTTCTTTAGTGCCATCTTAATGGTTTTGCTGTATTAATAATTTTCTCCAAATAAGGAATTTTTTTTTCCAAATAAGGAATTTTGACTATTTTTTGTTCCTTATCTTCCCCTCTTCCTCATCTCCTTTCAAAATCCCACATATTCAACCAAGATATCTTCAGCATGGCGAATCTTTGGTCTCCTTACTAATGACTAGTCATATGCTTAAAGCCTGTTCTTCGAGTCAGTGTGGTATTGGTTTCAGGCCGTATGATTAGGAATCTGATTGTTGATCTGTGTCATCTCAACAGCTGGTTTCCAATCCAACAGCAAAACATTCTGAGGGTCCTGACTCCAGTGGCAGTAAGATGGCTTGTATGAATAAAATAATTGAATTGCTGCTTTCATTTGCTTCATGGTATTCTTTGAAACTGTTGTCCCCAGCAGTTTGATAGGAATTTATAACTGTTAAAATTTGAAAATTACCTTTTAAGACCTAATGTAACCAATTTTTAGAGATGAAAACCTTATAGAACCTCCTAGAATTCCTGTATACCTGAGGTCTGGAATATAGCTAGTCAATAAATACTCTTTCCTGTTCATGGAACAGCTTGATGACTTTGAGTTAATTAAATGTGACAGTATATGCAAAGTGCTTATCAGTGGCTCCTGGCTCCATACTGTTCCCTTTATGATTGCAGTCGGCCTGATCATGTTTTATACATCATCATTATGTATTTTCTTTAAAATAGCTCTAGGTTCATAAATTTTGCATTATCTCTCTGAAAACTTTGCCCTGAAATTTGGAAGCAGGGTTGAAAATTTTAGCATCCAGTTAATATCTCATTGGTATAAGCTTGTGCATTCAATAGATATTGAAATCTTGATTTGCCTAATTATAAAACTAATGTCAGGATTCTTTAAATTATATATAATTTGTTATGTTCTTAGTTCAGGCAGCTGCATTTATAAATTGGTTTCCAATTTAGATCTCATTTTATTTTATATTATTTTAAATATCTTCATGTTTCCCACAATTGAAGACTCACATAAATGAAGATGTATGTGATAGGTCCTTTAAGAAGAATTAATTTAGGTGGTTATGAAATATGATACCATTAGATGGGATTTTTTTTTTTTCATTTTTGTTCCTTGAGTTCAAGGAATTTCATAATATTTATTGGGGCTAAATAATTAATAAAAATGCTGAATGCTCCTTTTCCCCCCCATCATAAGTCTAAAGATTTTACTTAAAATTTTTAAAATTTGGGGCACCTGGGTGGCTCAGTTGGTTAAAGACTGCCTTCAGCTCAGGTCATGATTCTAGAGTCCCAGAATCAAGTCCCACATAGGGCTACCTGCTCAGTTCCACTTTTCCCTCTGACCCTCCCCCATCTTGTGCTCTGTCTCTCTCCCTCTCTCACTCTCAAATAAAATCTTTAAAAAATAATAATAAAGTAAATTTTTAAAATTTATTTAAAAATTTTTTAAATTAACCAAAATAAAACCATTACTTAATGATTTAGGAAGTAATGAAAATACCTTTAGCCCCTTGATTGACTTCACTGTGTTTAAATTCTGTTCTGAGAATACCCGGATATTTGTTCTCTAAATGGCTTTCTTGCATGTACTTCATTTAATACTCTTTTTTTTTTTTTTTTTTTTTTAATTTGTCAGAGAGAGATCACAAGTAGGCAGAGAGGCAGGCAGAGAGAGAGGGGGAAGCAGGCTCCCCACTGAGCAGAGAGCCAGACGCGGGGCTCCATCCCAGGACCCTGAGATCATGACCTGAGCCGAAGGCAGAGGCTTTAACCCACTGAGCCACCCAGGCACCCCTAGATTTTTTTTTTATCATTTAATACTCCTTACATAGAAAGCAGTATACAAAATCTTTTTGTTAAAATCTTTTCCAAATATATAGTTTTATTCCGTCCATTTTTTTTCTTATAAAATATATATTCATATTCTGTAAAATGACCTTATTGTTTTATAGGCAGTTGACTGGTGGAGTTTAGGTGTTCTAATGTATGAATTACTAACTGGAGCATCTCCTTTCACTGTCGATGGGGAGAAGAATTCCCAAGCCGAGATATCTAGGTAAGACTTAACAAAATAAAATAAATGTGTTGTTTTCTCAAAGAAACTTATCAAATTTCTGAAATTAAGGCTGATAGAAAAGATAATTTTTAAATGAAGATAGACAAAATAATGTTCAAGTGGTAAACTTCCATTTATATTCACATAGAATGTAGATATATAACATTTACATTTCGTTATATTTTATGTGCCCAGTTAGATCTTAAGTCTTATAAGGATAGTGTCAAAATTTTTATGTGCTCCAAAGCACTTCCTATATTATCTTAACCTAGTACAATCATATATTGAGAAGTGTTGGACTCTTTTTTCCCACTGTATACCGAATGTAATGTCTTTGCAAATAAAGAAAAAGTAGTGATATTTTCAACTCATGGATATATAGGCTCAATAGAAACAAATACCATAAAAATCACCCTCTGTAGGTTATCCCAGTAGCATTATTCTATTCTTTTCTTCATAGCAGCTGTCACAATTGCAGTCTTACATATGTGTTCATAGGTATTTGATTAATGTCTGTCTGTCCCACTAGATTGTAAGCTCTGCGAGAGCAAGGGGCACGTCTGGCTTTGAGCTTCAGGACTGTATGCTCATGTGCCAGCACAGTGCTTACTATGCGGAATTCAATAAATATTTTTGAAATGAAATGGATGAATGAACAAATAAAAGAACAGTGATAAAACATTATACTAATTACTAGTTATGTTTTTGTCCTGTTTTTACTTGAATTTTATAACTTTGAGAACAGATTTGACATTAAAAATTAAAAATTGAGACTTCCACCAAGATGGAATGACAGGGACCGGATTTACTTTCCTGCCTGAAACAATTTTTTAAATGGGCAAAATATATGAAACAGCACTACTGAAGACATTGAACATCTAGCAGTGAAGGACAGTGAACACAGAGAGACGGAAAATAAACGAGGTGAGCCCTCTGATTGCCCAGCTTACTGCCTTGAGAGAGTATCCAGGCTGCAGCACAGGGAGGGGAGGCCCAGGCAGAGCTGAGGACATGGAACTGAGTCCAGGAGGACCAGGCAACTAGACTTCGCAGGGCAGAGTCAGAGAGCCGACCAGAGACTTGCAGAAGGTACCCCTTGGGTATTCAGTGAAGTATTGATAAGCACTCGTGTGTGAGGGAGCTATTCAGCATAGTTCAGATGTGATTTCTCTCTAAACTGATCTGTAGATTGATCACAATCACAATCCCAGCAGGCGGTTTTTGTTTTTTTGTTTGTTTCCACAGAAGTTGACAACCTAAAATTCACAGAGGTATGTAGAGGACGTAGAATAGCCAAATCACCTTTGAAAAAGTAGACCAAAGTTGATTTCAGGGCTTTTAAGCTACAATAATTAACACACTGTGGTATTCATATTGAGATAGACAAATCATTAGTGAACTAGGATAGAGAGTCCAGAAATGGAACCACACAGATATAGACAACTGTTGCTGTTTTTTGTTTTGTTTTGTTTTGTTTTTTTTACAAAGGCGCAAAGTCAATTTGGTGGAGAAAAGATAGTCTTTTCAACAAATGCTAGAACCATTGGCTATCATATGGGGAAAAAAATGAACTTCAATAAATACTTTGCACTTTATAGAAAAATTAAAAATAGGTCATAGACCTGAATGTAAAATCTAAAACTATAACATTTCCGGAAGAAAACATAAAGCAAAATCTTTGTGACCTTGGGTTAGGCAAAGATTTCTTAGGGCACAAAAAGTACAATCCATAAAAGAAAACACTGATAAATTGGACTTCATCAAAAGTATATACGTGTGCTCTTTGAAGGAAACCGAAAGAGTGGAAAGACAAGCCACAGACTGGGAGAAAATGACAACTCCTGCATCTGATAGACAACTGGTGTCCAGAATACATAAGGAACTCTCAAAACTCAAGGGGGAAAAAACCCTCCATTTTGAAAAATGGGCAAAAGATTTGAACAGTTCACCAGAGAAGATCCATAAGCGGCAAAGAAGCACGTGAAAAGATGACCAACATCATTAGTCTTTAGGGAAATGCAGACTAAACCACAGTGAGATGCTGTTGTGTACTCACCAGAGTGGCTACCCAAGAGACGGATTGTCAGGGTTCTCCGGAAGAACAAAACCATTAGGGTCTATATATATATATATATATATACACATATATATATGGAGATGTATTATAAGGAATCCGCTCACATGATTATGGAGGCTGAGAAGTCACACGATCTGCTGTCTGCAAGCTGGAGGCCCCGTCCTGAGAATAGGAGGATCCTGTGGGTGTAAATCCCAGTCCAGTGGCAGAAGACCAGCATCCTGTGTTAAGCAGGCAGGCAGCAAGGGGCTGAATCCTATTTTCCTCTGCCTTTTTTTTTTTTTTTTTTTTCTACTCAGGCTTTCAAGGGGTTGGTTGCTGCCCACCCACACTGGGGAGAGGTTTCTCCATTACTAAGTCCACCATTTCAGATGCTAATTTCGTTGAGAATCACCCTCACAGACACACCCATAGCAACGTTAAATTTGGGCAACCTGTAGCCCAGTCTAGTGACACTTCGAATTGACCATCACAGGTCCACCCCTGTCAGTTTGGCAGCCGTGCACATCTCCTTAAGCTGAACTTAATTTCCAAATAAAGATAATAATGCGGTCATAATTCTGCCAAACATGATACAGCTGTCCTACATACTGGAAAACCCACTAACCCCCTACAGAAAATCCTTAAGCGATGTTTGCTTAAGTGATGTTTGCTCTTCTTGAAACCCTATGACTTAGAGACTATGATAAAAATTAACAGTACTTAAATGCCGTGATATAAAGTCAGTGCATATTGTCTTACATGAAAAAAGAATAAGAGAAGAAAGACAACAAAGACATATTGTAACATCTATATTAAAATGATTTATGCACACATATTCCTACACAGATATATTCATAACAAAATGAGGAGGAAATAGAGTGATTTTTGTGACTGGTTATGGGGTCATAGGTAATGTTTATAACTACCTTCTTCCACTACCCACTCTGTATTCCCTTTGTCTTCAGCAAGGACCTTGTGGGATGACCCAATCATTCCTGAAGAATCTGGGCCTTTAGTACTTCTGCCCAGATTGGGTTGTTATAGTTTTCAACTGACCTCAATCACAGGGCATGGTGATACTAATAGATACCCTAAGGGATCTCCTGTGTTTCAGACACTCTTCCTTACTGTCATTGTGGAGTAGTAGTCCAATTTCCCCTTGGTAGTGAGGATCGATCCCCCCAGCTGCTCCAGAAATCCCTTCTTTGCCTATTGATTTAGAAGCACAAGGAGCCCAAAGTAGCTGGGTGGCTGTCTTAATTTCCAGCTCAATGGAATCATTCATTGTGTGTCTCTTGGTGGAAGCATTCCTTTTCCTAGAACTAAGACCTCTAGGCTAGCAGAACATAAAGGCAGAGGAACAGGAAGCAAACATTTTGCTAGTGAGTCACTTGGGAGTAATCGTGAGTGGTGCCATTCCCAGTTCCACCCCATGATTTCTGGGCCCATGAATCCTGGTATGGAAGAAGCAGCATCATATACTGGATATGGGTTCAGAGCATGTACAGCCTTCTGGAGAACCTTGCTAGAGCCCCGCAACATATTGCCACCTAGCTCACGCTGTAACTGTGTCTTCAAAAGGCCATTCCACTGTCCTATCACACCAGCTGCTTCAAGATGGCAGAGAGCTTGGTAAGACCAGTGAATGCCATGAGCATGGGCCCACTGTACACTTCTTTTGCTATGAAGTGAGTTCCTGGATTAGAAGCCATACTGCGTAGAATACCATGACAGTGCATAAAGCATTTTGTAAGTCCACAGATGGTCATTTGGGCAAAAGCACTGCATGCAGGGAAAGTAAATCCGTATCTGTAGTAAGCGTCTATTCCAGGTAGGATGAAACATTGCCCCTTCCGTAATGAAAGCAGTCCCGTGTCATCAGCCTGCCACCACGTAACCAGCTGAGCACCCTGGGGATTGGTGCCATATTGGGCACTCAGTGTTGGTCTCTGCTGCGGGCAGATTGGGCACTCCGCGGGAGCCGTAGCCAGGTCCTCCTTGGTGAGGAGAAGTCCATGCTGCTGGGCCTGCACATAACCTCCTTCCTTACCACCACAGCCACTATGTTCGTGGCCCAGCACGATGATAGGGTTGACTGGAGAGAGTGACTGACTGGTATCTACAGAAGAGATCATCCTATTCACTTGATTTATTAACATCCTCCCTACTGAGGCCACCCTTTGGTGAGCATTCACGTGGGACACAAATATCTCCACATTTTTTCTCCCCATTCAAAGAGGTTTATCCATATACCTCTCTTACTCATATATCTTTGTCAACCAGACTTCCTTGTCACCAGTATTCTGATCTTACTTCTTCCTAGTCCCTGACCATCCAACAAAACCATTGCCCACTGCCCATTAGTCGGTATAAAATTGCACGTCTGGCCATTTCTCCTTCCAAGCAAAGTGAACATCCAGGTCACTACTCCAAGTCGCGCCTGCTGAGAAGATGTCCCTTCACCGTGTCCTCCGGGGATGTGCCAGAAAGGAGCTATAGTGCTGCAACTGTCCGATTCCGGGTGGTGCCTGCATATCATGCAGAACTGTCTGTAAACAAGGCCTGAGCCTTCTCTTCCTCTGTCAGCTCTCGTAGGGAGCCACCCGTGGGGTCATAGATGCAGGCTTGGAGAGAGAAGGCATCAGAGCGGGAGCGGGGAGCATCGGCATCTGGGGCGCTGGTTCATGTTAACTTGTGCCTTCAGGACCTGCTCAGGCTCCATCTCGTGTCCCCTACTTCCCATCTGATGAGGGAGTGCTGCTGATGGATGGAGATGGCCCCCAGTGTATGATGGGCATCTCAGGTCCCATGGAACTTGGGGGCCCATAGTTAAGTGTTCAGTCTCTATTTACGCCCAGTAGCAGACCAAGAGCTGTTTCTCAAAAGGGAAATAGTTATCTGCAGAAGATGACAGGGTTTTGCTCCAAAATCCTCTGAGTTTGTACTGTAGTTCACCTACAGGGGCTTGCCAGAGGTTCCAAAAGCTTCCCTGTCTCCCACTGACACCTCAGGCACTATCGAATCTGCTGGAACATATGGCCCAAGGGGTAGAGCAGCTTGACCAGCAGCCTGGACGTGTTGTCTCTTGTTCTGGGCCCCCCTCAACGGCAGCTTCTCAGATCACTTGGAAAACAGGCAGGAGTCCTACTCCCAAGTGAGGAGTATGTTACCTCCAAAATCTAAAGAGACCCACTAGACATTGTGCCTCTTTTTTAGTTGTAGGAGGAGTCAGATGCAATCACTTATCCTTTGCCTTGGAAATCATATCTTGACATGCCCCATTCCACTGGACCCCTAGAAATCACTACCCTAGAAGGTCCTTAAATTTTAGTTCGATTTATTTTCCACCCTCTGACCTACTAATGTCTTCCCAGTCAGTCTAGAGTAGTTGCTACTTCTTGCTCACTGGGTCCAATCAGCATAAGGTCATCAATGTAACAGATCAGTGTGATACAGAAGAGAAGGGCGATCAGGAACCTCGAAAACTACATTAGGATGTGGGGCTGGAGAGCTGATGTACCCTCGAGGTAGGACAGTAAGGGCACATTGCTGGCCTTGCTAGCTGAATGCAACTCCTTCTGGTCGGCCTTACGGATGGTGGTGGAGAAAAAGGCATATGGCGGATGAATAGCTGCGTACCGGGGGGTGTGTGAATTTGCTCAAGCAACGAAACCACATCCGGTAGAGCTCTGCAGTTGAAATCCACCACCTGGTTAAATTCACAATACTGCAGTGTCCTCTCCAAGATCCATCCGTCTTCTGCACAGGCCAAATAGGCGAGGGGGTGGGTGGGGGTCACCACTCCTACATCTTTCAAGTCTCTGATGGTGGCACTAATTTCTGCAAATCCACAGGAATGCCATATTACTTTTGGTTTTACGATTTCCCTAGGTAGAGGCAGTTCTAATGGCTTCCATTTTGGCTTTTCCAATATAATTGTCTTTCCTCAACAGATCAGGGAACCAGCGTAGGGATTGTGCCGGCTGCTAAATATGTCTCTTCCAATTACACATTCTGGAACTGGGGAAATAACCACAGGATGGCTTCAGGAACCCACTGAAGCTACCATGAGATGGAACTGAAATTCCATCGGTCACTTGACCTCCTTAAGCCCCCACTCTGGTGTGCCACAGTGATGTTTGGGGTCTCCTGGAATTGGTGTCAGTTCAGAGCCAGAGTCCAATAGTCCCCACAAAGTATGGTTAATTCCTTTTCACCAATAAACAGTTCTTCTGATAAAAAGCTATAGGCCCCTTTGGGGAAGGCTGGGAGAAAGATTCACAGTATAAAGTTTCAGGGTCCTTCCTTAAGGCGCCCCACCTTCCCCTTCATTCAAGAGGTTCTGGGGTATATAACTGGCTCAAGTATGAGAATCGATCGAGGGGCAGTTGACTGGGGGAGGGCAGAGGAGACCACAAAGGGACACCAGCAACCTTTGGAAGGTGGTTGAGTATGTTTCTTTCTTTGGTTGTGGCAGTGATTTCACAGGCGTATACATCTGTCAGAACTTACCAAAGCGTACATTTGTGGGTGGGAAGTTTACTGTGCATCAGTGTTACTTTAATAAAACTGTTAAATTTTTCTAAACATACCTATTACAGGACAGATGAGGAAGGAAATAATTTCTCACTATTCCAGTTTAATTCCAAAGGGATCAGTAATATTTCTTGTTAAAATCATAAAGTCATTAACTTAAATTTTTTTCATATGACTTTGCTTATTTTAAATAGGCCTCTTAACAGTTTGAAAATGCCTCAGAATTGTAGGAAACCTTGGTCATGGTCTTGAGCATTTGGGTCCCTTTGCAAGGTCGTACCTGTTGTGGTGACAGGTGCGAAGGGCAGCCTTAACCTGACAGCATGAAATAGTGCCTCCTCTTGACTGATTCCCCCCTCTGTGAGTCCACGTCCACAAGCGATAATCTTCTTACAGTATTCCTTTCCTTCCTAGGACTACCTGCAGGGAAGTAGTATATTGCTGATTATGAAGGCAGGAGTATTCTAAACCAAGAGATGTTCAAATTTAAATTGCTTTTATTGCCTTTAGATCAATCATTTGGCATTCTGGTTTGAGAAAGAGCCTGAATCAGTGTGTCTAAAATCGTAAAACTAGAACATATTTTTCAAGAACTTAAATAGGATTCTTGCCCTTTAATGAACTAATTATCCATTTTGTCATGTTGTTAATAATTTTCTTTAAAGCTTATTGTTAACCTATGATTTCATGGTTTTTGGTTGTTACTGAAATTTCTAGCAGTGTAATAATTAAGTTATCCTACACAATCTTTTCCTTTCAAGGTAATGATTCTGATTGTCTTTCCTGGTGTAAAGTCTTTCATAGTCTGGTCTTTTAAAAATATGCGCCATTCAATATATATACAATGGGCTATTACTCAGCCATAAAAGAAGATGAGATTTTCACCATTTGCGACAATACAGATGGACCTAGATGTATTATGCTATGTGAAATAAGTCAAACAGAGAAAGACAGATACTATATGATTTCACTTACATGTGGAATCTAAACAAACAAGAAACCAAAAAAAAAGCAGAAACAAACCCATAAATACAGAAAACAAACTGATGGTTGGGGGGGGGGCATGTAGAATGGACAAAACAAATGAAGAGAATTGAGAGATACAGGCTTCCAGTGATCAATGAATAAGTCATGGGGATAAAAGGTGCAGCGCAGGGAATATGGTCAGCAGTGCCGTTATAGTGGGTGGTGACATAGGTCGCCACACTCCTAAGCAGAGTACAGGATACAGACTTGCTAATCACTGCGCTGCACACCCCAGACTAATGTAACATTGTGTCAGCTCTACTGCAATTAAAAGCAAGAAACCCATAAATTTAAAAAGTGAAAAAGAGAAATGTACCATTCTGATAAATATATCATTCTCTTGTCCCCTGTCTTAATTAGCCGATTTCATCATTGAATTCTTCCTTCATGTTGGTGCTCGTCCCTGAACTCTGCATACTTTCTTGAGCTTTGACCTGAGCTGCTTCAAAATAACATCTTATCCAAGTTATCTACCTGCCTGGAACTGTTTGTGGGTAGCCTAAAACCAGAAAAAGAACAACTTCATTTGTATAAAATCTTGCTTCCCTTAACGTAAGCTGAAATCTGCTTCCTCCGACCTCTGCATGTCGATGCTGGTCCCATCCTCTAAAGAACATACATGAGTTCTGTTTCTTCCAGACGTTGCTTTAGAGATTCGAAGATAGTTTTACCTAGGATAAAGCTTTCATTAGCTTTTCTGAGTCTGTGTCTTATTTTTATTTCATGTAATAGCGTGCTTTTCTTACTTGTCTGCCTCCCGCTAGCTTTTATTCCCTTTCTGTGAAGAACCCCTTCTTTTTAGGCTCTGGGTTCCTGCTGTGTGGGAAAGTGGCCAGCCCTTCACTAGTATCTCCATCAGTTCTCTGGTCGCCCCTCGTCCTTCACTGGCCTGGGGCTTTGTAACCCATGGTAGCTGAATCCCATGTCCTCACCTGGGAATCAGGATATAGAGGGTCTGTATGTCGTTCTTCCATCATCTCTGACAGTGTTGTTTCTTTGCCTCCTTTTCCCTGACTCTGAAATGTTGAAAATATTTGCCATGAGATGTTCATTTGGCATTTCACAAGCCATCAGTAAAATATGTTTTGTGAATGTGTCTCATTGTGCTATGATAAGCATAATGTTATAGAAATTCAGGTCTCAGTCTTAGCAAAATAATAATATTTGCTGTACAATTTAGGTCAGGGGTTAGCAAAACTACTACCTGCCAGATCCATTCTGCTGCCTGTTTCCGTGTGGCCTGTGAGCTCTGAATGGTTTTTACATTCCATTTTATGGTCTTGGGTGGTCGAAAAAGTCAAAAGATGAACAATATTTTATGACACGTGTATATGGTATGGAATTTGAGTTTCACTGTCCATTAGTACAATTTTACCAGAACACAGCCGTGCTCCTTCATCGGAGTATCATCTCTCGCTGCTTTGGGGGCCACTGCAGCAGAGGTGAGTAATTGCCCCAAAGACTGCATAGCTTACGAAGCCTTATGTATTTATTGTCTGGCCTTATATTGGTTATCCTTATCCATTGCTAAGTAACAAACCACCTCAAAACTCAGTGGCTTAAAACAACATGCATTAACTCTTTCGGAGTTTCCATGGATGAGGAATCTGGGCACAGCTTAGCTACACCTTCGACTTCTCAGGTCACCCACGAGCAGTAATCAGAGTGCTGTCTGGGCTGTCGTTCTCTCATGGCTCACCTGGGGAAAGATCCGCTTCCAAGCACATGTGGTTGTTGGCAGATTTAGTTCCCCTGGGCCATGGGACCGAGGGCCCCCATTCCTGGCTGGCTGTTGGCCAAAGAGCACCCTTCAGTTCCTCACCACGTGGGCCCCTCTGACTTGGCCACTTGCTTCCTCAAAGCGTGCGGGCTGGAAGGGAATGGAGAGTCTCCAGGAGGCTGGACTGTTTTGTAACCTAATCATGAAAGTGGCATCCTGTCACCTTTATGGACAGTATTGTTTATAAGAAAGTCACTAGTCAGAGGCACTTGAGTGGCTCAGTTGGTTGAGTGTCCAACTCTTGGTTTCATCTCAGGTCGTGGTCTCAAGGTTGCAAGATGGAGCCCGGCGTTGGGTTCCGCACTCAGCGCGGAGTCTGCTTTGAGATTCTCTCTCTGCTCCTCCTGCTCGTGCTCTCGCTCTCTCTCTAAAATAATAAATAAATAAATCTCGAAAAAAAGTCACTAGGTCCTGCGCACACCTGAAGGGAAGAAATGACACAAGGGGATTACTGTGAACATAAGACTGTGATCGTTGGAGACCATCTTAGAAGTCTGCCTGCCATGGGTTCTTACAAAAAGTTTGCTGACCTCTGGTTTAGGTAACTGACTTACTAACTGTTCTCCCAAGGAGTATCTCTCTTTAGGTAATTACTATAGTACACTGATTTTGTGTGTCATACTATAGTCTTCTAAAGCAAAATTAAAATAGTAATTCTGTTGGATTCTTTTATCTATCCATGTTGGTTAGTCAGTAACACCTCAAATTAACTCATTTGTATTTTTTAAAATTGTTTCCTTATAGATGTCTTGCTTTTAGAGTTATGCATAGAATGACTATAACAAGCATCATTATTTCTTACCCTGTTTTAAGAGATCATTTTCTCTCCCCTTGGCTTTCATATCTTTCTTACATTTTTATGATAAATCCTTAGTCGGCATATTTTATAAAGCCTTCTTGCTTCCCAGTGTGCTATTCATTTTTTTCTTTTCTTCCTCATTTTACTTATTTGTGTACCCATTAGCAGCATCTGTGTTTCTGGAGGTTTTTTTCACTCGTTACCCCCAAATCCACTAATGTTCCTCACAACAGATTTCATCTACACATTCTTCCACATGACCCACCTGCAGCCTCTGCAGGGCGGAGTCAGTGATGGGAGGCTGTGGCAACGAGAGGAGCAAGGTGGAAATGACCCCGCCCTTGGTACTCCTATTCCTCAGCTTTCTAACTTGCTTCCTTTCCGCATCCTTTAGCTCGGTTTACTCCTGCTTCTCTTGCATAACATGTGGGGACGGAGCTGCATCATGCTGTATTATGGCCCCCGAAGCACTCTTTATGGGGTGGAGGGTGTAGAGTCCTGAATAAGACGTGGGAATAATCCTTCCAGCCGTGGGGAGGGCCCATCAGCGGCACTCTCAGAATGGCTAGCATTTGGGGTGCTTCTCGTCGGTCTGTCAGTGCTCCCCCGAGACCTGGCCTTCTGTTGTTCCTGCGAGGCCCTGTGTAGGCACTTCACTGACCCCCCTGATTACCACCTCGGCCCGTTCGCCACTGGTCCCATCAACCTGAAGTCAAAAAGGTCAGCCTCATCCGTACTGGGAGGGACTGTGGAGGTGGCCTTCGTGTTCATGACTCAGTCATTTAGTTCCATCTGGAGTATGTTACTCTTCTTTATGGGCTCGTGGTTCTCTCTGGCCTTCCCAGGAGGGCCTCATCCTTTTGGAGGATAATCTTGGCTACTGTACTCCAGCTCTTTGCTCTGACTCGGGCTCTTTTCCCTTTAGCAACCTCTTTGAAATTCTTGGCATCTCACTCCACTCTTGACTCAGTACTGCCTTAGTTTATTGTCACATGTAGCCTCTTGGTCCCAGGGAACCCCCGAAGTGTGGTTCTCCATCCTCTCCTATCCCTTTTATCTTGCCCATTAAGGAAAGGTGCTTTGTTTTTTTTTGTTTGTTCGTTTTAAGATTTTATTTATTTATGTGTCAGAGAGAGAGAGACAGAGAACAAGCAGGGAGAGTGGCAGGCAGAGGGAGAAGCAGGCTCCCCGCTGAGCAGGGAGCCCAAAGCGGGACTCGATCCCAGGGTCCTGGCATCATGACCTGAGCTGAAGGCAGACGCTTAACCGACTGAGCCACCCAGGCAACCCAAGGAAAGTTGCCCTAACAGAGATAGTGGAATGTCCAGGTCCCAGAAAAGAGCGGAAAGGAAGAGGGACAGGGATGAGCCATATCATAGCCAGTGTGGCGGGGTCCCAGCTTTGGCCCAGACTGCACCCACCCTGCGACTTAGACACGTTCAGGCATGTCTGACAAGCCGGTCTGGTAGACCCGCTAGGCCTACCAGAGTGCAGAGGGGAGGAGCCCAGCCAGAGCAGCTCTGTTCTCAGAGGCCTTAGCCATTGGGCTGGGGGGCAAGTCTAGGTCATAGTCATGTTCATCACTTTTAGGGAGAAGATGCTATCTGTTGAAAAGAAAAGAAAACTCTTTTACCAAAATCTTTACAAGCTCGTGCACACATCTTTACTTCCCTGAACCTCCCAAGGAACAGCAATGTTCTCCCTGGTGCACCAGACGCCACCGCAGGAGTGAGCGCCCCTCCGGTAGTTTGGGAGACAAAGGAAGGAAAGGAGATGCTGAGATGTGAGAGTGAAGAAGAGTATTTATAGCACATGGAAGACATGTCTGGGGGCTCCCAGGAGTTACTGGCTGAGAGTTTGAGTAGAGTTGCAGATTTTGCAGGAGTAGGTAAAGAATCTCATTTGGTGATTCTTACTGGCAAGGTCTAGGGAAATACGGGGTAGGTGGATCAAGGAGGTACGCAGTGACGGCCAAAGGAAGTGTCCCCTCTGGGCAGCCAGTGTCTCAGAGCAGGCGTGCTCCTGGGGACTAGCCCCACTGAGGGTGACACTCACCCAGGCACAGCCGTGTGCCTGTCTCCATCTGTGCCGAGAAGTCACACCCCTCGTTTCCTGGAACCCTTATGACCCTGGAAAACAGGTAGCTCTTTGTGCTTGCTCTGCGGACGCAGAAACTGAGCTTATCTTGCTTAAGGAGTCAGAGCACCCAGGAGCTGGGAGTGGGGTCAAGTACAGAGTGACTCCTGGAAAGTTGCTTCATGCTCTCCCAACGCTCACACTTGATTCTGTGCTGCTGTTTTCCTTCCTAGTGAGGTGGATGCTTAATACAGGTAAGGGATTGGGAAGTGCTGGCCTGCAGACAAGAGGGGGACTGAGTTCATTAATTCTAGAATATGTACTGAGTCGTTTTCACCTCGTAAGGCAGAAGAGAAATACAACAGGCAGAGTTCTCGTCCTAGGAAAACATACATACTGACTGGGAAGATAGGGAATAAATCGAGGACAATCCATAATACCAGGGAGTTTTGAAAAATAGTTGAGTGGTAAGATGAGTATGCCATCGATGTACAAGGCAGTGTGGACCCGTGGGGACTGGGGGTGTCAAGGAAGCAGCCATTCAGGATGGAGAGACTGCACAGGCTGGGCTAGGAGGACTGACAAGGTTTGTGAAGGCTGCAGGTAGAAAAGAAGGCCTTTCAGATGGTGAGAAATACCCATGGGAGCTTCAGGTCTTCTGGCCTCCTTGCCATGCTTGCGTGCTGTTGTCTGTGCGTCTCTGATCTTGTAAATGAAGTTCATTTTATTGCTCCTATTCTAAAAATAATGTTCACTCTAGTGTGAAATGTGCATATAGTGTAAAATGTGCATAATCACCCCCAGAGACAAACACTGCTGATATTGTGATATATTGTGCTCATACTAGAAATACAATTTCCTCTTTTCCAGTTTTTGCTCAAAGTTATACGCATTCTCCAATTACAGGCTCTCTGTAAACATGATTTTGCAATCACTATATGACATAACCATTGAATAGATATACCACGATATTCTTAACTATTTAGAGTAAATGAAGTTGGCTAGAAACTCCTCCTAACTCAGGCAGGCATATGAGGAATTCTGTAATTCTGGAACCACACGGGAACCAGGAAGTGAGAATCAATAGTATTAAGTTATGGAATAGGAAAGATTGTGAACTTTGAAATGGAGAGCAAATAGAAATAAACCCAAGAGAAGGCATGCCATCTGTGAAAATGCAAAAATGGTATCTGCAGGCCTCTGTTGCAACTGAGGAAGAAAGATCCTGAGTGAGGAAGGTATTGTGAATGGAAAACAATCAGACATTTATTTATTCAGGAAATATTTGTTGAGGGCTTGCTGAGTGCTAAGCAGTGCTCTAGGCCCCAGGAAAAAAGCAGTGAACAAAGTTGCTTTTTTTTTTTTAACTTAAGATTTTATTTATTTGTCAGAGAGAGAGAGAGAAAGAGAGAGAAAGCACAAGCAGGGGGAGCAGCAGGCAGAGGGAGAAGTAGGCTCCCCGCTGAGCAAGGAGCTCAACACGGGACTCAATCCCAGAGCCCCAAGATTGTAACCCGAGCCGAAGGCAGACACCCAACCAACTGAGCCACCCAGGCATCCCGAAAATTGCTTTAAAAAAAAAAAAAGGAATCCCTGCTCCCTCAGAGCTTACATTTTAGTTGGGAGGGATACTTAATTGACAAATAAATATATGATAGTCTTTAAATTCCATGAAGCAAAAAGAAAGGAGAGTGACGAAGAGGATGGGTATTTTGTCAGGATGGTTAGAGATGCTCTGAGAAGGTGACACTTGAGCAGAGACCTTAGTGGAGGGACAAGTGAGCATTGCCCTTCGTCCTAATGCCCTAATACCATTGCTGAGACAGTTCTTATTGTTATGTTTCAGTAAACATACGAAACACGTGCCATGTTTCATAGGCTGACCGTTTCCACCATAGTTTATTATGAAAATATTATATCTGTTAAAGCGGATACCCACCTGCCTGCTTCCGCCATGATTCTACCGCAACTGTTTGACCATCCTTCCTTGTTCTGTGTCCACCGTCCATCCATCTTGCTCCCCATCATAGTTTTAATTCTAATCTTGCTGTTTGCGCCCTATAATCCATATATTCTTAAACTGATCAGTTGTGAATTTCTTTGACCACAGAGGTTTTCAGAAACTTAACATTCATGAATAGAAAGAAATTGTATATTCATTTTTATATTTGGATTTTAATTTTATTTAATTTTTCTTTTTTCATGTAATTCCTCAATCCATTTGGAGTTTATTTCAGGTTGTGGTATAAGGCAAGCGTCTTGCTTTGTTTTGGTATTTCCCAAATAGCTGGTTTCCCCAGCACATTTGTCAAACAGTGTGGCATTTCCTATGTTGGCTGGTCCCTTTTCAAAAAACAATTTAAGTTTGTGTATGTGCCTGGATATTTTTCAAGTCGTCTTTTCTGTTCATTTGATTTGGCTGTTGATTTATTTTGCTAGCACCTCAGTTTTACAGTTCTGTGTTGTAATACTTTTTAACTTGTAGTTAACATGTTGAATCCTTCCCAATTATTTTGTTTTTCAAAATCTTCTTAGCTGTGTTATTTGCTTATTCTTGGAAAAAATATTAAATCATCTATGTTCTAAAACACCTGCTTAAAATTTTAATTGGTATGTATATTTCTTGCTTTATTTGAAAGGAATCTTGCCTCATCTTTAAAGCAGGGATAATACTCCCTGCCTTTGGTAGGATTATTGTATGGATTAAACGATAACAAACACAAGAAGTGTTTAACATGGTATACCAACTCAGGGCCTGTTGTGATTTTACAAAGAGCTCCAAGGTTTATTTGGGCCCTACTCCAAGGCAGTTCATTTCTGAAGTTTCCCAGATTCCCTTTGACGCTAAAAAGCAAGAGCTCTGGGCTACTGCCAGTCCAAAAATCAAGCACATTTGAAGGTAAAGTGGCAGCAATACCTGAGCAGTCTCCCTGCCCTTGTTGCAGGGTGTTCTAGGATGGTCACGACTAGCACTGGCTAGAACCAGCATCCTCCGCCCGCATCCCGCATTTCCCCAGTGCACATTCTGTGCAGCTGGATTGGTCTGGCCTTCAGATTGGCATTCCCGCTCACAGGTCACAGTGGGAATCTGGCACCAGGTTTACTTAGCTTTCGAAGATACAGCATCAAATACCTCTTCATCAGGGGTCCTTCCAATCACCTCGGCCTGGCTTCCCAGCCCACAGAGGACACGCTCAGCCATTAGCAGTTAGACCAAGTGGGTGGGTGTAAACCACCCCCGCATAGGAAGCTCAGCACAGGAACTGTGTCTTAAAACTCCCCTGTGCACAGCTTCCGGGCGCCCCCCTATCCCGACCTCCCCACCCAAGGACACCCTCGAGGTAAGAGATAACACCTAGAAGCTTGTGTTCTCTGAGTTTTAAGTAGTCCTGTCTGCTCACATCTCTCAGGCGTAGCTTCACAGTAACCAGGCCCCGCCGTCATTTCACATTTATCTCGGCCCAGTACGTTTCAAGGAAACAGTATAAGAGGAAGGTAAATCCGAGATCATCTTCCGGTGGAGAAGAGATTTAAGCCTTCTGGGGCTTTCTCCTCACCACCCCACCCGCTCCATTTCTGCTCCTCTTCCTCTCTTCCTGGCCCTTCGGCTCTCTGTGGGATTAGGCTTCAGAACCTCTCCACACACTAAGGAAACCCTGTGCCACTCTGTGTACCGAGACAACAAGGAGCCTGAGAAGCATCCCCGTCATGGCGTCTCCTGCGGCGCCCCTGCTTTCTCTGCTGCGAGCCGGGTGGACGCTCGCCGTGGCCTGCTGGGCCTCCCGCCGCCGCTTCTGGCCCTGAGAGCTGCTCTCAGGAAGGGGAAGCTCTGGGCCCATCGTCGGCCCGTCTTCGTGTTCCCTCGTCAGCCCTGTCCTCAGAAATCCCTTCCCATTTCCACTCCGGGCCTTCCCGATGGGATCCCGGCCTCGTCCTGATCGAAAACTCTAGTCCCCGGCCCGTGGCACCTGCTGCCCACCGAGGCTGTTTGTGCGCCCAGACCAGCACCCCCAAGTGTTACACGGGGTCTCTTTCTGCCCCTCTTTCCACTCGGGCATCTCAGTGGGGCCACCCTGTTCTCTCCATGTCCCTCCTTTTGTGGAAGAACCCGCCGCGGCTGAGCAGCCCCACCGTTGCTCTACCCGGTGCCGGTCCCGGGTGCGGAGTAGACTTCTGGTGAAGGCCACCGCCTGGGGCGGGAGAAGTGACAGACCAGACCAGCACCTGCCGACGGTGGCGGCCACAGTGCTTATTTCCATCCCCCCCGAGGCGGCAAAAGCAAATGTCAGCAACGACGTGTCTATTGCCTGATCCTTTTACACAAAAAGGTCCTGCGTGCAAAAAGTACATTCAAGGTGCAGAAAATGGAAAAGGCTGTGCTTATTTTTCCCTCAGAAGCAGGGCGGCCAGTGTGTGTCGGATATGCCTGTGCCTGATCTGCGGAGTCTCTCTGACCCGAAAGCCCTGGCCAGCTGTGAGCCCTGGGCGCATCCTAAAGGATCCAAAAGAAGAAAGGGGCACTGCTTATTTTTCCCCTGTTCTGCCGACGTTTTTCTCACGTCCCCAGGATGGAGTGCAAGAAGTTGGATTAGCTTTGAGACGAACGACACTGCTGGAATTTTCAGTCCCAAATCACTGATCGTTTCCCGGCTTCCAGCCGGAGGGACCGCGATGGGAGCTACGTTCCAGGGACAGCGCTAAGCACTGCTGCTCACGTTTTCACCCATGTAAGCACCGTCATGCCCACTGTAGGTTAAGGAAACCGTGCTACAGAGAGATTCATCAGCTCTCTCAGACTCTCACAGCCAGTAAGCCACACAGCCAGAGTTCGAAACCTGTCTGGCCCCGGAGTCTGTGTTCTTACCGCGCCGTGCTGTCTCTTATCAATGTGTTACCTGGTTTTATTTCATAACAGTTACTAATATTTTAATGCATGCCAGGCCATCTTTTTGCAAATCCAAAGGAATAACTATTTATCTCTATGTATACCGTGTTAAGCTTCTTAATTTCAATCTGTCCCCTTCATCATCCCTTCTCATCATTGACCTTCCTTTTTACAGGGGCAAAAGGTACATTTGGTTGGATTGATTTCTTCCACGACCTTAGAATAAATTCAAATATTTCATCAAGAAACTTGATGATCTTAATTGTTTACCTTCCATAATAAATAGTAGACATTCTCTTTGAGTTCCTTATAGGGCTTGCCGGCCTGTTTTATAGTAGCAGATAATGAAGCAGGTGCTTTCATCCCATGAAAAGCCCCAAGTCTGGTGCTCGTGTTCAGATATTAGGAGTGGAGCCATGTCCAAGTGGCTCTGACTCTCCCCGTCTTGGCCGGCCTTCCCTCCCCCTTCCTGCTGAGCCCTGCTGTTCGCTGGCACGCAGGGAAGGAGAGAGGCAGGTATGGTTGGAGTTGCTTTTGTCCTTTCAAATCTGAGGGCTGGATTGACTTCCTTGAGTCTATTAGGTATTTTTTCCGTTGGGAAATCTTTCATCAGAATCGACTCCGTAGATGGGAGGTCCCAGGCCTTCATATTTTTTTTTTCCAATTAAATATTTGGGATGGCGGCTTCCCACCAGGAGTGACTTATCCTGAAAAATGATCCAGCTCTTTTTGTTTCTGCTTATTTAAGTTTCAGAAATTTGATTTCATGGTATCTCGTTTTAAATACTCTTGCTCCATTTTTCACATATAGTTCAATTTCAAAGTGTGTTGCACGATACTTGTTTTGCTAAGAATACCGTCACTAACGTCCTCCTCTGGTTGTTTTAATAGCAAGTTTTATCTGCCTACAGGAGAATATTAAAAAGTGAGCCTCCATATCCTCAAGAAATGAGTGCTTTAGCTAAAGACTTAATTCAGCGTCTTTTGATGAAAGATCCCAAGAAAAGATTGGGATGCGGTCCACGTGATGCGGATGAAATCAAAGAGCATCTCTTTTTTCAGGTGAAATATATTGACCAGATGGTTTTGTGTGCCCTGCTATTTGTAGGGTGCTTGGCATTCCTGCTGAAATGAGTGAACGTGGCCCCTTTTGGGGATCTTTGCTCCCTATTTTCACTTACATTGCACTTTAAAAAAAAATGACAGGGTCCCTGGAGGAATCCAAGGATCAGAATTCTACTGGGAGACACCTAAGTAGTCTTTTTCTCCCTAAATGAAGTGAGACTAGGGAGGACCAAAATGGCATTCAGTCTTCCATATGCTTATTGGTTCCGTCTTCCATATGCTTATTGGTTCCAGTTTTGAGTATTGGTTTCTATTTATGATTTTGAGGTTTAGGCATATGGACTGAAGAGGCTTTTTTAATTCTTTCTTAGTTCATGAGCCGTTCCTGCCAGTGTGTTCCACCTTCTAGACAGTGATTTCATTTTTCCTCCTTTTCTCAGGAGCGATCTCAGACATTTAAAAATCTATCTATTTCTCAGTTGCGTATCTGCAGCATAGAATTAGTCTTTTTTTTTTTTTTGCTTATCCTGAAAAAGCCTAACAAGGCCATTCTGCAGAGCACCAATACATCTGCTCAACTTAGTTTGCTCAATTTAGTAACAACAACAACAACAAAAACCTCCAAAATTTTAGATAACTGGAGAAAAAAGTTAAGTTGGTCAGTGTGGCTAGTTATTTCAATCTAAGTGGTCAACCTGGGACACCATCACCTCAGTTTTTAAAACCCTGCACTTATGACTTTTTTTTTAAGAGAGAGAGAGGGTGGGAGCACACACATGTGCAAGCAGGGGATGGGATGCGGGAAGGGGAGAAGGAGAAAGAGAATCCCAGGCAGGCTCCACACTCAGTGCTCAGTGCAGAACCCAGATGGGGACTCCATCCCAGGACCCTGAGATCATGCCCCGAGTTGAAATCAAGAGTCGGATGCTTAACTGACTGAGCCACCCAGGTGCCCCATGAACTTATGACTTTTAAATAATTTCATCACCTCAACAAACATGACTTCTAAATATTGATGGTCTAAAAGGACCATCCAAGTTTTATTTTTATTCTGCAAACTGAGTTTTTACAGTATTATCACCAAAACAAACGAAAATAGCATAATGAAACAAAGAAAAAGCTCTGCTATTTATGTCATCTATTGTTTTTTAAATATAGAAAAACAAATAATGGTTGAGAATAAGAATTACCTCTTTGTATTTCTATACTCAAAAAAAGAGCATCAGTCTCTCAGTTGTCACCCATTTAAAAATATATTACTATACATCTTACAGAAGTTCAGTAACAGAAATACATTTAGAATAAAATTAACTTCTCAGTTTGTGCATTTCATAAATTAACATGGCTTACAAAGATTAATATTTGAACAAACTATTTCAAATACGTTGCTGAGAAATCTGGCTCAAAATTTTAAAATAAGGTAAAATTCAAGAAAGTACTCAAGCAAAATACCTCAATCATATTTTCCTAGGATCTTTTTCTCTGTGGTTCCCTGTATTTGTCAATATTACAGTATGTCTTTCGTATTAGAGAAATTTCCCTTTTCTATAGCTTGGAATAGTAATTTTAGGTTATTTAATTGCCTTGCTTTTTAAATGACAAGGACACTTTAGGAAAGACCAGACTCTAACTTGTAAAGACCTAAATGGAGAGGAGGTGGAGAGGAACATAATAGCACTCAATTTTCTACATACCAAACGTTCTCCTGCTAACAACATACTTCTTTAAATTACCCCTTTACTCTAGAAGTTTCTTTTAATGTGTGTATAAATAGCCAAGCACAAATCATATGCTTGTAATGGAAAACATTACAGCCACACAGAGGACAGAACACTACTAACTAGAAAATCAAGAGACTGGCCCTTCCACTAGCTAATGTTCAAGCGAAAAAGGTTAGTTCTTACTTTCAGCCTTCAATTTCCATCTGGATCAAGTAAAGGAGATGAGCTAAATGATCTCTAAAGCCCACTGTAACTGAAAAACGTGAATATCTGTAATCTGATGATTTTTTTCTACATTGCCTCCACAAGAGGGCATGATAAAAACATTTTATGTTAGTTGATTAAACTTATCAAATGTTATCAACCATCTCTGAAATCAGAATACATCTTACAATGGACACTGTAACCATTCTAGTTGGTGATGCCTTTTCTTTCTTAATGGTACATAAAATAATGGTGTATCTCACTATCAGTGATGACATCTTAGATTTGAGGAAATATGTTAGTAGGATAGCTGTGGGATTCAATTCAGTTAGTATCTGAGGTTGTTTTAAGTGACAGTAAGAGCAGAAAGAAAATAGAGCACAGAGTCGAATTTGAATAAGATAAAACAGCACTTTATCAGGCAGTAAGTGTCTGGCATGGGGGGTGGGGTGGGGAAGAGGGCTCGGATTATCCCTTGGGGGAAAGAAACAGCAGTATTTAAAAAGCTAGAATGCAGTTAAATGTGAAAATGATGATTGCATCAGTATGATAGTATCATTTATACTTACAGACATATGCAAGTGCATGATTTCTAGTGATTCTAATCTGTCCAGATGACTAGAGGGCCACTTAACATTGCCTCTAGAAAATAGGAATATTCCTTTAGAATTAATATTTATGTCCATAGAGCATTGAGAAGCCCATTATTACAGTTCAGATTTGTTCTGGCCTCACACCTTTTTCAGGAGGGTCAGGACAAAAGTAATTTTTCTGTTATACCTCAGGGTGGTCTAAGATATCCTGGTACCCCCAGAGGACACGGCAAGACCCCAGAGCGATGGAAGGCCATCTCACATTTCAGACATAGCATTGGCTGGAGCCATCAACTGCAGTCAGAAAATGTGCTCATGCTTACGAGGAAAAAAATATATATATATAATATACATATTTCTAATTTTTGGTTTGAAATATGTGCTCTTTCCCTATCATCCACTTAAAACCCTAATCTGTCTTTGTTATTCTTAGACAGTTCTCAGGAAATACTTCAACTTTGTTGGTTTCTACTTTGGACCAATTTTCTTTCTCTGTCTTAGAAAATAAATTGGGATGATTTAGCCGCCAAAAAAGTGCCCGCGCCATTTAAGCCCGTCATCCGAGACGAATTAGATGTGAGTAACTTTGCGGAAGAGTTCACGGAGATGGACCCCACCTACTCGCCCGCAGCAGTGCCCCAGAGCTCCGAGAGGCTGTTCCAGGTACTCTCCCACGCAGGCCGCGTGCGCTCTGGAAAAAAAGATTCATTTTCCCAGATGACAGTGTTCTTGGCATCTTAAAAACAAGATTGTCTAATCTCTTCAGTATTATTAAATATAGAGGTATTGCCCATTATTAACTGAAGCTTCTGGTCTGTTAAATAGTAGATAGTACTTACGTGGTTGTTTTTTTATATAAAGCGTGCCGATTTTCTACTTGAAATTTTATTTCTGCTTAGGCTCTCTTATAGAAAAATACAATACTGCTTTATCTTAGCTCTATCCATATAAATTTTCTTCAGTTCATAAAAAGTGTTATCTGAGTCTTTATCTTCAGTGAATAATGTCAGCTGCTTTCCAACTCCTGAAGATTTAGAAAAGATTTTCTACTTAGAAAAAGATCTTCTTCAGACTTGCAATACTCTGTATTAAATGGCATCAGAGCTCCCTTCTTGACCGCCGTTAAGTGTCCCATTAGTATGGCTTAATCTGGTCACCTGGGCTGTGTCTCTGGACCTCAGTGACACTAACATCTAGCACATGGCTAGGCACAGAGCAGATGTTTAAAAAATGTTCTTTGAACTAGTGAATGTTCTAGCTTGAGCAGATTAATTACCTGTCACTATACCACTTTTGGTTCAGGACATCATTCTGACATTTGGTTTTATTTCTTTTCCAAAACTCAATTTAAAATTTTTAGTTTAAAGAATTATAATAAGCCAAATAATTGCTAAATTAGAAACTAACGGTAGCCTTTGGAAAAATAATAAACAACAGCCTATGGACCACTTTGTTAAGACCTTAAACTCTACCCTTTTTGAGAAGTTAGTTGTGTTTGTAAGCGACCTTTTATCAGCAAGCAAAAGAATTACAGCTGTGAGTCAGATATGGAGGGTGGAATAGGAAGGAAGGTTCTTCTGCCGTTCATTTTGAATTGGTTTAATTCTACCAGAAGATGGCATTATCGCCTTCTGAAAAGCATTTTTCTATTGATTTAAAATAACCTTGCATTTTAGATTACAAATAAAATGAGAGTCATCTTAACACCTATTTGAATGTTTTTCAGTCTTTTTTCTTGATTGTAGAAAAAAATTATTATAGTCTGATCTGGGCTAACCTGGAAAATTATAAATCCTCTTTCTTTACTCTTCTTTTTCTTTTTTAGGGCTATTCCTTTGTTGCTCCTTCTATTTTGTTTAAGCGTAATGCAGCTGTCATTGACCCTCTTCAGTTTCACATGGGAGCTGAACGTCCTGGGGTGACAAATGTTGCCAGGAGCGCAATGATGAAGGTATACACATGGTTAATTAAATGACATAGTTATGATTTAAATACCAACACTAATTAACATTGTCAAGGCCGGTGAACGTAAGAGACTTACCATTTGATTAAGACGCAGTTTAAGGAAATGAATAAGTGGAAATAGCAATATTTGCCTTAGAGAGTTAGTCACATCCATTTCAATGAACTCCTTTTTACCACGATAGCAAATTATGTCTTAAAAAGTTATATAGGTGAAAGTAGAAATGAGCTAAAAGGAAGATGAATCTTAGAAGATTCTAAATGTATCCCATGCATATTTATTAACATTAATAATGTTTTTTACTCAACCATGTTATTTATCCTTCTGCATTCCTAGTATTTTCTTAAGTTAAATGATGTTGGTTTCTTATCAGGACTCCCCATTCTATCAGCACTATGACCTGGATCTGAAGGACAAGCCGCTGGGAGAGGGAAGTTTTTCAATTTGTCGAAAGTGCACACACAAAAAAAGTAACCAAGCATTCGCCGTCAAAATAATCAGCAAAAGGTAGGGCTGTGTGTGGCATTCTTTTGTATGGATTCATCCTGGTCAATGAATTCTGTAAATTAGGATTTTTATTTTAACATCAATGGTTTCCTGTAAGGCTTTTCACCCATGGGTGTAGCCATTCAGTTCATTAGCTGATCCATTATCCTTCTGACTCTAATAGATGTTTGCTGGTGAAGTAATCCATTTCAGACATAAATCATAGGGTGACAGGCTTTCGAGGTTCCTAATAACATCGTCTGTGGCAATCAGACGTGCTCAGCAGCTGTTGCTGTTCCTAATAGTTATAGATTTGAAATACTTTTTTCTGAAATGACTTAGCAATTTGCTGGTAGCTTTGAGAGCTAGCTCATCGTTTCGGTAACTCTTGATTACCTCCATGATTATATATTCCTATTACCAAAATGTCAGGCATCCATTTCTTCGTAGGATTGGCTCTCTTCTGACTCAGAAATAATCATTGTCTCGGGAAGAACGCATTCCTTGTTCTAGTGGGTGTAGGATGACTCACTACTGTCACAGAGACCTCACTGTGACACTTTGACAGTTATCTTCCAAACGCACAGTCAACAAACAAAATTCGGGTTGGGACAATCAGACATAAAAACTTGGTGAAGAAGGGGTAGGTATGTGCAGGCTAACCGCTTTCATCTTGCAGGATGGAAGCCAATACTCAGAAAGAAATCACAGCTCTGAAGCTCTGCGAAGGACACCCCAATATTGTGAAGCTGCACGAAGTTTTTCATGATCAGGTATTTGACACGATTTTTATGTGCATATGAGGGTTTTACTTCTTACCAGTTTCGTTGGTGCTGCCGGGTGAGAGTCAGGGATGTAGGATAGGACCCAGCCCCTGGAGAAGGCCGAGAAACTTCTTACCCCTCCCCCAGACCGATGCATCCTTTCGCGTCTGCTCTTCTCCCTCAGCAGTGGGCATCTAGGACGTGGACGAAGGGCAGAGGGGCAGGAGCCGGTGGCGCTGTCACAAGCTGCACTCTGCTTGTCACCCGTTCAGCTGCGGCCCACCCACCGTAGCTTAATCACTGGAGAGTTCTCGGGGATCCACTAATTTTCAGCCTTCAAGCTTCTTTGCACTTCCAGAATAGAACGTAGAGCCGCAAGCCTAATTAGTGCAAGCTGAAGAAGAGAGGCGAAGCACAAGGGCAAAGGTGCTCCTCTCACCTTACGTCAGGTGGCATATTCCGCCCAGACCACAGGCCCGGTCACGCTGCCCCTTCCTCTCCTGGAAGCGTGTAACTCGGCTCGTGGGCGGAATGCCACCGTGTCGAGGCCACGCCTCCTCCTCAGCCCCTCCGCTGCCACCTTCCGTGACAGAAGCGGCTCTGTTATAGTTACCTTTCCCCCAGGGACTGGGTGAGAGGACACGGTCCTATTTGAGAC
This sequence comes from Potos flavus, assembly GCA_028534135.1. Lineage (NCBI taxonomy): Eukaryota > Metazoa > Chordata > Mammalia > Carnivora > Procyonidae > Potos > Potos flavus. The sequence continues at coordinate 115,860,985 of CM052896.1, read as the reverse complement.
AACACGCTAATAAGCACAAGAGCCAGACCCAGTCCTGAGGCGGCTTACCCTGACTCGACCAAAGAAGAAACGGACTCCAAAGAGTCATGAGACTTGTCCGTGGTCACACCGCAAGGCTGTGTGTGTCCAGTCAGAAAAACCTGGGCCCCAGTCCCGGGCTGTCTCACGGTGCTCCTGTAACATCATGGCCTGGGTAGGCCATAGCCCAGCTCTCTGCCATACCGAAAGTTCCCGGGGTGCCGTGGCCAGCCGCGGTACGTCTCAACCCCAGGAACTGCTGCCCTTTATGATCATGTACCCCACGCGTGCCAGGTGCCGTTGAGGCTGCCACACGTTGTCCAGTCCTTACAGTGACGCCACGGGGGCAGGAAACAGAAACTCACAGGAGTTAACTAACAGGGTCTCACCGTTCCTAAGTGGTAATGCTGGGCTCTAGACCCAAGCAGCCCAACTTCAGAACTGCCTTAGGGGAGGCAGGAGCATGGAGGGAGCACCCGAAAATGACACGGTCATCTCCTCACTCTGTGATTCTCATAGTCAGAAAAGGAATATCTTCGACATGAGGACTTGGGGGAGTGAGGACGTGCTCCTCTACTTGCCTCCACGTCGTCGGGCCACCCAACTCCAGTAGAAGTAATGAGTCCTCCATCCACTGGAGGTGCTTAAAAAGAGCCTGGACAGTGTCCTGTTGAAGATGATTCCCATGATCAGTCAGGGGATTGGAGGATGACCTTTGACACCACCCTCTGGTTTTGCCCTTGTGCCCCCCTACGTCCCCAGAGAGCTATTCATTCTCTTATGTTCAGGCAGATGTCAGATCTCAGGAACTGCATCCCTAAACTTGTACTTAGGCCACAAGTTAAATTTATCATTTGTTTTTACATTAAAGAGTTACTGAAGGGTGCCTGAATGGCTCAGTCAGTTAAGCGTCCGACTCTTCGTTCCGACTCAGGTCATGATAGGGTTGTGAGATCGAGCCCTGGGTTGGGCTCCACGCTGGGCGTGGAGCTTAAGATTCTCTCTCCTCTCCTTCTGCCCCTCCCCCAGCGCTCGATCCCTCTCTCTCAAAAATAAGTTACTGAATACAAGTTGTCTCATGATGTAATCCTATATATACTAGTACAAATATATTAAAATCTATTATATTCTACTGATACCTTGGGTGATTTTTTCGGCGTAGGTGACGCAGTTGCTTCGATCATCCCCAAGTGCACACAGTCTCCACTTCAATGGGTGAAATTGATGAGGGTGTGTCTTCAGCCTTCGACTCCACGGCAGTGGAATTCACTTAGTGTACCAGGATCTGTATTCATTTCCTCTTGCTGTTATAACAAATTACCACAAACCTAAGCAATACCAATTTATAATCATATAGTCTGGAGGTGAGAAGTTCAAAATCAGTCTCACTGGTGTAAAGTTCAGGTATCAGCAGGGCTGGTTCCTTCTGGAGACTCTAAGGGACAATCCACTTGCTTGCCTTTTTTAGCTTCTGGAGACGGCTCACATTCCTTGGCTTGTGACCCTTCTTTATATCACTCCAATCTCTTGTTTCCATAGTCCCATCCCATACTGTTGGCTCTGATGGATAATTTAGACACTCTTCCCATCTCAAGATCTTTAATCACATCTGCAAAGTCCCTTTACCCTATCAGGTTACGTCCACAGATTCTGGGGATTACAATATGGATGTCTTTGGAGGGCCAATTATCCAACTGTCTCATAATCATTTTCTCACGGTTATCTATTTTATTGGTAAGGGTCCTAAAGCTCATACAGGTTAAGTAGCATCCCCAGGGTCATAAATAGCAGAAGTGTCATTCCATTCCAGGTTTGAGTCTAAACCTATTTTTTAAACTACTTACAGGTATTGCCCTCCATTTTTTTTTTAAAAAGCTTACTGGCATATGCTTGTAGCAGACCTTCAACTTTGACCATATCTGTTGGATGTAGAAACTCAAATCACCTTGATCTCTGGTAGCCTGGAAGCAATTCCCTTATTAAAAAGTTCACCTTTTAAAATTTGCCCTTTATGTACAGGATAATTATCTTTTTTATGAAGCTTTGTGTGTGTGTGTGTGTGTGTGTGGATTTTGCTAATTCAAAAGGAAGTGTGTTTGTTGAACGATGTTGGTTCTGTAATACATAGCATCTGAATCTGTTGATTGGGTATCTTTTTAAACTACATGTTTGTGTTCATTTGATACAAAGCTCATACAGTTTCTTTGCTTTTTGATTGCTCCTATGTTATCTTCTTTATGGACATGTATGCAAGGCATAATAAATAACTTTTAAACTATTTAATTAAGATAATGCCATTGGTATCCAAAGCAATTATTTAAAGAAAAACAAAAATAAAAAAACACCCCCCCTTGAGCTATGGGTATTTGCCATGGATATTAACAAGGAACCCTGAAACTAACCCGTTAAGCTCTCAGAGGAGATTCAGAGCGCCTTCATGAAACAATACCTTTTTTAAAAGATATATTTGCCATTCAGTGGGTGGGTCAGGCCTCCTGTGGGCAGTTGCCCATACTCTGTGGTTAATCTTCTCCATTATTTAAAGCAGACGATTTCACATTATTATCAGCACTAGGCCACACTTTAAAAAGAAAGATATGTAAACTTGATAGAGAGGGTTGGAATGGAATTCAAATGAAAGAATTAGTCAAGGAAGAGATATATAAAGATTTCACTGCAGCACTTGAAATTTTCCATGACCAAAATAGAATTCTAAAAAAGTGACATTATCCCTAATTCTTTCCTCTCCACCATTAAAACTTGCTGTTGATTATTTTAACAAGGGATTATCTAAATTTATTGGCGATAGTTAATTGTCCAGGAATGTTTCATCCGTAAATACACTTCTCTTCATGAAAGCCCTCCGCATTCTTCTTTTTTCCTCTCTAGCTTCACACGTTCCTGGTGATGGAACTTCTGAACGGGGGAGAGCTGTTTGAACGCATTAAGAAAAAGAAACACTTCAGTGAGACTGAAGCCAGCTACATCATGCGGAAGCTCGTTTCGGCCGTGAGCCACATGCATGATGTGGGCGTGGTGCACCGGGACCTGAAGCCCGAGGTATCACGTGACGCGTGCGCGCTCCCGTCACTCAGTCTGGCCTCAGTACCAAACCCCACCCCCACCCCTCCAACCCCGCCCCCCACCGCGGCCGGGTGGGCTTTTCTTGTTTCCTTGTTTAGGGCTTTCTGCTAAAGAGATACTTGCAGAGATACTGTTTCTTGGATTTTCTTTCTCTTCTATTTTAGTCTTAAATAAATTTGCCTTTTTTTTTTTTTTTGCCAGCAGATTATCTTGAGGTTATATTTGTAAGTGTGAGAGCCTTTTATGGAAGAAATACTTTATGCAACAGTTGTGGGCCAAAAATAGCAATGGAAATTTTTGTAGCAGAAAATAATATCCTTTCTATATGTGTACCATTTTAGGTTTTTTTTTTTAATGATGTATTGTGAAAGCTCATTTTTCATTTTTGTCATCGAATTGATTAGCTCATGAATAGGAATGTATATAATTCTGTTCTAAATATTTAAACATAAAGAATTGTCTTGGTTTAATTAGTTGTACCATCCTTATATGTGCTTCTCTTTGCTCACGTATTATATTTATAGAATTGTGTAGCAATGCGCAAGCAGCCCCCTTTTATGTATTTCTTCTTTCAAAGGTTAATAGAAAAGATTCTGGCTCCAGAATGTCCCTTTTTAGTATCAAAAATCTGAAAGTTTCCCCCTTTTAGGAAATCATCAAAATAATAATGAAAATTAAAAAACAAAACCCAATAATTTATAAAAGCATAACAATGACTCATCCTTTACCATATGCAAAATTATACATATTTCCTCTTTAAAATAGAGCTTCATTTTTAATGACCATGTTATTATAATGCATTGTCAATTTTTTTTAAATAATAATTTGGAGTTCATTATTTGTGTTAAACCACAAAAGAATATGTCTCTGAAAGCACCATTTTTTGCCTGTTTAAATATCTTGGATTATTGGTAGGAAGAGGATGTTTTAAAAATGGAATTCTTTTTTTTTTTTTTTAAGATTTTATTTATTTATTTGAGAGAGAGAGAGAGAGAGCACAAGCAGGCAGAGGGGCAGAGGGAGAGGAGAAGCAGACTCCCTGCTAAGGAGGGAGCTCGATGTGGGGCTCGATCCCAGGACCCTGAGATCACCACCAGAACCAAAGGCAGGTGCTTAACTGACTGAGCTACCCAGGTGCCCCTAAAAATGGAATTCTGGGGGCGCCTGGGTGGCTCAGTGGGTTAAAGCCTCTGCCTTCGGCTCAGGTCATGATCTCAGGGTCCTGGGATCGAGCCCCGCATCGGGCTCTCTGCTCAGCAGGGAGCCTGCTTCCCCCTCTCTCTCTGCCTGCCTCTCTGCCTACTTGTGATCTCTCTCTCTCTGTCAAATAAATAAATAAAATATTAAAAAAAAAAAATGGAATTCTGTGCCTCCAAATATAAGCGACTGATTCTAAAGCATATAAACTTCTGTCTGTGGACTTCTTATTACTGTTATTCATATTACTAGTAATTAGTTAAAAGTGAATTGTGTTTTATGAACTTGCAACTATGGTAGCTCCCCCTCTGCTTCCTTCATCTGAGTTCTCACTCTCCTACAGAACACCCACTGAAAATATGGTGCTCTGTACATCAGAGATTAGTGATCTATTTTTAAATGTGAAAGCACACCACTTAAATGTTTTCTTGATAGACAAGGAACAAGCATGTAATTTTTTTTAATTGAAAAGATCTGTTCCATGACTGTATAGAATTCATTTTCACATGTTTTATTCTTTGATAACTGGCCATCTGTCATCCCATGAGTCTCAAATGAGGCAACTGTCCTCTCCAACAGAATTTAAATTTGCCTTCCTATTTTACTGATAAAAAAGATACTTATGTTGCTTAGTTCTTCTTATTTGTTACAAACGTTTTCTTTCAAATAATCCTTTGAAATGAAGAACTGTCAGATTATTTGGGACATTCTACCACAGTGATAGCAGCCCTAAATCAAAGGGCTGAAAAGGGCTGGAGAAAGGAAAATGGGCCTTTGTACTAACATCCTCATAATAAAATAATTTTCACTTGGACTTTTAAATGGTAGAGTATATCATTTCCAAACTAAAAGTTTAATTACTTTCCCATTGATGTCATATTTCAAGATCTGATTATATATGTCTTGGTTGATATTTATGTGGCCTTGGCTTTCTGCTTAGGCAAAAATCCTAAATTCTAGGTGAGAAGCAGACAAATTTAGAAGCTGGCCAACAGTCCTGGTGGGCTGCTTTGTACTTTTCAAACCGGACCCCATACTCTTGAAAGATTAAGACAAACTGCATCAAATTAGGTTCAGGTGGGGCTGGAGATGAGGCTGAATGGCCCTTGCGTCCTGCCTCTCCCGCCCATGCGCACCCGGCTTCACTCGGAGAGCGGAGTCCTCGCCTTCATTTCAAGAACCGCGGCTAAGGAAGTCCTCTGCCAGCCTTAATATAGAATAAACTGAAGTCATTTCCAAAGGCTGAGCAGACTCGATGAAGCCAGGGGCCAGGGGCGCGTTCCCGCCTCTCTACGCAGCCGGGTGCCTGCGCCGCAGAGGGGCTCGGGAGTCGTTTGCTGAGAGACTTCTCCAGAACACAGGCGCCTGAACCCCAGCTCTCACTTAGTGGTGGTGAACCTTACATTCAGTCATATCCACATTTTCATTCCATCACAAATTCAGGATCAAGCATTGTATAGAGAACATTTAAGAAAACTTTTTAATATTTCTGCTTTTCTTTCCTCCCACTTTATTTGTTTTTAACTTTTGAATAGAAGGTGTAGAAGATTTTTCTTCTTGGTATAAATGAAGCCTTCTGTGGTGTCTTTTATTTTAGTTGGAATAATAGTAACAAAGCAAATGATGTTCCTGATCTGGGGAATAATTTAATAAATACAAAGACATTAACAGGTTTTGTCAGGATGTCTGAAGACAATATAATCAGATTCACTCACTGTGGGTACTAGCTTTAGTAGATAGACTAGTAGGCTAGTCTACTAGACTAGACTTTAGTAGAGAGACTAAAAAAAGGGATGACTGTGCATCAGATGGTTAGCATTTATTAAATGTGTGATAAACCCAAAAAACGATACAGTAAAGCCTTAGTGACTGAGAAGGCTTGGCACACGAGGGATTTGAGGGAACAGTGTTTTCTGAATAACTGAGGGATAATATCCATAAGCATCAAAAAATGCTTAAGTATTAACTGTTCTGGAGAAAATATTTCTGAAATGTAATGCAGGTCTTTATCATGTCTTCTTTCTTTCTTTCTTTTTTTATTTTTTGAAGTTTTTTGATTTATTCAAGTAATCTCTACACCCAACGTGGGGCTTAAACTCACACTCCCAAGATGAAGAGTCACGTGCTCTTCCAGCTGAGCCAGCCAGGCACCCCTACCGTGTCTTCTTTAATAGAATATACTAGAGACAGCTATTTTATTTATGACTTTATTCAATGGACAGATATTTACCAAAGTACCTACCATATGAGTGCCCAGGTTTTGGGACTAGAGTCATAAATATGGTGGACACAGAGTCCCTGCCGTTAGGGAATAGTGATGGCCTAATGGGGGAGGAAGACATTGAATTTCTAATACCAAGATGCTAAGTACCAGAAAGAAAAAGAAAAAATGCTAGCAGAAAATAGAAAAAGTCCTGACTTCAGTTTGGTGGCACAGTTTGGGTCATCTCTCTAAACGAGGAGTAGGAGGAGCACGTGAGCCAGGTTGGAAGGGAGTCGTTGACGGAGGAGGTAGAGGGCAAACACCCTGAGAGAGAAAAATGTAGACAAAGGCGCTTCTAACATGGGAAGAGGTGTGCTACAATCAAAAAATGTTTCACAAGACATCATAAAATTGAAATAATCCAATAAAGCAGAAGGCAGAGAACAATGGTACAGGGACATGCAGCTCCCAGACCCTCCCCGTCAGACCTCTCTCCGAGTCTGAGTTCAGTATCAGAGTGTAGATAGATAGTGTCACAAAAATGGTGTCCCCAAGTCCCAGGACATTTTCACGAGAGACTAACTGAAGTGTTTGTATCTTGCAGAATTTATTGTTCACTGATGAAAATGACAATTTGGAAATTAAAGTAATCGATTTTGGGTTTGCACGCTTAAAGCCGCCTGATAATCAGCCTCTCAAGACGCCCTGCTTCACCCTGCACTATGCGGCCCCCGAGCTCTTGAATCATAACGGCTATGACGAGTCCTGCGACCTCTGGAGCCTGGGCGTCATTTTGGTGAGTTCATTTCCCTAGAGCCGGTAAACCTAGGCAGTTTCTGGATGGCCTCTTACCTGTCTCTCTCCCTCTGCTGTTTTTCTTCAGGTTGTGGGGGAAGTTGGCAGATTGGTTTCTTTTCTGTACAATCTATGAAAGCTCTAACCCAGGACTATTTCCCTTTTTTAAAATTTACACTGGAGACAATGTAGGAACTTTTCTTTTGGTTTATTTTGAAATATTGAAGGCATTGTGTTTTATGTGCATAGGAGTTTATATCGTTTTGTTTTTTTTTTTAAGAAGCAATAGTATATTTTAAAAAGATATATTCTTATTTCGGTTTATTTTGATATATTGGAGGCACTGCGTTTTATGTGCATAGAAGTTTATATAGGTTTTTTTTTTTACAAAGAAGCAGTTTTCAAAAGATAAGCATATTGGATATAATGTGAAAATGGTAAAGTGACTTATTAATAGGAAAATATTAAAAAATACATTCTGTGAGATTTTCAGACTAAAAAAAATTTTTTTTTTAAGATTTTATTTATTTATTTGACAGAGAGAGAGAGAGAGATCACAAGTAGGCAGAGAGAGAGGGGGAAGCAGGCTCCCTGCTGAGCAGAGAGCCCGATGCGGAGCTCGACCCCAGGACCCTGAGATCATAACCTGAGCTGAAGGCAGAGGCTTTAACCCACTGAGCCACCTAGGCACCCCCAGACTAAAAATTTAATTAAAGAAGATAATTTAGGATAAATTAACAAATTAATTGATAAAGCAAAAAATATGTATAATAACTTATACTAATCATGGTAAGCATGCTTTTCACAAAATGTCCTTGGCTGCCGTGATCAGAAACAGAACATTAAGCTAGAAAAATCTTGGCATGTTTCTTCTCAAAATAGCTTGACTTTTTCTGCATGTAATTTGTAATGCATAATCTTAGGGAGACATTTCAGACAAATACAGAAAGATTTAAGGAACAAGTGAAATCACTCATAATCTCATTGTGTGGAGATCATGTGTGTGTGCTCCCCCACTCCTAACCGCGCCCCCCCCCCCCCCCGCCTTCTGCCACCACGTTATGTGTGTTTTCTGTCAGCTATGTGGGTTTTTTAACAAATGAGATTATATTACGCATGTGGTTTGGGCCTCCAGAGTTCATTTAACCATTTCTTTACTAATGAGCAGTTAGTGTTTTCTAGTGTTTCACTAATTACAAACTACATAAATGAATTTTGTTTTTTTACATATGTGGCTGCATTTGTCTCATTATTTCCTTGGAATAGACTCCTAGGAGAAGGGCATGCACATCTTTATTTTGACATATATGCCTGGATTTCCTTCTAGAAGGTTTAACAGATCATGTTCTCATCAACTGTATGTGAATACATCAGATACTATTGATTCCAATCTTAAATTATTTCCCACTGTTGTTATAATTTGCATACATTTCTTTGATGAATATTCAGTTTTGAGCATCTTTTCAAGTATTTGGACATTTGTATTTTCTTTTTGATGAATTGCTGTTTATGAGCTTTGCCCATTTTCCTGTGGGGAAATTTTTCTTATTGTAAAGCTCTGTGAAGGATCTTAATCCTTTCTCTGCTGTTGATATTGGAGATATTTTTTCTGATTTGGTCATTTGTTTGAAAACTTTGTAGTAATATGGGATTTTCTTTTGGATTTTAGGGGGGTTTAAATGGAGAATTCTTTTATTTCTATATAGTAAGATGTTAGTCTTTTCCTTTACGATATGTGGCTTTGATGTCAGATTGTCCCTCCACCCCTACCCGAACCCGAGGTTATAAAAACATTCTCCTAAATTTTCCTCTAGAATTATATTTTCTTTTTATACTTAAATCTGCACTCCATCTGGGGTTTATTTTGGTGTCAGCTTGTTTTCCCCCAGTGGCTATAGCCCATTGTGCCCGCACGATGGTTCTTCTTTTATTTTTAAGTTTTATATGGTTTTCATTTCAGCAATTTTAAGTCGTCATTTATAATTTTTAAACTAAAATTAAATTATGAATAAGATCTTTTAAATAAAAATAAACAACTAACTTCTATAGATTTGAGAGTTTAAGGACTTAAACCTTACATTTTCATTAGCATTCTCCTAAAAAATTAGTCTAAATAAAAAGGAGCTTTCCAATTTTAGCAATAGTATAAAATTACCCCTGGTAAAAGAGCCTTTACTTTAAATATAGGTCAGTGATAATCCTCACCCTCTTTAAGGTTTTAAGATATTTATTTATTTATTTGACAGAGAGAGATCACAAGTAGGCAGAGAGGCAGGCAGAGAGAGAGGGGGAAGCAGGCTCCCAGCTGAGCAGAGAGCCCGATACGGGGCTTGATCCCAGGACCCTGAGATCATGACCTGAGCTGAAGGCAGAGGCTTTAACCCACTGAGCCACTCAGGCACCCCCTCTTTAAGGTTTTAAAAGACAGTCTTAGACACTCGGACAAGTATTTTCGAGCTTCCGAATGCCGTATCTATGGAAATAACTTTGTGTAATGGCATGGGTATGGAAGCCATGCTTCTCTCTCGATCTACTTGTCAAGTTGTTAAGACAAGCAGGGGACAAAGAGCAGCTTACGTGATAGCACGGGAACACAGCCACAATATCCAGACTGTGGGAAGTTCTACAGGACAAATAACCCAGTTTCTCCTAAGAGAAAAAAGGTAGCCCGAGAACCTATAGACTAAAAGACACTTCTGAAACAGTATTTACACTTACTTGAATTCTGATTCAAGCAAATTCTAATTTCAATTCTATTTATTAAATTCAAACTCTGAGTCATACAGATGTAATTATAATAGTATATACATACGATGTATGTGACACAGTTGGAGAATTCTGAATATTGATTGGCTACTGAATGATATAAAGGAATTACTGCTAATTTCTTTTAGGTGTGATTATGGTGTTGTAGCTGTGGCTTTAAAAAAAATCTTTGCCTTTTAGAGATGCATAATGAAATACAGACAAAAAACAAAGTTAGCACGTGCATTAAAGGGTCACAGAAAACCAAAGTGCCTTGCAAACTTTTCCACATGCACGAATGCATACCTCCAGAAGATCTAGCACAAAGCCCCAGCTATTCCATAGCAAGCACAAAGTTTATTTGGAGTCTCCTGATTTGCCTTAGAAATTGATGGCCTTTTGGGGTGCCTGGCTGGCTCAGTTGGTGGAGCGTGCCACTCTTGCTCTCGGTGTTGTGAGTTTGAGCCCCACACTGGGTGTAGAGATTACTTCAAAACAAGATATTAAAAAAAAAAAGAAGAAAGAAAGGAAATCAATGGGTTTTTTATGTGTTGTATCTAATAAACATGAATGTGGCTATAATAATATGAAAATAATTTACATCGCCCCCATTGAGTAAAACAAATACTCCAGGAAACTGCCTCATGTAGTCTCCTAAGGCTGGACTACAACCCAGTCTTCCTTGTTGGGTACGCAGCCCCTGTCAGAAACATACAGGACTTGAATTAAAAAGGAGCTTACCCAGTGTCTTAGCTTGGTGCTGCCATAACAAAATGCCTCTGATTAGGTAGCTTGAACAACAGACATTTATTTTCTCACAGACTGGAGGCTGGGAAGTCCAATACCAAGATGCCCGCAGTGTTGACGTCTGGTGAGGATTTTCCCGTTGGGTTGTAAACAGCCACCTGCTCTCTGTGTCCTCACACGGCCTTTCCTCAGTGAGTGTGCTTGGAGAGAGAGCGCGAGGGCGCAAGCCCTCTGCTATTTCTTTTTATAAGGACACTAATCCCATTGGATCAGGACCCCGCCCTTATGACTGCATGTAGCTTTAATTACCTCCATAAAGGGCCTGTCTCTAATATAGTCACATCGAGAGTTGGATCTTCAACATAGAATTTTTTTTTAAAGATTTATTTATTTATTAGAGAGAGAGAGAGATAGTGTGTGCACGCTTGGGAGCAGGGGGAGAGGGAGAGAGAATCTCAAGCAGACTCCCCACTGAGGGCGCCTGAAGCAGGGCTCGATATCACAACCTGAGCCAAAATCAAGAGTCAGACGCTTAACCGACTAAGCCGCCCCAGTGCCCCAACATATGAACTTCGGAGGCACGCAAGCATTCAACCCATAACGCAGAGTATTTATGTGGGATAGGGTTATATGCCATCCAGCGGGCATCTACAATTCCGTTTAAAACATAATTCTTCCAAGTGTTTTATTTAGGAGATCTTACTGTTTTACTTTTTTCTCAAAATTTTATTTTGGAAATTTCAGACCCGGAAAAGATTTAAGAGAATAATATTGTGAACGTCTAACATTTTGCCACATTTCCTTTTTCTTTCTCTCGAATTCTCTCTTGTGCACACTCTCCGTGTGTATGTGTGTGTATGTGCAGGTACATACATATATATATGATACATATATATGGCCACAAACACATACATAGATATATATCTTTATGTGTGTAAATACTTGTTTGCCATACCATTTGCTAACAATTTGCAGGCACAAAATTATTGTTAACACAAGTTGATTCCTGGATAATCAACTAAAATTGTAAGATACTAGAGTTAAGAGGAGCCTGAAGTTTGTTTATTTCTGCCTCTTCTAGAGCAGGGATCTTTTCTACAAGGTCCCTGATCACTGGTCTCCTTTAAACACTTCTAAAGATGGAGAATTAGTTTTTCTACCCGACAGCCTGTTGCATTACTACACATCAGAAAGCAAGAAAACTGGGCGCCTGGGTGGCTCAGTGGGTTAAAGCCTCTGCCTTCGGCTCAGGTCACGATCTCAGGGTCTTGGGATCGAGCCCCGCATCGGGCTCTCTGCTCAGCGGGGAGCCTGCTTCCCCCTCTCTCTCTGCCTGCCTCTCTGCCTACTTGTGATCTCTTTCTCTCTCTGTCAAATAAGTAAATAAAATCTTAAAAAAAAAAAAAAAGAAAGAAAGAAAACTGTATTTATAAAGGTTACTTTCTCATATTTAGCTACGTTCATGTCTGTTTGGAAGTAGGGTAGGATTAAGAAGTGGAATATATTTTGGAAAACTGTTGGGCAGTATCCACTGGACATACACAGACCGAATGACCCAGCAGTTCATCCTCAGGAATAAACCCAAGAGAAATTGTATTTTTATGTTCCAAAAGATGTATATAAGAAAAAATATATAGGACCCCTGAGTGGCTCAGGTGGTTAAGCGCCTGCCTTTGGCTCAGGTCATGATCCAGGGTCCTGGGATCAAGCCCGGCATCGGTCTCCCTGTTTATGCTCAGTGGAGGCCTGCTTCTCCTTCTGCCTCTCTCTCTGTCTCTCATGAATAAATAAATAAAATCATATATATATGTGTGTATATATAAATGTGTGTGTATATAAAATCATATATATGATTTTATTTATATAATTTATATAAATTATATGATATATATATGATTTTATACACACACACACACACACACACACACACACACATATATGTGGCATGTTTCAAAATGCCCCAAACTGGAAACAAATCAAATGCTCATCTGTAATAGAAAGGTATTCTACTCTGGGCTTCCCAGAAAGCAGAACCTGAAGCTAAAGTATGTTTCGTCTTGTTCCTAAGGAGCGTAATCCCAGGAGAAGGAAGAAAGCAGAGAAAGAGGGGTCACAGACGGTGCACATCTGTTGTATAGTGCAACTGATCCCTTGAGTTCATGAACCAAGACCTCTAATGAAGCGAGCTCTAAGTTTGCAGGGACAGACACATGAATTTTATAAGTGGGCCATGTACCCTTAAAACCTAGATATGGGGGGCGGTACCTGGGTGGCTCAGTCAGTTAAGCATCCGACTCTTGATTTTGGCTCCAGTAATGATCTCAGGGTCGTGAGATCGAGCCCTGTGTGGGGCTCTATCCTGGGCAGGGAAACTGCTTAAGATTCTTTCCCTCTCCCTCTGCCCCCCCAATTGCAGTCTCTCTCTATCTCCCCCACCTCTTTCTCTTAAAAAAGAATCTAGATATGGGGACCCAGCACCAGCCAATGGTTCAATACAATCCTCAAGGACAGAATTCCGACCCCACAGGGTATTGTCCTGAGCAGGTGCCTTCACTGAGTTTTTCGTGTTCTAATAGACCATCTATCAAGCAAGCCCAATTTCCTTTCTTCCTCCATCAGTTGGTCATCAGGAACCCCTCCTGAGTGAGGCCATTGGCTTGAGTTAAGAAGTGTTGATGCAGCAGAGATAGGTAACGTACACCCATGGATGTAACTCACTCGTGCCTTCTGGACCTCCTGGGGTTGGTTCTCAGTGTTCTGTGTCCACGGTACACAGGATCGCTGCTGCGACTTTAGGAGTCGGCACGGCTGCTCGTCCGGGCACACGACGCACTGCTCCTGGTACCCCTCCTGTGGTCACGCGTGGCCCACTGGGAAGCAGTAGCATCCAGGAGCTGTTTCTCAGAGAGTAGTTCTCTGCCACAGAGGGCAAGGACCCCACCCCAGAATCCTTCACGTCTGCCCTGCGACTCCCCTGGTGCACTTGCCAGAGCCTTCGCACAGCATTCTTACCTCTAGCACAATCGAGTCCTCCAGAGCCTGTGGCCTAGGTAGGAGGACGTCCTGGGTTACAGCTGGGACCTGCTGCCGAACCCCCTTGACTCCAGGCCCCACTTGAAACTGGTAGCCTTCCAGTCACTTGATAAATGGAGCGGAGCAGTATTCTCGAGAAAGCAATATATGCTGTTACCAAAATCCCAAGAAGCCCATAAAGTCCTGTGCCGCTTTCTCAGTGGTACAAGGTACAAGCAATTTGTCTTTCAGGGACGAGTCTCTATGCCCCTAACCGGGGAGCTCTAAACCCTTTACCAGTGTGACAGTCCCCGGAATGTTTGTCCGGTCTGTCTCGCCCGCTCTGGCATTTGTGTGCTTAGAAGGCATTTAGGACACTGCTAGTTCCTGCTCGCCAGGTCTCCCTTCATGAGGACATCAATACAGAGAGCCAGCGTGGGGTTCTTGAGAAAGTCAAGATGATCAAGGTCCTAACAGACTGTATTAGAACAGAGCCGGAGAGTTCGCACAGCTCTAGGACAACACAAGTGAATGCTGTCCTTACCATGTAAAGACTTAAGATGCTTTGATCTTTCCTATTGGTAGAAATCAAGAAGAATCTATTGACCAGATCTGTAGTGCTTATCAATGCCAGCCCCATATTGACTTGTACCGCATTCGGCAGGGCTGCTGATCCATTTCAGCCAGGGCTTGCTGTTCCTTTGGTGTGGACACTGTTCCCACTTCTCCTCAATTCTTCCTCCACGGGGACCACGCTTCTTAATGTAGTTGAGTATTAGCCTTTGCTTTAGACTCTGCTCTCTGGGGAACCCAGGCTAAGATAGTTGGTGCCAGCAGTGGTTTAGAAGGTGGACCTTTAGGAAGGGACTTTAAAGTTGCATGACTCGCTGTTCTGATCCCCTACTTTCCATCAGGAATGGAGTCCCTACTGCCTTCCAACCAGAGAAGGAGGAGGAGGGGAAAACAGGGAAGTTGGGTGTACTACTGAGCTGACTGCTCCTCTTACCAAAGGCAATGGGTTGCTCGATCCTGTTACATTTATTATAAAGACGAAGAAATAGTCTAGGAGAGCTTAACTAATTTGCCCAAGCTAGTAACGAAACAGCTAAAAAATAGAAGCTAGTAAGTAAAAAAGCAGGAAGCCAGGTCTGTCTGACTCAAAAGCTCATGTTCCCCTCCTTTCATGGATCTTCTCTCTGGAGTAAGGATGGCAGATGGCAGAGGCCCGAGTCACACATCCTGGAAAGTTACACCGAAGCAGGGGTGGGCCTTTGCCGGCTCAAAAGAAAATGGCCTTCTAAGGAGACTGAGTAGCTGGAGCGCCGTCAGGGAGGCCGAGGAACCGTTGGTGTGGAATGAGGGGTGGGTACCCGGGGGCCTCACAGGCTGGGCCCGGTGGGCGACGTCGGAGCCTGCGAGGTGCCGGGTCCCTGTCGGGAAGCCAGTGCTGGCGTCTGAGGAGGGAGACGTCGGAAACGTCACTGTGTGTGCGTGAAGGGTAAAGGAGAGAAGATTTAGGGAGGTTTTTGGTTTTCTTAGATTGCGTTGTCATTGTTCTTCCGGCGTCTTCGCATTTCCCGCCTTAGAACAAATATCTTCATGTTGGGTTCTCCAAGTCAGTAACGGAGGTCTCTTCTCCTTGATGTCTTCAATTTTCACACTCTCCATCCTGGCAAGCAGAGCTTTTATTCTCTTAGGCACAGTTTTCTTGTACACAAAGTCCGAATTCGCCCCGAGCCTCCTGGCCTCTGGTCACCTCAGAGGAGCCAGGTTCCTTCTCCTCTCTTTCTGGGCCTTCATTCCTTTGTGTTGAGTCGTCCTCACCCAGGGTTTGTGGACCGCCCACCTACTGGTATCTCCTCTTTTGCCCCTTGATGTCCTTTTTATTTTCCTGTCCGGGAATGTCCATCTTCTGTGAGAGCCAGTGTGTAGAGCGGCATCACCATCTTGCCATCATGAGGGTGAGCCTGCTTGTCAGACTCATGGCCAGAAAGGAGAAATGGCAGAGTCCTTTCAGGTCACGGGGACTTCTCCCTGGGTGCACAGCTCCTCCTGAGGGCTGGGCTTGAAACGAAGACCCTCCTCTTTGTGTCCCTTCGAGAGTAACTGCCACGACGAGCTGGCTCCTACTGACAGCACCACCGTCTCCTCACTGGGTGGTGCTTCCGTGGGGTCTGTGCTCAGACACTGTCACCTCACTCCACCATTCTGGGCCATCTGTCACCTCCACAGGCCTATAAGTCTCTCAGCGAGCAGAGAGAAAACCCTCCAAGAAGTTTAAAGTTTAAATTTAGTCTCTGCTGCAAAGACAAGCCTTACTTAGCCTTCCAGTTTTTCTGTTGACTTCTTAAAGGGCAAAAACCTTAAACATAAATTTTCAAACACATGGCTACAGTGAAAACAGGTGGTTGTAGAGAATTCATTCCATTTAACGCCACAATGAGAAAAATAAAATGAAAGTGGTAATTACAACCGAAATAGGAAGGCCTAAATTAAAAATGTTTGAAGCTCTTAACCACAGTTAATGTCCTGAGGAAAGGATGTGTGGAACTGAATAGGAAAAAAAAAGGTTACTGAGGGGTTCTGCTATCTCTCAACTTTCTGTTAACATTAGTAATATGTTTTCTGAGGTAGTTGGAGTGTCCTTCTTGCTCTTTAAATTTTGATCTAATAAGCTGTCTCACTTTATTTACAAGGCTTTGAAATGTGTTTGTTGTTTCAGTGATAGAAGGCTACATAGTCTTTTTAACCCAATAATGCTAGTTGTAGTATTTGGTAAATTATGCTGATGAAGTTGGTAACGAAATGACTAGCACGGCTTTGACGATGACTTTGACAGACATTCTCTTTTGTTCCTTTTCTTCTTCTTGATAGTATACAATGTTGTCAGGGCAAGTTCCATTCCAGTCTCATGACAAAAGTTTGACATGCACCAGTGCGGTAGAAATCATGAAGAAAATTAAGAAGGGAGATTTCTCCTTTGAAGGAGAAGCCTGGAAGAATGTATCCCAAGAAGCTAAAGATTTGATCCAAGGTAAGACTCTAATGAAATTTTACATTGCGTATGATGTGTAGTGATTGAAGTGGAATCATCCCCATTCATATATATTTGTTAATTACTCAAGGAATTCACGTGTGTTCTAGAAGGTTTCTGGATTACTCTACTGAGCCTTATTTTTTTCTTACCGGAACACTGCCCCTTAGTAATCTTCTCCACATCTGCGGGGTCCACCAGCATCTCAATCTAACACCTCCAGAGTGAACTGACACTATTTTACTATCCTTTTCCCCAAAATATACCCCCTCCCATCCCCCTCTTGCACTGCCAGGCAGCCAGAATGGGTGCCACCATCCAACCCCCACCTTCCTCGCCTTCCACAGCCAGCCACCCAGTACTGCAGTTCAGCGTCTGTCCTCACCACCCCCTCGTCCCCATTCACGTGGCCGCCCTCAGGTCCTGCCATCCTTTCTCTCCCAAGAGCCCACGGCACCTTTTGGTTTCTCATTGCCTCTGCCTTCACCTGTCCATTACCAATCAGCAGAGCGACCTTCCTCATATCCAGATGTGATCATGCCTCTCTTCTGCTAAAAGTCCTTCAGAGAGGCCCCGTTAGCTACGGTCAGACTCCCGTATGGGAGCATGTGAAATCCAGGACCCTTGAGGAGCCGGCCCTGCCTGCCCATGCCTCCTGTTACCCTCATGCTGCCTTTGAATTCTCCAACTGTGTCAGCGCTCAGATTCCTGCGTGACTTCACGCTTGCTCCTTCTAATCCTGGGGCACCCGCCTTCATCGAGCCCACTTGTACTCATCCCCCAGGACTCATCTCCTGGAAGCCTTCCAGGGTGTCCACACTGCAGTCAGAGCCCTCCCCGTGGGGCGCCGACACGCTCTGCGTGGGGGTGTTGCTCTTGCCCTTGTCTCCTGATGCTGTCACGGTTGGTTTTTGTCTGTGTATCTCCTCATGGCTCCTCTTTGGGCCTCCATCTCCATATCTCTAGTGGCTTACTGTGCTCGCTGACTTGTACAGCTGGCTTGTTCATGCTTCTCAGTCGCTTTTCAGTTGCCAGTGGGGGTCTTTGTGTTGGGTACCAATCTTCTCTCAGGAGAAGCCAGTTAGCCTACAGTGGACCTAGGCCATTGTGGGCCTTGTCATTAGCGTTCAGGATTTACTGGGGGGTGTAAATGTATATGAAAACGTAATGACCTTTGTTGGAGGTTGAAGCCTTCTCGGAACCATTGTGTCATGTGAACTTCATTGAAATTTATGTTTGAAACAAATCCTGAAATAAAAATATCTTAATTATTCCCATAGGACTCCTCACAGTTGACCCAAATAAAAGGCTTAAAATGTCAGACTTAAGATACAACGAATGGCTTCAAGATGGCAGTCAGCTGTCCTCAAATCCTCTGATGACTCCGGACATTCTAGGGTCTTCGGGAGCTGCCGTGCAAACCTGTGTGAAAGCAACCTTCCACGTAAGGCCCTGTGCTCCGCACATGGCAGGCGGGTTTGAAAAGGAATCAGATATTACCTCTAAGACGCACTCTTAGTGGTGCCTTTAAAAGAATGTGTTATTTTCATTCTAGGTATGTTTTTATAAATCCCTCTATGATAAAAACACATTTATTAACAGAAAGTATGTGGGGGACCTGAGTCACTGCCAACCCACAAAATACTTACTTGACATTCCGGATGAGTTTGTGAGATGAGGCAGTAGTTTGATATTTGAAGAGTTGAAAATTTTCAGTAGATAATGAAAACAATATGCATTATATTGGAACTTTTCTCCCTCAAATAGGCTAAATCATTTTCTTTAAAAGCTATAAATAAACACGAGGAACTAGGGCGCATGTGAAAAGTCCGTTCATTACTCAGCCGCCATTTATGCATAACATCCCCTAGGGACTGTGAGGGATAGGGAATAAGGGTATGCTCATTCGTGCCAAGCAGATGCAAAGGATTTAAGAGAACTGTATAAGGAATAGATGAGTTAGGGAGAAGTAAACGACCTCTGAAGGGATTATCTTGAGAAAGGAAAAGGGATAGCATTTCTCTTCAACTGCAGGAAGGGATTAAAAATTAATGAACTAGGATATGTTGAGGTGTGAAGGGATTAACTGCAAGAGTTTGTACAGATGATCCCTGACTTCTCAGTGACATTTGATGCAAAGCTGTCAAGAGTAACCCCAGTGACACCCAAACTTGAGGCTGAGAGAAGTGGGGATAGGCAGCTGTGAGGAGAAAGCCAGGCTGAGGCGGGTGGAGCTGAGCCTCTCTGTGCAGAGATACACCCCAATTACCCCGACCCGGAAGTGGCGAGGAGAGCCCATAATGGATCCAGTCTCCTCTGTGTGGGGATTTTGTGGTTAGAATTTCAAATCTCAGACACAGAACTAGTAACAGTAACAGGGGTTGAGAGGTCAGTGTTTTTTACTGAAAGGTAGCACTGACTTCTTCAAAAGATTTATGACAATCCTAACTCATGAACAACCTGACTGGTTTGATTTAAACAGAGCCCTTGAGACTCTTCCCAGCAGGGTTGCAAATGATGGTTTTCAGGACCTCGTTCCCAGAGCAACTGGGAGCTGTGGTTGCCGACCGAGAGTTGTCTTCTGCTAGGAGCCCTAGCTGCCAAGGGAACTTCAACCCCTTGACCTTCACAGGAACTCCCTTCCTTTCTCCCCTAGGCCTTTAACAAATACAAGCGAGAGGGGTTTTGCCTTCAGAATGTCGACAAGGCCCCTTTGGCGAAGAGAAGGAAAATGAAGAAGACCAGCACCAGTACAGAGACGCGCAGCAGCTCCAGCGAAAGTTCTCACTCGTCCTCCTCTCACTCCCACGGGAAAACCACGCCCACTAAGACCCTGCAGCCCAGCAACCCCGCGGACCCCAGTAACCCGGACACGCTCTTCCAGTTCTCGGACTGAGTGGCGCGGGGACGGTAGGAATGTCACCGATGATGACCCGTCGCACCTTGAGTGCCCTCAGCATGTACCCGAGGTGATGTCTTACGCTTTTCAAACCATGTCCTGTTGGTCTTTTTGGAATCTGCCTTTTAGGGAATTTTTTTCAGGAAAACCCAGTTGGTTATCCTTGTCCAAAAGCACTGGACAGAGAATGTTACTGTGAATAGAGCACCTGTTAAAGTGTTCAGCGACCTAGCATGATGCCAACAGGACTGTTCTGGAAAGAGCAAAGGTGTCTGTCTGTCAATCGAATTAGGGACTGGGTAGGTTTGAGCTGCTTACACAATGAGCCGTGGGTTTTCCAGATGTCCGCCAGCAAGAGTCACTCGCACTGTGATGATGACACCTTTTGCTTTGCCCGGTGGACAGCGTGGGTTTTTAAGAGATTTGCACCCTTCGAACAGTGATTTCTCAGAGAAAAAGATCTGAGGGTCTTCAGAATGATTCTGTGGTGTGTGTGTGTGGCATACGCTTATTTCTTGAGAGAGGATTTTAACTTATTGTCTTTATTTTATGGTTACATATGATGGTAACCTGTTATTATTAATCTGTTTCTAAAAAGTTAAAAAAAAAAAAAAGTACAGGAACTTAAGGTCCCGTGCTCTGCATTTGGGATCCATCTGAGATGCATGCTAAGCTACGTATGTTTTTAATTTTGCACTGCTCTTTCCTGGTGATTTGCTTTAATGGTTATTACAGAATAATAAGGTACAGGTCTCTGTTTTAAGTAATATTGCACTTTATAAGAGAATATGAATAAAGCAAACTATTTTATAAAGTGCACTGTTGAAAGCATATGTACTGCATTTTTGCCAGTTTTTCCATTAGCCCCTTTAAATTTGTCCTCACATGCGCAAGTGGAATGGGCGTAATCATTAGCCACTTAGGCACCGATGTGCAGAAAATCTAAAGGGAAATTCTATGAAACACTGTGCTTCACATTCGTACACTGTGTTGTGCTGCAGCGAGGCCTGCCCTCCTGTAGTCGGATATTATGTACATAGTATTTTAGAATCATGACTATGACTTGTCTTGAAATTTTTCTGTTAAATTTTAAATCCAGAAGGCATATTTTATAAACTTATGCAGAGCACTTTTATTGCTCCAAAGTTCCGAATTCCTACAGAAAACAAGTGCTGTGGGGTGAAGACATTTCACTGAAAGATTGCTGCATTTGCAAATACGATTAATTCATTCCCTATGCAAAAAAAGAAGTGATAGGATTTGTATGTTGTGTTTTCTTTTAAAGCCATCACACGAAATGGCAGGACGGAGAAAAGTGATCTTTGCTATGTTTACAAGAATCATGCTTAAAAAGATAATGCCCGACCTGTTTATTTTATAATTTTTGTTAATGATAACCTCTCGAGCATTGGTTTGGAATTTGGGCATGATATTTATTTATTCCTTTCTTAAGATAATAGCAGCATTAATTTCAACCAGTTATGAATACTAAAAATATCGCTCTCTGTAATAGTAGTATATTTATTACTAAATCAATGTATATATTAATAGCACAGGCAAAAAAATGGCAAATATTAAAGTATTTTCAAAATACTATATTATTCTGTTCACATTTTTGTCCACAGTGGTTGTTGGAAGTAACTTTCTATGCTTTTCAGTGGCCCAAATGGCTCCATGATTCTCATGAATCTGTGAAAGTTTTGTACCCCTAGCTTGCAGTCTTTCCTGGTAATGATGGGAAATCTTTACATAAATTATTACCAACCTATAGCAGATCCACAGAATGTGATTCCATCCAGGAACAGCATTATAATAACCAAGAAAATGTCTCTTTATATCTACAGTTATGTTGAATAGATTTGGAAATGTCTAAGTTAGCTTTTCAGGTCATTTGTTAAACTGTGCATCCTGGTAGAAAGTACTAGTCGTAAAGTATAAACTAAAGGGACTTTGTTGCTAATGGAAAATGATCCAGAAAAATAGTATACCCTAAGGACTGATGATGTCATTGGCTCCCGGAGAGTGAAATTAAGGGGTTTCCTTTTTCCTTTATTCTCAGTGCCTCTTCTTCTGAAGGACCTGACAGAAAATTGAATGGGTGAAAAGGCAGGCAGGGTAAGAGGAGGAAGGAAAGAGAAGGCTAATCCATCACAGTGAGGCTCCCGGAATAACCTAGAAAGGGCTTTTGGAAGAACCT
Organism: Potos flavus; assembly: GCA_028534135.1. NCBI lineage: Eukaryota > Metazoa > Chordata > Mammalia > Carnivora > Procyonidae > Potos > Potos flavus. The sequence goes on along the minus strand of CM052896.1, from coordinate 115,839,054 downwards.
CAGAAACACTCGGAGTGGTGCCCCCTTGTCAAATATCTTCATCCTCACCCTACTTAGAAATTCCAGAGAGACAGCTCTGATGCTGCGTCTGCAGCCCTTAAACTGCGTGCAAGCTCTTCGTGGCTGGTGAACTTGTACTTTGAAATTCACAAAGCTCTCACTGAGTCATAGCAGGAATAATTTGAAAAATACTTTATATGAAAATGTTCAGCGAAAGGACTCAGGAATAAAAAAGGAGTGGATCTAAAAAAAACCTCAAATATATACATTAAATTCTCTTTGTAATATTAATTTTGGAGATAAAGCCAAATCACCCCTCCCCTTTTTCCCTGATTGATTTTATTTGCATGAAGTTTCACACCGTCATAAATCCTGATGCATATATTTTTTGACTATATAGGGGTGATTGAGAGTCAAGCAGGTAATAGAGGAAATACATTTTAAAAGTCCAGTTTCTTCTACTTCTTATGCCAGATCTTGTGGCTGACTGAGTTAAATTAGTTATTTTGAAGTTCATGCGTTCTTCCCAACCTCTATAAAACAATGAGTCCATGAGCCCCCTGGAACCGAAAATCAAGCCGCCTGGAATTAATTTCAACATGCTTCTTTGTGTTGGAGTTGTGGGATCATGTACCCATGAAAAAAATGCTTTTTAATGTTTTTGTATTGCTGCCGATTTCTTAAATAACTGTGTAAAGGCTACACGTAAAATACAAGGTAAGTTGTTTTAAGGAAGACTATGAGAATAATAGTAGCTATTTTTCTATAAGGGAATTTCTTTTGTATCTCACTTTACTTTTTTTTTTTAAATATGCAATTGCTCGTCTACTTGTTCCCCCTGCCCCCATTTCAAATGCTGTTATTGTCATATTTATGAGGATCACGGTACCTCAGAATGGTAACAATCTCTAAATTACTGGCCCTCTTTGTGCCTTCAACTGCCTGATTACTTTAAGTTTGCGCCTGGTGGCCAATCATAAGAACAGGATTTGGGTACTCATTTTATCACACTTGAGATATTCTTTAAGATCTAAATAAATAAGTGAAATTCTGATATGCCGCTTACACTGAATCAGAAAAATTGTCTTATAGATGAATTATCGTAACATAATGAAGTATCGTACAATCGTATAACTTTAGGCCCCTCAGATGTCCTTCACTGTGACACCCGACTTCTGGCCTGTCATCACTTCTGTCCCCTGCATGAATGCCCATCTGTACTCGATACCATTGTCTATCACTAAAAAGAATGTGTGTAGCAGGCTCTCATGAAATTTTGAATTTAAGTGCAAGTCATTCTAAAACTCAAAGAAAGGGAAAGTAATCAAAAGATAACAGAAGAAAAAAAAAGATAACAGAAGAAGTGTGCATAAATAAATATTTTAAGTCTCATCTACCCAAAGGAAATAGCTGCTACAGCAACTTAGAGGTTTTATTCGCTGTCCGGTTAAGTGACTTCACTCCAAAGTTGTGACATTCTTTGGGGAGAATATTTTTCTTGAGAGCAGTTATTTAAATCGTGTGTGTATGAGGACAATGTGTCTTTTCAAGGGGGCAGTATTCTCCAGCCTAAGAACCTGGGGTTGCCTCTGTTTCACTTCTCATCTTCAGCATTTCCTTCTTCTGAGCTTTCAAGATCTCACTTCTGAGCCCTGTTATTTGGCTGCTCAGCTCTCTGTTACGTTAACTCAGCGAATGACGCCTCGGTTCCTTGGTGTTGTCCACCTTCTCGTTCGTGAAATCGTGAACAAAGCAGGTGCCAATATTTTCCTACCAGTAGACAGAAAAGGAGTGCGAAAACAAGTATCTCCCAATTCCATCTGTCTCGGCTTGTTTGCACTCATCCAGATAGGTCCTGTCGCCTGCCAGCCATTTCCTTTCCTCGATGACTTCCGACCACATGGTAAAAAAGCTTGGTATTTTGTGTCTAGAAGGCTTGGATGAAAAGACAGCATTCTTGGTAGTTACTCATCAGGCTTCATTTTCCTGGCGTATTTCCACGGGGATGGGTGGAAGGACATTTTGTGATATTTTTCTAGTTGGAGTGCTGCTTCGGTTATGAAGGCTTGAATGCTTCAGATAGGTCAAGTTGGTATTTACCACAGCAACTTCGCTGGAGCCCAGGCGACTGGGATGATACTCAGCCTGGTGTCATTTCCATTATTCTTTTCCATTGCTTTACCATTTTATTTTGCCTGGTTTTATAAAGTTTGTCTCTTTACTAAAACAAATACCAGTTTCATCCTTGTTCCTTCCCATATGGAAGAGTTTTTATCTTTTCATTGATGTTTTAAAGCCCTCTACTAAGAGGGGCACCTGGGTGGCGTAGTCGGTTGAACTTCTGATTCTTGGTTTCAGCTTAGGTCATGATTTCAGGGTCATGAGATCGAGCCCCATGTCGGGCTCTGCACTGAGCAGGGAGTCTGCTTGAGATTCTCTCCCACTCCCTCATGCTAGCACACTCTCTCTTTCTCTCAAAAAAAAAAAAAAAATCCCTATACTAAGAAAGAAGAAGAAAATAGAACAAAAAAAAGCCATAACTTAGAAAAGGAAATTAAGTATGAACAGAATACTATATTTATTTTTCTGCCATTTCCACTTGTAGATAATTGGGAAAACCATTGTTTCTCTTGTTTTCTTTGTTTAAAATCCAGTTAGGTTAACGAACTTGACATTCTTAACTGCAGTTTTATTTTTAACTTTCTAAGAGGCTTGTCTTGGAAAATGTGCACTGTTGTGTTGAAAGGATGTGTGACAATTATCCTCATGAAAGACTTGCTGGCTGTGTAGACATTTGATCATTCATAACAGTTTATTTTAGGTACCACAGTGCTAGCCTATTTGCTGAAGTTATAAATACCAGTAGAAGGAGAGATTAAATGTACAATCATTCTCGTTCTTTTGGTGAATAAGAAGGGAAATACAAAGCGCTACATTCCATATACAGTTAATGCTTTAGTACTCAAGGTCTAAAAAATACCCCTAAGAACTTTAGAAGAAGAGGAAACCACATTTATAAATACTCAGAAGAATTTTTGAAAGACTGGCATTTTAATGCATAGTGGGTATACTTTGTCTAAACAGATATGTATCCTTGGGTGTGGAATTGCTGAAAATAATCTAAACTGCAATAATCCACGTAACTATGTACATTCTTCCTCAGCTTACAGAAGGACAAGAATTTGCCTTCCTAGAAAGTAAATGGAATATAAAAAGATGAAAAACTTTGTTTTTCTTCTGGGTGAACGATGAAGAGGCAAAGTATAGTCCCACTGTGGTTCAGCGGAATGCAGGCCACCCATCGCCATCCGTGGTGTCTTCACTGCCTGCAGTAATTGTACTCTTTCTCGCTTTGTTTTCTTGCTTTCCAGTTGTATGACTGCACACAGTAGTGTTTCCCCACGCTGACACTTCCCTCACTGCTTCTTAACATATCCATGGATTGACTACAGTTTATAGATTGTAATTAAGATCAGAGAAATGCTTGATTGGGGCAGAGAAGGGAGCACTGGGGATGAAAAGTATGCAGCAATAAGGAAATAAGGACCCTGTGTGGAAAGTGAGCAGCCCTACATCTCTGAGATGCAAACAATCGATAAGAACATGGAGAGGGCTACTTTACAAAAATCCCATTTCAATAGCCATCTATATAAATGTCTTTAATAATTTTGTCTGCTGGGTGGATTGGTGAACTATTTAACATGTCTATACAGGCTTTGTAAGGGGGTTATTTTTTTTCTAGAAGGCCCATGTGATTGCTTTCTCCTCACTGTTTCCCTCCACCTTCCCCAACTTTTCCTACTGCCTTCTGTTCAGACCATTGCCATTCTAAGGCCAAAGAGAGCAGTTCAAATGGAGGACTAAGATTCATATTCTTTAAAAATTTTAATGCAGTACAGGGTATAAAGTGTACAAATCTTAAGCGCTCAGCTCAGTGTATGTTGATGTGTGTATGCACCCTTAAAACCGTCCCCTAGATCAAGCTGAGGCTCCCAGTCCATACTCAGACTTAATCACTGTTCTGACTTCTGTCTCCACAGCTTTGTTTGCCTGTTCTTGATCTTCCTGTAAATGGAGTTGTAGTCTAGTCTTCTTTGTGTCTGGTTTTATTTGATGATCATGATATCTGTGAAATTCACCTACGTTTTTGCACGCAGCGATAACAATAGTGTGCTCTTTTTCATGCCGCATATTCTTCCATCAGATGAATATACCCCAGTTTATTTATTCAGGCTACTGTTGATGGACATTGGGGTTGTTGATGACTTTTAGCTTCGATGTCTAAAGCTGTCACGAGCATTCCTGTGCATACTTTTTGGTGGATATGTGCATTCATTTCTCCTGGGTTTATACATAAGAATGAAGCTCACTGAATCACAGGATGGATGTATATTTAGCTGAAAGGATATTGCTAAATGGTTTTTAACAGCGATTGTACCAATTTACACTCCCACCCAACAGTGGGTGAGAGTTCCGGTTGCTCTATATCCTCGTCAGTCCTTGGTACCATCAGCCTTTTTAGTTTTAGCCATTCTGTCAAGTGTGTATTTCATTGTGGTGTTGGGCATTCTGGCAAGTGTGTATTTCATTGTGGTGTTGGGCATTCTGGCAAGTGTGTATTCTATTGTGGTTTTAATGTGAATTTCTCTGAGAAGTAATGATGAGTAGGAAACCATTTTATATCTTTATTAGCCATTTGAGTATTCTCACCTGTTGAGTGCCTATTCAAGTCACTTCTTTGTATTTATTAGGTTGTCTTTTTCCTATTGATTTGAAAGTTCTTTGTATTTTGTTGATATGAGGTTTTGTCTGATATATTGTTATAAATCTCTTCTCTTTGGTTTGCTTTTTTTCTTTCCAGTTGATGCCCTTCAATAACCAGAGTTCTAATTTCTATGAAGTTCAATATATCAGTTTTTTTATGGTTAATGATCTTTGTGTCCTGTTTCATCAGCCTTTACCCAAGATTATTATTCTTCTAAAAGCTTTATTGTCTTACCATTCACATTATATCTATGATCCATCTAGCACTGATATTTGTATATGGTATGAGGTGTAGTCATCAAAGTTCACTTATTCCATGAGTGTTCACTTGATTTAGCACAGTGTCTTGAAAATCTCAGTGCATTGCAGTTGTAATTTTTATAGTCTTCCCATCTGGTAGTGTAAGATCTCTAACTTTGATTTTCTTCCAGATAGTCTTGGCTACTCGTAACCCTTTTCATTTCCATACACATTTTAGAAACAGGTTGTCAGTTTCCTTGGCGAGGTTATCTTTAGGGTTTAATTGGTATAGCATTGGATATATAGATCAATTTCAGGAGAATTTATATCTCTCAGTTTCGAATTTTGTAATCCATAGACATGGTATATCTTTCTATTTACTTAGGTCTTTAATTTGTCTCAGCAAGGTTTTAAGATTTACACGAAGAAGTTAGATTTATTTTTAGATTGTTGATGTTTATATTTTATTATCTGTTTTTTGTTAGTATGTAGAAATATAATTGGTCGAGGTGGAGTTTTTTTGAATTTTATTTATTTATTTTGAGAGAGAGAGAGTGCACAAGCTGGAGGAGAGGCAGAGGCAGAGAGAGAATCTCGAGCAGACTCCATGCTGAACGTGGAGCCAGACACGGGGCTCAATCTCACGACCATGAAATCATGACCTAAGCTGAAGTGAAGAGTTGGATGCTTAACCAACTGTGCCATCCAGGCACCCCTATATCTGTTTTTTTATCTAGCAACCTTACTAAATTCACTTTAAGTATGCTAATTCTGTAGATCCTTTTGTATTTCTTCATGTATACATTCATATCTTCTATAAATAATGATAGTTTCATTTTTCCTTTTCCAGTTTTTCTTTCATTCTCTTACTGAGCTGACTAGGACTTCTAACAGAATGTTGCATAGAAGTGGTGACAGCAGACCTCTTTGACTTGTTCCTGAACTCAAAATAAGAATTCAGTATCTTACCATTCAATACGATGTTTGCTGCAAATTTTTTAAGAAATACCACTTACCAAACTAAGGTTTTTTTATTCCTAGTTTTCTGAGAGTTTAAATTAAATGACTTTTCTACCTCTATTGAGATAATCATGTAGTTTTTCACTTTTGTTTTCATATAGTGATTAATTATACTCATTGATTTTCAAATGTTGCTCTCTTGGAACACACCGCATTTGGTCATGGTATATTATTTTTATATATCAATGGATTCAATGTGCTAATATTTTGCCTAAGATTTTCGAGTTATCTTTTATTTGGAATATCTAGTCCATTTATAGTTAATTTGACTGTTGAATCCTGTCCTGCAGTTAGTTTTCCATTTGTCTCATTTCCTCTTTGTTCCTCTATTTCTCCTTTCCTGCCTTTTTTTGAATAAACCAAGTACTCTCTATTACCTATTTTTTTATCCTACCATGTGAGTGTATTGGAGATTTTTTAAAAAATCATTTAGCTGTAACTTAGAGGTTACAACATGCATATTTGACTTACCATAGTCTACCTGAAGTGGGTACATTACTACTTCCCAACAATATAAGAATTGTTTCACAGTGTAAATCTGTTTACCCTTCCTTCTATGTTGTCATCATGTGTTTTACCTCTATCTGCGTATGTTTAAACTTTACAACTCATTATTTTATTTATTATTATTACTAACATTATCTATTTTAAAGAATCAGTATTCAGTTTTGTTTATCCATGTATTTACTCTTTCTGATTTTTTTTTTTTTTTTTTTTAAATTTCATCCTGCTCTTTCTTACTTCTATCTGGGATTGTTTTCCTTATGCCTGGAGAATTCGCCCTCTCTCTGTTTTAAGATTTTATTTATTTATTTGATAGAGAGAGCACTAACAATGGGGAGGGACAGAGGGAGGAGCAGACTGCCTGCTGAGCAGGGAGCCTGATGCGGACAGTCCCAGAACGCTGGGATCATGACCTGAGCCGAAGGCAGATACTTAACCAACTGAGCCACCCAGGCACCCCTGAGAACTCTCTTTAGTATTTATTTTAGTGCCAGATCTTCTGTCAATGATTTCCCTAGCTTTTTAATTTCAAAACCTTTTGCCTTTATTTCCTTTTGTAACACCTTTATTGAGATAAAATTCATGTAACATATTGTACACCAACTTAAAGTGTACAATTCATTGTTGCCTTTATTTTTGAAGGATATTTTTGCTGAGTATGAAATTCTGGGTTCAGCACTTTCAAGATGTCATTCCATTCCATAAGTTCTGTGGAAAAGTCAGCCATCAGTCTTATTGTTACTCCTTTGAAGGTACTGTTACTCCTTTCCTCTGGTCACTTTGAAGATTCTGTATTTGCCTTTGATTTTTAGCAGTTTGACTCTGATATACCCATATGTGGTTTCTTTATCTTCCCTAAGGATAGTAAACTTGTTTAGTCTTTTGGTTGATGTTCTTCCTTAATTTTGGCAATTCTTAACCATTCTTCAAATAATTTTTCCAATCTATTGCCTCTCTCCGCTTTTCTAGGATTCTTCCAAACCTTTCACCATGTTCTGTATGTATCCTTCAGTCTTTCTGTGTTTTTCTGGTTTTTTTCTCCCTGTTCTTCAATCTGTGTGATTTTTACTGATCTGTCTTCCAATTCATTTATCCTCTGTTCTTCTAGATCTAATGAATTTTAATCTTAATTTCATATATTGTATTTTCAGATCTAAAATATTCATCGACTCTTTTTTATAGATTCCAGGTCTCTGCTGAAATTCTCAATCTTTTCCTCTTAATTCTTGAACATATTAATCAAAGGAATTTTGAAGTTCTTGTCTGATAAATCCAATGTCTGAATTACTCCCTATTGGTTGGTTGTATAATTCATATATATTTTTTCTTCCTGTCTTCAGTCATTTTATCCTGTTTTCTAGAATCTCTCATAAGTTTGGATGAATACTATACGTTGTGTATTAAAGATTATAAAGGCTCTGCCTGGAGTTATCTCCTTTTAAGATGGTTATGCTTTCTTCTGGCAGGTAGGTAGAGTATAAGCAGTTACCATGATCCTCTTGAAGATTGACTTTAGACTTGGTAAAGGCTAGTTTCGATTTTACCCTTACTCCTGCACGAAGAGCTCAGCACCAAGAAGTACTAAAAGCTCTCCTCTCTTCAGCCTCCCAGCTGCTGCTGTTTGCTGGGTTTCTGGAGGCCTCACCTTGCGCACATGATTTAGGGACAGCACACACCTCAAGGAAATAAAGTGATGGCACTTCTGGCTCACTTCCCTGAGGTTTCCTCCTCTCTGGGATTTTGCCCTTCAAGTCCTAGGTGCTTTAGCAGCCCAGACTCCAACCTTTGTCTCCTCAACCAGCTAGGACTGCTGCTTTCTACTAGGAATATATTTCCCTGTGCCACGAATTTGCAGTGACTTCCGAGAAGTCAGAATGAATGTGGAGCTCACACCACATGCTTCTCTTCTTTTAGGGATTCGAGCTTCTTCGGGGTCCTATGTGGGTTTGCTCCTGGGTGCTACATATTATTTAGCTTTCCTGTTGTTTTCAGGGGGAAAGTAAGTTCCAATTACAAGCTACTTACTCTATTGTGGCCCAAAGTAGGAATCTGGTGGTGATCACTTTTAATCACCAAAGCCATTTCCCCACAGTGGCTTCTGGCGATATGAACTTGGTTGTCATAGGTTCACATAGGAAGGCACCCAGTTTATTCATTTGTTCTTTCACATACAGTTTTTGAGCTCCTACTAAGGCCAGCTATTGTTCTAGACACAGGTAATACAGCAGTAAATAAGATTTTGGCCACTTCGTGAGGTAGAGCCTTTTATTTCATAGAAGGACTGGCTACTGAAGGGTTTCTGTGTCATGCTTGTACTATTTAAAGGCTTTTTCTTATGTGTGGGTGAATGAGAGACAGACTGAGCTCAAGACCTTTAGGATGACAACACCTTCCTATTTTATACAAGTATTTTTAGCCTTTAAAAAATTCTGCCGAGATTAACCCAGTTCACAATTCACACACGATACATCAATACAAGGCCACCTTTTGAAAGCTAAGGCGTTGTGCTTAATTCCATATCTGTGAGTTTCTACATCATACAGATAAGACAGACACATGAAAGACTTACTTTGGAGCAGAAATATTTGACAATTTGAGTTAAAACTCCCAAGAACTGATTCATGGAGAACAAACTTAGTTCTGAAAGCAAATCTTTCAGAAGGCATCAACATGAGATCTAATCAGCCTACCTGTGGTTTCTCATTTTAACTTCAGTTTTTAAAAAAACATTTCACATGCTGCAAAGCACTTACTTATGAAGTGCTTTGAGATACTAAAAAAAAATGGCTTGGTTTTCCCAGTCTTCCAGAATAGCTTGCATGTCACTGGTACCAAGAGAAAACTATAACCTGAGCACATGTTACTGTTAAGAGACTGTAGTTGAATCAAGAATTTTACTCCTCTGTTCTTTGTTACTCTTTCCCACTTTAGAAGCTTCACATATTCTGGGGAATGATAATTCGTAGTTCTAATTTTAATCCATTTTCATGTGATCGAAAGGCAGTCAAAGAACGAGAACCTCATATATAGAAGTTCTGTAGAAGCTAGAATACACTCATGAGGACAGATCCAGAATCCTGAGCACTTGTGGTCTGGTGTCCTTGGAATTACAAGCCCTTTGGAATGGTTTAAGAACTACCGGTTAAAATAGACGAAGCCAGACACGAAAGGCCCCTTATTGTATAGGTTCATGGGTAGGAGGTGTCCATAATAGGCATATCCATAGAGACAGAAAGTAGATTAGAGGTTTCCAGAGGACGGTGGGAGGGAGAAAGGTGGAGGGACTGCTAATGCATGTAGGTGACGCATGTAGGTGAGGTTTTGGGGTGATAAAAACGTTCTGGAATTAAATAGGGTAATGGTTTTACAACATGGTGAATGTACCCAAAACCACTGAATTGTACACTCAAAATGTTATGTTATTATGTGAATGTTATTCTAACTTTTTAAAAAGCACCCACACCAACTACCAACTAGAAAAGATAGAGTTATTTGGATGGAGCCAATTCTAACTCCTTGCTATTCTGAGAATACCGTCCCCACTTGTCATTTATTTGGCAGCAACTCGGAAATATAATTAATATTATGGTTGGAAAATCTTCACCTACAAACAGAAATTAACTTTTGGGAGATAGAGTGAATATGTTTCTTGCAGATAACACCAAAATTGCAGCCTCACAGAGAGGGCACCTCCTCCGGGTCATATTTTTCCCAGTGCTCGGTAACGTTTGGGTAGATATCTAAGTGCTGTGTGTTTTAACGATGGTCTCATCCAGTGTATCGTTACTTTTATCTCTGCTCTAAAGGTTCATCTCTTGCTTTTGGCCTGTCTGTCCTCATGGGACCACCGGGCCCCTGTTCTGCATACATTTTTCTTTGGCAAATACTTTTCTGAAATCTTTCTTATCAATATCAACTTTTGTTCAGAAGCTGGTTCATGTGTGCGGTCGAATGAAATATTATTTTATTTATTCGTGAAATCCCTGGGAGCCATTGTCTTTTTCTCAAAGATGGTACCATCAAAACCCCAGAAAGTCATGCCACTCATGACTTTTCCATCTTACTAAGTAGTCCGAGTCTATACCATCTTCCTTAACTCCGCTGTATACGGTTCAAGTATCTTTGTCCCCTCAGTAAATTATGTACACTCCTTAAACATAAAAGTGTTATCAATATGAGGGGGAACTTAGAAATTTTTTTATTCACCGATTGAGACATCATGTGAAACTTTGCTTTTGTTTCTGACGATGATGACCTGTATTGAAGAAAAGTAATTAGACTTTAAAATTTTTAAGATGCTTTTATAGCCAATGTAAATAAAGTTGTTTCAAACTGCAAATTATTTCACCTAAAATCTTTATGGAGAATGCATGTTGTAACACATTAAAATCAGTACTTTTTATACATGCTGAATAGTAAATGTTTTGAAGGTATTTTTAAATAGTAACTAGCTATTGCAAATTCTTTCTTAAAGGGGTGCCTGGTGGACTCAGTCAGTGGAGCATGTGTGACTTTTGATCTCGAGGTTGTGAGTTTGAGCCCCACATTGGGTAGAAATTACTTAGAAATAAAATCTTTTTTTTTTTTTTTTTAGAAATAAAATCTTAAAAAAAATAAAATAAAAGGCATTTCAGAATCACTCAGTAAAATACTGTAAACAAATATTTATCTTCCCAGTCCATTCTTGTTTTGAAACATATATACCATTACACAAATGATACAACACAATACTTAACACTAGCTCATACATTTTAGCTGGGCTTTATTCTAAATATTTTAAGAAAGAATTTTTTTTAAGATTTTATTTTTAATTCATCTCCACATCCAGCGCGGGGCCCAAATACAAACACGAGATCAAGAGTCACACACTCCACCAACCAAAGCAGCCAGGTGCCCCAATTCTGATAAATCTTTTAGATAAGGGAGTAAAGTCTATTGTCAAAGTACTTTTTACGTTCAGACTTTTTAACTTCAGTGTCTTTGCTTTTGAGCCTAGTGTTGGCTTTCTAAAGTCAGAATAATCAAACCCTACTTAGCTAAAAATTCAGAAAACTTGTTCTACTGACGTATCTAATGATACATTCAGTGAAAACTTTGAGTGTTTAGAAATTCTAATTAGAGTTTAAACTGACTTCTTTGTGCCCTATGTGTATTATGAAACTTAGGAAGATAAGTATTTGTGACTATTCCACTTAACGTATAGTCTTCATTGTGTAGGCTTTTTCTTTTAATTGGTTTCTGCACTGGTTTCACGTGAAGTGTTTCAAATGTCAGCAGACAGAGGGCTTTGCTTGAAATATGGTAGCATTATCACGGATTATTGAAGTATCAGTTCCAATGTCGGATTTTCATAATTGCATCATAACTACTTAAAATTATCTATCTGTCCTGCTGTGATCCCTGCCTGTATTGGACTACTCTCTGGTATGAACGCTCACCAAAGGGAGTAAGAAAACTGTGTTAGTTTCTTTTAAAAGGAAAGCTACCGGGCTCCCGGGTAGCTCAGTTGGTTGAGCATCGACTCTTGATTTCAGCTCAGATCATGATCTCGGGATGAGATGGAGCCCCACGTGGGGCTCTGCTCAAGGCAGTCTGCTTGTCCCTCTCCATCCCCCCTGCCTCCCCCACCTCACTCTCTCTCTGCACGAGCGCTCAAATAAATAAATAAATAAATAAAATCTTTTTTAAAAAATTAAAAGCTATGGATACAAGCAGTTCCAACTAGTTTGGTCTTCTAACGAATTAATTCAGTTGTAACAGGTGATAACATTCCAGAGTTCCAGGATTATTTTAATGTAGATTTAAGGATGGTTGAATTTTGATTTAATGCAAGGACTTCAGAGGGCTAAATTGTGTGTATTTAAAACACCCATTGATAGCTGGTATTTGTTTTTTAAAGTTTAAGTAGGGAATGCATTTTATTTACTTGGTTGACTTCATCTAGACATAAATGTGATGCTAATTTTTTTTTAATTGACTTCATTGTTGCTATCTTAATGGGAAGGTTTAGTTCGATTAGTCAACTCTTTCTGCTAGGTTTTGGATTTTTAAATTTTTTTGTTTGGTTGGTTTGGGGTTTTTTTAGGGTGGTGGGTGGTGGTACCCTAAGAAGTTTCTGCAGAAGAAAATATCATGAAACCAGATATGTTCCTTATATAGTTGTGGCATTTAGAGGAGTTTTTCAAAGCTTATGTTGGAAGGTAGGGAAGATAAGCAAAGCATCACGGCAAATTCTTTTTTTTCTTTTTCATAGGAAATTCGTCTTACGTATAGAATGACAAGCATAGTTAGCCCTTTTTGCTAACACTTTGCTTCTTTTCATTGTGATTGCTTTGCAAACGTAATAATGTTCCTCCCTGATATGAGCCTGACAGGAACTGATTTTTGTTTAAAGATAAATATGTTTAATACAGAGAAAATCAAAGCTGCATGTATGCCCGTCCCGTGGCGAACAGCCCTGCAGCACTGGCTACGAACCATACTGACAGCACACACGGGCGCATTAAACTTGGCACTTGATGTGGAAAGTGCTTTTAAATCAGATCTTTACTCTGTGGGTTTCCTGTGATTGGGCTAATACATAAATATTTGTTCCTTTGGAGGCATTTAGATATTGGAAATTAATTATTTGCTTATGAACCACAGACTTGAGAACAGTTTTAAGTAAAATTTCCATTCTTAACTTTTTTGGCAATGGATAGCTTAGGCATGCTATTCTGTTTCTATATTCTAGGACTGTTACTGAATAAATACTATGTATTTCTTTATATCGACCAACATATTATTAAATTAGCTCCCTTGTGTTCAGAGGAGCCCTGTGATGCTGGAGGATACTGGGTGGTGAAGTTAAAGGGCAAGTGACGTGTGCGGCAGGCGTGTGGCGAGAACCAGGGCGTCAGGGGGCTGGGCAGTGAACACGGAGCCCGCCGCTCACGTCTGGCGTGGTCCAAGCTTCAGCTTTGTGTCTCAGCTGTACTGTACTTACCAGCATCTTAAGAAAAGATTTGCCCTCTCAAAGGAAACAGGGTTACCGAAAAAAAGAAAAAAGCCCTCACATGATTCCTTCTGTCTTCCCTGCACCCTTGGCTGTCATTGAAGAGTAAGATGTACTGTGTCACTTCCCAAGATATTGCTGATGATTTTAGGGAAAAGTAGGGAGGCAGTTGGTCCTACATTTCCAGGCTGGCCACAGACTTGGTGAATCTGAGCAAGGCACTCAGCCTCTCTCTGCCTCCATTTCTTCAGCCATGAAACGGGAATACCTATCCCTATCCTTCCCTGCCTCACCAGCATACTGAGGGCTCAGGTAAAGAAGAGGAAAAATTCTTTAAGATGAGAGTTTTGGAGGGGAGGGGGGGGATGGGCGAGCCTGGTGGTGGGTATTGAGGAGGGCACGTATTGCATAGAGCACTGGGTGTGGTGCATGAACAATGAATCTTGTAACACTGAAAAAATAAAATAAAAGTATTTGGGAAAAAAAAAAAAAGCAAAAGGAGAAAGAAAAAAAAGATGCCTTGATCCCAAAGACGGGCAATATATAGAAGTCGCTGTTCTTTAATAATGAAGACTTTCTTTTATATAGCAAGTTAATTTTTTTTAAGATTTTTTGTTTATTTGTTAGAGAGAGAGAGAGCACAAGCAGAAGGAATGGCAAGGGGAGAGAGAGAAGCAGGTTCCCTTTTGAGCAGGGAGCCCGATGTGGGGCTCAATCCCAGACCCTGGGATCATGCCCTGAGCCGAAGGCAGACGCTTAACCGACTGAGCCACCCAGGTGTCCCTATAGCAACTTAATTTTTAAAAGTGTCTTTGCCTGGTTCTGTATAGTGGATAACTGGTATTTTGAAATAGAAATTGAGAATAGGTAGGTTTAAAATTAAGTAGATGTTTAATATTTTCAGCCATCAAATAGTATCCGGAAAAATTTACAATGTAGATTACGGTTCCGAGTGTGGGTTTAAAGTAGTATATCATTGCACTCAGCTCATTTGTAGAAAGTCTTGTTATTTGAGCCAACTTTGTTTGGCCAACTTTGTTTATATCAGTGGGCTACATAGTGGATCACATATGTAATCTCTCCACCCAGCATGGGGCTCGAACTCATGACCTTGAGATACAGAGTCGCACATTCCACCAACCAAGCCAGCCAGGCACCCCAAGAGTTGTTGATTTTTAAAATAGACTGAAATCATGACTTTTGTTCCTATCTTATGTGGCAACTGGATTGATTACTAAACTGTTATGTAAAGGTCCTTCAAAACTAGAAGCCATTCTTTTCTAGTAAGTGGCCTGGGGGCCCTCTGAGGAGGGGGAAGCCATGGGACCAGTAGAGTAGAGTGTCCCAATGCCCCAAGGCTGTATTTCCTTCTAAGGAGCACAGTTCCTGGAGACACAGTTTCCAATGGCTGCTGGGTAGGAAGGATGTGAAACAGTTTGTTAACTTTCCTTTAGCAGGTCAAGTGCGGGGGCATCAGCCAGCCTTGACCTTCAACTCCACCCTTGTTCCATCTTTGGGAAATGAGGGTACCTCAATTTTGCTA
>CM052896.1:115781244-115823489 GCA_028534135.1 Potos flavus | reverse complement strand
CCCCCCCCCCCCCCCCCCGCCCGGGCTGCCTGCACAGGTCTCCTGCCTAGAACCAGGTACTCACCTGCCTTCAAGGAGGGGAACTACTCTATTTGCAGAAACTTGCTTGTGTTTTCCTTTTTTTGATCTTTCCATATTCTATCTGGCTTCATGAGGCCTTTGACCCGCATAGCTTGTCTCTTTCTCTCCCGCTCTTACTCCCAGTTTTACAATATGGGAAATTCCCTTTTATTCGAGCAAGAAGTGAAGAGTGCTCTTAAGTGAAGTCTCTAGATAGGGTTTGCTTTGGAAGTAGATGATGGCTTACCTTGGTTGTAAACATCAATTTGGATGGCAATTAGGAAAGGTTTTTAACCTCTTTGAAAAAGCCCTTCTGGGGCAAACCTTTGACAAAGTCACTCAACTAGCATGTAATTAGAATTTTATATGCATGGTTTTTTTTTTCTAAGTCTCTCTAGAAGAACATAAGACCCATAAGACCTTCTTACAATGCAAGAAATAAAATTATTCTCACATCAAGGATCAACTTTATTCTCAATCTGCCTTTTATGCCATCTCTTATTATTTTTATTAGTATTACTCTAGCATTAATTCTCCCCAAAGGGAGTAGCATTTTTTCCTTTTTTTGCTTGATGCCTCCTGGATTTATTAAGTAGTAGCTTTTTTTTGACTGCTTTCTTGAATCCCATATTTATAATATTTTATGGTTGATTTTTAAACATTGATAATTCTAGCTGGGCTAGAATTGTCAAATACTAATTTATAGTGAACTTTCCCTCTTCTGGGATTTATGTAGAAGAGCTAAAGGTTACAAGTGTTTCTTTTGTTGCTGTAAATATGCACAGTTATTTTTAATGTCCATTAAATGCTTTCTTATAAGGATAATTGGTACTGCCATTGATTAAAGGTAAACAATACAGAGTTAAGAATTTTTATACTATGAACTATTTATTGAGAATTTTCAGAATTCCATAGCTACTTGTCTTTAACACTTGTAAGAGGCATGTATTTTTTTCCCCTTCATGGTCTTAAAGTTAGTTTTCCCTTTATTGAGGCAGGCCTGAATGAGTTGTATCAACTGGAAAACATACACATATCCATATGTGGATGTATTATAGAAATGTGATGTTTTCTTGCTTTTGGGGTTTGGCCAGAAAGGTTTGTGTATGGGTTTTATTTTTAACAAAGCAGTAAGGGCTTACTTTTTACCAACTTTTGTGTGCGTAAAGATGTATTTGTTCAAGTTTTAAGAAAAGAATAAACCTGTCAATGTACAAACACCTGACACCTGATTTGGATTTGTGGGGGGAGGGGGGGATTGGAATTATGTAAGATTCTTAAAGAAACACAACACTGTGTATCAGTAATTCTTCGAAGAATGACTTACATTAACTCGTACTAAAACTGTGTGGAGCTAACTGAATGCAGATTTCTCTTTTTTTTTCTTAAGATTTTTTATTTGTCAGAGAGAGAGAGAGCGCACGCGCACAAGCAGGGGGAGCGACAGGCAGAGGCAGAGGGAGAAGCAGGCTCCCCGCTGAGCAGGCTCCCTGCTCAGCGGGGAGCCCGATGAGGGGCTCGATCCCAGGACCCTGGGATCATGACCTGACCTGAAGGTAGATGCTCGACCGACTGAGCCACCCAGGCGCCCCTGAATGCAAACCTCTCTTAAGCACATTTGTCTGCTCTGCTGTGCAGTGTCTGGAAAGAGCGGAAGCTTCTCTCTCCAGAGGTCTTGTCTTCTACTTGCCTGTCCATCACTCTTCCCAGACAACCCCTGTCATGTGGGCTGAGGACTCCCGGAGGAAGCGGCCCCAGCAGATGGTAGCAGAGGCGTGCCGAGGCCTTACTCAGGTCCCCCTGAAAGGTGACTGTCCCCCTGTACCCTGGCCCCTTATCCCTCCCTTTATCCTCTGAAACACCCACCTTCCATCCCTCAAGGCCAGCTTCTCTCGGTTTTCCGAAGAAATCCTGACCCCGTTTGATTATTTTGGAGGGAGCAGGCGTTGGTGGGACGAGTCTAAGCTCAGGTCCCACATGGGTTACCTGTTACTGCATCACAACAAACCCCAAAACACAGTGGCTTAAAACCATAACCACTGATTATTCTGCAGTTCCTGCGGGTGAAGAATTCCAGAGCAGCTCGCTGGGGGGTTCTGGCTCAGATCAGAGTTCCCCGTGTGTTCCAGCCGGGATGGGGATGTTGCCCAGGGCTGCTGTCCTTTGAGCGCTCCCTTGACCGTCCCCCGGTTCTAGGAGCTTCCTGGCAGCCACAGGCTCAGCTTCTCCCACAGGGGTCAGGGAATGAGCCCAGCTGGGCGCTCGGAGGGGAGTGTCGGCCTCTGAGCCCGAGGCCACTCTGGCTTTCCTTCTGCTTCGCGCCCTGTAGTAGACAGAAAAACGGCCATGTCCTAATCTCAAAGTCTGCGAAGTTGGCCCCTTATGTGGCAAAGGAGCCGTCCTGGTGGGATTAGGGTGAGAGTCTTGAGATGAGAGATTATCCTGGATTATCCGCGGGAGGCCAGGAATAATGGCAAGTGTCTTCCCCTGAGAGACGCAGGAGGCCAGAGCGGAAGGGAGAGGCTGTGCTGCTGGCTTGGAAGGTGGAGGAGGGGCCCGCAAGCCTGAAGCTAGGGGTGGTCTCCGGAAGGGCGAAGAGAAGGATTCTTCCCGAGAGCCTCCCAGAAGAGCCAGCCCTGCCGACACCGTGACTTGGACCGGTGACATTTGATTTTGGACTTCTGACCTCCAGCTCAGCGAGATGGAAGCTCCCTTCCAGAACGGCGCCGCCGAGAACCCAGAGCTCCTGCTCCCCAGCATGCAGGTGGAGGGCTCTCTTCCCAGGAGAGGCAGGCTCTCAGCGTTTCTCAAGCTGCCCCAGCTACCTGGTAATCAGGCCAAGTCCTGGGCAAGTGCAGGTGGGAGTTGGGGGCTCCCTTCCTCTGCCCGGCCCCTGCTTGCGGGACGGAGGCCCCACCATGGGCACCGTGCACTGAGAACTGGGGGCCCCAACGGCCTTGGCACCTGGGGCAGGGGTTCCAGGCTGGGGGAGGAAGGCTTAGGAGACCCGAGGCTGCGGCCCACCCCAGACCCACCGAGCACTCAGCATCTGAGACCGGGTGTCACTCAGAGGGAAGCACGCGGTCACCTCCAGCCCCACACAAACACTGGGCTCCGGGGGAGGGGGGGGTGTTGGGGTAACATCAGGGGCTGACGGCTAGCAGGTGTGGTAGGGTTTCCTTTTAGCAGTGCAAAGCATTTGGGGAAGATGTGTTTTTCACTGACCTTGGGGGAGACAACACTTAAAAGCTCCCACCAACACAGAACACAGAAGAGGCACCTCTTAACCACCGGGACACAAGAGTGCCATCTCCCAGCGCCCTGCCTGGAGCACATCCCTCCTCCTTCCCACCTGCCTCTCCGGGCTCCAGGTGCGGCCCTGCTTGGGGACCAACACCCCTGCTTGGGACCAACACCCTGAGAGCTTTTCTCAAGACATTTTGCCCTGGAGTTCAACCAGCTAGAACAAAACATTGGGAGTGAAATAGACGCCTTCAACTTAGATGCTTAGTTCATTATCGGGCCCAAGAGTAAAGCTTCATTGTTGTCGGCTGTCCCTGGAGTCCCCGCGACTGGGCGGCCTCCCGGACACTGTTCCTGTGCTGGCCCCCGCTTCAGACAGCGGGGTGTCTTTCCGCAGGCTTTGTTTTAAATGGGATGCATAAAAAAGAGCAATATTTTGGATTTTTTTTTTTTTCCCCTGAAATGAAAGGCTGCTTGTCGGTTGTTCATGACTTTGCGGCCCAGCTCTTTTTGCAGAGATTTTTTTTTGTATTCCTTGGCACTGATGAGCCCACCTCCTGCTTCGGGAGCCCTCACTCTCGAGTCCTAGCCCCCTCGCCTCCCTCTCTCTGGGCCTCAAACCTCCTGACCAAGCGGGAGAAGTTTCGCCTTCACCGCAGAGGATTCCCAGGGGGCGGAGGGGGCTTCCGCGGCGTTTGAGGCCGGTGGCCACGTGCGAGGGCCGCTCCTGTGCGAGGACCCCGTCCCTCGTGTGTCTCACTCTGATCAATCCTGGGATCCAGCTAGAGCCTCAGAAGTGCAGCCTGGCGCTTCCCGGGCTGGGTTTCTGTACCGCGGGCCGGTGTGCTGTGTGCGGCTCTGGGCTCGAGCTGGGGCGGACGGGGCTCCCCGGTGCCCGCGCACGTGTTCGGCTAGTTATACGACAAAGAACAAAGAATCCCCAGGCCAACTTACACCACGTAAACCAAGGCCACGGACTAAGGGTTGGCGAGGGACCACGGGCGGCCCCCAGGTACCCGGTGAGGGCCCGGTCTGCGTGTTCGCTGTGCGGGGGGTTCAGCCGCACTGGACGCCGAGCCACGAGACCGGGTCCAGAATCGCATTTTTGTGAGATGATAACGTAGGGCGAGCAAGGCGGCCAGGCCTTCCCACACTGTGCCCCTGGGCGAGCGGGAGGCTGGGGCTGCTATCTATGTGGAACTCCCGGGAAACCCAGACAAAGGCCACCCTGGCTCTGTCCCCTCAACACTGTGGCCTGAGCACAGGTGGCTGGTCTGTCCCCAAGCGTGGCCGGACCAGGCCAGCAACACCCCCCGAAGCAGCCCGCGGTGGGAGCCGGGGAAGACGTCCGCCCCAAAACCCTGCCTCCTCGGCGGGCTTGACGCCCCCACGGGGCACCGCCTAAGTTCCGCCCACCCCCGGAGGGCCAGCCGCTCTCTGGGCCTCAGTTTCCTCACTGCAAAACAGGGGTGACCTTATTGTCGTCCTTCCGTCTCAGGAAGCTGGAACATTCTCTGGGGTATTTCTTGGTACTGTCGAGTCTATCTGAAGTGTGTCGATACTTTCAGACTGCTCAAAATTACAGTAGTTACGAGGATTACAAATATCAGGGGAGGGTCTAAGGCCAGTGAGACACCCTCAGCCCGAGGGGGAGCCTTCTGGGGGGTGAGCCAGCTCCACCGGAAGGTCTGGGCATGGCCGTCTGACCAACAACCGCCCTCCCAACACTGGGGTTGTCACTAGGATGAGAAGGGACCACGGAGCGCGGGAGTCAAAATTTCACCTCACCCACTCTGGAGGCAGAAAACTCTAGCGACAGGGACAATCACGTTGGCGATCTTCTAGACCCCCGGCGATGCCCGCGTGTCTTCCCAGATCCGACACGGAAGCTCCGGTTCCTTGTGGCCCACCTTGAACTGCCGTCGGTCCCAAGCTCGGGAGCAGGTTGCAGATAAAGTTCTGCTTCCGGGTTTGCGGCCCTTCAGGCAGGCGCTTGCTCGGGGCCGTCTCATGTTTTATTTGTTGCCTTTAGTGCCAGCACACAGGTGTTCACTGTCGTAGTCCTCATGTGCTTCTGCACATTAGAAGTAGTTTGTAAGGACTTTTTCAAGGACAACGTAGGCCTTGCGCCACCAGCAAGGAGCCATCAGTTAGAGCCACGGACGTGAGGAGAGAGGCCACCACCGGCAACAGAACCGCTCGCCAGGCCGTGGCTCCCAACAGTTAGAAAATATTTCCCTCAGCCACTGGTAAGGAAGACAGTCCTCCCCGGGCATGCTGGATTGTGAGGGGAGACCGTCCAAAGACCAGGTCTTTTGGTGGTGACCTGGGCGACCTGGGTGGCTCTGTTAAGCGTCAGACTCTTGGTTTCAGCTCAGGTCATGAACTCAGGGTCATGGGATCGAGCCCCGCCTGGGGCTCTGCCCTCACCATGGAGTTGCCTTGAGATTTTCTCTCCTTCTGCCTCTTGGCCCGCTTGCTTGTACGCGCGTGCTCTCTCTCTCTCTCTCTCTCTCTTAAATAAATAAATAAATCTGAAAAAAGGTAAAATAAAATTTTAACCCAGATGATTCCCAGGGTGACTGAGCAGATGGTACAAAGTTCAGTCTGAGAAGCTGTGTGCTCACTCAGGCGGGCCCTCGGGCCTCGGGGCCACGGGCCTGGCACAACAGGTCACTGCTGGAACTGAACCCATCCGCAGGTCCCACTCGGTGGGACACCCTATGTTAAGCATGCAGGGGGTGGGGGAAGAGCAGGGACGAGCTGTTAAAATCTCTGTTCATCTGACCGTCACAGGAGGCTTTCTGTGCCCCCATAGTCAAGGTAGTCTTGCTTCTATTCTCAGAGCTCGCAGCCCCCAGGGCCAGCCATTCTCCCCCCCGGGCTGGGCGTTTCTCTGTGGTATTGCAGAATACTAGAATAATTTTGCCTTTTACTGTCAAGATATTGCATCCAACAGTGAGGGTTTTATTCTTAAATAAAGCATGAAATAAGGCTCATTAGATGCCAAATACTCATTTCCATTTTTGAGAAAGAAAGGAATGCAAGTTACAGCAAAGTTGTGTTGATTTCATCAGTCCACTGGTGACGGGGCTCCTTCCCTTTTTTCCTCACCTCAGATGCAGGTCGCCTACATTCTCTCAATAACTAGTGCACCTTCCCTTCGGAGTTGTGATGAATCAGCCACTGTGATTTCTCCAAGAAAGGGGCCCACCATCACAGGAGCAAGCTGGTCTGCTTCTCATGGTCCACACGTGCAATAGGCAGCCTTTTATTTTCTATGGAATATACATCAGAGTTCAGAAATAAACCTTTTATGGTCAATTTATGATCAACTGATTTTTTATAAGAGTGCCAATACCATTCAACAGGGGTAAGAATTGCCTTTTCAATAATGGTGCTGGAACAACTGGAAATTCATTCTTTTGCATGTGGATATCAATGAATTTGAACCCCCTACCTCACACCATATACAAAAATTAATTAAAAAATGGATCATAGGCCTAATCATAAGAACCGAAACTACAAAATTTTGGAAGAAAACATAGATGCAAATCTTCGTGACCTTAGGTTAGGCATCAGTGTCTTAAAAACAATACCAAAAGCATAGGTGACAAAAGAAAAAATTGATAAATTGGATTTCATCAAAATTAAAAACATTTGCACTTCAAAGGACAGTAACAAGAGAGTGAAAAAACAACCCACAGCATAGGAGAAATATTTGCAAATCATATCTCTGATGAGACTTATATTTAGAATATACAAAAAACTATCATTACTCAATAATAAAAAGACAAATAATCTAATTTTAAAATGGGCACAGGATTGAAAATGGGGAGAGGACCTGAATAGGCATTTTCCAAAGCCTGTCCAAAAGACATCCAGATGTCCAAAGACATCCAGACAGCCAACAAACACATGAAAAGATTCTCAACATCACTCATCATCAGGGAAATGCAAATCAAAATCACAATAAGATAATCACCTCACAATTGTCAGAATGGCTAAAAACCAAAAGACAAGCAGTAACAAGAGTTGGCCAGGAAACGGAGAAAAGGGAACCTCATGCACTGTTGGTGGGAATGCAAACTAGTGCAGACTCTATGGAAAACAATATGGCGGCTCCTCAAAAAAACTAGAAATAGAACTACTATATGATCCAATAATTCCACCACTGGGTATTTACCCAAAGAAAATGAAAACACTAATTCGAAAAGACACATGTACCTCTATGTTTACTGTAGCATTATTTACAATAACCAAGGTATAGAAGTAACCCATGTCCATCGATAAATGAATGGTTTAGAAGATGTGGTATATATACACAATGAACTATTACTCAGCCATTAAAAAAAGAATGAAACCCTGCCATTTGTGACAACACGGATGGACCTAACAGGTGTCATGCTATGTGAAATAAATCAGAGAAAGAAAAATACTATATGATTTCACTCATATGCAGAATCTAAAAAACAAAACAAATGAACAAACAATGAGAAAAAAAAGAGAAACAGACTCATAAATATGGAAAACAACTAGTGGTTGCCAGAGGGATGGGGGTGGGGAGATAGAAGAAATAGGTGAAGGGGATTAAGAAGTTCAAAACTTCAGTTATAAAATAAATAAGTCACAGGGAAGAAAAGTCCAGCATAAGGAATATAGTCAATAACACTGTAATAGCTTTATGTCATCACAGATGGTAACTATACTTATCATGGTGAACATCTTTTAATGTATGTAATTGTCGAATCACTATGTCATACACCTGAAACTAATATAATGTTATATGTCAACTATACTTCAATTAAAATTTTTAAAAACTAAAAATAGGCAAGGGATTTGAATTTTCCATAGAAGACAAAGAGCCAATAAGCACACAAAAAGTTGGTCAACAACATTATTCACCAAGGAAACGTAAATCAAAACCACAATGAAATACATCTCACATCCACTAGGATGGCTAGAATAAAAAAGACAGATAATAACAAGTGTTGGCAAGAGCGTAGAGAAATTGGAACCCTTATACATTGTTGGTGAGAATGTAAAATGGTGCAGCTGTTTTGGAAAACAGTTTGATAATTCCTCAAAAGGTTAAATATAGAGTTAACATATGACCCAACAATTCCACTCCTGAGTATATGCCTAAGCAAAATGAAAACGTGTGTCTACACCAAACTCTGTACACAAGTGTAGACGGCAGCATCACTCACCATGGTCAAAAAATGGAAACAACCCAGTGTCCACAACTGATGAATGGATGAATGAAATGTGATATACACACAATGGAACATTATTTGACCAAAAAATTTAATGAAAGGCTGATACATGTACAGAGTGGAGAAATCCTGAAAACATTATGCTAAGTCAAAGAAGCCAGTTTTTAAAAAACCATATATTGTGTGATTCCCTTTATATGAAATGGCCAGAATAGGCAAATCCATAAAGACAGAAAATCAATTAGTGTTTGCCAAGAGTTGGGAGAGAGGGGCTAGGAGTGATAGCTAAGGGGTCCCAGATTTCTTTTGGGGGATGATAGAATGTTCTAAAATTGATTTTGGTGATGGTGGCACAACTCTGTCAATATATCGATAACTATTAAATTATATACTTTAAATTGAGACCGTATGCTGATTTACATCTTAAACTTTTTTTTAGGTGACATATTCTAACACACTACACAGATGTTATGGGGGTAGGTGGCCTCCTGCATGACCATTCCATTCAATGAATGTTCCTTCATTCAAAAACTCTAGCATGCCAACCATGTGCCAGATGACGGCGGGGTTGTTGAGGGGACCAAGACCCAGTCCTGGCCTTTCTGACACTCCCAGTCTCTCCAGAGGAGCAAATGCACACCCAAATGCCTCGAACAGGAGAGGGACTGTGTGTGCCTGTTAAGGTAAAAGCACAAAGTGTAAGAAAGTGACAAAGGAAAGAACTGGAAATCCCAACTCTTCCTTCCCCTTGAGGAAGAAGGGCCTGGTACAGACAGAGGCAGGGTTCTACAGAAATTTCTCTTCTTCCTGTGTGGGCTTCTGGAAGCCTCCTCCCTCAGTCCTCCCCAGAAACCAGCTCTGGCTGGTTTAGGCATTAACAGAATTAATCTCAGATGGCTCACAGTCTCTGGGAAGACGGTGACCAGGATGGAACCTGCTGGGTAGCCCTCTACAGAGGTCAGAAATCCTCCTCAGGACTGGTCTGGAGAGGAAGGAGCATGGCGGCCACAGCTGGGCATGGACACATGGGTGAGCCTGGGCCAACTCCACCCACTGCTGCCACAACGACGTCCACCGGATTGGGATGAAGCTGCCCCCAGGCTCTAGAGGTGTCTGCCCATCAGAGCTGAGGTCACTCACCCTCCCTGTGGCCACAAGGGAGCCGGTGGCACAGTGAGTACCTGGCATTCGCAGCTTCTCCGGTGGGAGGAGGGTTCGGCCTCATCATGTGGGGCATTCCCCAAATACAGGAAGGAGATAAAGATCACAAGGCATGACAGATGACCATTTATCTTTGGATAAATACCCAGAGTAAGGGCATCCAACCCCACTCTTCCTGCTCGCTGCCTTCCTGAGCCAGCATGATCGCTTGAATTTGACAACAGTTCCTCAGGCCATCACGACTGAGTCAGCTTCTCAACACGTATTTATTGAGGTCCCAGGCCAAGTGCAAGGGTCCCATTACTTGGGAAAGCTCCCTAGAAGAGTGTTCTGCACACAGCAGTCGCAGCTATTTCCTCTGGGCCAAGGGTTCTGCTTCCCTGGACTGCAGTAACCTAGAGGCTGGAGCACACGGACATCTCTAAAAAGATGTCCTTTTATTACTTTTTTTAAATTAAGATATAATTGACCTATCACATTATATAGTTTCTGGTATATTTGTATACGTTGTAAAGTGAGCACATAGTTGCACATTTTTTCTTATGATGAGAGCCCTTAAGATTTACTCTCTTGACAAATTTCAAATATTCAATACAGTATTATTAATTATAGTCACCATGCTGTACATTACATCCCCATGCCTTTATTTTATAACTGGAAATTTGTGCCTTTGACCCCTCACCCATTTTGCTCATCTCCTCCACCCCTAGCCTCTGACAACCACCCATCTGTTCTCTGTATCTATGAGCTTGTTTTTGTTTTGTTTTAGATTCCGCACATAAGTGGCAATCATTCAGTACTTGTCTTTCCCTGTCTGACTTATTTCACTTAGCACAACACCATCAAGGTCCACCTACATTGCGGCATATGGCAAGATTTCACTCTTTTTTATGGCAGAATGATCTTCCATTATGCACCACATCTTCTTCACCTACTCGTCTGTCTGTGGACACTTAGGTTGATTCCATTTCTTGGCTCCCGCAAATAATTCTGTACTGAACATGGGGGTGCAGACATCTTTTCAAATTAGTGTTTTGGTTTTCTCTGGATCAATACTAAGAAGTGGAATCTTGGACCATATCCTTTTACATCCTCAAAAAGGGAAATCTGGGTGGAGTGAGGACCAGTGTGACATCTGTCAAGCTCCTGAAGCAACAGAGATGTTCAAACCACCCATCCCACTAGAGTTCATCGGAAAATAACTTCCCATGGTGGCCAGTACTGACAGCGTCTTTCTGCTGACCACACACTATTCTGGGCAGTGTTTTGAAAATGAAACTGATTTATTAAAAGCTTACGCGAGGAGACAAAAAGGCCTGAGGCTGAGTTGACTGCTTTGCTGTGGGGAGCAACCCCAGATCATGAGGGGGATTATCCTGGGGACCCAGCAGTGGCCTGAAAGCTTAGTTCTCTTGTCCCCTCTGTCCCACTAACTGGCCACATAACCCATTGGGCAAGTCACGTGGGCCTGTTTTCTTGCCTGCAAAACAAAGGTGAACCCCTCTGGGGTCCTTGGGTGGCAAACATCAGGAATCCATATGGAGGGGTATGATCAGAGATCACAGACTTGGGGGGGGGCGTGGGGGTCTCCTACAGCTTGAGGGCTAGAAGCAGCTGGACCTCAGGAAGGTTGGGAAAGTGATCTTTTCTTCAACTAATATTTACTGAGCTACCATGGCTAGGTGCCGGGCCATTTCAAGGCCCTGGGATCCAGTGATGAACAAATCCCAGGATCTCTGCTCTCAAGGAGCTTATGGTGAGCTAGTGAGCACATGAATACCCGGGATGGCACTCAAGATGTCACATGCGATAAAGACATGAAAGGAGGCTAATGTGACGGAGTGTGGCTGCGGGGGGGCGGGGGGGGCTCTTTTAGAGTGCCACTCCCAGAGGAGGTGATGTTTGAGAACATTCCCGATTGTCCGAGAATGAGGCAGCGTGGGAAAGATAAGGGTTAAGAATTCCAGGCGGAGGGAGTGACATGTGCAAAACCTCAGATGGGAACAGCTTATGCTTGCTTGTGCCCAGTGTGCCCGAGTTCCATCAGCCAGAGCCGGCGGTTTGCATGAAGTCGGAGAGGGAGGCAGGGGCTGGCAGTGCGGGGCCTGGAGGGCATCTTGGCATGGATTCTCTTTCTACCTCCCCTCCTGACTTGTCTACTTCACTGTTCTCCCTTCTGCAGGCTGGTTTCCTCTGCTGCCCCGGCCACGCAGCAGAACAGTGCTGCCCTTGGGTACCAAGTTCACCCTCAGTCGACTCCCTCACAGGGACTGTCTCGATCATTTTCTGGGAAAGCGCTGGTCACATGGGCATCGCTGGTCCAATTACCTGTAGCCCAAACCATGGGGGATGCCTGGAGCCGAACAGGGCAAGCACTCCAAAATTGCCTCCCAGAGATGGGACTGGACTAGGCGGCCCTCTCCCAGCCCTAGGATTCTGAGAGTGCAGAACCTACATTGTCCAGAAGCAGCCTCAACATTCGGGGGAGGGGGGTGATTTAAATCAGTTCTCATACCTAAGTGAGCACCACAGCCACCTGCATGGAGTGCATTTCTAACAAGTTCTGATGATGCTTTAAATGCTTTGTTTTGTTCCCAAAGCGGGGTCCAGTGCCCTGGCCCTGTTAGTTTCTTCAACTTGCAGGGTTTTGGAGCGGGAAGGACTGGAGTCAGGGGTAGGGCCTGGCATGTGCAACCAGTGTTCTGGATCCCTCTGGACACTAGGGTTTGAGAATCATGGTTTTAAAACGTTTCAGAACACCGGAAACGTCTTTGTTTCCAGCCTTGAGGGTCACCATGGGGAAATAAAAGGTGTCCACCCACTGGATGTTTGCTCAGTGTCCTTAAATGGTTAAAATGGTTAATTAGTGTGTTTGGATTGAAACAAGACAAAACAAGCCCTCCACTTTCACCAGAGAAGATGGTTTTGTCAGAATCCAGCCTCTGGGTGGGTAAGAGCCCTTTTTTTCTGGGCATTTTCATTTCTCCCTGCAGGAGGAGACCGGGTCCCACTCCTGGCGGGGCTCGCTTGTCACTCGGCGTCCATAAATACCGGGAGAAAGTTTGGGGACGCTCCCTCCTACCCAGGACTCCCGGGGTCCCGCCAGCTGCCCGCCTCCTGCCGGGAAGTCGGCGCGGAGGCCTCGCAGGGCGGGGGGTGGGGTGGGGTGGGGGGGCGGTCTGCCAATGAAGCGCTGAGGAATTCCATGACCTCATCGGGAGGCTCTCTCATTGGCTGCCGCCGCCGCCCCGGGCCCGCCCCTTCCATTAGAGCTCTGGCTTTCCGCGTGGGCCCCGCCCCCTAGAGTGAAGGCCCCTTGGGTTCCTAACCGGGTCTGCAAGCTTTGCAGGCTTCTCTTCAGATTCCCCAGAAGGAAACTTATCCTTCCTGAGAAAGATCTGAGTGTTCTTTCAACCTGCCAAGAACTGGTTTTCTGCGCTGACTTTTCACTGATGTTACTGGGATTCGGCTGGTGCTCGCATCCTTTCCTAAGCACCTGACCCATCACACTTACTTCCCACTTACTTTAATCGTGTATTCTAACGAGCTTTGTCTTCCTTCCCAGTGGATGAATTTCTCAAGTCCCATCATACTGTGGAATGCTAGCGATCGTCTCTCTCACATTTAACCTGGAAATTAACTGACGTCAGAGAGGGAATAGGACTTTCACAAGGTCACACAGCAGGTTAATTACAGAGATGAAAATCAGATCCGGGGCTCCTAACTCCAACTTCTGCGTCACACATTCGCCACTTTGGCAAGCAGACCAGACCAGAAATCATTTTTCAAGGCTTGGCTCAGGGGTTACCGCCTCCAGAAAGACTTCTGTCCTGAAGCCCCAAAGCCGGCCAAGGGCTTTCAAGTCCCTGGGCTCCTTCAAGTCCCAACTACAGAGCTATCATTGACCTCTGTCCCTTTCCCCAATTGGACTGTAAGTTCCTTGAGGGATGGCATCACATTTTATACAACTTTGTATCCGCAGAACCTAACACTGGCACACAATAGATGCTTAATCAATGCTTGCTGAATTAAACTGTGGAAACTTTACCTGCTAGCGGCGTTGTCCAGGGAGAGATTACTTGCAATTCCTATCGAAAGCAGATTCTGTGTTTTTGAGGCTCTTTCACGCAGAATGAGAATTAGCTTCTTTTTAGTAATGTGTTTGAAACGAAAATGTCACAACTGTTTGCTAATACAACTCTGTACGAACAACCAGATCCTTTGTTCTCACCGGGTTCCTGATTGCCCTTTCAAACTCCAGATGTGTGAATCAACCATTTTTCAAATCAAACCAGCCCATGTGTTTTCCTCTGTGCAAGGTCTTCCAGGAAGCTTAAAAATCATTCTAGTTACACTCTTGGCTAGGTGACAGGTACAATGTTCTCCCCTGTAACCATGTAGTTTCTGATCTTTATGTTGCTGTTCATTCGTACATACAAGTGGGTGTTTAATCATCAGCCCACTCTTTGCCTTTCTGGAAGAAGGTAGAACAGGTTGTATACAAGGTTCCAGGAAATTGTCTCCAGAACTCAGAATGTGAAAAAACACTCATGAGGATAAGGGATTCCTATCACACAGCCTTAAACCCAAACCAATTTGGTTGTTATTATGGTGTCCAAAGCCTATGCAAGGTCATCATGGATGGAGAAGGGCGGTGGAAATTCACAGAACTGGTCCAGCCTCATCCTGGGCAGGAGACAGAGATCTGGGACATGTGGCTATTCTCACTTTGGAGAGGTAGGCTCAAGAATGGGACCAAGACAGTTCTCAGCTCTTTTCCAGGGCCTGAAGGATGACCTTTTAAAGACTTCCCCTTCTCTGGTTCCAAATCCTTGCTCACCAAGCAATCTCTTAACAACAGTTGCAGCTTTGCATGCTTCCTGACACTGGGCACAGGGTCTCCAGGGAGAGGATACTGGGTAGGAATGGCTGCCATCATAAATGAAAGTAGTCATGGGGGGGTACACATTGGTCTGTGGTGGGCTTCGTGAGTCAGAGTGGGTGGAGCAAGCACCTGGAGCCCCCACGTGCTTCTGGACTTGGCAAAGCTGAAGGGCAGCCTAGGAACATGGTTTCCACACACAGGTCATGCCAGGCCCAGGCCCTCCTTGAGCTGCCGGCCAGCTTCCTATCCCTGGCGATCTGGCTAGCCCCGTCAGATGGCGACAGGTGGAAAACTACACACACCGGCTTCTGTGTTCGCAGTGGGGCTGCCCAGCAAGATCCCGCTGGTTCGTCCCTACAGCGGGAACCATGACTCCAGGCAGCAGCAGGTGGCCTTTGGGAAGAAACTCAGGGGGCCCTTAAGACACTTCAAGGGGGAGGGGCCCAGAGCCATCTTGCGTCATCCTCAGAAACCCTGCTCATCACTACAGCACGGACGCGGCCTCGTTCGTCACAGTGTGGGCGCCGGAGGGCTGGTACACTGAGGGCGGCTGGCCAGGGTGATGCCGCCACACCCCAGAGCATGACGCGCCAGAGAGAAGGACGGAACCACAGCCTTCAACGAAGGCCCCAACAAGGACAAATCCAAGAGCACAAAGAGCAAAAGAGCAAGTTACACAGCAGGACAGCATCTTACAGAGCCTGAAAGCAAACAACATCGCACGCTGGGCTAGCAGAGTACTCACAGCGCGAGGGGCAGCAGAGGGCTGCTCAAGAAACAAAGCAAGGGCGTAATACACACAAAGCGCAAGAGGGTGGTTAACTCTGGGGTCGTCAGTCGGAGCCCTGGTATTCGTTTTGCTATTTTATTACATAGGTGCCCCCTGATTATATGTCTTGTATGTGTTAAATATTTCATAATTACAAACTATCCCAAGGCGCGGCCCCAGTCATTACTCGAGCCCCAGGCCCGCAGGCTCTGGCATGACTCCCAAGTTCCTCCCGGGCATGGCTGCAGTGCCGCCTGCCCACGGGGTGGCTGCTTGTGGCTCGCAGCTCCTGGGGCGCAGGCCGCCAGAGGACAGGGCTGCCTCCCGGCAAGCTCAGATCAAAGGTTACAAGTGATGTTCTGTCGGCACGCGGAGGCCGTGGTCCTTTGCTCCTTCTGGATTCCCATCTCCCCCCTCGGTCTGACCCATCGGTTTCAGCAAGCTGATTCCCACTTCTGTGGGCCTGTCCCCTGGGGTGCCCGGACCGCGGGTGCACCCATCCAGCGTAGCCCCACTGCCTTCCTTCTACTCATTCATCCACTCAGCAAATATCTGTGGAGCAACTACTAGAAAATCCCACAAAACCCTCTGCCCTCATGGAGCTTACATTTGAGTGACGGGAGAGTGACCAAAAACACTGAATTAATACCTAGAAATCAAGAAAGAAGGCAAAACCCACAACAGAACAGAAGGAGAGGGAGTGAAGGGAATGGCAGGGAGTGGGTTTGGATAATGTGGTTGGGGAAAGCCTCCCTGAGGAGGTGACCTGGGGACAGAGGTGACCGGGGGCAGAGACATGAGGAACGGAGGGAGACCATGAGGATATCAGGGGAAGAGCCTTTCTGGCTGAGGGAGGTACAGGGCAAGGGCTCCTGCCCCTCTTCTTGCCTTCTCCTCCTGGAGGAGAAGCTGGAGGAAGCTACTAGAGCTTCCAACCCACCCCAGCCCACACCTCTCTCAAACACCCTCCCCCGTTACTCACCTCATCCCCTATTCTAGTTGCCAAGGGGACCCAGGCTTTCAGGGGGAAGGGGACTTGGACATTTCCAGGCCACAGAGGCACCCCCATTTGCACTGACCTTTGCTCTGAGCCTTTAGCCTGTCCCCACTGCTCCTGGTAAGCCAGATTTGCTGTAGGGATTAGCCAGGAGTCACACTTCCTGAGCCATCTTCCACTTAGCTTCTTTCCTTCTGGGCATCGCCAGACCTCGGGGCTGGGCTTGGCCTACAGGCTGTGATTTTTCACATCCTTGTCAAACCTGTAATACCAGTGCCTGGAAAAAAGATGTAGGCTTAATTACTACTATTAGCACCAACGACTTCCTACCCCTGAATTTCCCTGAGTGCCACCTGCAGGTAAACTTACCTGGAAAACAGTCTGGGGAACGTCTCCACATGCCATCTCTTGTATGCCTCCAGGGTCGTCATGGAAGCTGCCAGAGCAGCCCGGGCAGTGGGTGAGGACCAAAGCGGCACAGAGCTGAGACGGAGTCCAGAGGCCGCGGGGCCCATCCGGGGCTCTGCACAGTTCTTTCCCTGGGCAGGCCAGGCTGACAATGATTGTTAGCTTCTGCTCCTGAGCCCTCTATCCCAGCGACCTCAGGGCTCCAGCAAATGGCCTTGAGTACTGTGTTGGGGGTCTGCTACTCCCAGGGTGGCCTGCCGCGCGAAGGTGGAAGCCTCAGACGGCATCGTCACAAATACTTACTGTTCCGTGAAGTCCTAAAGGAAAACATTTGCAGGCTGATTCCAGATCTTGAAGATCTCCCACCTCATTTGTTCACTCTTTCGTTCAAGCTGCTCCGTTGTGGGCACAAGGGGGACGGAGATGCAGAATGACAGCCCACGTTTTTTGTATTCTTACGGTGTACCAGTAAATTTTAAGTGCTTTGCTTGTATTTTCTCACTGAATTCTCAACCAGCTCTGTGGGGCGTAGGTATTCTACCCGAAGAGCTGTGAGCAGGTGAGGGACGGAAAGGTTAAATGCCCCTGGCCAGGCAGCACCTGCTGAGATCAGGTTTGGGAAGGCCCTGGAACCTATATCGACTAGGGGGGCACAGAAGGAAGAGCAGTGGTTCACATCACAGCATGGCAGCTGAGGCTGAGTGACACTCGTCACTACAAAGCCCTGTCACAGAGGGAGATAGCACTGCTGGGTGGTTCCACAGGATCTGTCAGCCATCAAGCAAGGCTCCTGGGCCTGGGTCTCCAAGAATGAGCAGGAATGTCCCTCCTGGACCAGAGGGGAGAGAACATTCCAGGCAAACATCTGGAGAGACAGATCTCCAGGGTAGAGCTGACAGGAGAACATGAGGGCCTGAGAAGAAGGGGAAATATCTGATGTGGGGACTCCTCCCCTTCTTCCTCTTCCCTCTTGGTGGAAACAAAGGGCTGTCCCTGGCATCTGAGACCCTTCAGGTCAACCTTTGAGGTTGGGGGCACCTGAAGGTTATGCTGGTCATGGCAAAAGTTATCTCCTAACCTCCCCTCCTCACATCCAATACCTCATTTCAGCTTCCTCGTGGTCAGCTGCTGTCCACAAGGTCTGTTCTCCCACGACTGCTGAGGAGATGAGAGACAGACGAACCTGTGTGAAAATCTAAGAAAGCTGGAGTGAGGCACCCGGAAGGTGCGATGCTGATGATGACAGTGCTTCCTCACCCCTGGCATTCTAGAGGGTCAGCTCCATTCTCGAATGCGTGTCCAGAATCCAACATCCTCACCCCAGTGCCGGCTATCCCCCTGGTGTATCCACAACCATCTCTCTCCTGAGCTACTGACAGGATTCTCAGCACAGCACCCACAGTCATAGTCCTAAAATATAGGTCAGAAAGTGACACGTTTTTTGTTGCAAGTCCTGCATGGACCTCCCACTTCACCAGAGTAAACGCCAAGGTCTTTATAATGGCCCACAAGGCCTGCTGAGAACTGAAACTCCTCCTCCTACCTCCGAGCTCTCCTGTTGCACCTCACCTCCCTCACTACACTCCAGCCACACTGGTCTCTTTGGTCTTATGCTCTCACCACAGGGACTTTGCACTGCTGTTTCCCCTGCCAAGAATGCTCTTCCCCCAGAGATATCGTCATGGCTCTCTCTTGCCCTCTTTGAGTCTTCATCATATGTCACTTCCATGAGGCCGTTGCTAACATCCCATTGAACACTGCAACATCTTCCACACCCCTTGCCCCCCGACTCTTTATTCTCCTCACTCAGCCTTACTCTGTTGCTTCAAGGAACCATCTTTATTTTCTAACTTACTACTTTATTTTGTTTATTTATTCCCCTTCCTGGAATGAAAGCTCTACCAAGGCAGACATTTTGTCTGTTCAGTTCTGCACTGTATTGTCAGCATCTAAAACAGTACCTAGGACATAGCAGGTAATCCCTACGTAGTTATCAAGTAACTGAAAGAATGCACACCTGGGAGACCTGCCCCCAGCTCTGTCTGCGGAGCCTACTGGTGACTCTGCCTCCTCTTCAGAGGGTCAAGGGAGTGGGCATCTCAGCTGCTAGCAGTCCTTGCCAGGCTCAGAGCAACTCAGCGGACACTTAGGAGCCCCTGCGCAGGTGCTGTGCGGCCAGAGATGGAGGACTCCCCGCCCACCTCATCTGGGTGAGGGCTGAGGCTGCCAGGAGCAGAGGGGGGCCTGCTCTGGGGCACCGGACAACCCAGGCCCAGAGGGATCTACTTGAAATCTGAGATGGCGGGACAAGCTCAGGCAGGCCTCTCTTTCACACTCGCCTCACACCAGGCCCCAGGCCCACTAGTCCTGCCTGGCCGGTGACCTTCCCCAGGGTTACTGCCCCTTTTAGGCCTCATTCCCATCCGCCCCCTCGCTGTTTCTCCCAGACCCCCATCCTGCCGGGCCCTCACGCCTCACCCCCGCCCGTCCCCACCTGCCTGCACCGCGGCCGCCCTCCCTCCCCCCAAGCCCTTCCACCTCGGGTCTCGACCCCAGCCCCAGCCCCCGCCCCCGTCCCACTCCACGTGCCTCTCCCCGGCC
The DNA here is from genome assembly GCA_028534135.1 of Potos flavus. NCBI lineage: Eukaryota > Metazoa > Chordata > Mammalia > Carnivora > Procyonidae > Potos > Potos flavus. Next base: position 115,804,149 of record CM052896.1, on the reverse strand, counting down.
TCCCTCCCCTCCCCGACCTCCGCCACACCTCGCCCCTCCTCGGCCTCCCGCGGCCCCCCGCCCGGCCCGGGCCCCGGCCCCGGCCCCCGCCCGGCTGCCGCTCCGGCCCTGGCCGGCAGGGGCCGCTCCTCGCGGCGCCCGGGGCCCCGCCGCCGCCCGCCGCCGCCACCCGCCTCCCCGCCCCTTCCCCAGCCGGCGCTCCCGTTACGCCGCGGAGCCGGGAGCCGGAGCCCGCGCCCGCGGCGGCAGCGGGAGGCGGTGGCGGGGGCGCCCGGGCGGCGGCGGCGGCGGCGGGGCCTGCGGGCGGGCGGGCCGGGCCCGGCCAGGCCGCGATGGCGACCAGGAAGGCGGGCTCGCGGCTCGAGACGGAGATCGAGCGCTGCCGCTCCGAGTGCCAGTGGGAGCGGATCCCCGAGCTCGTCAAGCAGCTGTCGGCCAAGCTCATCGCCAACGGTAGGCGCCGGGCGCTCCGGCCTGGGCTTTGCGGGGCACCGCGCTCTCCTCCCGGCCGGGCCCGGCCCCGGGAGGCGCGGCGGGGCGCGGGCAGGGGCGCGGCCCGGATCGCGGGCGCCGTGCCCGGGAGGTGCGTGGGGCCGGGGCCTGGGCAGCCCGGGGTCCCGGGCGTCACGCGGTCTGGGCGTCCGGCGGGCCAGGGCCGTGTCCCGCGTCCCAGAGTTCCGGCGTGCGGGCGGGCTCCTGCGGGGTCAGCGCGTCCGGGGGCTCAAGGAGCCGGCTGCCCGAGCGGGGTCCCAGGGGCCCCGGGCGGCCTTCGGGTCCTAAGAAGTTGGAGACGATGGGGGAGGGTGCTCCCCCGGGGCACGGCCGTTAAGTGTGCAGGGGATTACAGGGTGTGCGTATGCTGTACTGGGGGGGGGGGGCGGGTGTCGAACAGAGACCCCTGGGAAATATGGTTTGTAAACACATGACGTTCAAGGGGCTCCAAGTGGAAGCTCAGACTTGGGGTGTGTATAGGGGGTGGTGGTGGAAGGCAGGTGAGATGTGTGTCCTGGGGTTCAGAGAGTAGGATGTCAAAGCTGTGGACCTAGAGAGGTCGGGTTTGGGAATACAGGGGAAACAGAGTCAGGAGAGTCAGAGAGAGCATAAGGTAGAGAGAGGTGGGAATGTGGTTGAAGAATGGGATTGGGGGGCCTAGGGGCTTGGTGCCCACAGGGGGAAGGGGTCTGAGGGAGACACTGAGTAGGAGCCTGGTGCTTGGAGTTAGTCTATGGCCCCATTGACTGAATTGGTTCTTGTACCCAATCACATCAAAATTGGATCCAAAATCCCATTTCAGAGCACAGCTCCACGTGGCCTTATTTGTTTTGGAAGCAAGTATCGTTAATATTTGCTGGTCTTTCAGTACCCGCCAAAGCTGCGGGCACCAATGGACTGGTGAGAGGGCAGAGGTTTTGTGTTATTTCATCCCTGGCAGCTCGAGGCTGGGTGAGCAAATGTTGGTTGAACAAACGAATGATGAATGAAAGACACTGCTCTAAGAAAGGACATCACGCTATTTTCAACCTTCTAACCTCAAACTACCCAGAAATGGAGAGGGATGTGAAGTGTCTCATTCAAGAGTGGTTTATGATTGCGTCTTTTATGGTATTAGTGCCTTGAAATAAGAACTTGGTTTTGCACCCTCTCAACTATGGTACCTTGCTTTGGGCAGAGGTTTCCTAGGAGGCGGGGAGATGCATGTCCTAGGACATGACTCTCCTAGGGACATGGAGGGAAGCATAGACCTACCTGGGCTCAGCTCGGTGGAAAATGTTGCCTCTTCTCTAATTAAGCATTCAAGGAAAATGGTGTTCAGGCCCATGGGCCCCGATGGCAGCCTGACCCTGCCTTTCCTGTAAGGCTCACCAGCTTGTCCTCTTGCTTCTCCTCTCCTTACCTGCGGCATTTTCTCATTTCTTCTTGGAGCTGGACAGTCCCGGGTCTACTTTGTCACTCCCCAGCTGTGTAGGCATAAAATACCTTCCAGGCAGGTTGATGTTAGGGTTAAATTTGTGAGCCTCCTGGTTCTTTTCCTTCAGAACCCACTTATTTTCTGCTTTATTTACTCATTAATTCAGCCAACATTTTGCGTGCCCACCTGTGCCAGGAACAGAGCAGGGGTGAGCAGCACTGACCAGCCTCCAGTCCTCACGTACTGAACCTCTTCTCAGGAGACCGGCAATGGCAAATACAGAAATCAAGAAATGGGATAGCTTCATAGCGAGAAGTGATTTGAAGAAAACAGACGAAGTAATGGGATTGAGAGTGATGAGTAGGGGAAGAGGGGGCGACTCACACTGTGGTGGTCTCTGGAATAACAGCGTGGATGGGCTTTTGGTGGCCTAGGCCCATCTTACCTTCACAGCCCCACAAGACTTGGCTTCCTTCCCAGGGCCTGGTCCCTAGGGCCTGAGCCTCAGTCATTATGCGGCTTTTACCGGAGTGGGTTGTATGGGGCACGGTGGTCCATGGGTCCGTGTGCAGGTTTGGTTTTGGGAAGCTCATGAGAGCTAGATTCTGCCTTAGTACCCACATGGTTCGTAGCACTCATTGATGGCAAAAGGTCACCTGGATTTGAAAAGGTCAAAGAGACTGCTCAGGAACATAACAAGATAAAGCAAAGAAAAAGATGAAACCAGAATTATTGTGGCTCTTCTTTGGGGTTCAGAGAAATGTTTGAAGGAGGGTCCTTTCCTTCCTTAGGCTGATGGGGGCTTCCTTAGGCTGGTGGTAGGATTTCCTCCTGGCTTTGAGATCACCAGCTCCCCTTAGACCCTTTTGCGTGAACTGGACCTCAAATTCTGGGCAGATTTGGCAAAATCCTTAAGCAAAAGCATTTGCTGCTTACAATAAGGAAAGCGAGTTAATGTCATGTTTGTCAGAGTAAGACAGTTTGAAGGCAGCCGCAGGCAGAAAAGAACACAGTCTTTGGAACTGGGCAGACCGGTGCCCAAGCCTAACTCTACGTTTTGGCCAAATCCCTTAACTAACCACTCAGAGCTTTGGTCTCCGTATCTTAGAATGGGGAGGAAAAGACTGAGTTAGCAGGGGTTGTTACAAGGATCACAGGAGCTAATGACTCCCAGGGTTCATCAGTCTGACCTGTTAGTATGCAGGCCCTTCATTCATTCATTCCACAAATATCGAGTACTTGCTACATACTAGGCACTGTTGTAGGCACTGGGGATATACCAGTGAACAAAACAGACAAAAATGATAAATGTCCTTGCCTTTATGAAGTCCACATTCTAGTGGGGAAGGGGCAGGGAGACATAAATAAAAATCAGTACGTAAAATTTATAGGCTGCCAGATGGTGCTAAGCGGTATCAGAGGGGAATCAAGAGGGGAAGAGGCAGCAGTGCTTTGGGAGTGGGCTGGGGGTAGGGGGCACAAAAGTGACTGGTTTAATATGTATCCAGGGAGGGCCTCACCAGGAAGGCAGCATTTAAGATAGGACCTGAGGCCGTGGAGGGGACAAGAGCAGAGCCCTGATGAGGGGAGAGGGGTGCCGGGGCCAGATCACCTGGGGCCTTGGAGGTCATGGTTCAGGCTTTGGCTTTTCTCTGAATGAGGTGGGAGCCAAGGGAGGGGTCTGGGTGGAGGAGTCACATGTCCTCAGTGCTCCTGCTGGCAGAGGCCTCCCTACTCAGCAGCATTTGCTTCTCCTGGGGCTGGAGCATGGCAGCCCCTCCCAGTAAGGGCTTGAAATAGTGGACACGTTCAGAGCACGCTGCTCCAGCCTGACTCCTTTGAGATAAATTCGTTTAGACAGTTTGGCCAAGAGGCGGATAAGGAAGAAAAGGGCCAATGCCAAGCTGAAAACAGACCCCGGAAATCCATTTTCTGCCTCATACTCCACTGTGGGTACCATTTCAATCACTCCCATCTCAAAAAAAAAAAAAAAAAGCAAAAAACCCCAAAATGTGTGGCAGCTACATGCCAGGCCCCTGTGAGTTCCAGCAAGACAGTGATCACACAAGTTAAGAAGGGTGGGGTGGGGTGCGAGAAAATTTGACTCAAGTCTAGATTGTCGCTGCCTGAGGCGTGGTCAATGAAGCAGCAGCTTGGGCATCGCGTGGGAGCTTGTGAGGAATAGAGTCTCGGGCCCACCGCAGACCCGCAGGGTCAGCACCTGCACCTTAACCCGGCATCTAGCGGATTTGTGGGCACGGGGGCCTGGAACTGAGGTGGCGGCCTGCGGAGATGGGGATGAAGACGGAGAACGATGGCACGTCAGCTCCCTGTTGGCTCACAGGTCAGTCCTGGCCCTCATCCTTTAGCCTCCCAATGGTGAGGTTCACTGCTGTGTGACGAAGTGCATGGCCTGGCACCTGGGCTTCAACCCAGACTCTACCTGTAGCTGGGTGACCCTGCGCCAGTCAGTGAACCTCTCAGAGCCCGTGTTCTTCATCGCCGTGACAGGGTTCATAATCCTCCATTCCGGTGGCTGTGAGCAAGGAACAGGTTCATGTATGCAAACCTTGCTACATGCAGACTCTGGTATCGACTTCCTCCAGCTGACTCAGTGTAACCCTGACGAGGCAGGCCACGTCCCGGATAACACCTGGCTAGGACAAAGAGTGGGAGCCCCGGAAATGACGCACCTGAGCTTGTGCCTGGTCAAGACTCCCATGTTTTTCAATAACAGAAACAGGCATTTTGGAGCCTGCGCCAGCCCCAACAACCAGCTGCGCCCTTTCTGAGGCAGTGTCTGCTTCTCCTTCCTTTCCCGGTCTGCTAATCTTCTTAGGTAAGCTCAGTTACTGAGTTTACTTAGAACAATTAGGCCCCAATTGGTGGTTTCTCCTTTAAGGGACCATCACTGTTCTGATTGGGTGTGATTTTGAGACATTTTAATTACCTCTTGGTGATGGGCAGGTAGGGAAATGGTGCCTGAAACAAAGAATATTTCTGGGGCAAAGTTTCGTTACAAAATGTGTGTAGACCATTGAGTGGGAGTGAAGTTCTTGCATTGGCCACTAGCTGATATTCCCAGCGGCCCTGGTGCCTCCAGCCTGGTGGCATCCCCCTCTGGAGGTGGGCTGAGTTCCTGCACAGCTCCCTGGTCTCAGGCCTCTGGAGTCCTTCCTGCCCCTCTAGGGGCTTCTTTGGAAACAAGGCTGAGGTTTAAGCAAGAGTCGGCTGTGGGGTAGGAAAGTGGCAGTGTTGTTTAGAATGGCTTCTTCGGACGTTCCCAGGGTACTGCAGACTCCTAGGAGTCAGACTCTCCCCAGACAGTGGGGAAGGACAGTGAGACCTTGATGACACCCCACCCTAGCCTTCCCAGGGCAGCCATCCTGTTTTCAAATACTCTGTCTTGTTGTCCTCTGAAGGACACACCTTTGTGGCAGACCATATGTCCTGATTTTTGGATTCAAAAGAGTCACTTATTTGACAGTAACATATTGACAGCTCTTGAGCTAAGCACTGGGGCTCATGGTCACTGTAGTCAGGACAGAAGGACCACGACCTTGTGGCTACATACAGTGGGGCCAGGACTGTTCAGCTTTTCTCTGGCCGCCTGCTTGGAGGGATTTCAAGTCCTGAGGATTCTTGACATTGATCTGCTTGGTAAGCCAGCTTCTCCAGTGTGTCCTCCCATTACCTGGGATTCCCCCTCCCTGCCCCCACCCTGCACCCACTGGGCTGGTGTGGCCTCTTGGACCCTCTCACTCACCTTGCTCATTGTCTTTCCACCTGTGCTCATGCTGTTTGCTCCAAAGTCCTCTCTGCAGGCCAGAAGCCTAACCGTCTGTCAAGGTCTGGTTCAAGTTCCTCCCAGCTGTCCTTCCTTCCCAAAAAAAGATGTTTGCCTCAGACAAAACAACGGTACAGTATTAGAACCAGATAGGTCCTGAGAGATCACACTGTATAGTTTTCAAACTTTGTTGTTGAGGAACCCCTCTGGGAACATGCTTTAGGGCCTGGTGGCTGGGTAGGCAGGGCTCACTCACTGGAGCAGTGATACTTTTTACTAAGATTTCCTTTGAAGGAAGGCCTAATATGCTTTTGGAAACACATTTGAAAGCCACTGATCTGGTCGTAAGCTCCCCATTTTACAGATGAAAAAATAGTCTCACAGAAGTGTCCTCCTTAAAGCCACCAGCTGGCGAAGTGGCAGAAGAAGGCAGGGTGGGTCAGAGCTTTGGCCTGTGAGTGCAGTTGCTTAGTTCAAAGTGAGCTTCCGCTGCTTCCTGACCGAGAGAGTTACTTCACCTGGTGAAGCCCGGTGTGTAAAGTGGTGATATGCATCCAGAATCCCTCTTCTGAAACTCTTGGTGCCAGCTGTTTCTGAGTGCAGAATTTTCCAGACTACGGTACCTATACTGGCCAATATATGACACTCTCAGTGGCTCCAAGAGCGGCACTTCATAATGAAACAACATGTCACTATTTTCTGCATCGAAACATGCAAACAAGCCTTGCAAAGAGACAGATTATAAATAGCCTCATGTTGGTTCAGTTGAGGTTTTGTTTGCCCAATAAGTTAACAAAAACAAAACCAGCTTTTGGTTTTTAGAGAGTTCTAGATCTGGGAAATTATGGATAAGGGATTATGAACCTGTAGTAATAGTGCCAAACTTGTAGGGCAGTTGTAAGGACCAAATGTGAAAACAAGGAACAAAAAACCGCACCTAACAGATCGTAGCTTGGTGCCTGCACAGCGTAAGCCCTCAGTATAGATCTGCTGCTGGGTCACGGTGGTGGGTTTATCATCTCCCAGTTCAGGGCTGTTTCTCCTCCCCCATGTGGCCTGTCGTGGCTCGTGCCTTGTCTCTCCCCTAACCCCCAGGTGGCTGGCCTCTAGAGGCTCTGCTCGGAGGAACCGTCAGGCTCCCAGTGTGTACTTGCTGTGCTGTGTTGAACCTGCCCGAGACTCTCACAATGGGAGCCCTCGGAGCAACTGGAGGCGGCCTCAGGCAGGCAGGCCCCGGGCGCCTTCGGAAGTGGAAGCGAAGGCCGCAGGAAAAGCCCTGACTCTGGCCCCCACCAGGGCTGTTCACCTGCCGGGCTGGTGGTGTCACGTGACTTGCCCCCCCCCAGGCTCCCCGGTTGTCAATTCAGCATGCCCCACCTCAGCTCCCTTTCCTCCTTCCTGCGTGCGCCCCAATTTTGTCCAACTGTCAGCCCCTCTGTGTGCCACGTGCTTGGGGGTGTGGGCCCTGGTGGGACTGCTCCCGGCGTGTGATTGGTTGAGGCATGAGCATGTGACTTAGTTCTAGCCAATGAGACATCAGGGACATTAGCTGTGGGAGGGGGGATTCTGAAAAAGATTTCCTCTTGCTCGGGAGTCAACGTAGGTGCCTTCCAGGTGACTGGAGTGGTCCTCTCCCCCTGGAAATTGTCGCTCGGGCTTCCGAGGCTGGGAGCTGCAGCCATCTCGTGGCGGTGAGGCCGACCCGCAGAGGACGGCAGCGCAGAGACACAAGAGGGATGTGGCTCCACACCTGCAGCGGCTCTTCTCTGGACGTCTTTTATGTGGAGCAGTAAATGCCTTCTTGTTGAAGCCACACTGAATGGGTGTTCGGTGGTTACTTGCTGCTACAGGCTTTCCCTCCAGTGCACCTCCTCGCTTACTCGGAGCACCCCCAGCTGCCCCGCCGGCTTGGCACCGGGTGCATCATCAGGAGTGGCCTTCATCCCTGGTTCTCACTGACCTCACTTGGGTAGATTCCTGCCCCTCTGGGTGACCTCATGCTTGGCAGGTGGCGGAGGGCTGCAGGCCTTTCTGTGAAAGCCAGTGTTTCCCATCTGAGAAGCCAAGGGAAGGGAATAAGTTTTCTCAGAACCATCCCCATCAGCTACCAGGACAAGAATGAGCAGTGTTTGGCAGATGGGTCAGAGGAGTGCCGCATACCATATAAAGGGCATTCCAAGCCACAGGAAACTGACCAGTGTGGCTGCAGCCCCTGTCTGTCTGCCCAAGTGCGTCAGGTGTGGTGGACGTGAAAGTGCCAGAGTGAGGCGAAACACATGTGTTTTGGTTCTTTCAGAGGCCTGCCAGACCTGGAGTCAGAATCTCCACGCATTTGCCCTCCCAGTGACCTTGTGCACCTCACTTGATTCTCTGAAACCTTAGTTTTCCAGACTTCGCAGGTGTTAAAACAGTGCTAGTAGGTAATGTTCATTGCTTGAGCTTTTGCTGTGTGCCACGTTCCGGGCATGAACTTTTACGTGGATCCCAGTTAATCATCACAACAACTGCACGAGGAACGGGGGTCAAGGGTCATAATTCTTATTTAGGGGTAAGTGGACTGAGGTTTGGAGATGTTCACTGAGCTGGATTCTAACCCACTTGTAACTCCAGTTCCATTATTCTTTACACCAACAAATGGTTTGCTAAGCTTGTCGGAGGAAAGAATCACCAAGTCGGCTTGTGGGGCCATATTCCATAGTGATTCCAGTGCAGCAGGTCTGGGCCCTGAGCTCCTACAGGCTTGACAAAGGTCCCATGTGATGCCAATGCCGCTGCTCCGTGGACCTGCTCTGAGTAGCCCTGAACTAAGGGAGCCTGGACATTATGGATTCCCAGACCACTCCTGTGGGGTAGTGGTCTCCCTGGTCCAATATGGGGGCTGGAAATCTGCATTTTAAAATAGAGCCTTAGGTGAGTTGTGTGGTCAGGCAGGTCTGAAGCTGTCCCTTCAACCATAATCTTTAGCATGTTATGAGTACCTCCTGTGTATGGGGCCTGCACCCGAAGAAAAAGACTGAGTGGGTCAGCAACCACAAGAGCTCAGAGCAGTCACACGGTCTCTGGACAGCTGAGTCACCTGGGGCTGGTTAGCAACTCAGATTCCCAGGCTGGGCTAGAGTCCTGCTTCAGGAGGTCTTTGTGGGGTTGGGGTTCAGAAAGCAGGATTGTTAACTAGCATCGGTGGTTGTAGCACAGGAAGTTCCAGGACCAGATTTTAGACACGATTGTCCAAATGGTGGGACAGAGTGTCACCAGTAGCTTGAGCAGAACAATGACAGCGTTACTTACAAGGCCCCGGGGTGCCGCTGGGTTACTGGGGCCTGAGGGCAGGGTGTGCTTAGGTGACAGTGGGTAAGGCCTCGCAGAGTGCCAGGAGGAGGATCTTGGGCAGAGTTGTGGCTTTGTCCCCCAGTTGGCCTGAGAGTTTGAAGCACTGAAAATCCCATGTCCTGGGAACCCCCCTCGGCTCTGGGCAAGCAGGACCGTCGTTTACCCCTTGGGCAGATGGAGACTTTTTCGCAACAAGGAAAGGAACCTGGTGCCGGAGAAAGCAGTGGGCTGTGTCCTGTTAGACGTGGGATTAGACCCTGGGTCTGGCACTTACTGCTTGTCTGGCTGTGGGTGCGTTCCTCGCTTCCCTGAGCCTCCCTCTCTAGCTCCAAGGTTGTTCTGAGGAGTACGAGGGATAATGTGGTAGTTTCAGGGGCCAGCAGTCGTCTGAAGCAGCCTGCCTGCATCAGGAGTTCTGTGTGTGGCAGGAGGGGAGGAAGGCCCGGATGCTCAGCACCTGCCGGGGGGAGGAAACAGGCAGGGTGACAGTAACAGCGAGGATAGCAGAGCTGTGCAGTGGGGGTTGGGGTGGGCTCCCGTGGTACTGAATTGTGACCGAGGCCCAAAGCTGATGGTGGTCGCCGTTAGCCGGGTCCCAGAACTAGTTGGTGCAGACCTGGGGCCTCCGCTCAGGTTGGACAGACTCCCCAGTCCTCCTCCTGCGGCTGTTCATTCTGCACTTCCGCGTGGCGGTGCTGGGACGCGAATCGGGGACGCCACAAGGAACGTGACCACTGGGCTGTCGGCCCCACGAGGGCAGGGCTTTTTGCTATTTTGCCCATTGCTTCGTCTCCAGGACCAGTAGCGTGTCTGACACACAGCAGGTCCTCAGGTAATTGTTCAAAGAACAGCTTGGCTGTTGCTCTTGAGGAGTCAACTTAGATTCGTTTACTCACCAAACACCTAGTGAGCGCGTGCTGGGCGCCAGCCCCTGCCTGACGACCTGGAGTGCAGTGACCATTAAGACCGTGGTCATGCGCAAGTCTAGTGTGTGGAGAGCCGGTGTCTATGTGCTTGGGGACAAGGGCAGTGGACAAGGACAAAGGTGGTGGAGGTCCAGGGGAGGGATTGTCCACCTGAGACACTGAGACTCTTGCTGCTGTCCCTCTGGTGACCGGATGGCCCTGCCCGCCTGGGGCTCTGGGCAAGTTCTGGCTGATGGATTGCGTTCAGGCTGACTGGATGTCCATGACCTTCTCTTCCTGTGTCTCTTGTGCAACTGAAGGGTTGCTGCTTGCCGAGTGGCCCTTCCCAGGGAGGGGTTCCGGGTCTCTCTGCTGCCTCTCCCTGTCCCTCCAGTCTCTTCACATTCGGGCTGGCTCCGCCCCTTGGCTGTGAGGCCTGCCTCCCTTGACTAACTGCCTTCTCTGGCCCTCACAGGTTCGAAGCCTAATGAGAAGCAGCTTTTTATTCTCAAGTAAGAAGTGTTGAGTTGATGAGGCGATGTTGCTGGGCATGCCGAGCGCATACCTTTCCCTTCTCTGGCCCAGCAGGCCAGGGGAGTCAGCGCTCCACTGGCTCTTGGGCCTAGAGGCCTGGGAATGTGGGTCCTTCAGGCCCTCTGCAGCTGCCCCATGGCCTGTGGTTGGCTCCTTCCTGCCTCTGCCCGACCCCACACACCAGCTGTGGCGTCTCCCTTCTGCCTAGACTCTCACTTGGAGAAATTCCTGAGGCCCAGCCAGCTCAGACCTCTCTTACTTCTGACAGTCTTCTGAGTGTGCCTGATGGTCTTTCCACCCCACCATGCCAGGACTCCAGGGCCCCTGGCTCCCTCTAGACCATACTCTCTGAGGGCAGGGCATGGATTAGGGCTCTGGATCTTCAAGAGATGCTTGCTGCCTCTGTGTGGGTGCATTTAACGTGTCTGCGTGGAGCTGGCTTCCTGAGGGAGCCATTTCCAAGCCTTCTGGGCTGGCCCGATAACATCCCCTGCCCTGTTAGAGTCATTTCCTGCCCTGCTGGGCCCTGGGGACAGGCCACACCAACTCCAAGATGACTTTCAAGTTACCTTCTGTCTTACTAAACGAGGCTTTTCAAGGGGAAGTGTGTGTGTGTGAGTGTGTGTGCGCGCGCGTGCGCGCAGGCACGCCTGTGCACGTGCGTGTGTGCGTGTGCATGTTAAGCCAGTGTGCTTGTCTGTTCTGCCAGCGCAGAGGAAGTATTGTCTTCTGTTCCCACGTTTTACTCTCTCATTCTGTCCTTCCAGCCTCTGCACTGTGTGTGAACACGGGGAGGAGGCTTTGGCATGAAGCCTGGACTCCGAACTACCAAGATTTTCCCAGAATATCATTTCTGCCAATTTCTTTGAGCTCCTTAATCTTTGACTTACGGCATGTTTGCCTTTCAGTCAAGATCCAAATAGCAGGTCCTCGGCACTGGGTCATAATTTGAACAAAGATACTGGAGGGGGAACAACGGAGGCCAGGGGGTAGAAATGGGCTATAGTCATGCCCCAGCCACATGCCAGGCACCCCGGGGGGGTAGCTGAGTCTCCGGAGACTAAGGTACTTGATTAGGTCCTGTCCATGAAAGGAAGAGCCATGGATAGATCCACTCGTTTCAGACATATTTACAGAGCACCTACTATGTGCTGAGTCCTGGAGTCGCGGCATGAATGTGAGAGGGACAGGGTGGAGGTCAGAGCCAAGGGGGTAGGGTACAAGGAGTAAGAGGGGAGCCACTGGAGGGTTTTGAGGAGCGGGGTGACATGACCTTGTCTTCTCCACCCTACTGCTCGGTGGCGGCCCTACCCTGGTGAGACCCAGCTCTCTGCCTGCTCCTGTGTGCTGCTGAGGAGACAAATGTCGTGGGAGGAAGCCCTCAGCCTTGCTGGTCGTTTGCACTTGATGACCAGTGACCTCAGAGGCGCTGCCACGCTTCTGGGATGTTCGCATCCCGGCTTTCACGTACTCTCTCCCCTTCTAGGCCTTTTCTTGGAATGCCATCCTGTCTCTCCTAGCTCCTGACCTGGTATGAACTTTACTGAGGACGTAGAAGCCGTTAGGAGAGCCCCTTGTTTCCCACCACCGAGTGTGCCTGCTCTCCCTCCTATCACCGTGCGGAGGCTCCAGCTCCTTTCAAGGCCTCCAGCCCCTTCACGTGTGCTCAGAATCCCTCTGTTCGTGCCTCCTCAGCGCTTCATGGCTGCTGTCATTTCTCCTCTCTTTTGGATCAATTTCCTGTCTCTTTCCCGGGCCATTCCCTCTGGGATTCACAGACACCCTAGACTCTCCTGTAAAAACCTTCCCTAAGCCCACATCTCTGTGACTTACTGGCCGCCTCTCTGCTCCGTCTCAGGAAAGCCTCTTCAAAGAACCATTGTCTCCTCAGCCTGCTCCTTTGAGCTGGTACCCCCCGCACACCCCGAGACTTCCCATGTCAAGGTTGCCCTGTCATGTTGCCAGATCTAACGGTTATGTTTGTGTTCTTATCTTCCTCCATATTCCAGCTGCCTTTAACCCACTTGGTCACTCCTTCTTTCTGGAAACTTCTAATCTGTTTCTGTAACAAACACAGTCCTGGTTTCTTTAACTGGGTCCTTCTACTCACTGTCCTCCAGCTTTGACGCCAACCTCCATCCACCAACTTGATTTCTTTACTTTGATATCAAAAGTTATTTAAGTTAGAACAGAACTCTTGGTTTTATTTCTGCTCACCTCAGTAAATGGCAGGATGGTACCATTTTCCAGTCCCGTGTGCAGTCTCAAAGCCAAAAGTAAAGAATTTCTCTTTAATCCCTCTCCATTCCTCATCCCTCCTGCATTAGTTTCCCGTCACTGCTGTAACTAATGATCACACATTTACTGGCTTAAAATAATGCAAATGTGTTCTCTGGCAGTTCTGGAGGTCAAAAGTTGGAAATGGGGCTCATTGGGCTAAACTCAAGTGTCTGCAGGGCTATCTTCCTTCTGGAGGCTCTCGGGGAGAATCCGTGCCCTTGTCTTTCCCGGCCTCCACGACTGCCCACATTCCTTGGCTCTCAGCCCCTCCTCCATCTGTAGAGCCCACAGTATAGCTTCCTCTGTGACTATACCTGCTTCTGCCACCCCGTGTCCTCTGACTCTGACCTGCCTACTTCCCTCTTCCACGGACCCGGCCTGCCCACCCACATAATCTAGGATAATCCCGTCTCAAGGTCTGTAATTTATTCACACCCGAAAAGTCCCTCTTGCCATGTAAGTTGCAGGTTTTTGCCATTCACAGGTTCCAGCAACTAGGACACAGTCATCTCTGGGGTGTGAGGGGTATTATTCTGTCTGCCACACCTCCAGTCCAACCCATTAGTAAGTCTTGTTTATCTTACCTCCAAACTGTGTCCTCCCTCAGCCTGTCTCTCCCTTTCTGCACTCTTTCTCACCTCTGCCCCCTTGTCCCAGTGTCCGTCACCCCCCGTCGGACTCCCGCAGTGACCTTCCAACTGTCCCTGCCGTTGCCTCGCCCGCTCCAGCCCCGAGTTCATTCTCCACACAGTGGACGGAGGCGTCTTTACACACTTCACCCGGATCCCTTCACCCCTGCTTGCATACTCCCAGCTCCCTCCGGAGGCGTCCAGGTGCGCCTCAGAGGAAAGCCACACTGCTGACCACAGTCTATGAGCGTGTTCATGGCTGCCCTTACCCGTCCTCTGACTACCCCGATCCGTCCCCGCTGCTCCAGCCACACGGCCCTCCTGCTGTTCCTTGAATGTGCCAGCTGTGTTCCCACCCCAGGGTGCCCTTCCCTCAGATCTTTGCACGGCTAACTGTCTCGTCCTGCATGTCTCAAACTCAGACTCCTTGGAGACTCTGGCCCTGATCTGACCGCCCAGTCTCAAGTAGCCACCCGGTCACTCCCTGCCATGTCCCCTGTTTTAACTCTCCGCTAAGCTCGTCCCACTAGTTGGCCTTTTTCTGGTTTGTCTCCCCTTCCGGAATGTAAGCAGCACAAGGGCAGAGACCCCTCTGTCTCCTTCGCGGCTGTCCATGCCAGAAGCTGGCTGGTGTGTGAATGTGAGGAGCATGGGGAGCGTGGGGAGCTCGGGCCGAGGGAGCAGGAAGGCTTCTCCAAGGTGACCCTGAAATGCATCTCACGCAATGCCTGGATTTTGGCAGGAGAAGGGAGGGAGGTACGACGTGTCCAGGCACCCTCTGGTGAGACAGATTGCCACGGCCTCGGAAGGATGCGGGGGGCCAGGAGAGTGTGCACACGGGAGGCTGGTGGCCCAGTGAGGGCGGATGACAAGCTCTCAGTCATAACTGCAGACTCAGACCTCCTCCACCTGGCTCTGAGATGAAGCGCCAGGTCGTGGGAACTCCCGTGGGTGCCCAGACTAGGCATTCCAGAGTCAGAGCTCACTCCAACACAAGCCATCTTCTTTTCCTTTTAAATTTTAAATTAACTACTTAATGTTTTGTGCAGGTAAGGAATGTACATGGAACTGAAAATCAAATAATACAAGAGAGAAAAGTAACTTCCTTCCTACATCGTCTCTGTGTCCTCCTGCTCCTTTCCACAGATGTAGCCACTCTTAGGACTTTCCTGGGGGTCCTTTCAGTAATATTCAGCATATCTGTAGCTTTATTAGAAAGTGTGTTGTTGATTTTGTTTTTTTACACACAATGGTAACATACCGCGCATCCTATTTTGTATCTCTCTCTGACGTTGTGACCTATTGCTGTGTGATAAACCATCCCAAACTCAGTGTCTTAAAACAGCCACCTTTTATTATTTGTCACGATTCTGGGCTTGCCAGGGCTCGGTCGTGCATCTGCAGCCAGCTGCGGGTCGGCTCGGTGACCTGGCCGCCTTTGGCTGGCTCGCTCACGTGGCGGGGCCCGCCTGAGACGACTCCGCTCTGTTCCCCGGGGCCTTTCTTAGATCCAGGCCAGCCTGGCCACGGGCTCAAGGTAGCCGCAGAGAAGCAAGCAGGAAGCAGAGGGAGAAGTCCATTTCCCGGCTTCTGCGTGTGTCGGTCACTGTCCTATCAGTCAGAGCAAGTCACGTGCCTGAGCCCAGAGTCAGTGTGAGAGGCCACAGAGCGCGTGGATTCAGGGAGGTGTGACGACCTGGGGCACTGTGCACTGTCCAGCTGTCACGGGGTTGCAGGCAGACCCGTTTCCTTCGTGCAATGGACACACCGTGTCCTGTCACATGGGGTGTGGCGTAATTCATTTAATAGGCCCCCCAGGGAGGACGGTCCGGGTATGTCCTGTCCTTTGCTCTTAGCAGTAGGGCTGTACATAGCAGACATCCCTGGATGTACCTGTCAGTGCCGGAGGGCGCTTGTGTGTATGGGAGACGTTACTAAAACTGGGCTTTCTGGGTCAGATGGTCTCGGTACAAAATCATATTACAGACCTTGCTCAGTTGCCCTCTGCGGACACCCATACCGACGATCTCTTACTAGCACTGTCCCAACAGTGTCAGTGTTTCTGTCACTCTTTGGTAGGAAGGGGGATGACAGGCACCGCGAGTGCTGAGGGACCTGTGACTTACAAGAAGCAGGTACATGAGGGGACGACATTCACGGAGGTCCTGCTGAGACCAAGAGACGGAGAAGCTGGCTGTCTCTGCTGGGGGACAGAGGAGACGCTGAAGAACCGGCCCCTGCTTGGATGGGGGTTTGATTTGCCTCTTGGATCGCAGCCACAGCAGGAATGGTTTGAATAGACCTACATGCTTCTCGATTGACAAATCCCAGTTGTTGAGATTTGGGTTTTTGTTTTTGTTTTTGTTTTTTTGGTGTTGCTATCAAGTACTCCCTGGAATAGAATAGAAACTCTAAGCTTTTTCTTTCCCATCTGATCAAATCTCCGAGTGTCAGGTGTTTATCCCGCAAGGGCGAAGACTGAGAGGAAGGGGCAGTCACCTTGAGTGGCAGAGGCCACAGCTCTACCCGCCCCCCCGCCCCGCCCTTCCTCCGGGGGATTGGGGAGGCGGAGGCCTCCTGGGCACGGAGCTGGGCCAGCTTGGGGCCTCAGGGACTGTCTGTTTGGGGATGAAGCATGGCACCAGAGTGCCCTGCCGGGGCTGATTCCCTGTATTCTCAGTGACGGTCCCCAGGAGTGGGTCTGTGTTCGGCGTCAGGCTTTAGCTCTACGGAAGTTCCTGGGAGCTGGTTCCTGCAGCCTCACTTAAACCCTGAAAAGTGCCTGCGGGAAAGGTGGGACGAGCCCTGGGCACCCCTGCGTCCCTCCTCACTCCTGTCCTCTGAGAATCCTAGCAGGCGGAGCAGGAAAGGGACATAGGAATGGCTTGCTCAGCCCTGCAGCAAAAGGATGAAGTGGCTTGGCCGGGGTCACACCGCTGGTTGGGAGGGAAGCTGGGCGCCTTTACTGGAGGCTGATGTCCACATGCTGGGCGACAGGACAGGGAGACGGCCTGGGTTCAAAATCCCAGCTCCGGGACGGACTGGCTCTGCGACCTTTGGCGCATACTTCCTCTTGTGCCTGGTTCCCCATCCGTGAGATGGAGGTGCTAACAGGTCCCAGCGAGGTTGGGAGGACTAACGGGATTGTGTAGATGGCTTAGCCCACCGCACGGCATTTAGTAAGAGCCCGACATGGCTTGCTAGTAATAAATGTTGCACAACATTCTTATCTTCCTACTGGACTGCAGGCCTCCTGAGCACAGGGCTTGTGTCTCACAGAGCTTTCTGACCTCATTAGATCCAACATATCCGTTCTGGATAACAAGTTCTGAAATAACAAGTCCGAAACGAATGGCAGTAACAGGAATAGGAACTCACATCTATCCAGCACCTGCTTTGTACTCCATGCATGACATACATTATGTCTTAGCCTCACAGTAGCCAGGTGAGAAAACGAAGGCTCAGAGACGTTAAGTAACTTGCCCAGTGCCACACAGCTAGCCAGCAGCGGAGCTGGTATTAAGCCTGGGGCTGCCTGAGGCCAGAGCTCTGTCCTCCACGTTGTAATCCTGGGCTTTTGCATTCCGGAAAGTACACGCCTGGCCCCACCTTGCGGTCCTGCCTTGCCCCCTGCAGTGTGGAATGCCTGGGTGTGCCCTGCCTGGTGGTGTGAGCAGGCAAATGAGTGGGGGTGAGATACTCAGATTTAAGTCTTTCAAGAGACAGAATCCTAATGTAAGGGCCCCCTGTTTCCATGGGGCAGCTGGAAACTCTCAGGGCAAATCCCAGAGCTCACCAGTTTGCTACCCGCTTCTCAGGGATCACTTTTCTCTGTGGTCCCATGTCCAGTGTCGTGAGAATTGTTTTTTCATATATTCTGTCTTGTGTTTGTGGTTATTTTATACAGGAGGGTAAATTTGTTCCATCTTGGCTGAAAGCGAAAGTTCTATTTTTATCTTTTTATCCTCTTTTATTTCATACTTAATTCTTTAATCCAGCTGGAATTAATTTTCTCATATGCCTGAGGTGCCTTTTTTCCCCCTTGTACCTCATTGTCCTAGTGTGTAAGCAGACACACTATGGGCAGTAACTGCTGGTTGGTGACCTCTGTTTCTTTCGTCACTTGCGGACTCTGAATTCCTTGACAAGAGCAGCCAGCGCCATGGAGTGTTGGTCGGGCTGCCGAGCCCCTGCCTCGTGAGGACGGAGCCTTGCAGTCTCTGTATGATTTCTCTGGCTTGAGTTCATGGATGTTTTTCCGATCTTTGCCCTCCTGGTTGAGAGAGTGAGTGGTAGGGAAGTCACCTTTTTTGTAGGAGAGCAAAGAAAATGTAGTTTGCTTGGAAGATTCGTTGGAGCCTGAAAATGTTTAAAATTGCACAAATGGTTTTGCAACCACCATGCTAATTTCAAATTGGACTGTAAGCTCTTCGCTTAGAGTGCACAGCTCCTTCCAGACCTGAGGAGCTGATCCTTGCCTACCTGGCAGGAAACTCCCACCTATGGCCATCTTCTTCTCTCTGTCCTTCATGGTTCAGCTCTAACAAATTATTGGAGTTCCCCAAACAACTAGGCCATGCCATGCCTTTGCATATTCTGTTTCTGCTGCTTGAAAGACCAATCCCCACCTTTTCCATCTTGTAAACATGTACCTGTAGCCTTCTCGGTGAAGGCTTTGTCTCCTCCTCCACCACCCAGGACTCTACCATCTCCAGGAGAGCTGCAGCGTGTGGGAGTGGTGCCAAGGGAGTGCAACCCCCATGAGGGGAGGGACTGTGTCTCTGCATTCTGTGCAGAGCCTCTTCCTCTCAGCTGTACCTTTCCCAGGCCCACCTGGTTTTTCTGGTAGAGCTGGGCTCTCTGCACATCTTAGCTGTGAGACTCTGGCGTGTTCCCCCCGTATCAGGAGATCAAGAAACGAAAGTGTAAATCCTACAAAGCACTAAGGTGGTAGTTTTATACTTCTCTTTGTATGTAGTCCTTTGTTTAAATATTTCTGCAAGCCTGGGATGTAAAGCCAGTGAAACAGGAGAGGTGATGTCGGGGGGGTTCTCGCAAAGCCCTTGGTTGGGTTCTGTGGGATTCCTTCCAGACATGAGGGACCCTGGGAATGAGCATTGATTGGTAAGGTGTTCTCAGGTAGCATTGCCAACTTAAAGCCGGTTTGGTGGTGGGGAGATCTGGCTAGGATAACAGTTTGGCCGCTGTAACTAAGGTCAGAGTAACAGTGACTAAAGCAAGAGCAAGGTAGTTAATGTTTCTCGCTCGTGTGATAATTAATCATAAGCAGTCCAGGGCTCAGTGGCAGCTCTGGGGTGTTGGAGCCCAAGGCTCCTAATGTTGTGATGCTCTGGAATCCTCAGTAGATAGCTTCCATCTTGAAGACCAGAATGGATGCACCATTTTCCACCCGCCACAGACTCATTCCAGCTCATGGGGTAGGGTGAAGAGGAACTGGAGGGTAAGTTCGTTCCCCGGAAGGGCCCAGCAGAGCAGCTGCATACAGAACTTCTGCTCACATCACACTGGCCATAACTTAGTCATGTGACAGCCTCCATCTCCCAGGGAGCCTGGGCAGTAGTCTTTACGTTGGTAGCTGTGTGCACTGATAAAACCCAGGGACTCTAATAATAAAGGAAGAAGAGGAGAATGAATATCTGGGGACAACGGACAGATTGTGCCACAGGCAGGACCAGGCCTAACACAGGAGGGTATAGTCCAAGTGCCTTGGCCTATCATTGAATTAATTCACCATTTTTTGAGCACTGACTCTGTGCCAGATATTGTGCTCGGCTCTGAGGCTAAAAAGTAACACGCAAATTCTTCCTTCAGGCCTCTCATTACAGTCTTGAAGGGGCAGACGGATATGTAAACACCCAGGTTGGGGTGCTCGAGGTTCCTGGGGCACCTGGGGCTGGCTTGGGATAGGGCATGTGTGGGGGGCAATGAACAGCGCTTGAAAGATTAATAGGTCTTTATCAAGTAATGGTGAATGGTGTTCTTCAGCATTCCCAGGCTTCCCAAAGACATGGAGGAGGTTCACGGGGTCTATGCATGGAGAACTGCCTGTGGAAACTGCCAGGACCTGTTTTCCGTGGGGATGGGGCTGAGCAGGGAGAAGGGAACTGTTAGTCCCAGGTTCTGCTCCCCACTTGAGTCTCCATTGTTGTCCCCTCACTAGCCCACACCTTCTTCTCTGGCCACTTGGTCCAATGTGCTTTTGCCTTCACACTTTTCTTATGCTCTGCTGTTCCTTCAGCCTGGCTTGCCCTTCCTTGTCCTGTTTGCCAGTCCAGATCCTACTCATCCTGGGAGGTCTAGTCGAGAGGTGTGGCAGGCCAGGCCACAGCATTTCCCTCACTGAGAACTCATTAGCTCTCATCCAGTCTTGCTATGGTCATGGTATTGTTCCCCTTTCATAAATGGAGGCTGGTGCTTTAAGGGGGTAAGCGATGTGCCCCCGGTCCCACAGCTAGAAAGAGGTGGCAGGCAGCAGAGGGCCCAATCGGCTGTCCTTTCTGCTTATTGGCCTGGGGATTCTGCTCGGGACAGCCGTTTCCAGCTGCAGGGTCAGAGGAGCCCACGGCAGGGAGGTAATCAGAGTGGGGGGATTGGTGGAGGATAATGCGGAGAGAGGAATC
This sequence comes from Potos flavus, assembly GCA_028534135.1. Classification (NCBI taxonomy): domain Eukaryota; kingdom Metazoa; phylum Chordata; class Mammalia; order Carnivora; family Procyonidae; genus Potos; species Potos flavus. The sequence goes on along the minus strand of CM052896.1, from coordinate 115,784,134 downwards.
TTCAGTTCAGATGTACAGAGGGGCTTTCTTAGAATCGTCCCCCAAAACACAAGGCTAAATCCTAGGGCCACATTCACAGTGTGACAAACAGATTTATATCTACGGCTCTGAATCTCATGTTATTTTGTTTTTTGGATGTTTAAAATTATACAGAAAAGAAAATAAATATATGCTAATAGGCTCACCACTCAGAAATAGCCATCATTAATGTCCCAAGATATAAACTTTCAGTTTTTAAAGAAGAGTCACAGTTTTTCCTAAAAGTAATATAAAATAATTTTGCTCAATAAAAATAATTCAAACCACAAAGATGAGAGTGAAAAAATTATCCCAACTCCTATCATTCAGAAATTTTTATTACTTATTCTTAAGTGATATTCATTCTAGACATCTTTTTAGGGAAACAGACAGAATGACGATAAACAGGCATACTTTTATAAATGGTGATCACATTCCCGTCCGAATCACATTCCTGTCCAATATCATAGCCATTAGCCATGGGTAGCTGCTGACCACTTGAAATGTGGCTGGTTTGAATTGAGATGTCATGTGCAAAGTACACAGTACATTGGGAAAACTTTTTTTTTTTAAGTCAACTGTATGCCCAGCATGGGGCTCGAACTCACGACCCCGAGATCAAGAGTCACATACTCTCCTGACTGAGCCAGACAGGCGCCCCTAGACTTGGAAAACTTAATACAAAAAGGAATATAAAACATGTTGATAATAAAAAATATGGATTGCTTATTCAACTAACAGTATTTTGGATATATTGAGTTAAATAAAAGATATTATCAAAATTAATTTCACTTGTTTCTTTTTCCTTTTTTAACATAGCTCCTGCAACTTTTAAAATAATATGTGGCTTGCATCCATATCTGTTGGGCAGCAGCTGTTTAAAAAATAAAGTATTAATAAGTACTGATGGGAAGAAGGAAAAAGTGAATCTAAGGGAATTGTTGAGCTCTAGATAAATGTTTCACCGTGTGGCATTGTTTCCTGAAAGAGTGCAGTAAAGTTGATTGGAGTCATGTTTTTTCTTTAAGCCTGTATTGCCATGTTTTGAAAGATGGTGCTCCAAAGCGCTTCCCAGTTTGACACATTGTCATTTTTGCATCCTGTTGGTTTATAGCAAGCAGTCCTGTTCCGCTCAGTCACTAATTCCTGTAGGCATTTAGTATTCTTTCTGTAAATGATCAGGCCTTTGCCCGCTCATCCTTCATCCCTGAGCCCTGGATTTCTTTCTTAGCTGCATTTTATTCTCAGGAAGGGCTCTTGTTTCTGGGAAGGGGCTGCTTGCTGCTCTTGCACCTGACCGGTGTTGCGGCCAGCTCCAGGCCCCTTGGCTTACGCTATGTGTTCCCTGTGCCTTCTGCAGACATCGTTTCGTTGTCCTCTGGTGTAGGACGCTACTGTGGGTCTGGCCTGATCTTCCCCTCATCTTGTAGGCAATTTGCTTTTCCTTCCTGCTTGTCCTTTGGACAACTGAGAGAATTCTTGAGTTCAATAGCTTAACTCAGCCCTGGTTTGCTGTGGCTAGGCCCATCCCAGCCGGGTCTCACATCTAAGAGACTATTTTGGGCTTCCCAGTACACAGTACAGAGACACTGCTTTACAGAGAACTTTAGATTTGGCAGATTTGGGTCACTGACCAGAGGACTGGGAAGGCTCTCCTTATAGCTCGCAGCCTTCAGTGGACCTACCACTCAGAATCTCAGTGGGTGCTCCGTGACTCTTTCTGGAGTTAATTTTAGATTACCTAAATAATAGGCAAATCTGTTCTCCTTTCTGGGACCGCAATGTTAAAGATAAAACTAAAGTCCATTTTGGCCCCTAACTCCAGTTGGGGTCCCCCCCACTCTGCAGCCCAGTGGTAGCTACAATCATGGATTTGAGGTATATCCTTCCAGACCTTTTACACTGTGCTTATATTAATACAATTAAGTCCTGTCCCATCACAGAAGAAATAGGTCGTGCTCAGGCTGGTATATGAATTGTTCTGGGTTTATTCAGAACGTCTAGATGTGCGGATTCCCAAGAGCTACTTCTGGAGTGAGCTCTTCATTCTAATTAACAAGCCAACACGGACAGTAACGAAATTGTAACTCTAAGTAGAGTACTCCTCGGAGTAAAACCTTCGTCGAGACATTCCTAGTTGTCAGTGTCTGTACAGCTTCGAGTTTTAGGCAGAAACAGACCGCGTGCATTCAGGTCATTTTTGATACAAACTCGTTTTAAGAATCTGACTGTACAAGACATTATTCCAGCTCACATCCATGTGTGAGACCACAGAACACAAAAGAGCTAGATTTCACTGCGTCAGTCTTAGAAAATACATAGCATTGTTTTATACAGATCATGCTGAAAAATAGCGTAAGACGGCTGTTTTCCTACTGAACTTGTCCTCTCCCCATGTTAATATATATCTAGTCTTTCTAGATTCAATAAATGTGTGACAAAGGAATGAGCTACCCCCTGTCTGCATACAAATTCTGGAACATTCTTATTTATGAGCAGAATTCACTGTAAGCTGGTGCCCACTTGGACTCCCTCTAAGGCTATGAAGTTCCAGAAGGGCCTTGCTGAGGGCACGGAGCAAGGGTGTGGTAGTCCCAAAGTCCTTGGGGGGGCTTCCCAGCACGCAGCCCATTCCCGGCTCCCATTTAGCTTCCCACTTTGTTCTTTGTAGATGACATGGCAGAGCTCCTGCTCGGGGAGTCGAAGCTGGAGCAGTCCCTGAAGGAGCACCCCCTGCGGCAGGGGGCCAGTCCCCGAGGCCCCAGGCCCCAGCTGACCGAGGTCCGCAAGCATCTGACCGCTGCCCTGGACCGCGGGAACCTAAAGGTACTGTGGGTCTCTGAGCTGAGGGGGCAGTGGGTGATGCTTGTTG
>CM052896.1:115585592-115780744 GCA_028534135.1 Potos flavus | reverse complement strand
TCTTAAGCAGGCTCCATGCCCAGTGAAGAGCCTGATGTGGGATTTGAACTCCCAAGTCTGAGATCATGACCTGAGCCGAAATCTAGAGTTGGCCGCCCAACTGACTGAGCCACCAAGGTGCCCCGAGTAATGCTGCTGTGAATGTGCATTCACAATATCTCTTCCAGATCTTGCTTTCAGTTCTTTGGGGCATACGCCCAAAAGTGGAATTGCTGAATCATGTGGTAATTCTGTGCTTAATTTTTTAAGGACCCTCCATACTATTTTCCATAGCAGCTGTACTGTTTTATATTCTCACCAACACTGAGTTCTACTTTGACCACATCCTTGCCAGCATTTTTTATTTTCTGTTCTGTGGTATTGTTTTGGTTTTGGATAGTAGCCATCCTAATAGTTTTGAGGTGATATCTCATTGTTGTTTTGATTTGCATTTCCCTGATGATCAGGGATGTTGAGCATCTTTTTGTGTGCTTATTGGCCATTTGTATGTCTTCTTCAAAGAAAAGTCTATTCAAGTGCTTTGCCCATTTTTTATTTGGGTTGGTTTTTTTTTTTTGCTGTTGTTCAGTTTTATCTCTTTGCTTTTAACCTTGATGATCTCTTTCCTTTTTCTTCGCTTCCCATCTCAGAACCCTCCAGGGCTACCTCTTTGGGCTTTATTCTCATGTTTGCGTACAATCCTCCCCCGCCCCCAGAGAAGCCATGTTTTCCTTAACTTACCTTTTGTATCTGTTTTGGAAGCTTGTGCCTGTTCCCAAATTGCCATGTGACCCCAAAGAGGCCACTTCCCTCTCTGGGGCTTAGTTTCTGTTGGTTTGAATAGGGCGGGCTGTTGGAGGAGTGAGCTTGGACCCTCTCAGCTCGTAGATATTCCAAGCCTGTGAGCTTTCATTCGGAGATGTCCTTCCTCCTTGTCATCTGGTCACCTTCTTGGCCCTGGAGCATTTGGGGGCCTAGGCAGCATTTGTATAAGTGAGTGTTAGTGTTTGTCAGTTACGTGGCTGCAGGCTTCTGGAAATGCGGGCAGAAAGCCTCCTTTCTAAAAGGACTTTTTGTATGTCTGTCTCCACTGGACACATCTCCAGGCCCCTCAGTCTGGCTTGAGAGCATCGGTTAATTTTTTTTATTGTATTTTTTTAAGATTTTATTTATTTATTTTAGAGATAGAGAGAGTGAGCGGGGGTGGAGGGAGGAGCAGAAGGAGAGGGAGGGACAAGCAGACTCTATGCTGAGCACAGAGCCTGACGCAGAGCTCGATCCCACAACCCCAAGATCATGACCTGAGCCGAAATCAAGAGTCGGACGCTTAACCCAGGCGCCCCGCGCATCACTTGAATATAGGAAGCCAAGTTTACTAAGCACTTGGTAAGTTTAAGTACATTTAAAGGCGTTTGGGCCTTTAGAAACACATGTTCTTTCTTTACCTGTTTCTTTCAAAGGGCCATGCCACACTCAGTTTGTGATACTCGTCGGTCCTCATCAGCGAGAAAGGGTAGAGGGCCAGTGGACATGTGGGCTGTGCTTCCCAGTGACAGCCATCAGACTCAAGCATCCCTTCAAGAGGCGAGAGGGTGTGGCTGTGTGCTAGGGGAGAAAGGTTGAGGACCATGCTCCAGGCCTGACATCCAGCTAGTTTCTTTCCCCCTTCCAGATCGCTGGCTTCATTGTGAAAATTAACCTTCTAGTTTACCGGGTGCTGATGGTTTTTGCTCTCCACCCAGTGTAGTAAGAACATGGAATTTCAAGTTAGAATTCCTGAGTTTGTGTTCCAGTTCTAGATTTATAAGCCGTGTGATTCAGCGAAGTTGCTTACCCTCTCTGAGCTTCACGTTTCTCATCCATAAGCATAGTTAGCTCAGGGTTGTCTTGAGGCTCAGATGTGGAAGCTCTTTCACAATTATGCAGCACCAGAGACATGTCATTTACTGAGATTTTATTGGTTCTACCCAGAGAGATTTTTCTCCTATGCCCGTTTTTTAGCTTCCTCTAGCCTATAAAGAATGTTCCAAAGTCGCCCAGCTTTTGCACGGGTGTGTCGCCCGAATAGCTGGCCAGTGTGAAACTTGTTCTCTTCTTGACCTAAATCAGTGCGTCTCCTGGTGGGGCGCTTGCTCAAGCCCAGTGCAGACTAGGTGCCCACAAAATACACATGGACTGAGGCAGAAAGGATGTGGGCAAGGTAGCAGTGTAGTGGGGCAGAAGGAGCCTGGCCTGGGAGTCAGGAGACCTGCTTCCGAGTCAAGTCAAGAAAACCATGTTTCTCATGGTCACGGCAGCACAGACACTGTGCTGGGGCCGGTCCCCCTCGCCGCCTCCCTCCCCCGTAACAGGTGGCCTCTGTGTGGGGTCGCCGACTACACTCACTCGGCAAGGCTCTCCCAGTGTGTCCACACTGTGCCTTTGCACTTGGAATTTTGTTCAGCCTCCTGCATCTTTTCCATCCGGCCTTATAGTTTACTTTTCTTTAAAAAAAAAAAAAGAGAGAGACTTAAAAATTTTTTTCAAGTTGGGTTAAACATCTTTTTCTTTTGGTAAAATATTATCTAATGCAAGCTTTGCCATCATAACCATCTTTAAGTGTACAGTTCAGTGGCATTAAGTACACCCACACCGCTGGGCAGCCTGGCCACTGTCCATCCCCAGATCGAAGCTCTGTCCCTGGTCAGCACTAACTGCTGCTCCCCTCCCCCTTCCGTTTGCCTCTAAGCCAGTGGTCCCGGTGCTGGAGGACTTATGGTAGGAAGGAAGATGCAGCCTTGTCTGCCAGGAAGCCTTTTCTCTGGGTGGAGAACCCCTGCGGTGGGTCTTTTTTTCATAACTCTTTTTCTCTTTTCTTAAGTCTGCTTTGATTTCTCTGTTTGCAAATACAGTTCTAATTTCTTGCATTCTAATTTCTCTCTCTCTTTCTCTCTCTCTCTCTCTTACACCACTCAAAACCCCCCTTTTTTTGTTCCTTTCAGGGCGCCTGGCTGGCTTAGTAGAGCATGCCACTCTTAATCTCGGGGTCACGAGTTCAAGCCCCACGTTGGGTGTGGAACCTACTTAAAAAATAATAATAAAATTTAATTTAATTTAATTTAAAAAACCTCTTTTGCTCCCTTCATTCCCTTTGCGCATTTTACCATTTCTCCAATGCTGCCTGTTGCCCCTGCCCCCTTTCAAGAAATACCTTATGATTTCATATAGGTGGAGTCTAAAAAAAACCAAACAAATGAATAAACAGACAAACAAAAAGCAGAAACAGACCCATAAATACAGAGAACAAAGTGATGGTTGCCAGAGGGGAGGGGGGTTGGGGGCAGGGCACAATAGGAGAAAGGGAGCAGGAAATACAGTTATGGAATGAACAAGTCCTGGGAGTAAAAAGTGCAGCATAGAGAATATGGTCGGTGGTATCATAACAGCCTTCTATGGTGACAGATGGGAGCTACACTTGCGGCGAGCACAGCCTCGCCTACGGAGTTGTCCAATCACTGTGTCGTACACCTGAAAAGTATGTAACGTGTGTCAGCTACACTCAAAGAGAAAAGAAAGAAAGAAAGAAAGAAATGCCCGGAAGCTGGCGGTCCTGGCGGACAGCTGCTTTGCCCTGCTGGCTGGTTACCTGCCATTGCCCATCACGGTTACAGGGTGCAGAGCAGTGCAGCTTCCTGGCGTGCTCCTGTAAGCGGGAAAATCTAGGCTTGCGGAGCTTGGGTTCCAGGGAACAGGCCTACGAGAGGGTGAGAAATCTGTTTCCTAATATAGCAGGCTGGGCTGTCTCCTCTTTTCCTGCTGATGAGTGCTGGCCAGGGAGAAGGGCAGAGGATGAGGCTGGGGGATGTGGACTAGGGAAGCCAACCTCTCCTGCCTGGAGAGGAACGAGGACCCATCAGAGGACTGCTAGAGCTTGCAGCCTCTGGGAGGGGGGACCAGGGCTCAGTCACCTTAACGAGCAAGAATGGCTCAATGGGAAAAGTTCACCCCTGGAAAGAAAACAAGTCCTGGCTTTTGCACCAATTTAGAAAACCTCTCCCTTTGGGTTATTTGCGTTACAGTCTTGTGGCACACCCCCAGCGCAGCGGGCAGAACGCACCAGGATGTCCTTTTTTGAGACAGGTGTTTGTATGTTTTGTTCATAAAGTGTCCCTTCCATTCTTGGCCCAGCACAGCCAAGGATGGGGGCCTGCAGGGAGCCTCAGTGTTCTGTTCCGTTTTGTTTTACAGCAGCTTTCTTGCAGTAGAGTTGACATGTGGTATAATTCACCCATTTAGAATGTATGGTTCAGTGGGTTCTAGTACAGTCACAGACTCGTGCAATCCTTACCCTATTTTAGAGCGTTTTCATCACCCCCAAAATAAACCCGTACCCATTAGCAGTCACCTGCCATCCCCACCCCACCCCCCCCAGCCCTAGGCAAACATACTAATCTACCTTCTGCCTCCATAGCTTTGACTGCTCGGGCCATTTCATGTCAATGGAAGCATACGACATGTTGCCTTTTGTGATCGGCGTTTTCACCTGCCATGGTGTTTCCAGGGGTCACCCCTGTTGTAAGTGTGGGGCAGTGTTTGCTCCCGCACTGTGGCTGAGTCACAGTCCCCTGCGAGCCAGACCACATTTTCCTTATCCATTCCTGTCAGTGGGCATTCGGGACGTTGCCCCACCCGGGGCCGTGGTGAACAGTTCCGCCGTGAACCTTCGTGTACGCGATTTCGTGTGGAGAGCCCCAAGGCTCTGCGGCAGCAGGTGGCGGGTCCCCGAGGGAGCATTACTCATAGCATTGTAGGAAACTGTTTTTCTCTCTCCTTTTCCTTCTAGTCAGAGTTCCTACAAGAATCCAATCTGATCATGGCCAAGTTGAATTATGTGGAAGGAGATTATAAGGAGGCTCTCAACATCTATGCCCGGGTGGGCCTCGATGACCTGCCGCTGACAGCCGTCCCTCCCTACAGGCTGCGCATGATTGCGGAAGCCTACGCCACCAAAGGTGAGCCCACGCCTTCCCTCCCGGGAGGCTGTCCCCCGGGGCCACGCTGCGTGGAGCCCACAGGCCGACCCCCGTGCCCTGGGTCAGCACCTCCCAGCAAGGCTTCGGGGTTGGCCCCACCGGGCATCGCATGGTGTGGGCCCCGCCGCACATTGTTCCCTCAGACCCTCAGTTCCTTAGCAAAAGTTCCAGTAAAGGGTCCTGATAATTAATATGCAAATATGAAAGCAGGGATTTTTTTTTTTTGGATAATTAAGATACTGCCCAGAATAGGCCGGGCTTCTTGTCATATGGCCCCCTGGCCGTGTGGCTGACCGGTGTTATTCATTAATGCTGCCTGTGGGCTGATTTAATGAAGGCCGATTGGTCCCTGCGAGCGGCAGTCACTGTAACAGCCGGTGGTGATCTGGTGTTCAGCTGTGTGCCTGGGGCTCCGGGGCTGGAAGGAAGTGTAAACGTCAGCCCGGTTGCCCAGAAGGAGCTTTGTGAGAGGATGCAGTCCCACGGAGAGGAAGATGACAGATGCAGGACACACACATTGTTTGACCTTTTCAAGCTGCCACTACCTCATCTGTGAAATGGGTATAATCACATTCACTTCATAGATTGATTCTAAGGATTCAGTCAAATAATGTATGTAAAGCACTGAGCATAGTACCTGGCGCATACTAAATGCTTATCAAATGATATTTTAAAATATCAGCCCCAAACAAGGCAGCAGATGGTAAAAGTCAGGCATGGCTAACAGCTTTTGAGAGACAAGAGAGGTCACGCGGGCTGGCAGGGCCAGAAAGGCTTCCTGGATGCGGAGGAGGATTTGAATTTGAATTTGAAAGTCCACCTCAATAAAGGGAGCGTCTGCAGCAGCTCCTCTCCCTCCTGCCACCTACTGTCCAAACCATGCATTGTGCCTGACTGTGGCTGGCACGGAGGCGAGGGCCCTGGGCTCTCGTGTGCTGTGGGCTGTCTGACTGGGTAGTCCTGCGCAACGGTGAACAAAGACCCAGCCTGAGGCACGCTTCAGAGCTTTGTGTCAGGGGTGACAGATTCAGCCAGTTCCCTGGGGAACCTCGAGTACTGCCAGGTTTGTCTAATTAATCTTCTGAACCTCCCCGCGGGCCGGGGAAGGACGCTGTCACTCTTGGCCAGGTGCGCCGGCGCTTTGGCAGGCACCATCCTGTGAGGCTGTTGGAGGGGGTCCTGGGGGCGCCACGGGCTGTGCTGGGCTGTGTGCCACCTTCCTGGTCCCTGCTTTGTCACCTCCCGTGCCTTGGGCTTGTGGGAGTTTGTGTGTGATTTGGGGCCAGAAATGATATCCTGCAAGGACAGCAAAACTTCATCGGGCAGTTGCCGGTCACGGGCTCTGTGGGCTGTCGCCAGGGTGTCTTGTTGGTTGCAGAGGTGGGTGACTCTGGGGCCTGCTTGGCAGCAAGAGCTTGGGCCCTCACATCGGCCCTAAGATGGACTGGCGCCGGCCGCCCTCTGCAGGCCGCACCGCCCGCTCCCCCTCGTGGCTGCAGGTGGGCGAGGAGGCCGGGAGATGTGGTCCAGGGGGCTGGGCCCGAGTCATACGTGGCTAGCAGTGGGCCCCCAGCTGTGGTGCTGAGGCACTTGGGACACACTGGCTGGCTCCTGGGAGGCTTGGCCCTGGCTGGCTTCCGCGGGCCCGTTCAGCATCTCACACACGTACGGCAGAGGGAAGGGTCGCTTGTGCCCTAGGAAGGGGCCCACAGCCCAGGGGGGCCCCAGCGCCGAGAGCCGGCGCTGGCCAGGGGAGAGGCAGCGTGGAGTGGTGGTTCCAAGCACCAGAGCTTAGCCGTCTGCCTGCTCCAGCGCCCACCGCTGTCCCGTACTGACTCTGTGCCTCGGTTTCTCTGTCCAGCTCTCCTTGGGTTGTGCTGCGGATTCCACAAGCTCCTACGTATCGAAGGCCTGGGACATAATGAACATGATCTAAATATTAGCGTAAAAGCTGAGTGTTTGATGGGGGCACCACAAGAAGTGACTTACAGTAACCGAAAAATTGTCCCTTTAATTTGTGGAGATGCCCAAAGACAGGCCAGCTCTCTGAGGGGTTCAAGAGGCTCTTAGTGCTAACTCTGTGTAGCAGCACTCTTTGGTTCCTCTTTCTTCTTCAAGGTCCTTGAGAACTTTCCAGGAGAGACTGTGCACAAATACTCGGTGAATGCTCGCGTACTCCGTCGTGAGCCACGAGCCTGCCAGCACCCGAGGGAGGGTTGGTGTCGTCAGCTCAGCGTTTCCAGCACTTTTGAATTAGCTGCTGATGTTGCCAAATTGAGACCATCCTGTTAAAAATGTGGCTTCCTGGCTTCTTCAGGAAGAAGGGAAGGGCTGTCCCCTCAGGCGCCCCGGGCAGGCCCCGGGCTGGAGCTGAGCGCAGCTGCCCCCGGGATGGGCGTCCAGCGCACACCCCTCCCCCGGCTGCCACGGTCTCCCGAGGTCTGACCGGACCAGGGCTTTCCGCCAGAGCCTGTGAGTATTACTCCCACATCTGCACTTCCAGCCGTGGCTGCGAGCTCTTCCCCTGGCCAGGTAATGGTAGCCTTGGCTTCTTGGGAGTCCGCAGCCCACGTCATTCAGTTATCAGTTAGGGCTTTCCCGTCTCTGAAATCCTCCAAACCTGTAATTTACAGACAAGGGAGATGAGACCGGGCGAGGTTACTGGAATGCCCGCTAGGTGCCCTTTGTTTGGGTATCTCAGCCGTCTTCACCACCACCCTAGGAGGTGGCTTCTATTATTCTTCCCATTTTACAGATGAGAAAACTGAGGCACAGGGAGATTAGATAAGCTGCCCAGGGTCCTGAAGCCAGGAAGTGGCAGGACTCGAGGCAGAGCCCACGCTCTCCTAGTGAGAGGCATAAGGGGCCTCCGTCTAAAGCCCATGTTCTTAACCATTCTGCTCTGTTGGCATGTGGATCAGAGCATGCTTGGGTCAGGTGAGGTTTCTTCATGTAGAAAACATTCAGATCACTAGAGGATACTCTTGATTTGCACATAGTCCCCTCTTGGCAGCCTCACCTTTGTCGTTCCTCCACTGTAATTCCTGCTCGTTGCCCAGATTTCTTCCTGTAAATTCTGTGCCTCCAGCTCACACGTCCTGTCTTCTCTGATGGCCTCTGGGAATCACCCGTTCAGAGTTGACCATATTCACTGCTGTCTTTGCTCAGTAAGTGACTTGAGAATCGTACTAGCATCAGTTGTCCCGGTATCAGGCGTCCCTGCCAGTCTGTGACTTCCTCTGAAGGAGGAGCTGTTTGTTTTGTTTGTTTGCCATCCTCACAGCTCCGCACAGGACTTGCCATGTAATCGGTGCTCAGTTATCAATGTGGAATTTGTACAAGTTCCCTTGCTGGCGTTTTTACTGAGATGCCCGTCATGTCATTCAGGTGATCCAGGCGCCTTTGCTCCTAGCCTGGGATCGTGAGACGCGTTTTCTCGGTAGGTGACATACTGGATATATTTCAATGATTCAGAGTCCTTCCCTGCTGATTATGGGCAATACCTCTGCGAGTGTGCTGACGTCACACCATAACAGAGCCTGACGTGGATCTCTTCCTGAAAGATTGTACATTTCAGTTCATTTCCATGATCGGGGACTTCCACAGCAGATCTCAGCTTGCCCCACTGTCCCCCCAGCTCCTTCCTTCCGTCTCGTAAACCTAAGCAGACAAACAGAGAGTGGGAATCGAGGAAATGGAGAAACTCTTTAGCTTCTGGTAGTTCTGATTTAATCAAGTGAGTAGACATCTTTGCTCTGGGATACAGATTGAAGTAGCAAATGAAATCTCCAGGACACCAAGTGGCCACAGATGTTCTTTTCACAAGTGGGAAGGCTGGGGAATAGTGGACACATGGCCACCATCTATTTTGGGACTTAGATCTGCTGGACACGGGATGACTTTCCCCTGATAGGCCAGTGGGAGCTGGAAGTGGCTTGCCTTCCCAGATACGACCTGTATAAACAGCCTTGGTATGCACGCTATTGTCTCAGAGGGACGGAAAACTCACTGGCTCCAGTATGAAGGAGTCTTGGAACCGACCGGCAGCTCACAGCTGGTGGGGCAGCTGTGTTCTTGGAGGTTCCTGTTTCTCCCCATCCGCTAGGGTGTTGTCCTCGTCGGCGTGATTGAAGCCGGCATGCTGGCTTGCCGCAGCTCATGGCAGGGGGGAAAGAGGGAGATGTCTAAGGTGAGCAGAAGTCGCGCACGTCGGTTCTGCTGACAGCCCACTGGGGAGAGGTTGCTCTAGCACCATAGCCACCAGGGGCCTGGGAAAAAGAAGACTGAGGGCTCACGTAAGCCTCTGATTAGACACATCCAGTAGAGCTTGGTCTCAGCCAGCCTGCGTCTGTAGAAGGGGCAGGGAGAAGGAAGTAGCCTGCACTCAGGTGAATGAAAGGGGTCGTGGAGGACCTGAGGCTCCGATGCCCAAGAGGAGGGAAATTATGAACCTGGAACCAGTGGCGTGGTATTAAGCTTCCTTTCTAGATCGCACGGTAGCAAGCAGAGAAGGACTGATGGCAGAGGGTCAGTGGGGCCTTCTGAATCATCCCTCATACGAACATTTTCTTTTTCCACTGGGGGACACTGTGCCAGAGAGGCTAAGGGACTTGCCTGATGACACCCACGAAGCAGGAGGCAGGGCCAGGAGGAGGTAGGAAACCTTCCTGTCAAACTGCGTGACCTCTGTACCCAGGTGGAGAAGGCGGCACGGTGCTGGGGAGCTCTCTGGAGCCTCCCATTTTCTCTCTTCCTCCTTCGCTCCCGGGTTTGAAATGGCGCCTTTGATGCATTGGTTAAGAGCTTGGGGTTTTGGAGCCAGACTGCCCAGGTTTGATCTCTAGCTTTGTCACTTATTAGCTATAAGATCTTGGGCAAGTTACTTTCACCTCCCTGAGCTCAGGTTTTTCATCTATAAAACAGAGGTAATAGTGGTATCTACATTATAGAGTGATTGTAGGGAATGAGGGAGTACGGGTAAAGATCTTAGCACAATGCCTGGCGGATCAACCAAATTTAGCTCCTTTTGTTCTTGAGTGTGACCCCCAATGGATAGACCTCCTTGGGAGCCCCAGGTAACATCCAGTTCTAGGGAAGAGGGGAGAGTCGCCTTAGTATATTTGGCAGAGGGTGTGGTCCCAGGAGTGGAGCCGGGCATGGTACGTTTAGAGGGAATTCTTCAGAGGCAGATCAAGTGAAGATCTGAGGTCCAGAGTGCCACTGGGGGAGGAAGCGGCGCGTGGACGGTATTGGCGGCAGTACCCAGCAGCCAGAGGCAGATGGAGAGGTTTGCTCAAGGGTGGGGCCCAAGACCCACTCCCTCTGCGCTTCTCCAGTCCTGCCCGAGGCTGGCCCAGAAGGTTAGAGGTCTTTGGAATTGGGCTCAGGTTAATGTTTTTATCACGAAAGGCCATTCACATTGAAATGGATCGGTTGATTCAAGTGGTCCTTTAAGAGGCGAGAACCATTCACGCAGTTCTCAGACAGCTGTCTTCCTAAGGAACATGCTAAATACACTGGCTCATAAGAGGAGAGCCAAGGAGGAGAGACCATCTCTTGGTTGGACTCCCCTTCCTGGCCGGAGGCTGGGGGCCGATCCCTAAAGACCTCCCCTTCTTTAGAGTCTGCAGAGCTCAAGGACCTCTTGCTCTTCCCAGAAGTGCAGGTGCGATGAAGGATAGCATTTGGATTACATAATGACCTCCCCTTGGAAAATGTCACAGCTTCTTTTGCCTGCCTCGTGTAAAGCTGACCCTGGGGCTCTCTGGACTGCCCTCTGTGTGGTTCTGAGCATCCTGTCTCAGGACACGGTGTCAGGGAAGGAATGAAGGCCCCTGCCTTCTGCAGTGGGCAGGGTGAAGGGGCAGGGGAACTCACAAGGGAGGCTTTTCAGAGGTGCTGCCTTTCCCCCAAAGCTGATAAGCACTAGTCTTTAAAGAGCCCAGCTCCAAGAGGTTTGGATCCCAGCCTTGCTCTCCCCAGCTTGAAACTGGGTGTCTTCACACACTCATGGACTTCAGCTTAGCATAAGCACTTAGACCGGGAGACTTAGCACGTTCACCGACAGATGTTTTCGGAAGATGCTCCTGGGGCTTGCTCGCTGCCTGCGGGGGGCCTCCCACCAGAGCAAGCCTCAGATACATCAGCACAAGGGACGCAGTCCATCGATGAGGGGCTTTAATCAGGCGTCGCCCGTGTGTTTGTTCCCCAGCCCTGCCCGGTCCTGGGCATCTGGGTGCCAGGGAAAAAGGCTTGGAACAAGTTGAGTTGGAAATTCTTCAGATCGTGGGTGGTTATGACTTAAGAACTGTCGTCCTCCCAAAAGGCTTTCACGCATGTAGACCACAGAGGAAGCATCTCTCTCTGATCCGGGGTTCCCTCCATGAAGTAGAAAAGAAAAGAGAATGAAGGCGTATCTGCTCTTTCTCTTCAGGGGCTGATTCTAACAGTCCTGTGCGTCAAGGTGAGGCCAGACCCCCGATGCAGAGACTGGAGGGATGCGTTTCCTACGAGGATGCTTGACTTTCCTGCTTCAAAGCTTAATTTTCCATCCTGGAATATTGGTCCCCAGGAGCAGCCCCAGTTTGCCCCAGGGAAGTGGAAACGTATTTATTGGGGGGTGCGCGGGCTGTCACTGATGTAGGTTCCGTCCGTGGACAGGTTGGTATACTGGTCCCAGGGGAGCCTGGGTGTGGAGGGCTGGCGGCAGGCTGGTCAGCTCTGCCAGTGCTAAAGGCATCTGGGGGTTGCACTCACATATAGGGCCCCCCATAGGGCTCTCCAGGCTGGGGAGCAGGGGTGGGGGGTGTCTTCCGAGCCAGTCGGCCCCTTTGTTCAGCTTCAGGCACAGACATGATGACCAGGGCTTAGCTCTCGAGCTGGCCCGCACACACGGGCAGAAGCTGCGGGGCGGGACGACGAGGCGTGGCTGAGAGGGAGTGAGGCCGCTTATGTGCCTGGTGGGAGAGGGTGTCACCAGAGAGATGTGACGGTTGCGGGGGACCCCGGAGTAGGGAGGGGACGGCCCAGGGGCACGGTGTCCACGTCATCTGGCCTGCCCAGCCCCAGCCAGCTGCTCAGCCCTGGCGGTACAGGAGTGTGTCAGCTCACAGAGAGGATCGGGGCGGCAGTGCGGACCCAGGTCCATCCTGCAGGGCTTTCTGGGCGGTGGCGGCGGAGCCCCTGCCCTGGGGATGTGCGGGGGTGGGGGGGGCAGTGTATGGAGAGTTGAGGTCCCGAGCCAAGCTGAAGACCCATTTTGAAGTTCTGTCCAGTTCTGTGGGTTAGGGCCCTTTGTGTTGTGGTGAAAGAAAACCCCACCCGGTCTGACTTCAGTGGCAGCTGGATTCAGGGCTCAAAGATGGATTCTTTCTCCCCTTTCCTCGGCTTACTGTGTTCTACGTCGGTTCCCATTTCAGGCTCCAGGTGGTTGGCTGGAGCAGCCCCAGACTCTCGTTTCTCTGAACCTGGGCTACATCCTCACTGTGCCTCAGACTCTCGTTTCTCTGAACCTGGGCTACATCCTCACTGTGCCTCAGTGGCCCTGGTGGGTCCCATTCCCACCCGTGACCTAGGTCCAGTGGCCAGCCTCATGCCCCGGGACTGGCTTCGGTGTGGCAGGAAGGCTGTGACGCAGGGGAGTGGTCCCACCGGCGCAGTCAGAGGGAGGGTCCACGACGGATGTCCACAGCACGGCTCTTCTGAATAGGAGCCCTCTGGTCAAAGCGGCCCAGGGCCCTGTGTGCCCTTCTGTCCTTGCAGGGAGAAAGAGAAGGGACAGTTGGGGAGGAGCCCGGCGACTGCTCTGTGACGGAGTCACCGTGGCCTGGGGATGCCTGACCAGACCACATCAGGTGGGTCCGCGCTGAAGGGATGGGGTTTTTGGAGAAGAGTCGTCTCCAGCGCTGGAGGGCCCTTGGGGGAAGGAGGACTGCCCAGCTCTGGCCTTGGGGATGGGGCGGAGCTGGGCAGTGGAGACTGTACCAAGTCCAACCTTAGCCCTGTACCTGGAAGTCTTTCTAATAGCGACGGCCATCTCCGGGCTCGGCCGCCCTAGGGTGGGGGTTCCAGGGGATCAGCGTTGATCCCGCCCTGCCCAGAGCCACGTGTGGTGCTTGCTGATCGACCTGTGTGGCGGTGCCTCGTTCTGGCAACAGTCCCGTGCCTGGCGATTAGCATTCCCTGGGAGGAGCTGAGAGGCTGAATTTCAGAGGTGGGGTGGGACTCACACCCAGGCCCGTGGACTCCGGAATCCCTGCTCTGTCTGCTTTATTAAGCTGCCTTTCAGCTGAGCATAAACTCTCATTTGGAGTGGGGATGCTGTCGACAAGGGTCTGGTGTCAGATAACCTGTGAGCCCTTGTTTCTGTTCTGTGATTCTTAAGCCATTTGATCTAAGTCTCACTTAGAGATCTGAGTCTCACTTTTCTTATCTGCCAAATGGGGATAATACTACTCAGATGAGAGTACTGAGAAGTTGAATAAGACAAAATGGGAAAATGCTTTGAAATCTATAAATCTGAGGTCAACAGCAGGGGATTTGTGTAGTCTGTCCTCACGTACGCCTGCATTTGGGAGCAGCCGGTGGCTGTGATGGTCTCACTCCCCCCACGGTCCCCACCCCCCAGAATCCTGTCTAGCATGCTCCTTTTCTTGGGCAGCCCGTGGGGCTTCTAGCTGTCGCTGGGGTTGATCGCGTGCCCCTTCCCCTATAATTTTATCTTATTGTTCTTCTTGATAGAGACAAGATACGCGTGCATTATATAAAAATCAAAAATACAGACCAGTCAAAAGAACATAAAAATATCCATCACCTGGTCTACCCAGAGCCAATCTCTGTTAGCTTTTTAGTGCATTTACTTTTAGATCTCTATAATTATCATGTGTGATTTTTTTTTATAAAAATGAGATTATACCACATATACTGCTCTATGACCTGCTTTTTCCGCTTCACTACAGATCATAAACACTTTTAGCAGCTGTACAGCATTTCATTATATGGATAAGCTATAATATATTTAACTAAAAAGCCTCTATTTTTGGACATGGAGGTTGTTTTCAGCTTTTTACTGTTACAAGTAAAGCTGTGACGAACACCCTCTCAGCCTGGTCTCTGTGCTTGTCCTTAATGATTTCCCTAGGAGAGATTTCCAGAAGTGGAGTTTCTGGGTCAAAAGAGAAGTATTTCCAGACTGCTCTGCAGAATGGCTGTACCTTTGTGCTTTCCTGCCCGCAGGGTGTGGGACCAGCTGCCTCTCCTTCTGGCCGACACTGAATAGAATCCCTTTGATCTGAAAGTGAGCTTTGATTCTTTCGTTGTGTGTTGAGTGTAGATTATTTGGAAAATAAAGAAAAATATAAAGCAGAAAACAAAATCAGTCACCATATGACCACTTGAGCTAGTGAACCACTGTTGAAGTTATATGTAAATATATAAAACAGAGAAAGATATATATTTATATAATATATAAGATTTAAATATTTAAAGATATATATTTATACAATATTTTATACACTATTAGGATTATACTATATATATTATAGTCTGTTTTTCACTATATGTATATATGTGTGTGTACAATTATTTTTCATGTCATTAAATATTTTTGAAAAGTTTTTAATGACTGCACCATGATATGCCTTATGGATATTTTTGACCAGTTGCCTGTGGAATGTCTGATTCAGTTTTTCACATTACAAATATGGTCTATAGCTCTTTAAAAAAACAGATTTATTGAGATGTAATTCAGATACCATAAAATACAACCTTTCGACATATATAGTTCAGTATATTAAAAGTTGTGCAGTATATTAAAAGTTGTGCAGTGATCACCACAGTCAATTTTAGAACATTTTCATCACCCCCAGAAGAAACCTGTACTCATCAGTGGTCACTTCCCATTATCTAATTCACGTCCCTCCAGCCCTAGTCAACCACTGGTCTACTTCATGTCTCTGTAGATTTGCCTATTCTAGGCATTTTATATAAACAGGATCACATAATATGTGATGTTTCGTGTCTGGCATCTTTCACTTAGTATGTTTCCAGGTTCATCCGTGTTGTAGCACGAATGTGTGCTTCGTTCCTTTTTTGACCAGATAATATTCCATTGTATGGATAGCCCACATTTTGCACACTTTTATTAATCCATATGCACCAGTTGATGGACATGGGATTGCTTCCACATCTGGGCTATCATCAGTAACGCTGCTGTGAACATCTGTGTATAACATTTGGGGTGCATGTATGTTTTCATTTCTCTTGGACATACACCTGGGAGCTCAACAGCTGGGTCACGTGACTACTCTAGGTTTAACGTTTTGAGGAACCACAACTGTTTTTCCTAAGTGGCCTGCTCTCTAAAGCTTCCAGACCTTCACAGCTTGTCAGCACTTTATTATCCGTCCTCTTGATTCTAGCCATCCTAGTGGGTGTGAAGTGGTATCTCATCGTGGGTTTGATTTGTGTCTCCCTAATGACTGATAATGCTGAGCAATAGTTCATGTGCTTATGGGCCATTTGTGTATCTTCTCCGGAGAAATGTGTAGTCAGATCTTGTGCTCAGTTTTAAATTGGGTTGTCTTTTTATTATTGAGTTGTAATAGTTCTTTATATATGCTAGATATGGATATAGGAGACATGGTTTAGAGATACGCGGTTTACGGATATTTAGTTTTAAAATATTTGCTGCCATTCTGTGGGTTGTATTTTCATTTTCTCGTGGGTAGCCTCGGAAACACAAATGTTTTAAATTTTGATTAAGTCCAGTTTTTCTTCTTCCTCCTCCTCCCTCTCCTCCCGCTCCATTCCCTTCCTTGCCCTCCTCCTCCTCTTCATTATTCTTTGGTTGCTTTTATGCTATTGGTGTTGTAGCTAAGAAATCACTGCCTAATTGAGTTCACAAAGATTTAGTCGTGTGTTTTCTTCTAAGAGTTTTATAGTTTTAACTCTTACGTTTAGATCTATAATCTACTTTGAATTAATTTTTCTGTATGGTATGAGGTAAGGTTCCAACTTCATGCTTTTGCATGTGGATATCCAGTGATCACGGCAGCTTTTATTGAGAAGAATGTTTTCCTCCTCATATAGTTGTCTTGATGTTTTTGTGGAAATCAACTGAACATGACTGTAAGGGTTTATTTCTGGATTCTTAATTTTGGCCCGTTTGTCTATATGTCTATCCTTATGCCAATAACCACACTATCTTTATTATTGTAGCTTTGTATTAAATTTTGAGGTGGGGGAGTGTGAGTCTTCCAACTTTTTTCTGTTTCAAAATTATTTTGGCTCTTCTGGGTCCCTTACATTTCCATGTAAATTTTAGGATCAGGTGGTCAATTACTGGAAAAAAAATTTACTGGGAATTTGATAAGGATTCTGTTGAATCAATAGATCATTTTGGGGGAGTATTGCCATCTTGTCAATATTAAGTCTTCCAATCCATAAACATAGAATGTCTTCTTTAATTTCTTTCAAAAACGTTTTGTAATTTTCAGTGTGCAAGTCTTGCATTCCTTTTGTTAAAATTATTCCTAAGTATTTTATTCTTTTGGTGCTATCATAAATGTAATAGCTTTGTTAATTTCATTTGCAGATTGTTCATTGCTGGTGTATAGGAAATACAAGTGATTTTTATATATTGATCTCTTATCCTGTAACTTTGCTGACCTCACTTATTAGCTCTAATAATTTTTGTGTGTGTGGATTCCTTAGGGTTTTCTCTATACAAGATCATGTCACCTGTAAATAGGATAGTTTTACTTCTTCCTTTCCAATCTGTTGCCTTTTTGTTGTTGCTGTTGCCCAGTTGCGTTGGCTACAGGCTCCATTATAGTGTTTAATAGAAATGACAGCAGAGATCTTCTAGGATAGGGGAAAGCTTTCAGTCTTTCATCGAGTATGATGTTTGCTGTGTGTTTTTCATAGATGCCCTTTATCAGATTGAAGCAGTTTCCCTTTGTGTCTAGTTTGTTGAGTATGTTTATCGTGAAAGAATGTTAGATTTTGTCAAATGCTTTTTCTAATGAGATAATTGTGTAACTTTTGTGCTTTATCCTTCTCATATGGTGTATTACGTTGATTGGTTTTCATATGTTAAATCAGCCTTGCATTCCTGGGGTAAATCCCACTTGGTCATGGTATACACTCTTTTTTTTTTTAATATGTTGCTGGGTTTGGTGCACTAATATTTTGTTGAGGATTTTTACTTCAATTTTAGAATGAATATTGGTATAGTTTTTTGGTGATGTCTGTCTGGTTTTGGTATCAAGGTAACTCTGGGGTTAGAGAGTAAGTTTTGAGGTATTTCTCCTCTTTTATTGTTCAGAAGAGTTTGTGAAGCATTGTGTTAATTCTTTAAACATTTAGTAGAATTTACCAGTAAGCCCTCTGAACCTGTGCTTTTCTTTCTAGGACCTGTTTTGATAACTCAATTCAATCTATTGTTACTCTATTGTTTTAATAGATTTTGTTCTCTACTTTCTTCAACATGGCGTCTTTTCATTGGAGCCCTGAGCCTCTGGATGGTGGCAAACAGTCCTGGTCAGAAAGGAATGATGCTTAGCTACATAGTTACCGGTTTCAGAGTGGATGACCTTGAGAACCAGTCTCTGTTTTCTCGCCCAGTAATACTTTGAGCAGCAGCTCATCCCATGTCCTACAGTAAACTCAGTACATGTTGCCGTCAAGGGAAGTGGCATTTCCTATATTTGCAACTGATTGACAAAGGCAGCCCGGTAGAGGAGTCCTGGATTTCCCTGCCAGGAAACTGCCAGCCCTGGCCAGCTTTTAAGCAGAAGGAATCACTTAAGCTTTTAAGTCAGAATGATCTTTCTGGCACAGAATGGAGAACCGATTAGGAGGAATGAGAGATTAGAGGGAAGGAGACAGGCAGGAGAGGTGAACTGGCTTTGGGCCCTTCCCCTCTTGTCTTGCATTCTAGGCGGCCTGACTTCTGCAAGCTGTTTCCAGGATGCCCTAGGCAGTTGATTTCTGCCTGGGTTTGGCCAACAGGAAGCATCGGCAGGAAATTGGGGAGCAAGAGGAGAGAGCAACCAGGGTATTGCTCTCTCTCTCTCTCCCTCCAGCAGCAGCACCTCTGACAACACTGCATTTCGTCCTCGCTCCAGCTGCCGTGGTCTGATAGACTCACCCCCCCCACCCTCTGCCCCGGGGTTTCGGCTCCCAGGAGGGAGCTGCTGCTGGGTTCTGTCTCCCATGCAGTGGCCCCAGCTTCTGGGCTCTTGGAACTCTATCTCCTCCCTTTGCCCTTTCTAGCCCTAGGACAGTTAGTGGCCTCCTGCTGCTTTAGAATTCTGGGATGCAATGCCATCGTGTTTGGCTTCTCATCGGTTTCATCCCCTTAAATCTTTATCTGAAAGATCTAGAGCGATACTTTTGTCCTGGCTGGATCCTGACAGATATTGCAAAAGCCCGAATTGCAGCAGGCCAAGGAGACGCTGTGTGTGTGCTGGGGGAGTTGCAGTGGGAAGGTGGTTGAGGGAGGAATCTAGATGACTGAGATTTTTAGCTTCATTCGCTGGGCAGGGAATGGTGTTAAACCAGGTTAAGGATTACAGGAGGAGGAGCCGGCTTCTCTTGGAGGGTGGGGGAAGATACCGGATTGGAGGGACACATGGTGACACCTCTGTTACCGCAAGGGGGTGCTGTCCCGGGAATCAGTCTAATTCTAGGGACTTTGCTCAGTACACGGATCGCTAGGCGATGGGTTTGTTGGTCAGAATTTAGGAATTGATTGAGTATAGATTTGTTCACAACCCAGCAGCGGCTGACGCTCACTCAGAGGAACACAGAGACTGAGGGAGGCAAGAAGGGAGCCCAGAGCCCTAGGGGCCCCAGGATGTACCAGGGGAGCTCCCCTAGAGGCAGAGCAATCAGCAGGCCTGAGGGGGGGGGTACTGAAGGAGAGGAGGGACACACATGACACAGAGCTTTTCCCTGAGCTCCACGGGGCCTAAAACACAGGAGCATTTGTACCTTTGTGGCAGATTGATATTCTTAAGTAGGTTGAAGTGAAAATGTGGTGAAAGCTGTAAGTAGACAGTGGCCTGAGTGTCAGGACAAGTCAGCCTGAGGTTTAAGGTACTGTGGAAAATTCCACGCTCAGGTGGTCAAGAGTGGAGCCCTCTGCCTCCCCCCAAAGTCGTCTTTTCCCTTATTACTGAAGCTCGGCTTCTTGATGAGTGCTCCTGCTAATCAAAACAGGTTTAGGCAAGGCCGGGCACTTCTTCAGATTCTGAAGGCTACGTCCTGGTCTTGCCAGGGAGCCTCTTAGCCTGCTTGGTCCCACCCGTGCTCTGCCCCAGGTTGCTTGCCGGTGTCCCCCCTTCCTGCCCTCACCTTTCCCAGGCCCCCTCCCCACCTCTGCTTGTCTTCTTCCTCCAACTGGGCTCTCCTCCTTTTCCCTGCGAGGAGTCCACCCTGGGTGACGCATCAGTGACAACTCCAGCTCTGTTGTCCACATCAATTCCCCCTTCTCTTCCACCTCTATTTATGGTTAGTACCATGCAATTTGGCATTCGGTTTTTGTTTAATGATTTCCTATCTGTCACTTGCCTCTCTCAAACTATTGTATGTTAATTAATTCATTAAACTAGCAGATATGTGAGTGCCTACTTCGGGTTGGGCTCTGGGGCTATGTCATGTCTAAACCGTTTCTTTTGTGTCCCCACAGTTGCACCAGGGTCAACGCTTGCCACACAGGGCTGCTTGTGATGTCGTGGGTTCTTTAAACATTTTTCCCTGGCAACCCCCGGGGGGCACTGTTGAAGATAAACTCTACCCGAGTAACACACTATTGCTTAAGCAAAAGTGCAGTGTTTTCAGCGCTCTCTGAAATCCTCTCCATTTTAGATAAAAATAGATTTTGGTCTGGGGCTGATATGAAACAAAATAATCTTGTCTCTAAGTCCTACCACATCCAGCTTCAGGTTGGATCATCCCGATCCGTGGACTGTCTTGCAGGTTGTGGGGCTCTTGAGAGCCCAACTCCCGTGGCTCCTTTTCTTTGAAAGCCAGTGACTCTTTGGGTGTCCTTAATGCCGTTTTTCTCCCCTGCATTGTGTGCTAGCTGCTGTATTTTTCACTCTTAGGATCTGGGTCCTTAGTACTGGGATCTCCCTGGGGCCTAGACTCATACAAAGCTGGCCACGTTTTAAAAGATCATCTAGTTCATACTCCTGTTTAAAAACCAGGACTCCTGACTCCTCAGACAGTGCTCTCTCTGCCACCACCCATCACTTGGCTTCCATCATTTCCAAACCATGTCTGGTGTTCATTTTCTTCCCCCAAATGTTCCTAAAGCTTCGGGAATGAAAAAAGCATCCATATTTGGCAAGCTCAGAGCTCTCTGGGGGCGGGAGCAGAGCACAGACTGTTCTGTGGAGAAGGAGGGTGTCAGAGCTGGCTCTTCCCGCTCTCTCCCTCACGCTGGGACTGGTGCAGAAGAGCAGGAAGCTGTGGTGGGCCAGGGCTGGCTATCCCCGGGGCCAGGCCTCACTGGGCTGGGCCTGCTGCGGCAGGGCCTTGACCCAGCAACCAGGCCGAGGCCTGCAGCTGCCCTGCAGGGTACACCCTGGCCTCACAAGACAGGGAGGGGGCCTTGGCTTTGGTGAGCTCCTACTGTGTGCCAGCTTCTGGAATACTAGTCGCAAATTATTACTAACATCTACAGCATTAAAGAGTATTCCTTCTACACATCATTCTAAGCCCTTGCCCTTTAGCACCCTGAATCCTCACAGCAACCCTGTTAGACAGAAGCAGGTAGGGTCCCCATTTAAGAGGAGTGAGGGGTGGGTCCCCTGTGCCAGCCCCTGGCCCAGTCCCTGGCCCCTTTTCCTCCTTTGCTGTCAAGGGCTTGCTTCCTAGACTGCGGCTGGCGTATCATGTGGGTAGGAACCCCCAGGTGACCTCCAGAGATCGCCTGAGCCGGACTCAGAGGCCAATCGACCCCGGGGTTCCAGGGGTGCATTGGTTTGCTCCGAGCCGCTCCCAGGAGCCCTTGCATAACTTCCATCTCCCTGAACGGCACAGACGGCACTCGCGGTTCCTATTTAAGCAGTAGAGTTCTTTGGTCCTGTGGGCACGTTCCAGAACCGGAATTCCACAGAAGGCCTCGAGCGAGGCCACCTGCTCAAGGCTCCGTCGCGGGCCACACCAGCCTGGACCCCGGCCAGCAGCCGCTGCAGGTCTTCCAGGCCGAGCCGGCCGTCGCCGCCAGGGGGCGCGGGAGCCGCGTCCTCGCCGGGAGCCCGGGGCCGCGCAGGCGCCGAGCCCGCCCCAGAGCCCCCGCTCGCCGCGGCTTCCGCCTGCCGCCGCCCGCCTCCCGCAGCAGCCTCCCCTGCCCTCGCCGAAACTGCAGTCCCCGAAACTGGGGTCATTGTGAGATTCGGCGCTAGGCCAGGGGTGGGAAGAGGGGGGTGAGCTTGCCAGGCTTCTTTATCAAGCTCGGGCCGGTTCTGGAAGCGGGGCCTCGCCGGCAGGTGCTGACTCTCCCGCAGGCGTTGCGGCCCTCAGTCCCCGAAGCCTTCCGGGCAGGCATCACTTGTAAAGGGAAAGGACGTGCGGGTCTGCAGGCTGCTGGCAGAGGTGTCGCGGGAGTTAACACGGCCCCCTTTTATCACGGACCGAAAAACCCCCGGTCATGAGGACCGTGGAAGCCCAAGGAAGATTTTCCTGGAGGATTGCTTGGTAGATTAATGTACCGATCTTGGAATGACAGTATCTAGGCCTGACCTTTATGAATCGGATATTTGCTAAGGACCCTTAGGTATCCCGGAGGCCCAGGACGGACAAGTAACTGACTGTGCCTCTTCCCTGGCAGAAGTCGTCTCTGGTCCGTTGGGGCCGGTGGTCCAACTACTGCGGCCCTGCTCTGGCAATTAGCTCGTGGGATCAGGGCTCCAGGCCGACTCTGCCAGTACCAGCACCCCCATGTGACCTTGGGCAGAGCAGGAACCCTCTCTGAGCTTGAGTTTCTTCATCTGCAGAGTGAGCAGAGAAGATAGGGGATCCGGTTCTGCTTTTCTTTTCTTTCTTTGAAGCCTTTAGATCCCTTTGGGTACCCTGAAAAAAGTAGTTGCATAGAAAAGTCAAAGGGTGGCGGGAATAGGGTGATAGAGGTGGGACCAGGGGAGTCCTTGCAGAGTGCTTGCTTTTGCCAGTGTGCCAAACCCAGAAAAAGTGGCTGCGGGGGTGCAAGAGTGGGAGGAGCTTTGAGGCCAGGGCCTGACGGTGGGGGGAGGGGTGGTGCAGCATAAGCCTTCCCACTGGTGATCTCAGGCCTCCTCCCAGCTAGATGTAACCATTTTGCCACTGGTGGGAGGCCACATGCTGTGCAGCCACTCATCTCAGGTTGCTAGTCAAAGCTTCCTGTTTATATTTAGATGGTGTAAGAAGAGTAAGAGCCCTTTTAATACCACTGACCCATATTCATATTTAATGTTGGTTGTGTTAATAGGCTCCTCATTGGTTCTCCTTTTGGAAGCAAGCAGAGACTCAGACTAAAGAAAGTTTGGGGGCTGGAGTCCTAGGCCCAGGTCCACTGAGGTGCTTGTTCTTAGTTCCTTTGTGATACCTGATCTGTCTGAGTCACTGCACTTCACTGTTTTGAAAATGTCTTTCTCATTGCACTAGAGGTGAGCTTGTCCAGGGAGAAGACCGGGGGCCTGTCCTGTGAAGGCCAGCCCTCACCAGAGCGCTGCACATGGGGTGCTCAGTGAGGATTTTGGAAATGAAGGACAGGCACATCTGTTCACTGGCAGCCCTCATTCCTTGCTGTAGTTGGGGCACCCAGGGCCGACACTTTGCACTGTAGGGATCTTCTGGGACGATGAGTCAGTCTGCTTCTCTTAGGAAAGCTGAGACCAGAGTTTACACCGCATCATGAATCATTAAGGTTGAGGGTGTATGCTAAAATGTTAACTGTGTTTAATTCCGAGTGGTGGGAATATGGATGATTGTTATTTTCTTCTTAATGCTTTTCTTTTTTAGACACCTCTCAAAAAAGACGAGTTTTGTCATTAACTCCAGGAAAGGTGCTTGTTGGTAATAGTAGTGACCATTTATCAAGTACTTACTTCATTGTGTGTCAGGCACTGGGCTGAGCCTCATCGTAATTGCAGCAAGTGCTACCATTCTTGTTGACTTGATGAGGAAACAGAGAGGCTCTGAGATACTGAGCAGCTTTCTCAAAGCCACCGAGCTAATAAATGGAAAAGCAAGGGTGGTCGAGTCCAGGTCTGTCTACCCAGAAGCCCTTGTATTTTCGTTTCTTAATATTTTACCCAGCAGTGTGACAGTTAGAAAGTAATGTGATTTTTTAGAACAAAGATTGAAAGTAATATAATACTTTAATATTATATAATAATAATTATATAATTATAATAATACCCCATGTCCTGTGTTGGTTTTGTTCTAGGTATATATCTGAGAGAATTAAACACATTATGTCCACACTTATGATGAGCACTGAGTAATGTATGGAATTGTTGAATCACTGTGTTGTATACCTGAAACTAATATTACACTATGTTAATTACACTGGAATTAAAATTAAAAACTTAATAAAAAACAAAAACAAAACAAAGACCAGACGTCAGAACAACAGCAACAAGAAAACATATGTCTATACAAAAACCAGTACATGAATATCAGTAGCACCTTTTTTCATAATTTCCAGAAAGTGCAAACAACCCAAATGGCCATCAAATGATGAATGGATGAGTAAACGTGCTATACCTGTACCACGGACTATTATTCAGCAATAAAAAGAATGGAGTATTTGGAACTAGATAGAGATGCAGGTTATACAATATTGTGAATGTAATAAATGCCATTAAATATTTTTAAAATGGCTAATTTTATGTTATGTGAATTTCCCCTCAATTAGAAAAAGGAATGAAGTTCTGATACTTGGTGTAAGAGCTATGAACCTTGAAAACATGCTGAGTGAAAGAAGCCAGAAACAGAAAGTCTCATACAGTCATAATCCATTGACATGAAATATTCAGAACAGGCCAATCCATAGAGACAGAAAGTGGATTAGTGACGACGAGGGTCTGGGAGGAAGGCAGAATGGAGACCAACTGTGCATGGGTATGGGATTTCTCTTGGGGGTGATGAGAATGTTCCTGAATTAGCTAGTGGGGGTAGTTCTACAGCTATATGAATATACTAATACCACTGACTTGTGATTTTTTAAACAGGTGAATTTCGTGGTGTATATATAATATCTCAGTAAAGCCATTATTAAAATATGTATAGAAATATAGACAATGAAAAAGAAAAAAGAAAGAAATATAGCCAATGAATAAAATGCTCCCACTTGGAGACCTTCCAGCCTCCCGTTACCTTAAGATAATAGTGGTCTCGAGAATAATCTTGGTAGTTACTATTTTTCAGGTGCTTACTATATGTTGGGTTCTGTTGCAAGCACATAACAGTTTTCCATACAAAGTCAGCTGTGGATTGGAAACCAGGGAGTCCGGCTCCAGAACCCATGTTCTTAGCCTCTACATAGTGTTGCTTTGCATATCGAGGCAGGTAAATCAGAGACATGAGAAAGTGTAATGGAAAAGCCAAGAGCAAAACCTCAAGTTAGAGTATCTGGTTGGAATGCCAGCTCTGCCCCTTACCAGTTGCATCATCTTGGCTGGGTTACTTGATGGCGCAGGGACCAGGTTCCTCATCTCTAAAATGGGATGATAGTGAATCCTCTCTCGGAACATTCTTGTGAAGGTCGGGTCAGTTATGCCAGACTCTCAGAAGTGTCTCGTGTGTAGCCGGTACTCACTACCTGTTGTTACTACTATTATGTTGTAACTAAGTAGTGACTTAACGAGCCTAAGTTCAATTGCAAACTCATTCAGTGAACATTTCAGGTTGAATTAGCATCTCATTTGCTCACAGAATTATGGAAGGGCCTTTGAAAGGTCATCTGCTCTAGCAGGTGAATGTCTGATTCAGGGTCTGGCATCTTTTATGAGTGTATTGTGTGTATGTCTGTGTGTCCGTGTGTTTGTGTGTGTATATGCGCATCTTCTAAGAAGATGCTGACACTGGAAAGAAGACAGCAATTTCCAAAAGCACCCAGAAAGGGCCAACCGAGTCTCCCAGACCAGAGACCTCTAAAAATCAGAGAATCTCTGGATTGACAGGGACTTTATAGGAAGTCTGGGCCGGCCACCCCCACCCCCACCAATGGTGTTTTCCATTGGTTTCTTCTCTCTATACCCTGTACCACGGCTTGTCCTTCCTCTGAGTTGAGGACATGTGACACCCGTGGGAACCTGGCCATTCTAGAGGTGAGAACCCAGGACCAGCCATCTGCTGCCTTTGCCAGGACTTTGCTTTGAAGATCTTGCATCTCTTTTCCTGAGTTTCTTTTCAGCTTTGGAAATCGAGATCCCTGGGGATTGTCTTACTATCTTTGAAGTCCATACCACAGGGCGGGTGATCAGAGATGGTATTATAAATAAAGTTTTTCTGGTACTTCCAGTTATAAACTCCCTCATGGGTCGTCGTATTACAGCAAACCGTCAGAGTATACCTGTCCTGGGCCTGGCTTCCAGAGATGCGGTTAAGATAAATGAGGAAACGATGCCTAATGTTGTAGTACCTAGTTCATGTAATTATAGTTTACAGCCTTTTAGCGCGTTGCGTAACTTTATAAGAAATTAATTCCTTGTTCATTTTAATGCGATTAAAAAAAGTCAAAATGTTTGTTTTGGCTGTTAGTGCTCCAAAGTTCTGCCGCTCAAGCTGATCTCCCAGTAGTTGAGCCCTTCCTGATGCAGACAAGGAGTGGGAGGGCCAGTGACCCGCAGAGCTGCGAGGGTGGTGCCGCGCTGGGTGGGAGAGATCACTGCCTCCGGGCCGGACCTTGACTTCTGTGCCTTCACAATTTGAAACTCATTTTTATTGTCCTTGCTCTTATCAGACCTTGAATATGCTGTCAGCAGCTTGTGAGACTGGAGATTGTGAGTAGGGTTCTGTGGTCAGATAGACCAGGGGTCGAAACATTTACCAGCTGTGGAGCCTGAAGTTAAGTCTTATCTGTGAGGCGCTGTTAACACCTTCCTGGCAGGGTGGCTATGGGGCCCGTCAAACCCCAGGCAGAGCGCTAGGTGCAGCGGAGGCCTTGATTCAGGAACCTTCGTCACTGTTGAAACTCTTCAGTCTTACGTACCCAGATCGGGCTCCTCGCTGAGGCTTCTCAAATTCGAACAGTCCTGAAAGAACTGGGGGATGATTACTCTTCTGGAGTTTTTGGCTGTGAGATGTACAGCTTTCCACTTCCTGAGCCAGGCCTCCGGCCATACTGAGCCCTCGGGGAAGTACAACAGCGCTCCCTTTTGGAGATGAGACTCCTCTTGCCTCTGACCAGTGTTTGTTTTTTCCCGTAGGATACTGCCTGGGGCAGGACACGTGTGCCCCCGCTCCTGGGCCCTCTTACCCTGTCCTTCTGGCCCTTGCACAGATCTTCAGCCTATCATTTCACTTTTCCGAGACTTTCTTTTTCCATAAGATTGGAAGGAGGATGGTGCCTATTAAATAGGACCAAATAGGTCGGTGTCCATGGAAGAGCTTCGAAAGCAGTCAAGTGTGATCTATAGGCTTGTCTTATCCTGAATTTATTTAAATGTGTTAAACCCTTCCTAGGCAGGACCTTTCACAAGTGAGTGTACCTGTGGGAATCCCTTCCTCTGGCAGGGAGATAGTTTTTGGGGCCAGGGGCTACCCAGCATTCTATCAGAGCTCCCGGTCCGCCACTGTCTCTGTCCGTGCTCTGAAGTTGGCCTCGATGACTGGGCAGCGAGTGCTTGATTTCCACTCTCTGCAGGCAGCTTTGATCTTGGAGATGCAGAGCTTATCAAGATGTGCATTGGGCATTGCTGTCAGACCAGCAATTTGTCAAGTCTATTTTTCACTTTTTTGGTTGTGCATTTCTTTGGAAAAAAGAAAGTAACTCAAAACATTATTGATGATTACTTTCCAAACTGACAGGGTGTCATCTGACATTGTAATGGGGGCCGGTTTGGGCCACGACCTCAGGACTCGCTTCTCAGACAGTGTTGATCTGATCCCAGACGCTTGCAAATTTATAGTCTAGTCAAGAGGTCCTGTAAGTAGCTTTCGATAGAGAACTAAATATTCTGGAACCAAGCTGCCTAGCCACGAATTCACCATGGTAAATCAAGACTCTGCTACTGCTCTGGGATGTGCCCGGTGACACATGGAAAGAACATCACAGCATCTGGGAGAAGGAAAGGAATAATGTTCACCATAAAGGGCCCCCTGCTTAAGAATGGACTCCTTGCCGGGGAGCCATCTGTCACCCCAGTCCTTGGGTGTCCACATACCTCCCTCATTAGAACACAGGCCCAGAGAGAACACCAGTGTCTCCTCATAGTGGAGGATTAAGTTGTGTAACTAGTTGGAGTGTTCTTACCAACTATGCACGTCGATGGATTGCAGCCTTAGATGACTGGATTTCAACTATTTCAGACCTCCAGATACAGATGGTAGACAAACCGTGTTGAACTAGATTTGGCTTTTCTTTGATTCAGTGCGGCTGGTGGGTCCTGAGGGCTGGCTTTGGTCATTTTCAGGAGCACTAGCAGTCAGGGGCCAGACTGCAGTGTTACCGGGTGCCAAAGAATAGACCCATTTTTTCCCCCCTGGCCCTTTGACACACTCTGGAGAATTCTTTTTTCTCTATATTAAATTCCTGACATCGACTTGCACATTATTTGGTTATTTCTCATACAAGCAGAGGGCAGATTATGAAACAGTTTATCTCTTCTTGTTGTTTTCTGGTGGTTTCGATTTTGCACAAGTGAGCACTTAAAGCACATTTAGGAAGCTCCAGTCAAGTGCGTGCCCCTAAGTAGTTTTAGCACTGTTCTGCCAAATGGTGAATTTGTTCGGTTTGGTTTTGTTTTGGAGTATAAGACAATTTGTTGTGATAGTAATAATATCTTAACAGTAATAATAGCAAACCCTTGTTGAGTGCTTTATATAAATAAACTCAACTAATACTCCCATTGAACTCGTTCAGTTTATCTTGTATTCACCTCCAAAGGAAATTTCAAGGGGTTGTAACAGAGAGTTCACACTGGAGAGAGGCGGCTTAGTGATTTTTTTTGCAACTGCATAAACAAACTTGGCTCTAAATGGGAAGGGATTGAATATTGAGCATCTAGGATTGGAGGGGCTTTAAAACAGATATTAGAACTGTATTCCTTCTGTTTAAAAATTGAGTTGAGACTTGGAAGATAAAAATAGACATAAGTCAAGTTTCTAGAATTGCAAACTACAAGGTCTGAGATGCAGAATACACTGCATGTGGTTAATGGGAGATTAGACATTGAAGAAACTGGTGAACTTGAAGGCGTAGTAATAGAAACAATCCATAATGAAACAGAGAGAAAAATACTCTTTTTTAAAAAGTGGAGAGAGCAAGTGAGCTGTGGGGTAACTTTAAATGGCTTAATATTGCATGTAATTGGGGCCCCTTAATGAGGGGGATAGATAAAAAATTTTTGAAGAAATAATGGCTGAACATTTTTCAAATTTTACGAAAACTATAAATCCTTAGATTGAGAAAGTTCAGTGGAGCCCAAGCACAAGAAACACAAAGAAAACTGAACCAAGACACTTCATAATGCAAATTGCTCATAACCAGTGATGAAGGGAAATCCTGAACAGCAGCCAGAAAGGCATGGTACATGCAGATGGACAAGCCTAACGGTGGTGGTAGATTTATTGTCAGAAACCATGCAAGTGAGAATATAGTGGCGGACACCTTAAGCATGCCAGGTGGGCTGGGAGTGAGCTATCAGCTCTGAATGCCATATCTAGTGAAAATATCTCTCAAAAATGAGGGCCGAGGGATGCCTCGGTGGCTCAGTTAGTTAAGCAGCTGCCTTTGGCTCAGGTCATGATCCCAGGGTCCTGGGATCGAGTCCAGCATGGGGCTCCTTGCTCAGCAGGGAGCCTGCTTCTGCCTCTGCCTGCCACTGTGCCTGCTTGTGCTCTCTCTCTCTCTCTCTGACAAATAAATAAATAAAATCTTAAAAAAAAAAAAATGAGGGCTGAGAAAAGCCTTTTTCAGACATACAGCGGCTGAAAGAAACCATCATTTGTTGGACTGCAAGTATGAGAAAGGTTAAAAGAGTCCCTTTACATAGAAGGAATATGGTACCGGAAGGAAGTCCGAATCCACACAAAGAAAGGAAGAGCGCTGGAAGTCACAGCTACTTGATGGCTGTATGCATTCTTCCTTATTATTTAGATGTCTTTAAAAGATAATTGGTCATTTCCATGAAAATAATAACTATGTAGGGTGGGACTTATAACCTATGTGAAAGTAAAATGTATATAATGAGAGGATAAAGACTGGAAAGGGAGAAACAGAAGTATGCGGTCGCGAAGGTGATGAACTGTATGTGATGCGGTCTCTAGACCGTGATAAATTAAACCCTAAAGCAACCATTGGCAGTTCTGCTCGGAGACGTCAGCACCCATTTCCATACCTGATAGAACAAGTCCACAGT
The DNA here is from genome assembly GCA_028534135.1 of Potos flavus. Taxonomy (NCBI): domain Eukaryota; kingdom Metazoa; phylum Chordata; class Mammalia; order Carnivora; family Procyonidae; genus Potos; species Potos flavus. The sequence goes on along the minus strand of CM052896.1, from coordinate 115,751,178 downwards.
TGATTGGTCAGTAAAGATACATGATAGAACAATTCCACAGTTGATTGGTTAGTAAAGATACATGATAGAACAAGGCCCCAGTTGATTGGTCAGTAAAGATACATGATAGAACACGTCCACAGTTGATTGGTCAGTAAAGACACAAGACCCTGGAATAAACCAGTCTACCAGTTTCACCTAACTGACATTTATAGGACACATGACCAACAACAGAATACACGTTCTTTTCAACTGTAATGGAACATTTACCAAGATTGACCATATTCTGGGCCAGAAACAAGTTTTACAGATTAGAAGGGTTTGAGTGTGTTCTCTGACCTGTGTCAACCCTCAGGTCCATGATTCGCTAGGAAGATTCAGCATTCAGAAATTCAGAAAATTCAGAATTTCAGAAAGAAAATTCAGAAATTCAGAAAGATTCAGCATTCAGAAAAGCGGTGCTACTCACCGTTTCAATGGATCGCAACAAAGGCTACAGATTGCAGTATGTAAAGGGAAAAGGCGCTTATGGAGAGCCCATGGAACCAACCTTAATTATTCAGGGTTTAGCACCTCCAGGGGTCAGACTGATACAGTATGGCCCAAGGCCTTCGCCATAAATCACATTACAAGTGTAACTATCTGGTGCGGCCTGAGGCCCCAGATATACAAAGAGACTTTTATGAGGTGGGATATTCCAGGGGCTCAGAGGGTATTCCCCAAGAACTGCACAAGGGCCAGTCCTTTCTTTGGAATGTGCAGAATTTGAACATCCCAAGCCTGCTTAGCCTTTTTCTGCACAGACCGTAATGGAATTAGTTTAGGAATCAATGATAGAAAGATCTTGGGAAAATGCCAAAGTATTTGGCAACTAAATAATACATTTCTTTTTCAAAATTTTTTTATTTCCGTTCAATTTAATTACTATATACTGTATTGTTAGTTTCAGAGGTAGAATTCATTGATTCATCAGTTTTATATAACACCCAGTGCTCATTCCATCACGTGCCCTCCTTAATGCCCGTCACCCAGTTACCTCGTCCCCCCACCTACCCTCCTTCCAGCATCCCTCAGTGTTTTCCCTGTAGTTAAGAGTCTCTTATGGTTTGCCTTTCTTTCTTTTTTTTTGGTCTTATTTTATTTCTCTTTCCCTTCCCCTATGCTCATCTGGTTTGTTTCTTAAATTCCATATATGAGTGAAATCATATGGTATTTGTTTTTCCTTGACTGACTTATTTCACTTAGCATGGTACCCTCTAGTTCCATCCACATTGTTGCACATGGCAAGATTTCATTCTTTTTTTTTTTTTAAAGATTTTATTTATTTATTTGACAGAGAGAGAGAGATCACAAGTAGGCAGAGAGAGAGGGGGAAGCAGGCTCCCCGCCGAGCAGAGAGCCCGATGCGGGGCTCGATCCCAGGACCCTGAGATCATGATCTGAACCGAAGGCAGAGGCTTTAACTCACTGAGCCACCCAGGCGCCCTGGCAAGATTTCATTCTTTTTGATGGCTGAGTAATATTCCATTGCGTGCAGTTTTGCGTGTGTGTGTGTGTGTGTGTGTGTGTAAAGAAGATGCGGTGTTTTTATCCACACATCTGTCGATGGACATCTAGGCTCTTTCCATAGTTTGGCTACTGTGGACATGACTGCCATAAACATTGGGGTGCATGTGCCCCTTTGAATCACTATGTTTGAGTCCTTTGGATAAATACCTAGTAGTACAGTTTCTGGGTTGTAGAGTAGTTCTATGTTTAACTTTTTGAGGAACCTTCATTCTCTTTTCCAGAGTGGCTGCACCAGCGTGCATACACCAACAGTGTGGGAGGGTTCCCCTTTTTCTGCATCCTCACCAACATGTGCCGTTTCTGGACTTGTTAATTTTAGACATTCTGACCGGTGTGAGGTGATACCTCATTGTGGTTTTAATTTGTATTTTCCTGATGCTGAGTGATGCAGAGCATTTTTTCATGTTTCTGTTGGGCATTTGTGTCTTCTTTGGAGCAATGTCTATTCATGTCTTCTGCTCATGGATTTTTTTAAAAAGGTTTTATTTATTTGAGAGAGAGAGAACACAAGTGGGAGAAGGAGAGGGAGAAGCAGACTCCCCACTTAGTAGGGAGCCTGACATGGGGCTCGATCCCAGGACCCTGAGATCATGATCTGAACTGAAGGCAGTCGCTTAACTGACTGAGCCACCCAGGTACCCCTTGATGTTTGGTTTTTGGGTGTTGAGTTTGATAAGTTCTTTATAGATCTTGGATACTAGCCCTTTATCTGATAAGACATTTGCAAATGCAAATATCTTCTCCCATTCCATAGGTTGCCTTTTAGTTTTATTGACTTAACTTTGCTGTGCAAAAGCTTTTTATCTTGATAAAGTCCCAATAGTTCATTTTTGCTTTTGTTTCTTTTGCCTTTGAAGACGTGTCTAGGAAGAAGTTGCTGCGGTTGAGGTCAAAGAGATTGGTGCCTGTGTTCTCTTCTGGGATTTTGATGGATTCCTATTTTAGGTCTTTGATCCTGGATTTGCATTTAGGTCTTTTATCCATTTTGAGTTTATTTTTGTGTAGGGTGTAAGAAACTGGTCCAGTTTTGTTCTTTTGCATGTGGCTCTGCATGGGGCTGTCCAGTTTTCCCAACACCATTCATTGAAGAGACTGTCTTTTTTCCATTGGATAGTCTTTCCTGCTTTGTTGAAGATTAGTTGATCTGAGGGCTGAGGGTCCCTATTCTGTTCCATTGATCTGTGTGTCTGTTTTTGTGCAGTACCATACTGTCTTGATGATTACAGCTTTGTGATACAGATTGAAGTCTGAGATTGTGATGCCTCCAGCTTTGGTTTTCTTTTTCAGCATTCTTTGGCTATTTGGGGTCATGAATGAAAGAAGACAAATAAAATTGTAAATAAATAACACATTTCTAGAGAAGAAATCAAAAGTTAAATTAGTACTGTGAACCGAATGAAAACAAACGCAACATATCAGTATTTGTGTCATATTGCTAAAGCAGTACTTAGGGAGGAATTTATGATTAAATGCCTATATTAGGAAAGAAAAAAGGTCTTAGATTTATACTTTAGCATCCACCTTAAGAAACTAGAAAAGGAAGAGTAAATCAAATACAGTGTATGCAGAAGAAAAGAAATAATACAAATTAGAGCAGAAATAAATGAAATAGAAAACAGGAAAATGATAGAGAAAAACTGGAAAAACCAAAATTAATGAAATCAAAAGATCTTTAATGAGAGTTTCACTAAAACTGATAAGCCATTAGCCAAACTGTTCAGGATAAAAAGAGAGAACACAAGTTGCCTAAATCAGGAATGAGACAGTTGCCATCATGAGAGAGTCTACAGATATTAAAGGGATCAGGGAATATTATAAAAAACACTATGTCAGTAAATTTGACAACTCAGAAGAAATGGACAAACTACTCGAAAAATATAAACTACCAAAGCTCACTTAAGATGAAAGAGATCATCCAAACAATCCTATATCAAAGACATTGAATTTATAGTTAAAGAGCTTCCCACAAAGAGGACTTTAGGTCCAGATGGCTTTCCTGATAAATTCTACCAAAAATTCTTACATTTACCAAAAATGTAAGAACAAAATGAAAATTCCACACCAACTCCTCCTAAAAATTAAAGAGGAGGGAATATTTCTCAAGCCATTTTGTGAAGTTAGCATTTACACAAATACCAAAACCATTATAGGAAAACTATGGACAAATATTCCTCGTGTACATAGATGAAAAACATTTTAAGCAAAAATTTAACAAATCAAATCTGACAATATAAAAAAGAATAATACATCATAGTCAATGGGGTTTATCTCAGGAAAGAAAGTTTATTTTATTTTATTTATTTATTTATTTATTTATTTAAGATTTTATTTATTTATTTGACAGAGAGAAAGATCATAAGTAGGCAGAGAGGCAGGCAGAGCGAGAGGGGGAAGCAGGCTCCTCGCTGAGCAGCGAGTCCGATGCGGGGCTTGATTCCAGGACCCTGAGATCATGACCTGAGCCAAAGGCAGCGGCTTAACCCACTGAGCCACCCAGGCACCCCAAGAAAGTTTATTTTAATATTTGAAAAGCAGTCACTGTAATTTACCAGATTAAAAAACTAAAAAAGAAAAAGCTGTATGATTATTTCAATGGACAAAGAAAAAGGATTTGAGAAAATCCAGCATCCATTTTTGATAGAAACTCATAGCTGAATTGATGTAGAAGAGCTCTTCCCTGACCTGATAAAGGGCAACTGTGAAACACTCACAGTTAACATCAAACCTAATGGTGAAAGATTGAGTGCTTTCTCCCTAAATAGGAGTGAGATAAGGATGTCTACCCTCACCAGTACATTCAGCACTGTGCTGGAGGTTCTTGTGTAATAAGGCATAAGGCGATACATAGAAATAAAAGGCATCCAGATTAGAAAGGATGAAGCAAACCTGCCTGTATTTGCAAACAGCATGATTGTGTAGAAATTCTAAGGAAATCCACAAAAACAGATGGTAGAACTAATAAGTAAATTTAGCAAGGTTACAGAATTCAAGATCTGTATTTAAGAATCTATTGTATTTTTTTTAAGTATTTATTTATTTATCTTTGGGGGTGGGGCAGAGGGAGAGAGTGAATCTCCAGCAGACTCCCTGCTGAGTGAGGAGCCTGACGTGAGGCTCGATCCCTTGACCCTGAAATCATGACCTGAGCCAAAATCAAGAGTCAGACACTTAACCTACTGAGCCACCCAGGCGCCCCAAAAATCTATTGCAATGAACAAAAGGAAATTGAAATTAAAACAATACCATTTACAACATCATAGTAAATGTGAAATACTTAAGGGTAAATTTGAGAAAAGGTTTGCAAGGCACGTACACTGAAAACTACAAATCATTGTCAAGAGATGTTAAAGACCTACATAAATGAAGAGACATGTTGTGATCATGAGTCAAAAAACTCAACATAGTTAAGACGCCAGTTCTCCCCAAATTGATCTATAAATTCAACATAATCTCAATCAAAATCCCAGCTAACTTAAAAGTATATATATTGACAAGCAGATTTTATATAGAAATGTAAAAGACTAAGATTAGCCAAGAAAAGTGATAAATGAGAACACAATTGGAACACTAACACTACTTTCAAGATTTATAAAGTTACAGGAGTCAAGACAGGGTGATATTGGCATAAATATAGACAAATGGCTCATTGGCACAGCAAATAGAGTCCAGGAAAGACTGTACCCATCTGATTTTTCACAGAAGTACAAAGGCAAATCTTTGATAAGTGATACCAGCATACTTGGCTATCTATCTGTAAAGAAGTAAATGCTGATCTCTACCTTGCAACATGTACAAAGATTATTTTTAAATGGACCGTAGACCTAAATGTAAAACCTAACCCTATAAAAGTTTTACAAGAACATATAAGAAAAAAAAATCTTTGTAACCTCAGGCTGGGCAAAGATTTCTTATATATGAAGCCCAAAGCACAATTTAGAGGAGAAAATATTGATAAATTTGACTTCATCAAAATTTAAGATTTCTCATCTTCAAAAGACATGTTAAGAGAATGACAAAACATCATAGCTGAGAGCAAATATTAGTAAATCACATATCTGATAGAAAACTTGTATTCACAATATATTAACAACTCTCAAAACTCAGTAATAAGAAAACAAACAGCCCAATAAAAATGGATAAAAGATTTTAATAGACATTTCACCAAGAAAGATATTTGGATAACAAATAAGCACATGAAAGGGTGGACAGTATCATTAGTCTTTATGGAAACGCCCATCAAAACCACAATGAGATACCACTTCCCACCCACTAGGATGGCTATGATAAAACAGACAACAATGAGTGTTGGCCAGCACGTGGAGAAACTGGAACCCCCCTGCTCCCCCCCCCCCCCCACTGTAATCTGCTGGTGGGAATAGTAAGGTGGTATTGCCACTTTGGAAAACAGTTTGGTATTTCTTAAATAGTTAAAAATAAATGTATTATCTGACACAGTAATTCCAGTTCTAAGTATATACCCATTAAGAGAGAATTAAAAACGTACGTCCCCACAAAAAATTATGCATGAATGTTCATGGCAGTGTTATCCATAGTAGCCAAAAAGTGGCAACAATCCAAAAGTCCATTAGTGGCAAATGGGGAGGTGAAATGCAGTCTATCCCCACAGGAATACAAAGAAATGGAGTACTGCTGTAATTTGGATGCACACAAAAGGCCACATATTTTATGATTCTGTTTTTATGACGTGTCCAGAGAAGGTAAATCTATGGAAATAGAAAGCAAATTAGTGGTCTCCTGAAGCAGGGGGCGGGGATAGGGATTAACTTCTTTGGGGCAGAAAGGATCATTTGGGGATGATGGGAATGTTCTCCAACTGCACTGTGTTGATGGTCGCACAGCTCTGGGTTTATTAAAAGTTGTGACGGGTGTGCTCAGAGCAGGGGGCCTGAAGAAATGGCCCCTCTGTTTACAACACACCCAACAGGAATCTGGGTTCATTGTGACAAGAGGCACAAAATTTGTGGCCTTTCTATGAACAAATACCCTACATGTGTCACAAAATAAAAATAAAATCTAGGTTGTTGAATTGTACTTAAACTAATGAATTTTATGGCATATAAATTATCCCTCAATAGAGCTATTTAAAATGAAATGGTGTGTGGTAATCAGGACAGTGTAATATTGAGGAAAGAATAGACAAAGAAATGAATGGAACAGAACAGAGAGGCCAGGAATATACCCATCCAACTAGAGTCAACTGATTTTTGACAAAGGTGCAAAGGCAATTCAATGGGGGAAAAGATAGTTTCTCCGAAAAATGGTGCTGGGCACAACTGGACATCCACATGCAAAAGACAAAAATCTAGACACAAACCTTAGTCCTTTCACCAACGTTAACTCAGAATGGATTATAGCCCTAAGCGTAAAATGCAAAACTGTAAGACTTCTAGAAAGTAACACAGGAGAAAGTCTAGATGACCTTGGGTGGGGCAGTGGGGTTTTAGATACCACTCCAAGATCATTGTCCATAAAAGGAAAAATTGATAGTGTAGACTGTATTAAAACCAAAAACTCTCATTCTGTTAAAGACACCGTTCAGATAATGAAAAGGCAAGTCATAGACTGGAAGGAGATATTTGCAAATGTTTGCAAATATCTGATAAATGACTTGTATCCAAAATATGCAAAGAACTCTTAAAACTCAGCAATAAGAAAACAAACAACCCAATTAAAAAAGGGCCAAAGATCTGACCAGACACTTCACCAAAGAAGACATACGGATGGAAAATAAGCATCAGAAAAAGTGCTCCTCATCATATGTCTTTAGAGAATTGCAAATTACAACAGCAAGGAGACACTACTATACACCTGTTAGAGTGACGGAAGCTGGGGTGCCTGGGTGGCTCAGCCAGTTAAGTGTCTGCCTTCAGCTCAGGTCATGATCCCAGGGTCCTGGGATTGAGCCCTACGTCTGGCTTCCTGCTCAGCAGGGAGTCTGCTTCTCCCTCTCCCTCTGCCCCCCTGTACTCTGTCTCTCACTCGTGTTCTATCTCAAATAAATAAATAAAATCTTAAAAAAAAAAAAAAAAAAAAAGAATGGCTAAAATCCAAAAAACTGATAACACCAAATGCTGACGAGGATGCTGAGCAACAGTAAGTCTCATTGCTGGCGAGAATGCACAATGGTACAGCCACTCTGGAAGACAGTTGGACAGTTTCTTACAAAGCTAAATATAATATTGTTTCAAAGCTATTCATAAAGTATGTTTATTTCTCTATTTGTTATGGAGTCACACTCCTGGTATTTACCCATTTGAGTTGAACTCTATACTCACACAGTAACTTGCACATGAAGGTTTATAGTAGCTTTATTCATAATTGCCACAACTTAGAATCAACCAAGTTGCCTTTCAATGGATTAATGAATAAATGGAATATTATGTACGGACAAAAAGAAGTGATCAGGTCACAGAAAGACGTGGAGGGACCTTAAATGCTAAGTGAAAGGAGTGGAAGAAGCCAGTCTGGACAGGCTGCATACTGTATGACTGCAACTGTGTGACACGATGCAACACTGAAAAAAATGTTTTGCTTGTTATATGCCAATTTTACCTCCATAACAGCTGTCCAAAAAATAACAAAATCTTTGAGCTGTGCCTTCTGTGACGGACCAGTAACTTCTGAGCTCCCAGGCACGCGGTCCGCGGTTGTTGGCTCCTCGTGAGCGGAAGTGGTTTCTCCTCCTTCCTGTTCCGTAGAACCATCTCTCATGGCTTTTTACAGCCTGGAGGGACAGTCACTGTTTGGTGAGAGCAGCTTGGAAGAAGCCATTCTGGAAATGATGGCACATGAACCCATGGGTCATTTGCTGGTGCTTATTGGGTCTGGGGCCCAGTCCGGAGTGGCGTCTGCTCGGAAAGTCAGCAGCTCACTGGATGGGTGTTGTTTGGCAGGTCGGAGACCTGAGTTCTGAGTCCCGTTGTGTCCTTACCTGGCTGCCAGGTTTGGGGCAAGTCACTTACTTTACCAGGGCCCATCTCAGCTTCTTTGTACAAGGAGTGGGTTTTCTGGGAGGAATTTCCTTGGCTTTTTCCAGTTCCAGACCCCATTTCTGTCAATATCAAACCTTCTCCCACACTTTTGCCTGGAGCAGAATGCGTGTCTTGTGTGTTTACCCGTGTCCCAGGGCACTTGGCACAGCAGAAGCCCTCTCGCCAGACGCCCTCCCTGCAGCGTGCCCTCTCTCCAGCCCGGGTTGTGGGTGGAGACCCGGAGCCTGGCTTGCTCGGGGCTGGTGGCCCAGGGCAGGCCCAGGGATTGGTGGTGTTTCAGGCACCAGGCACTCCTCCCAGTGCTGTTGTTCTTTCAGCCCTTTGTGCTTTCATACATGCCAGCCCTGAGCTCTCTCTTGGCAAAGAGGATCTCCTCCATCCCCAAAGAAGTGCCCACAAAGCAGTTCTGGTATTTTCTTAGCCCACAACTGAGCCATGGTCTGTGGTGCTATTGTGACTCCAGAATTCTAAGGCTCCGAGTTGGAAGATTTTCCTAGTAACTGAGACCCCAAGAGTATTTAACATTTTTTTTATGTTGAATTAGTCAAGTGGACATTTTGGGTTAGAAGATGTTCTTCAGCTAGTATTATGCTGTGAGCCTAGCTTTGCTTACTTTAAGGACCTTGGGACATACTTGACTGAGAAGCTCCATGAGGTCTGAATGGGGTAATGGTGAAGTACCGGATCAGATTCTCAACCTGGATGTCAAGGTCAAGTGTCCTTAATGAGGGAGGGTAAAGGGCAGAGAACCTGCTTCTTTTGACAGTTTGTCATATCCTGGGACCGTCTTCTGGCCCTCTAGGGCAATATTGAAAAATTAAGTTCCATGAAAAACAACTCATCCAGGTTTTGTATGTTTGATTTTTTTAGGACTTTGTTTAGAGAAGTTGCCTGTCTCCTCTTCTACCAGTAACCTCCACGTGGACCGGGAACAGGATGTCATCACCTGTTACGAGAAAGCGGGAGACATTGCGCTTTTGTACCTCCAAGAGATAGAAAGGGTAAGTGAGGACCAAGTGTTTCTTCCAGTTGATAATTTTTTAAAAATTCCAAATCAGACTGTAGAGAACTGTGATCGATCTCTGGAAAACCTCCAACACGTCTGCCTCTGGGCGCAAAGCTCGACTTGTATTCTTCAGTGCGAAAGAGATGGTGGCGACTGTGGCACCTTGTGAAGAGTGTTTGGGAAGCATTTTAGCATTCTCAGAGCAGAAATGACAGTGTGCCCCGAAGCCGGTTAGTCATTCGTGTTCTCCTGCGCACAGTGAGCTGAGCTTCATTTGTACTCGCGGGGACGAGATGCCAACAGAACGTACTTGTGGGGTTCGAGAGGCTTTCCCTCTAGTTCTGCGAAAGGTCTGCTGGGGACTCCCGGCCGACCTGCTTGGAGCGGGCTTGTCTGAGACCACCTGGGGTGGTTTCCTCCCAGCAGTCAGTGGCTGCCTGTGGTGGAGAATGAAACCAGCAGCTGAGGGGGGGGGCACCCGAGCAGAGACGGAGGGAGCAGGAGGCCCGGAGCTCACATCCTCGGGCAGAGGAGGTTGGAGGCTTGTCGTTCTGAACTTGTCTCTTCAGAAGGACCGCTGCCTTTTGGCTTTGCTTTTTGCTGTTCCTTCATCTCAGCCTCAGTTTTCCCATCTGTGAAAGGAGCAGAATAGTTTCTACTCCATGGAGTTCTGGTGGGGATTATAAAAGATCGTGTAAATAAAGGGACTTAGCCCAGAGGCAACATTGGATTCTCAGGGCATGTCACTTAATTTTTACTAATAACAACGGGTTCTAGTCATTTCTGCTCCCAGCAGAGTTTCCTGGCATTCTCACCGAGGCTCGACACTGAGATTCCCCCCCTTTACGCCCAGAGACGTGTCCTGTGAGATTATTTGAAACGATGAGAAATCCTGTGAGACTTAGAAAATGATCCAAGTCTTGTTTCCCATCAATTTTTTGGGTTTTCTGTTTCTCTGAGGATTAGAATGGGGAGGGGCTACCACAGTCTGGTTAGCTTTGTTCTGTTGTCAGCGTACAGACTGAAGTCGTCTTTTTTTTTTTCGTAAGTCTTCTCATGTGTGTTGATGTGCGTGACAAGGATCAGACTTGCTTTGTAAGAGGCGGGCAGTGCAGGTGAGAGCCACAGAGAGGGGGAGGGGTGAGTGACGGGACCAGCCTGGGACCTGGCCAGCACCAGCATGGGTTCTAAATCACGGGTCATGATGGCTGGGAACTCAGGAAGATCCTTGACCGTCTTGCCAAAACCTATCAGAAGGCTGCTATGAGAAAGGAATTTTTTGGTTATTCAGAATTTATGGTATGATCTTCAGAGAAATGATCATGCAGCCCGCTTTGAAAATCCACACTGTCTTCACCATGTGCCTCCTTGATAGCCAGTGCTTGGAAGGGGAGAAGATGTTCTTGCTGATCCCACAGCCCTTTTGCCATGTAGGGGCCCTTGCTTTGTACCTTACTCCCCAATAGTTGTCGCAGCCCTGTCCCCTCGGGGCTGCCTTCTCCTGGCTGGCGGGGAGGAGGCGGGTCTGTTACGTGTGTCTTTAATGGCGTGGGGACTGGCAGATCTGGGTGCACTTCCCGTGGTGTCCGTGTGTAAACACCTCTTCGCTGTTGGGTCCTCTGGCCAGACCATCGAGGACACTTGTATAATCATAGGATTTCTTTCTTTTTTTTTTTTTTAAAGATGTATTTATTTGTTTTGGAGAGAGAGAGAGAGCATGAGTGGGAGGGACAGAGGGAGAGAGAATCTCAAGCGGACTTCATGCTCTGACATCGTGATCTTAGTGCAAATCAAGAGTCGGACACTTAACCGACAGCGCCACCCAGGCGCCCCTGATCATAGGATTTAAAAGAGATTTTTGCATGTGGCTTTGGGGAGACAGTCATCAGAGGATGTCAGATTTGAAGATGAAATGGAGGCCCAGGCAGGGAGGACACACAGAAGTTAGGACCAAAGCTAGGACTAGAACTCTTCTGACACCTAGTTCAGGGCCCACTCATGTCATTATCCCAGGCCGCTGCACACAAGCGCACACTGTGTCGTTTCCCACACCCTTACCCACCGAAAGTGCTCCATTTGGCCAAGCGAGCCATTGCTCTTGGGAGCCTGGGGAAGCTGCCTCAGCCCTGGGTACAATCTTAGGGGATAGAGATGATTTTCACATTTCTGGCTCCGATTTTCCAGTGTGAGTTGTCCTTTATGGAAAACCACTTCAGGCCTCCCCAGGTCCAGCAAGCTGGGATATGAGTACTGGGAGAGACTAATTGAACCAAATATCTGTTTTAGGGACGCCTGGGTGGCTCAGTTGGTTAAGCAGCTGCCTTTGGCTCAGGTCATGATCCCAGGGTCCTGGGATCGAGTCCCGCATCGGGCTCCCTGCTCGGCGGGGAGCCTGTTTCTCCCTCTGCCTCTGCCTGACTCTCTGCCTGTTTGTGCTCTCTCTCTCTCTCTCTCTCTCTCTCTGACAAATAAATAAATAAAGTCTTCAAATATCTGTTTTGATGTAGTAAGTGCTCAAGAAGCCATTTGTTGATTCATGGGACGCCTAAGGGAAAAACGACCTTCCTTAAGTGACTGCCGGGCTTGGTAGATGTTCAAGGTCTTTATGAGGCAAGATTGGGGTGCTATGCAGAAGATACCTCCTTGGCCTTTTTTCTTTTTTAATTTTGAGCTTAAAATGACCTTTAAGGATTATGCTAAATTAGAAACAGAAATGTGGGGCGCCTCGGTGGCTCAGTTCTTTAAACCACTGGCTTCAGCTCAGCTCATGATCCCCGGGTCCTGGGATGGAGCCCCGCATCCAGCTCCCTGCTCAGCGGGGGACCTGCTTCTCTCTCTCCCTCTGCTGCTCCCTCTGCCTATGCTTTCCTGCTCTCTCTCTGTCAAAGAAAGTAATTTATAAGTAAATAAATAAATAAAAACAGAAATGTTAGAGAAATAGAATCCGAAAGAAGTAACAGACTGGGACAAGCCTAGGTAAATAGCGCTTTGTTTTTCTGGGTAGGCAAGCCTTGTATGCAGAAAATCCCACACACGCTGTTCCTATATTCTTCTGCTGGGCACAGGCCATCGCTCGTTGGTTTTTCCTCCATTTCCCAGCCATTCCATAGTGAAGAATCTTCTGTTGGCCAGGACCTTTGGCATTTTATTTATTAGTATTGGTTCTGAGCTTCATTCACTAGCAAGAAAAAATTGGGGAAGAATTTTTGAGGACAGATTGGAGTGTCATGATCAATATTTTCTTGTGATCGGAAGCCACCAAATCGTGTTTCTGAGGCAGCCCCATTCTCGGAATAGTGGAGATATTTGATGATAGATTTGTTTGCTACCTGAAGGGCAGTAACTCTTCAGAAAGAGGGAGACCTTGACTGACCCTTGAGGCAGCTAACTTAAGCCATGAGAGGCAGCAGAGCACTGTGGCAAAGTGACGGCCAGTGTTGGGATCCCGGGTTTGCCATCTTATAGCTGTGGGACTTTGGGTAAGTTACTCAGCCTCTCTGTGCCACCTCTCGAGCCTCATCTGTGAAGTAGCAATAGTGACTGCTCTCAGGCCATGGTGAGGGTAGAGTGGCTTAACTCACGTACTTCCCGGTACGTGGTAGCAACAGTTAAATGTTAGCTTTGTTGTCACATTCTGCACCGGTGTCACCTGGCAGTGGACTCTTTCCATCTTTAGAAGATGTCAGATAGGTAGAGAAAAATCTGGAATGTTAGAAACATGCTCTTTCATTAAAAATGTTAAATAATTTTTAACAGAATATTTACGGAGTAATTTTTCTCGGGAGAATTTGGTTTTCCCTCTCTTGTGCAGAAGCTAATGGGACAACATCTTCCCCCCTTCACCCCTGGAGTCTTGATATCATATCTGGGTTCTGGACTTGTCTTTACCCCTGACTGTCCGACTTTAGTCCAGTCATGTATTTCTGTGTGCTTCAGCTTTCCGTTCTCATGGTGGGGCTGATACTTCCTGATTTGTCCGGGGCTAGAGAACCGGTGAGCCTTCAGTGTTTTCCACCTGCTATAGGAAATTCCTGTGTGTTCTTGTCCCCCTCAACTCCTGCCCGAAGGTGGAGGCAGGGCCAAAGAAAATTTGAATACATGAAAGCACAGTGATTAAATAATTGTTTAGTGTTGTTCTTGTTCTATTAGGGTGATGTAGCCATCTAATTTTCTCTGATAGTTTGTTCCCTGAAGGGGAATAAAAGATACTTCCAAAATTGTGCATATACAACAATTTAATCGAACAAATTGAATTAGAACAGAGAGGATTAGAAATGACAGAGGCTGTCCTTGATTTGTTTCTCTTTAGATGGTGGCGTCCTGCCAACGGTAAATAAAGTTACCTGCCCCTCAAGGAGCTTCTCATGGTGCCGTGATAGGAATAACGATGACTTCACCTTTGAATATCATACTATGAGCCCTGCTTTTGGCAAATGAAATCACCCCATCTCTGTCCTTTGCAGGCATCAACCAGCCAGCTGGTTATGGCTTTCTCGAGCAGACGCCCTGCCAGGCTGGAGCTTTACCTTCTGCCGACAGTTCGCTTCTTCACACCCTGTTGTAGAAAAAAAGTGAATGCTAAGTGATGGGCTACCCGTCGACTTTTGACGGGCAGTTTTAGGGCTAAAGTTTTGAGGAGAAACAGATGGTCCCCAAATATTGCCAGGCCCCACCCGGAATTCCTCTGTTCATTGGGGAGTCGCTCCCTGGTGAGCATGGCCAGGCCCTGGCCTCCTTTCCTCCTCGCTGTTGAGAGAACTTGCAGCCGCAGAGCTGAGGTGCTGGACTCGGTGGTGGGTTAGATTCAGGTGCGTCTTGAATTCATTCGAGACGTCCCGGGAGAAGGGCTCGGTGCTGCTGATGGCAGAGGCGGGGTGTGACTCTGGGGGCTCCATGTAGCCACGCTTTGGGCGTTCAAATGTGAGACAATAAAGACAAAGACTCTGCCTTCCATCCCCTTTCCACTCCCTCCCTCTCCACTCGAGCCAAAGCGGCAGGGACCAGGTTCTTCCTTGAAGAAATGTCAGGACACCGACCAGCCGGTAAATGCACTCTGACTCCAGGCCTGCCATCTGACTGACTAGGCTGGGAGGCCACACACAGTTAAAACTGAGTTAGAAAAGTCTGGAAACCGGAAAAGAACAGTAGCTTCTTTTAATTTTCATACATTCTCGGTCAGTCTTTGTCCTCGTAATTTTATGGCATTAAAGAGTTTTGTCTATCTGTCTTTTTTCACTCTACATTATGTCAACACTTGAAAATGTTTTCATAGAGATGCAGTATTTCATCAAGTGCATGGCTTCTATGATATAATTAACTTATTGTTGGGTCTGACCTATTGTAAATAATGCCGATGCCGGCTTCCTTCGAGTAGCTCTCCCCTTGCTTTCGTTGTTTCCCAAGGGCAGATTCCCACAAGTGGAGGTATTTTTGACATTCTCATTAACTACATATTGTGTCCCATTTGCTTTCTACGAGTCATGCCAACATCTTCTCCCTTCGGCAGTGCAGGGGGATAGTGGTCACTTTGCACTCTTGACGGGGTTGCTGCTGTGTAAAAGTTATTTTGCTGGTCTGCTAGGTGACAGTGGTGCCTTGCTTGCAGTTTTGGTTTGCATTTCTTTGACTCTCAGTCAGGGTGAATTTCTTTCCATCTGTTTGCTTACGGGTTATGTTTCATTTCTTTTTGAATTACAGCATTATTGAGATAGAATTCACATACCATACAATTCACCCATTTTAAGTACACAATTCGATACTTTTTAATATATTTAGAGTTACACAACTATCATCAATATTTAATTCCAGAACAGTTTTGTTGTCCTAAAAAGAAACCCTGTCCCACTAGCACTCACTCCCCATTTACCTACGATCTCTCCCAGTCTGTACAGATTTGTACGTTCTAGACATCTCATACAAATAAAATCGTACATCATGTGGTCTTTTATGACTGGCTTCTTCGGCATGTCCCAGTGCTGCATTTCTTTCTACTGACAAATAATGTGTGCTTTTATGGATATGCTACATTGGGTTTATCCATTCATCATTTATCATTTATCATTTGGGTTGCTTCCACCTTTGGGCTCATATAATAAGGCTTCAACAAACATTCATATACAGGATTCCGTGTGGGCAATGCTTTCATTTTTCTTGGGTATATACGCAGGAGTGGAATTGCTGGGTCATATGGTAACTTTATGTTCTATTCCTTTCTTGTCTCTGTATACTTTCTATCCAGTTTTTGGATGAAGTCTTTTTCTGATAATTTGAATAAAGTCTATATTATAAATATGTTAACTCTTTAATCATATTTGCTCTGAATTTTTCTCAGTCAGTAAATTTCTATTTTTAAGTTGCTCATATATTTTAAATCTGTATATAGTTGAACCTGATTTTTTTTTTTTTTTACCTTTATTTCATTGTTTTAAAGCTGAAATATTGGGATAGGCTCCTTCTAAGATTTAAAAAAATTTTCAATCCTTTTCCATATTTTCAAAAACAACTTTTAATTTCCAAATCTTCTTGGGATTTATTTTTTCTGATATTAGATATGACTTTAAATGAATGTTTTTCTCAAATTTCACTGCCACTTTAAGATGATCTTATCTCTGTTTTTTACATTTGCTCTCATATATTTTAAGTCATTTAATAAAATTTTAGATACAGTAATTCCTGGCTTTCCTGTTTTGTTCTGCTAATCTTATATTGTACCAGTATGACACCATTCAATAAGTACTTCTTTATGACCGGTTTCAACATCTGAAAGGATTAGTAACTACGTATCACTTGTATTTTTCAGAATATCCGTGGTTCTTTTCTGATGATACTTCTAGGTGAATTTTAGAATTATTTTCTTGAGTTCTAGAAAAATCCTGTTGGGATTGGTTGGATTTTTATGAACCCTATATACATAATTTGGAGAATTATATTTAGTCTTCACTCATCTGCGACATGATATCTCTTTCCATTTTGCGAGGCCTTTTGTTTCACAGATTTTAGTAGGTTTATTTTATTTCCAGATTTTTCTATTTGTATTGCTTTGTGAATAGGATCACTATTTTTTAAATTATATTTTCATGTATAGCAATGCTTCTGATTTTTTAATTCACTTACACAAACATTTGTTGAGTGCTTTTTTTTTTTTATTATTCAGAGAGAGAGAGAACTAGAGCATGAGCAGGGGTGAGGGTCAGAGAGAGGGAGAGGCAGACTCCCTGCTGAGCAGGAAGCCCAATGCAGGGCTGGGTCCTAGGACCCTGGGATCATGAGCTGAAGGCAAACGCTTAACTGCCTGAGCCACCCAGGCTCCCCTATTGAGTGCTGTCTATGTTCTGCACTGTACTTGGCACCGGGGGCGCTGGAATGAATAAGCCACAGAGCCTGTCCTTAGGAAACATACGATCTAATGAGGACCCAGGCCCGTAACCAGTGTGGGCAGTGCTTTGGTGGTGAACACTCAGAGGACTCTGCAAGCCCAGAGAAGTGTCTTGGTGGACCTGCCTGGTAGTTCAGGGATGGTTCCTGAAAGAGAGGACACCTGAGCTGAATTGCGAAGGCTGACAAGGATAACAACATAGGAATATTAGGCACAATACTGAATTCTATAAAAATAGAGTTGCTTCTTTTCATTTTTCTAAGAATATGACTATATGGCAGAGGAATGATTTTTGTTGTTGTTCCTTCCTGTCTAATATTTTCCATTTTCTCTCTCTCTCCTATCTCCCTATCTCTAGATTTTCTAAAACAATGTTAAAAAATAAAAGTGGTAGAAAATGTCCTTATTTTGTTCCTACTTGAAGGTAACTCTTTAATATATCTCCATTAAGGATTATTATTATTATTATTTTTAAAGATTTTATTTATTTATTTGCCAGAGAGAGAGAGAGTGAGCACAAGCAGGGGGAACGGCAGGCAGAGGGAGAAGTAGGCTCCCTGCTGAGCAAGAAGCCTGATGCAGGACTTGATCCCAGGACCCTGACTGAGCCACCCAGGCGCCCCTCCATTAAGGATTATAATGTTTATATGCTCATTAAGTTTCCCACTTACAGTTCATAACAATCTTGTCAGGTATATATTATTATCCCCATTACACAGATGAGGACAGTGAAGGTCTGAGATTGAAGGAATTGTCCTAAGTCCACAAGTGGTGAGGAGTATCAGAATCTGACCTTGAACCTGGGTCTTTTGACCTAAAGTCTTTGCCCCCTTGCTGTCGTGCTTCCTTAGTCACTGCATGTATGCTTTTGCCAAAGCAGGCCACACTTGTTAAGGATGCTTTTTGACAGTCCTCTTGTAGGGAAGCGTTTATCCTCCAAACAAGTGATGGCTTCGACACTGCCAAACAGTGCTCCTGCCCAGGCCCGTGTGTTAGAGGCTCTTCATGAAGAAGGGACGAAATCCAAGATGCTTAGACTTAAGGGTAAACCCTGAGCTAAGCTATTCTCTCTGCCTCCCCACTTGTGTCTTCCCCATTCTTACCATTTATAACCTAGGCCTCATCCTGGCAGCTCTGACCTCTTGTCTTTTGGGCTTTGTTCTGCAAGCAAAGGCAGGCTGATGGGACAAAGGGGAAGGAGCTGGACTGCAGAGTCAGGTGGACCTGAGTTTCAGCACCAACTCTTAACACTTGCTAGCCATGCAGTTCGGATGCTCACCCAGCGGAACAAAGCCTTGTTTCCTCCTTCAGTGCAGAGAGGATAGTAGTTGTATCTCGGTGGCTCTTTTGGGGGGGAATAAATGAGAGAGCCTATGTGCCTATTGCATAGTAGGTTACTTTCTTATTGCTTTTTTTTCTGCATTTCTGGTTGGCCTTGCAAATTCATTCATTCATCCATTCATTCATTCATCATGTATTTCACTCATTTATTATGTATATTGAATGCTTACCCTGCACCAAACATCGCAGTAGACATTGAACGTTATTAGTAAGTGAGATAGATGTGGCCCTGACTTTGTGGTCGTTTTAGCACCATAGAAGGACACAGTAATCAAGTACAAAAAAAAATACACTGATAAATGCAATGAAGGAACAGGATGGGCTTCTGTGAGAGGGAATAATAGAGGCAGGCCTGTGTGATGTTAGGTGGCCAGAGAAGGCCCTTCCAACAAGGTGACAATCAAGTTGACACCTGAAGGATGAGAAAGATCACAAGGGTAACATGACCAGATTGTGTTATAGAAAGTTATTCAGACTGCTTGTGAAAAGTGGGAAGGAAGAAGAGGAGCAAGAGATGACATGGAGGCTCCATGTAGGAGACAATTATGGAGATCTTACAGGAAGTGATGATAGCTTCCATGAAGGTAATGGTTGTAGAAATGGATAGATACGGACATATTTGACAAATAATTAGGAGGGACATGGTAATAGATTAGAGAGTATCAGGGTGTCAAGCCTCCCCACCCTCCCAGCCCTCCCCACCCAGTGTCTGATTTGGGCATCTGGGTAGATGATGTTATTTATTAAGATGGGGTAACTAGAGAATTATGTTTGGGGTGAACCTGGACTTCAAGGAGCTTTACTCATGCTCAGAGTTTTCCTAGGAGTGGAATTTAGGTGGATCTTGTTCCCAAAAGGCATTCTAGGAGCTAGGAGGGAGAGGCCCAGAAAGGGCCCCTTGAGGATGAGCCTTATCCCTGAGCTCTAGGTATGTAGGCCCTTCCTAAGACTGAGGCCGGACCAGGAAAATCCAAGAATTTCTTCCTCCCACCACCAGCCATGTAACAAACAAGGCACCAAGTAACAAGTAGCTGTAGAATATTGCCGGGAAAGGGGCATGAAATTGGAGAGAAATTGCCTCTGTTTTCAGAGTATGTATGAGAGATACATGCATACATACATACAGAGTATGATGATGTACATACATATATACAGAGTATGTATGAGAGAGTATGTATGAGAGAGCACACAGGGACTGTTGAAAATAGGATGGAACAGAAACACTGAGAAAACCGTCTGGCATCCCAGGTCCCACAGTAAGCACAAGTTAGTAGCCCAGTTCTTGAGGAATTTGAAGTCTTTGGTGCCCTGGAGGTAATTATAGAAACAACAAAGCCCAGCCCAACTTCAACTACTGACTGGATTGACTCGGTCCCCCACATTTGTTGCCTTATAGATGAAAAGGGGTACTCAATTTCAGGTGTAAATATTATTTACCTCAGCCTGTTTCTCTACACACAATATTCAACATTGAATTTAAAAATATGAGATATACACAAATGCACACACAAACTATTGTTTGTGCACACACAAGGCCTATTGTGAAGAGCAATAAAACCAAACCCAGAAGTGACCCAGGTGTTGGAGCTATCAGATAGGAGCTTGAAAATATCAATGAATAGTATGTTAGAGGATATTGTGGGAAAAGTATACAACATACATAAAGAGATGGGAATTTCAGCAGAGAGATGGAAACTATAAAAATGTAAAACCAAAATGCTAGAAATAATAAAACACGATATAAGAGATGAAGAGATTTTTTTTTTTAATATTTTATATTTGGGGCACGTGGGTGGTGTGTCAGTTAAGCGTCTCACTCCCCGTTTTGGCTCAGGTCATGATCTCGTGGGTTGTGGGGTTGATCCCCATGTTGGGCTCCAAGCTCAGCAGGAGGTCTGCTTGAAGATTCTCTTCTTCTGCCCCTTCCCCCACTCTCGTGCATGCGTGTTCTCTCTCTCTCATTCTAAAATAAATAAATAAATCTTTAAAGTAAAAGGTTTTATTTTTAAGTAATCTCTACCCCCTCAACATGGGACTCAGACTTACAGCCCCAAGATCAAGAGTCACACGGTCTCCAGGTGCCCCAAGATGAATAAATTTTCTGATGGCTTATTAGAATACTGGACACAGCTAAGAAAAAATCTTTCAGTTGAAGATAGGTTAATAGAGATGATTCCAATAGAAACACAAAAAGAAAAAAGAGAGTGGGGAAAAACGAAAACAGAGCATCCAAGAAATACAGAAAAAATATGTATTTGGTGTCCCTAAAGGAGAGGAGAGAGAAACTGAAACAGAAGAACTATTTGAAGAGAAAAATGGCTGAGAGTTTTTAAAAATTACTGAAACATAGCAAAGCATATATCCAAGAATCTCAGAGGACCCCCAAGCAGGATAAACAGAAACCTACACTTAGATATATTGTAGTTAAACTATTGAAAATCAAAGACAGAACCTTGAAGGAAGCCAGAGAAAATGGAACTTTAAATACAGAAGAATAAAGCTAATAGTTACAGCAGATTTGTCACTAGAAACTGTGCAAGTTAGAAGACATCAGAAAGATGCCTTTAAAGTACTGGATGAAAAACTTCAAAATACCTTTAAAGAAAGAAGACAAAGACTTTGTTTTTTATAGGACAAACAAAAGTTGAAAAAATGCATTAGCAACAGACCTGCATGACAAGAAATGTTAAAGAAATTAAAGCAGAAGAAAATAAAGATACATACAATAAAATGAAGATCATCATAAATGGTGACAATGAGCATACATATAAAAGACTTTTTCTGATTTTTAATTTTTAAAAAATATAATTGACCACCTAAACCAGTAATAGTAACAACATATTGTGGGATATACAATAGGAGTAAGATGCGTGACAACCATAGCACAAGAGATGGGGGAAGAAATGTAAGTATATTGTTATAAAGTGTTTATAGTATATATGAATTGGTGTAATAGTATTTGATATAGACTGTGATAAACTAAAGAGCTATATTGTATACCTTTGGGCAGCCGAGAGATGGAGGAGGGGGGCATGGGCAAATGGACAGATAGACAAACATAATTAACCGGTCGTTAGTGGAAATGAAATGGAATCATCAAAAAAGCAGAATGAGAGAGAAAAAAGGAACAAAGAACAGGTGGGACAATAAAAAACAACAAGCAAGATGGTTCCAATCATGTCAATAGTTACATTAAATGTAAATGGTCTGAACAATTAAAAGGAAGAGATTTTCAGATTGGATGAAAATGCAAGGCCTGATATATGGTATCTGTAAGAAAACCATTTTAAATTAATATATAAATAGACAAAAAAGTAAAATTATATACCATGTAAACAATAATCAAAACAAAGCTAGGGTGATTATTACATCAGAGAGTAGAATTTGGAACAAGGAATATTTACAGGCGATAAAGGGAGAAGTTACATAAGAAAGGGATCAATTAATCAATAAGGCATTGTAATTCTAAAAGTGTATGTAGCTAATAAAAGAGCTTCTAAATGTCTAAAACAAAATATATAGAAAAATTTATAACATTAAATGCATGTATTAGAAAGGAAAACAAATTCAAATCAGTGGTCTAAATTTCCAATTTAAGAAACTAGAAAAAGAACAAATTAAAGCCAAAGCAAGCAAAAGGAAGAAAATAATAAAGATCAGAACAAAAATCAATGAAATAGAAAAGAGATAAACAGAGAAAATCAGTGGAACTAAAAATGGATTCTTTGAAAAGATCCATAAAATTTGTAAACTATTAATAAGATTGAACAAGAATAAAAGAGAGAAGACACAGATTACCAATACCCAAGAAGAGGAGACAGTACCATAGATTCATAAACATTAAAAGCTTGCAAGGGAAGGGGCCTCTGGCTGTCTCAGTCAGTGGAGCATGCAACTCTTGATCTCGGGGTTGTGAGTTTGAGCCCCATGTTGGGTGTAGAGATTATTTAAAAAATAAAATCTTTTCTTTTTTTTTTTTTAAGATTTTATTTATTTGAGAGAGAGAGTGAGCACAGAGGTAGAAGCAGACTCCCTGCTGAGCAGAAAGCCGGATGTGGGACTTTAGGTGCCCTAAAAAATAAAATCTTAAAAAAAAAAAAGGTGGTAAGGGGCGCCTGGGTGGCTCAGTGGGTTAAAGCCTCTGCCTTTGGCTAGGGTCGTGATCTCAGGGTCCTGAGATTAAGCCCCACATCGGGCTCTTTGCTCGGCAGGGAGCCTGCTTCCTCCTCTCTCTGCCTGCCTCTCTGCCTACTTGTGATCTCTCTCTCTGTCAAATGAATAAATAAAATCTTTAAAAAAAATATATTAAAAAAAAAGGTGGTAAGGGAAAATTGTGACCAATTTTATGCCAATACATGTGCTCACTTAAAAAAAAAAAAGATTCCCTGAAACACACAAACTACTGAAGTTCACTCAAGAAGGAATAGATAACCCAAATATTCTTGTGTCTATTAAAGAAATTTAATTTGTAGTTCAAAACCTTCCTATAAAGAAAACTATAAGTCAAGTTGACTTTATTGGTGAATTCTACCAAACATTAAAGGAAGAAATGACAGCAATACTATAAAAACTTCCAGAATACAGAAGAGGAGGAAAACATTTCCTAACTCATTTTATAAGACTGAAATCTCTTATGAATATAGTTGCAAATATCCTTAACAAAATACCAGCAAACTCAATCCAACAACATATAGAAAAGATTATACACCATGACTGAGCAAGATTCATTTCAGGAATACAAGTTGACTTAACATGTGAAAATCAATTAATGTAATACATCAGTAGAATAAAAGACAAAACCCACATGATAATGATAATTTCGGTAGATGTAGAGAAAGCATTTGACAAAATCCAGCACCCTTTCATGATAGGAATAGAAGTTCACATCTTCAACCTGATAGAAGGCACCAATGAAAAACCCACATCTAACAACATATATAATGGTGAAAGACTGGATTTTTTTCCCCCTAAGATCAGAATCAAGACGAGGATGTCTGCTCTCTCTACTTCTATCCACTATTGTAGTAGAGGTTCTAACCAATGCAATGAGGCGAGATAAAGAAATAAAAGACATCTAGGTTGAAAAGGGGAAGTAAGACTATCTCCGTCTGCAGATGACATGATCTTGTATATAGAAAATCCTAAGGAATTCACACTTGTACAGACCCTATTTTAACTTGGTGAAATGATTTCAGCAAGGTTATAGAATACCAGGTCAATATAAAAACTACACTTTTATTTCTCTACACTAACAATCTGCAAATGAAATTAAGAAAACAATTCCATTTATAATAACATCAAAAGATGAAAATACATGGGAATAATAAAAAGAAGTGCAAACCTGATACCCCAAAAACTATAAATCACTACTGAAAGAAATTAAAGAAAACCTAAATAATGGGAAGACATCCCACTTTGATGGAGCAAAAGACTTAATTTGTTAAGATATATTTGTGTCTATATAATCTTTCCACGCACACACAAACATACATACATATAATAAATATAAGATCTATTTTTAACTTACGACAAGTGCCCAGACCTTTAATGACTATGTGTAAAAAACCACATTTTTCTGAAGTTGAGTGATGACTTTGGTCACATTTTCGTTTCTGCCGTTAAATTTAATTAAAATTAAATGTAATGGTTTCCATTTAAAACTGGCATACTTAACACAATCTCAGTTTTTGGGAAATGACTTTTATCTTTCTTTCCTTGATACGTATTATAAAGATACCTGAATTATTATCAATAAATGTTAATTGGTTATTTCTGTGTGGTGGTATTTTGAGATGATTTATAATGTTCTTTCTGCGCTGTACCAAATTGGTTTTGCTTTATAGTAATCACAGCATTTTTAAAAATTAAAAACTATTCTTGAAAGCAAATGAAGGCTAATTTTTTTTAAAAGTTTAAGCGTTGGGCATCCAAGTGGAGATGACAAGGAAGTAGTTGAATATATGAGTCTAGTGTTCGGAAGGAAAGTCTGCAGTAGAGGGGATAACTTTGGGAGCTGGCTGCAGAGATTTCTGAAGCTCAGAGGAATGGGTGAGATCATCTTGAGAGAGATTTACAAGAGACCGCGCTCTTTGCATGTGCAGCACTTGGAGGATGTGTTGGGGAGGTGCCTGCAGTAAAGCCAAAAATGACAGTTCGCGGGGGTAGGAGGAACACCTACCGCTTAGCACTCGCAGAGCCAAGTGCTAAGTCGGGAAGGAGCCAGGCAGTTTTGATAAGATGCTGGGATGTAGTTCAAATGCAAGGGTTGCCCACCTGGATTCCATCCCACAACATCTGTTCATTGTGCACTTTCTTTGCTGTTTCCCGAAGCTCGAAAGTTAGAGAACCAGTGATTGCTTCAACTCCACATGGAGAATAATCCTGAGACCCCTAGAATGTTTGGGCTTTGGCCCACGGCTGGGTCTTTGAAGGGCCGCTAACTTTCAGCAGATGTGGACAGCATGTTTGGAGAACACGTGTCGGGTTTTTAAATAGGCCGCAAGTAGCTTCTGTTTGATAAATGCTTTATTTGACTTGCCAGCTTAAAGTGGGTAGTCTCTCATAGTAGACATGTGTTTATACTTCCCTGTAACCCACTCAACTCGAAGGTCTTTCTCCTGATTAGTTGGCAGTCTTTCTTGTGGGGCTAAAAATTTAGACCTTTACAAGCTCGTTATCTGTTGACAAAAGATCAAGTTTTGGGAGAGAGAGAGAGCTTAGTTTGTTTTTCTCCGTGTTCCCCATGAGAGTCCATAGGCCTTGGCTTTGAAGCCTAGAGAGCTCACCCTCCCTGGGGAATTTCGGGGCCAGTGCCAATCACGGTGCTTCTCAGCTCAGCTTTCTTTGGGTTCATCACGCTTCCGTAGGGCTGGGGCTGCCGTCCGCCTGTCCGCGACCTTGGCCATTGGTGGATGGTGACTCTTCCTGCCTGTTGCCAGGACCTGTTTCTGACTCACTCCACCTCTCTGCCCACACATCCCGGCATCCAGCAGAGCCCCTCCGCCTCAGTGCTTCCCCTGGCACCGTGCACCCCCAGCACCCTTCAGTCCTCAGCCCTCCATGCCAGGAGAGCCACGCACGCCCCGGCTTTCCTAGTCTTTGCGCCCACTTCTTCACCGATGTCGGCGTGAGGAGGCTCATCGGTCAGGTCGTGCAGCGCGTTTAGAGATGTGGTTTGAAGGGACTAGGCTTGGATGTGGATCTGATTAGTTTTCCGATTTTCTCCCCTTCCAGGTAATACTTACCAATATTCAAAACAGAAGCCCTAAGCCTGGCCCTGCTCCCCACGATCAAGAACTAGGTTTTTTCCTAGAAACAGGACTTCAGAGAGCCCATGTCCTCTATTTCAAAAATGGGTAAGCCTTCTTCGTTTTTTAACTCAGGTTCCTAAAGAAGGAAAATAGAAAGCCTCACCATGCTATCTCTGGTTTAGCTATTGTATCAGAGCAACTTTAAATATGAACTATGATTGGAAGAGTTTTTTAAAATCCTGAATGTGGGCTCTTTTGTCTCTTCTCCCCTGGCTCTCTCCCTTTGCCGTGCGGTGTGAAGGTGGGAGAAGGGAGGCAGGAGGGCTGTGTGAGTAGAAGTCATAGGTTCGAAGCCGCAGCCTAGCGGGCGGGTCCCCTGGAGTCAGCTTTATGCTGCTCCTCCTCCTCGGCAATGGAGGCCACAGGCCAGCCCCTTCGGTCGGGGGACGAGGCAATGACCTGGCAATCCCCGCACCCAGGGCCGTCTCCTGAACGGCTTCTCAGTTCAGAGAACTGGGTGTTCCAAATCCCCCCACAGTTTTTAGGCAAGTGAGTGTGGCTCTGACGTCACCCGGGCGCATTTTCCACTTGAGCTGTCTTTGAGAAGGATTTAGGAAAGTTTACCAACGTGAACGTGAGGAATAGCTCTCTGATACATTTGACGTTTGTTTTCCTTTCTGTGTTGTTCTTATGAGACATGCGATGATTGTCTTCCAAATCTCTTCAGCTGTCCCTTGTTTTGACCTTGTGCTGCAGGATAGATGTGCATGAAGACCCACAGTAGGTATCCAGCCTCTCCGTAGCTCCTCGTAGGCCTGTTCCCCTTCCTCTAGGAATAGTCCAGTAGCGCTTGGAACCACAGAGGGGACACAAGTCCCAGCCTTTGGATAAATGAACAGCGGAGTTGCTCCCTCTTCATTTTCAAGAGCATCAAACCTTGGGGCGTAGCTCATGGAAGTGGCATTTTTTCTGCCCAGTGGCCCAGAGACACATGCAATCATTTCTCATTTGTTGCTGGTAAATGCTTTCCAAATCCCGTTAAATCGTTGCTTGGCTCCCAAGGCCATTGGTTCAGATCAACATGGCATGTGAAGGGCCGCAGTAACACCCCAAGGTTTGGATTGGCCTGAGGCCTTGGTGGCCAAGAAGATGCTCTTGAGTTTGATCTCATCTGCCACGGATTGAGATCATCTGAGCAATAGTGCATGTCCTCTAAGCTGAATTTTTAGTTCTATTTCCTATGGTGTTGTGAATAGAGGGAGAAGGGAGCGAACGTGGAATGTTTTTTTGAGTGATTTGTTTCTTCTCCCTTTTAACAGTAAATGGTTGTCATCACAGAGGAACCCAAACCCTACTCTAACCTCTAAGTGTATGTGCTCGACTTCCATATGCAAGTCCAGAGGCAGGAATACATTCCCTTGGGGCTCTCAGGGATGCCGAACCAATACCTTCTATTGAAAAAAGAACCAATACCTTCTATTTGTGTAGGATTGGTAAAAGTGGGCTGGATAATTTATTTTCATCTGAAGCCTACTCACTGAAGAGGAAGAAGCTAGTCCTCTTGGGCTCTGAGCTCCTGCCCTGAAACGCTGGCTGCCCACTGGAATCCACCTAAAAAATAATAATGATGACAGGTTTGCACTAGACGACGGATTACATGCCAGGAATTGCTTAGCGGCTCATTTCTCTTTTTATTTTACCCAAGTTCAAGGAGATCCCCATTGACGTAGCCAAAGTGAAGAGACTGCTTAACTTTGAAGACTTTTCTCCTCCTTTCTTGTCCTCTCACTCTTTGGGCTCCAAAGACTAGTGATAGAATTGGCCAGCTTCTCTAGAGGGTTCTTGCCAGCTGCAACGTCCTTTGCAGCAGAAATGAGAGATTACTTTGGGGTAGATGGAGGCGAAGGCCAGTTTGGGGAGCACAAACTATGGATGAAAGGGGAGAAAGCAGTAGGAGCTTTTGGGCATGTCCAGTGCTTCCAGGCCGCCTGACTTAGAGCAGTGGGTTTCTCAGGGCCCAAGAGCCACACCTGGGTCATTGTCAGGGGACTTCCACAGCTGGGATCTCTGTGGAGTAGGGGGGACATTTGGAGGTAGCTCTGTCCCTAAGCACCAGTGGCTTCCCACATCCTGTCTGCTGGTGTGTTTGCTCCTTCTTGTTTTTCTGTACTTTATTTTTTAATTATTTTTATTTTTATTTATTTTTTTAGAGAGGAGGAGAGAGAGAGCGAGCGAGCACATGTGTAGCAGGGAGGGGCAGAGGGTGAAGGAGAGAGAGCATCTTAAGCAGACTCCATGCCCAGCACGGAGCCCAACATGGAGCTCGATCTTACAACCCTGAGATCATGACCTGAGCCAAAACCAAGAGTCAGATGCTTAACAGACCGAGCCACCCAGGTGCCTCTCTGCACTTTAAAAATCTGTATTGGGGGGCACCTGGGCGGCTCAGTGGGTTAAAGCCTCTGCCTTCAGCTCAGGTCATGATCTCAGGGTCCTGGGATCGAGCCCCGCATCAGGCTCTCTGCTCGGCGGGGAGCCTGCTTCCCCCTCTCTCTCTGCCTGCCTCTCTGCCTACTTGTGATCTCTTTCTCTCTGTCAAATAAATAAATACAATCTTAAAGAAAAAAATCTGTATTGGAAGGCTATCACGGACAGAGTTTGATTTGCAAGGATTAAGGAAATGGGCTGTAGAAGAGCTTAGCAGTAAGAGATGGGAATTGATAAAGCACGTCTTTTTCTTGAGAAATGTACTTCGATGTCTTCAGCTTCGTAGTTGTCATCCCTGAGGACTTAATGAGTTTTAGTAATTAATCTTATTCTTTTATAATCCTCCCATCTTTCCCAAGAGTACGTGCCAAACTAGTGACCTCGGGTCTCTTTCAGAAAGACCGCGAGTCCCAGACCAAGGCTCTTCCTTCACCATCCTTGATCCTCACGGCGTTGGCTCTGTCCCGGGCGCTGGTGCCCCTAGAGGCTGGCGCTATGACTAGTGTTGTCCACGTGTGCCCATGGGGACCTGGCTGCCGGGTTCTGCCGTCCGTCCTCCCCGCACTGCTCCACTCAGGGGAAGGTCTGTGTGTGGAGAGGCCGGGCCCGACCCTCTGACAGCGAGTGGCCTAGTCGTCGTTCTGCCTCCCTGAGGCACTGGACCCAAGGATGAAGCCTTGCCGGGGATGGTTCCCAGCCTCTGCTGTCCGTTGGGGTTTTCTCCTCCCGATTTTCCTCGCATCTCATCGAGTGCATGCTGCAGATCCTGTTTCCTCCTCTCTCCTCCTCCCCTTTTCCTCCCCCCCAACCCCCCCTGCAGCCTCTTTCCTCCCGGAGGGACAGGATACCTGGTGCCATCTGAGCCCCACACAGCCGCTTCTGTTTCGTGTCTAGTTCTCCTGTCCCTCTGGGTGGCAGCAGCAGGCCTGTGAAGGGTGAAAAAAACCCTCTTGCTCAGCTCTGCCGAGGGGAAAATGAGAGTGCATTAGCCTCGGAGGGCCAGGACGTGACCTCCAGGGGTTCCTGGAGCGGCCTTGCCCAGGCAGGCACTCAGAGGAGGAGCTGCAATTTGGAACCAGTCCTTCTCCTCACTGGGTCTCAGTTTCTTTATCTGTAAAATGGGTCTAGAGCCCCCCCCCCGCCCCCCGGTCACAGAGCTGAGGTGAGGCACAAGTAAGACAACACGTGTGGAAGCGCTTTGCAAATCATCAGGCAAGTAGTGGGTGCCCAGCTGTCATTTCCAGTGATGGGGATACACGACCGATTTTCCAGCAGGACATGGGACCAGGTGAAGGTCAGCCTCCAGTGGAAGTTTGCAAAGCACCCATCACTTATTTGATTGCTGAGCCTCCCTGACACATTTTTCAGGGAAGGACATTTGTTTCCGGCTGCAGGTTTAGGAGAGCTCGGCTCAAGATGTATCCCAGTTAGGTGGCCTAGCTCTAATGACCGATGGCCTTGCCGGCACGCCAGAGAAAGCAGGTGGGGTGACTGGTCCCATGTGGTAGCGAGGGGTGTCCGCTAGTGCCCAGAGATGGCCTCAGCCTAAAGGTCCCCTCAGCCTTTTTTATTTTTTAAGATTTTAAAAATTTTATTTTTAAGTAATCTCTACACCCAGTGTGGGGCTTAAACTCACAACCCCGAGATCGAGAATCACACACTCCACTGACCAAGCCAGCCAGGCGCCCTCCTCCCCTCAGCCTTCCAAGGGGAAGAGAAATGATACTCCTCACTGGAGTCCTTGTGGTCAGAATTTCCAGGAAGCTCAGGTTTGGGATGCCAGTTATTGTCTATGTGCTGGTTTAGGAATATTTGCCCATCTTTTATCAATAAAAGGTAGCAAAGGACATTTCAAGTAACTTTACTTCTTGTCAGCCCTGTCAGATGCAGTGGCTGGGCAAAATGGATGGCAGCCACTGTTTTCCTTGGCTCCGAATTGGAGGGTACATTAAAACAAAAAGGGACATCTGGGTGGCTCAGTGGGTTAAAGTCTCTGCCTTCGGCTCAGGTCATGTCCCAGGGTCCTGGGATCGAGCCCCGCATCAGGCTCTCTGCTCAGCGGCAAGCCTGCTTCTCCCTCTCCCTCTGCTCCTGCTTGTGTTTCCTCTCTTGCTGTCTCTCAAGAAAATAAATAAAATAAAAAAAAGAAACAAGAAGGCCAATGCCCAGCGACACCTGGGAGACGTGCCTGTGGGTCGTACTCTTTGCTGGGGTGCATTGCAGAGTTCTGCCTGGGAGACCCCGACTTGGAGAAGGCAGGAAGTCAGGGGGTACCATGAGACTCCGAATTGCCCTGCAGTGCTTGGCACCGCACTGGGGAATAAGGGCACGTAGAGGGGCTTTTCGTTATAGTCAATCAAATAGACCACTGATCACCACTGTGCACTGGCTTTAAAAATCCCTAGACTTCCTCGGTAATTTTGTTGACCTTTGTGACTCTTCAGCTCTGCTTAATATGGCCTAGAATTAGCAGGTGGAGAAAGGGGCCATGGGGCCTGCAGTGTCCCAGCAGCCGCCGAGGAGGGCACTTCCTGTGTTTCCCGCCCCAGAGACAGCAGTTGCAGCAGTCAGCCCATGTGGTCATGGGGAGGGGGCTGGCCAGGAAGCGAGGGGGGCCCCGTGCTGGCTCCCCAGGCTCCAGAGCAGCTTGGACTTGGCCTGTGCATTCTAGCATTCCGGCTGCCTTCCCTCCCGCAGTGGTAAGAAGTGTTCGGTTTTTAAACTGCATGTGACTTTTTATAGTATAAGTAAAATGCAACGACTAGGAGAGAATTCAGACACGTTTCCGGGAAGCATTTAATACATATCAACTTTTTGTCCGTGACAGTCTTTGAGAGAGAATCAGAGATTAGAAGGAAATGGACCTGCATTTTAGGAGACAGTCGGAGAGAAGGAAAGGTTAAAACATAAATGTAGGCAATGCGGTTCCGTTGTGTAAGGGAGTAAGCCGTGGGAGAGCACCTGATCACTTTAACCGACCGAAGTGAGCTCGGGTTTCTAGACCCATCTATCCCTTCATTCAGGAAGGTCATTTGTTCATCACATAAGGAGGACGACTTGCGTGCCTGTTAGGTACTGGACCCTGTCCTAGGCTGCGGTGAAGAGGAGGGGCAAAGTCCCTGCCTTGCTACAACTCACAGCCCCATGGGGAATTAAGGGTGCAGACAAGCAATTGTAGGATAGTTTGCGTGTGTTTCAGGGCAAGTTCAGCTTGCCACAAAAGCAAATAGGGAAGCTGCCGTATGGACACAGCTGCACGGTCTGGAAGGGGCAGTGAAGCTGGAGTAAAGCTTCGGAGAAGGGCGCTCGGCGTGACGTCGATGCGAATTGACTGGGGAGAGCCAGGGTAGAAGTGTGCAGTTAGAGCTCTACTCAGCGTTGTGCATATCCTGCAGGGTCTGAGGAGACCAGCCTGGCGGGAGCGAGGGTTTCTGTCGATATCTGTGGATTTTTATATAAACCTCTTGGCATAGGACCTGGCACGTGTTGGGTTTGGCCAGTCACTGGACAAGTATTTATTGAGTTCCCCTATGTGTCTGGTACTCTGCCTGGTGCTACATTGGCAAATAGAAGAGACCTGGTCCAGGCTTTCAGGAAGGATGCCTGGGGAGCATAATAAGGGAGACAGATAATAAGCCAGTAAACTAACAGATACAATTACAAATTAGAATGCGTGCCAGAGAATGAATGGGTGCAGGGAATGCGGATCACAGAGGGCACCTGCTTGGGTAGGTGGTCAGGCCGGGCCTCCCGAGGAGGCGACCCAGCGTCCAGGACATGATAGTGAGCAGGAGGTAACCCTGCTGAGAGCAGGAGAAAGAGGATTCCAAGCCGAGGTTCCAGCGTGTACAAGTTCTTGACCCAGGAAAGAGCTTGATGTGCTTCCGAATCTGAAGGGGGTCGAGTGTGGCTAAAGCCATTGTGAGGGGAGAGAGGGGGAGAGAGGCACCGACTGCGTGTGGAAGACTTCTGGTCAACCTCGCTCCCTGTGCCGAGCACGTCCCATGAATCATCTCACTACGGAGGAGAAGTTCCAATCGTGGAGCTGATTCTGGGGTACAGAATCGGTCAGAGCACATTTGTTTCGATTACTGCCCTTTCTAGGTGAGAAGTCTAAGATCCAGAGAAATCATGTGCAGCATCGTTTAATAAATGTTTATCAGACCCTTTACTAGGTTACTTACTAGAGCCAAACACTGTTCTAGGAGAACAAGTGAGACCCAGTCACTGCCCCTGTGGAGTTTACATTTTGCTTGGGGAAATGGTCAATAAATAAGGCAGCGTGATTTACTCAGGGCCACACAACTGGTTGGTGGCAGAGCTGAGACCTGCACCTCCTTCTTCTGGCACCCAGTCCCACTTTCTCGCCACTTGGACCATACGGACCACGCCCAGGTTGTACCCTGTCCTTGAAAGTGGAGCGCTGAGCAGCAGAGCTTGAAGGAATACGTTACACTTAGAAAACAAGGACTTTTAAAAGCCAGTCTAGATGTAATTATTTATGTAACAAAAAGCATCAGCCAAAGCTTCTCTGTTTTGTTTAAATGTAGACTAGGTCTGGCTAATCCCTTCAAAACTGTTAGTATGGAAACAAAGAAATCTTTGTCAATTTTAATTATGAAACGCCAAGGCCACTTTCAGTGATGAATTATGGGGAATGAATTCTAGGGAACAGGTAATTGCTTTCAGTGTACTAACAATGAATGTTAGAGTTCCGTGTCGTCTGCAAGCTTGATGACCACAAGGTGGGTTGCATCCATGTTGGTCTGCCCTTGGCTTTGGCAGGAGAACAGGGTGGGGGCGGGGGAAGGGGGAGGGACCATGAACTAACTAGCAGTTAATTCTGTCTCATAAAGGCTCCTCCCCACATGGTTTTGACCAGCTGTACACTCCCTCCTTTAGCTGCCATTTCAAATTAGAATTCTCTTGAAACGTGAACTGGTACAGAAGTTTATTTTAGTTCTTCACAAGAGATTTGTCTCGGGTGGTGATTTTCTCTTTTACTGGGGGCAGGAGGAGAGGGAGAGATTTTTTATTTGTTTATTCATCTACTTATTTATTCATCCCTCAAATATTCATGTGCTAGGAGCTAGGGTCAAGATAACAAATGATGCCTATGAATTTTCTAGTTCAGCAGGAAAATAAATAATAACTACCAGTGGGTTAAGCCTTAGGAAACAGGAAGAAGACAGTGCTAATGTTTAAAATTTACCATATCACTTTGCAAGTTTTCCTAAATAGAGATAGTTGTACAATACAGTGTCTAACAATGAAAATTAACTTAATTTTTTAAAAATATTCCCAGTACCTCTTGATATGACTGGAGATTGATCCCCTGGGAATTCCTGATAACACTGGCAATGTTTGCAGAGCCCCTCTGGGGTCGCACTCTGGATGGGAGTAGCAGGAATAGAACACACAGGAACAAACAGGAATACTCCCCACCTCTGTTTGGTTTCGGATATGTTGTGATGTTCACTTGTTCCACCAGCATTTTGTTCAGCTCCTGCTCCGTGCCAGACATTCTTCAGGTGCTGGGGGTAAAATGATGAGCAGCCAGACATGCTGCTTGCTCTCAGAGAGAAATCAGATCATTATATTCTTGGATGTGTAGTGCTGAGATAGTGTTCAGAAAGCAAGGTACCCACTTCTGTGAGAGTCCATTTTAAAATGAAATTGACCTAGATTTGCTGGTTAGGGGAGGTTTTCCCGAGGGAGTGACGGAGCAGAAGCCTGAAGACGAATCAGACAAATCAGTGCGTGAGAGCTAACTAGCAACATCAAAGTGGGGTGGGAGGGATGCTTATTATTTAGACCTGAAGGGATCTTCAGAAGCATCGAGTCCGACTAACCTGTCCTTTTTTTCCAGCCTTACTCGTCTCCTTAACGTTTACCCAGCATCAAATCTATTATAAACAGTGCTTTCCAGGGTCTTCTTAGGTTCAGTTAAACATTCCGACTCAGATGACTTCCATAGGCCAGTTGACACCCATCTAAATAGAAAGATCTAGAACAGGATCATAAATTGCCAGCAAGGCAATGTCAGGGGTTTCTCTTCTATGTGAATCGTGCTCTCAGCAGTCCATATGGCCGCCCGGGAGCTGTTCTGTTTGCCCCTCCCCCCTCCAGTGACAGCTCAGCTGGTAGAGAATGAGCCTCACAATTAGTAAGTGTGGGATCTGTCCCAAGAATTCAGGGTTTCCCAAAGGATATGCTCAGTTTTAAGTCCTCACATTAGAGGAAGCCCAAGCTATGATGTCCCCAGCAGATATGAATGGTTCCTTCCAGTCCAGATGCAAGTTATCAATCGGGTCATTTTTATCATAAACAGTGTTGCCTAGTAACATAATCGACATTTTATCTTTATTACGTTTCCAGGGAAACCGAACTAGGAAGTTAACCTCAGGTCAAATTCTGAAGCAGAGAAAGAAAGGAATTTGTTAACCCTTTGCTCACACTGTGTTTTGTTTTTTTTTTTCTTATCTAATTTGTCTGTCTCCCTTCACTAGGATATAAGTTCCATTTGGGCAGAAATGTCTGTTTCGTTTGGGGAGGGATGTGTACCTTGAGCAATGTCTGGTATAAATTGTACGTGAATGAACGAATGAGTGAATGAGCTTCTCATTCTCAGTGGAGATGGCTGTGGCTCACAGATGCCTAATGGTTGCATGCTTTCTTTAAAATTAGGTAGCGTAGCATATATTTATTGAGAACTAAGTAGAACTTACTGCCCCGATTCCTGCTTCTTGGTGGTAAAGAGGGAGATGTGCTCTGATCATCTAGGTCTTTCTGCATAGGATGTCCTTCTGTTAAAGGAAGGTGGGGGCTGGGGGGCAGGTATCAAACACCTTCCTTGACCTCAGTAAGAAATAATACATTTTCTGGGTAAATCATAGGGACCTCTGCTTTCTGCCCTATCTCTGAGATTGGACACTACTTAGAATAATGGTGTGTTAATTATAAGAAAGTCCTTGGGGCACCTGGGTGGCTCAGTCAGTTAAGCGTCTGCCTTCAGCTCAGGTCATGGTCTAGGGGTCCTGGGATTGAGCCCCGCATCAGGCTCCCTGCTCAGCAGAGTGTCTGCTTCTCCCTCCGCCTCTGCCCCTCTCCCCAATTCATGCTCTTTCTCTCTCTGTCTCTCAAAGAAATAAATAAAATCTTTAAAAAAAAGAAAAGAAAGTCCTCAAGCAGGCTCTGACAGACTCTTATTCCTGAGATGCTCCTAGCTTAGTGGAATTTCGGTGATTGGAGGCCTCCTCACTTACGCCTAGCATATACACATCTGGATGGGAGTCCCAGAGTTCCCACAGCAGGAAAGAGAATTACTGTCTTCAGTGGTTTAGTGGATGAGAAAGTTTGCTCCCAGGGCCTCCCAGACCCGCATTTTTTAAAGTAGTATCTCTTCAACTTGAAACTCTGTGGGGCCAAGTTGGACCCAGAAGCATGTGAGAGGATTTGTGGCCTTTGTACACAGCCCCTCAAGGGTAGATGGTTGAAATGACACGTGCGTTGGGAAAGAGGAATTCGCATCCTGTCTGGTCAAGAAGGAAGCCAAATTTCACCCTCTCTGAGCCTGTTGGACTGTGGGGAACTTTCCCGGTAATTTGGTGACATCTGTGCCGCAGAGTGGGTCCAGATGTGTTTGCCCTAGAAGGCGGGGTAGGTGGGAGGAGGTGGGGGGGAGACCAGGCAGCACCCCTGCTCTGGCTCTTGGCCAGAGCAAACTCCTTAACCTGCTGTTTTCCTTCCCTGGTTTGGGTGTCAAATGCATAATGTTTCACACGAGAGCAGGGTTGGAGGGCGTGAGGGCCCCAGCCCTTTTCAAGGGATACTTCCTACCTATTTCTTTTTAAATCATTGTTTTCTCTCCATTCTTTTTTTTCCCCAGAGGTATTTTTAGTCAACTCTTGGAGTTACAGAGAGAGATTGAGCTAATGCCCAGAAAATGACTGAGACATCTTTGCAGAATTTCTGACTTTTCTTAGGAAATACTAGAACCTTCTACTGAAAATGAGAGGGGTGATAAATTCTCTTCTAAGTACCTGCCTTTATGTTGTATGGCAGTGTCTACCAGAGATCTGTACACCGACAAGGAAATCTACAATATAATTGTATCTTCTTGTAGCAAAATCCTGCATTAAATTGCAAGAGATTAAAAAATATTAATGAATTATTTTTTTTCAACTGACATTTGATTTTTCTACCTTCCTCTCTATTTTAGGTTTGAATTTTTCTCTTTTTTTTTTTTTTTGTAGGTGACTTTGATGGTAATTCTTTAGGCCTGGCACAGACCCATGGTACCTTCCGTCTGCTAGTTCTTCCTCCTCTGTCCTCTCTCTGCTGGCAGGTGCTTGGTTGAAGGGTATGGTAGCTGGTTCTCCTTTGATTCTCCCTGGAAAATTAGCATCAGAAGCACCAATCTCTGCCTGTTGGGAATAAGCAGCTAAAATACCAGGAAGAATCAGATGCTGTGTTTCTTCTGAAGAATACCCCAGAAAAACTCATTAGCCAGCCTTGGTAAAACCTCTGAATTACAGATCTTTTTAAAAGATGCAATTATATTGCTTTCAAGTACACTTTGAGCTACTTTTTAAAAAAAAACCAACTATTGCCCACTCAATTCCGTGCATGTTTATTGAGAGCCTGCTGGGCGCCAGTCACTAGGGTAAGCTCTGGGATATGAGATGAATAAAAAATGTTCTCTGAGCTCATGGGGAAGACAGGGATGACAACGAATAATTATAACATCTGGGGAAAAGCACTTTCATAGAGGGATGGGCTGGAGAGTAGAAGGGAGGGGAGGAAGAAGCCACCTGCCAATGTGAGTTCATCCGCTTTCTTAGAAGAATTGATATTTGAACTTGGTCTTTGAGGGAGGGGTACGATTTCCTGTCTTAGGGAGAACTGAGGG
Organism: Potos flavus; assembly: GCA_028534135.1. Taxonomy (NCBI): domain Eukaryota; kingdom Metazoa; phylum Chordata; class Mammalia; order Carnivora; family Procyonidae; genus Potos; species Potos flavus. The sequence goes on along the minus strand of CM052896.1, from coordinate 115,714,247 downwards.
GGACAGGGCTGTTAGTCATGGGTTAATGCTAGATCTGTCAGGCCAGATAACACTTCATACGCTCGTAAGAGGCAGCATTGTCTAGTGGTTGAAGAGCACTGACTCTGGATGTTATCAGAGACATTTGCTAGCATCGTGACCTTGGCAAGTTACTTACATGTCTGTGTTTCAGTTTCCCCTTTCATGAATTGGGGACAATAATGGCACCTACATCATAGTGTTGTTAGGTGGGTTAAGTGAGTTAATAATGGTAGTGTGCCTGACGGTGTCTGGCATGTAGTAAGCACTTACAGCATGGACTGGCGTGTCACTTGCATTCGTATGAGAGAAAGCAGAAGGAAGCTATGGGCCATCTCATGGGCCTGAGAATAAGAGACCCTTAAATAGTCAACAAGTATTTACTGGACAGCTTGTCTGGCCAATTGGGATTAGCCAAGTAAGATCCAAGGGGCTGGAGCAGTCTGGCCCCCGCGAAGACTTGAAAACAGACTACTGGGCTCTTTGCTGGGACTGCTCCCCACAGTAAGGGGAAACTGGGAGGTATGGAGTGGAAATTGACCAAGGCGTGGCACAAGGGACAAAAAGAACGGAAAGGTAGAGGTAAATGTGGGGGAGGGGCAGTTGCCAAAAATTGGCATAAAGCAAGCTGCTGTATTTTTTTAGCAGCTTCGTTCAGGCCTAATATATATATATATACATACACATATATATATATATATATGTGTGTATGTATATATATACACATCAAAAATTCACCTGTCGTAAATACGCAGTTCAGTTTTCAATAAGTTTTCACAGCGGTGCAGTCATTGGCACACCTGAACTTTAGAACATTTCCATCACCCTAAAAAGTTCTTCCTGTCTATTTGTCAGTTCCCCTTCCCACCCTCTGCCCCAGGGAACCACTGATCTGTTACCTGTCTCTATAGATTTGACTCTTCTAAAAATTTCACATAAATGGAATCGTGGATTATGTGGTTCTTTGTGTCCTGCCTCTTTCACTTAGCACGGTTTTTCTGCTCCCTGACATTGTAGCGTGTCTCCGTAGGTCATTCCCTTTTATTGCTAAATAAGTTATTCCATTGTATGGCTATGCTCTCTTTTGTTGACTCATTTACCAATTGATGAACATTTGGGTCGTTTGCACTTTTTAGCTATTATGCATAATGCTGCTAATGAACATTCATGTACAAATCTTACTGAAGACACATGTTTTCATTTCCCTTGGATAGAGTCATAGGAGTAGAATTGGTGGGTCATATGACAAGTTTATGTTTAACTCTTTAAGAAAACTGACAAGTTGTTTTCCAAAGTGGTTGTGCCATTTTACATTCCTGCCAGCAATGTGTGAGTGTTCCAGCTTCTTTCCATTCTCTGTAACACTTAGGATTGCCAGCTTTTAAATTAAAGCCAGTCTCATGGGTTCGTAATGGTATCTCATTGTGATTTGAATGTGCATTTCTCTAATGATTAATGAGATTCAGCAGTTTTTGTTTGCCTGTTAGCTGTTCTTGTATCTTCTGTGGTGAAACATCTATTCGAATTTTTTGACCTGTTTTCTATTCGGTTGTCTTATTATCAGACTGTAGGAGTTCTTTATATATTCTGGATACAAGTCTTTTATCAGGTACATAATTTGCAAATATCTTCTGCCTGTCTGTGGCTTGTATTCATTTTTTAAATGGTGTCACTTAAGGAGGAAAAGTTGATTTTGATGAAGTTCAGTTTACCAATTTTTCTTTTTATGGATCATCCTTTTGGTGTCATGTCTAAGAAAATTTTGCCTAATCTAAGACCGTGAAGATTTTCTCCTATGTTTTATTCCAGAAATTTTATAGTTTTAGCTTTTACATATAGGTTTCTAGACTGTTTTTTGACATTTGTGTATAGTGTGAGGTAAGGGTCAAAATAAAATTTTTTTGTGTCTAAGATACCCAGTTGTCCAATCACCATTTGTTGAGAAGTCTCTCTTCCCACTAAATTGCCTTGACACTTCAGTAAAAAATTAGTTAACTGAACATAAATCTAAAGGTTTATTTCTAGAGTCTCTATTTTGTTTCACTGATTTATATGTCTACCCTTAAGCCAGTAACACACTGTTTTAAATATGTAGCTTTACAGCAAATTTTGAAATTAGATAGTGTAAGTTCTCTAACTTTGTTCTTTTTCAAAATTATTTTGGGTACTCTCAGTCCTTGACATTTCCATATACATTTTAGAATCAGCTTGTCAATTTCTACACAAAAAGCCTGCCAGGATTTTGATAAGTTTGGCAGTGAATCTCTAGATCAATTTGGTGAGAATTGCCATATAAATAATAGTGAATCTTCCAATCCAGTATCTCTCCGTTTATTTAGATTTTCTTTAATTTCTCTCAAAAGTGTTTTGTAGTTTTATTGTGCAAGTTTTGCATTTTTTGTTAAGTTTGTCCTAAGTATTTTATTCATTTTCATGCTCTTGTGAATGGAATTACTTTCTTAATTTCACTTTCAGATTACTTTACAGTCTTATAGATGTAACTGTTGATTTTGTATGTTGTATCTTGCAACCTTGCCAAACTTATTATTTAGTTGTTGTAATTTTTTAATAGGTTACTTAGAGTTTTTATATATGGAATCATGTCATCAGTGAATAAAAACAGGTTCACTTCTCACTTCCAAACTGTATGTCTTTTATTTCCATTTGTTACCTTATTGCACTGGCAAGAACCTCCAACACCGAGTTGAAGAGAGGTAGTAAGAGCAGACATCTTTATCTTATTCCTGCCTGATCTTAAGAAGAAAGCGTTTGGTCTTTCACCATGACATGATGTTAGCTATAGGTTCTTCATAAATGCCTCCTTGTCTCTGGTAATGTTTCATCACTTAAGGACGGTCTTACCTGATACTAATATAGCTACACCAGCTGTCTTGTAGTTACTGTTTACAGAGGTATATCTTCGGAGTGAGTTTTTATCGATTGCTCTCTTTTCTGACTGTGGGTCATGCTTTTCTGTTTCTCTGTGTGTCTCATAACAGATAGAGTACAATCATACATTTAAAAATGGAAGGAGAATGCTGATATCACATGCAGAAAATAATATCCTTCTATTTTCAAACTATTTGTGCCTTTGGAGTAAAGTACCTCTCTTTTATATTTCTTATAGATAGCATATAGTTGGTTCTTGCTGGTATAAAAATGTTTGCCATTAGCCTGGTGTGTTTAATCCATTCACATTTAACGTAACGATTGATATGATCAGATTTTTGTCTGCCATCTTGCTCTATTTTCTTTATGTCTGGCATCTTTTTAAACAAATACTTTCTAGTATTACATTTTAATTCTTCTTTTGAGTTTTTAGCTGGATTTTTTAAAAAAATATTTACGGTGGTTTCTCTATGAATTATCATGTACATCTTAAATTATCACAGAGTACTTCAGGTTCATACTGACTTAATTTTAGTAAAATATATAACTTGGCTTTAATAGAGCTTCATTTCCTCCCTTCTTTGTGCTATTAACGATGTCTCTATATGTTATAAACACAATAGTGCAGAAAAATATTCCCTTATAACAATCTTATTTTTTATAGAAGTTTGAAATGATTTAAAATGTATTTATATAATATTTTATATTTATCCACATATTTACATTTCTAGTACTCTTAACTGATTTTTTCCTGTGGATTCAAATTACCCTCTGTTGTCATTTCCTTGCAGTCTGATGGACTTCCTTTAAAATTTCATATTGGGCATGTCTGCTAGCTATGAATTCTCTCACCTGTTTGTTTATCTGGGTACATCTTTATTTGCTTTCATTCATTCATTCATGAATGACAGTTTTACTGTATGTAGAATTCTTGGTTACAGTTTCTTTTCTTTCAGCACTTTGAGTGTATCTTCCACTATATCTGATGAGAAGTCGCTGTCAATCTTATTGTTGTTCCCTTATATGTGATTAATTCGGTTGTTACTTTCAAGATTTTTTTTTTTTTTTGGTCTTTTAGCAGTTTTATAATTATGTGTCTGTATTTCTTCAGTCCTTTTTCTCTCTGTTCTTTGGATAGTTTGTATTCGTGTATCTTTAAGGTCATTGTTTTTTCTGCCATCTCAAAGCTGCTGTTGAGCCCATTTAGGGGATTTTTCATTGTACTTATACTTTTTAATTCTAAAAATCTCCATTTGTTTAATTTCTATCATTTCTATTTCGCTATTGAGAGTTCCCAGTTTTTGAATCATTGTCATCTGATCTTGAAAAAAATCTTTATATAGTTTCTGTTAAATCTTTGATCATACTTATAATAGCTTTTTTGAAGTCTTTGTGTGCTAAATCCAACAGGTGGGCCCATTCAGAGTGAGTTTTTATCAATTGCTCTCTTTTCTGACCATGGGTCATGCTTTTCTGTTTCTCTGTGTGTCTCATAACAGATAGAGTACAATCATACATTTAAAAATGGAAGGAGAATGCTGATATCACATGCAGAAGATAAGTTTTTAACATTTCAGTAATCATAATGATGGCGGTATTATTAGCATTGCAATTCTGAAATGCTTTTCTGTGACATGATATAAAGCAAATGAATACTTATGGAATGTTCTATTATCCCGTGTCCTTGAGAACCAGGATTCTTGGTGTGGGAGAAAGGCAAAATAGATTTAAGATAGAAGAAATCAAAAACAAACTGTCAATCCTGAATTCAAATGATTAAATTGGAAATACTGGAAACGATGGAAATCATGAGGTATTGTGTGTGTTTGCATATATACATGTGTGCATGGGAGAGAAGGAGGGAGGGAGGGACAGAGAGAGCGAGAGACAGACCCATCTCAGTGACTGACCCAACAGCAATGAACATCCCTAGTGCCACAGCTGTGATCTTGAAGTGTCATTTACCAATAAAAGAAACCTCATTCCAGTTCTGGAATAAGAAATGAATAGGATGAACTTGGAACATCTTTACATACCAGATAGCAAGGAAACTCAAAAGATTTCTAGGATCATGGTAAAAGAATTCAGGCCAAATATGGGACAATTTGAATTTCAAGAAGGATAAAAATTGCAATAGCCTCATCAAATATGTTTAAATTCATGAGTTCTAAATCAGTATCAAACAAAGTAAATAAAAAGAACTGGAGAACCAAATATTAGATGAAAGAAACCACCTTCCTATAAGATTATTCCAGCTAATGAATGAAAACTACTGAGACATTCTACATTGGAATGTCACCATTTTGTAACTCCCAGTGAATTAACCACTGAGCATCAAGGGCTGCTGGCACCGCCCACTCCCCCCCCCAAAAAAAAGCGACAGCCAGAAATAATGTGGCCCCTGATAGAAGAGCACACCACTGGCAAAGTCTTGAGCAAAGGACCGAACCTGGACTGGTAAAGCCTTGAAATCCAGCTGCCAAGTGAAAGAAACACAGAGAACAGAGGAATATATGAAACAATGCATTTTTCTACCCAAGGGGAAACTCTATGGGTCAAGCAGTTCAGATTCTTTAACAGATAAATTATAAGGAAAAGAAAGAGCTAGAAGGGGCACCTGCAGATGAAGAGATTTGAAAGCCTCCTTGAGTAAGGATGAAAATGGGCTAGACTGAACTCTGGTGTCGGCATGTACACGCAAGTGATGAAGCCATAAGGAAATGGGAATGAGGCGATTATTCTAGAAGTCAGGGTAGCAGTTAGTTCCGGGTGGAGAGGGGAGCCTGTTAATTGGGATGAGGGGATTGACAATGGTCTTTTTTTAACCTGGGTGGTAGTTACAAGGGTATATATCTCGTAAGAATTCCCCAGGCGATAGATTCGTTTGATGTGGCTTTCCGTGTCTATATTTTATACAATAAAAAGGTTAAAAAAGGATGGGGGAGGGTGGGTGGTGAAAGATGAGGTAGAACACTGCCCAGCAGAGGCCTGGGGAGGGGTCCCCATGCTGGGAATCAAGAGGCCGCTCCCTCACAGAGCCACTCGGTGAGCCTCTCCCTATCCCTCTCAGGGACTCCGTTTCCCTCCCTGTCAGTAGAAGATAATGAAGTCCCGCATGCCTCACTAGGTTGGTGGGAGAACCATCTGGAATAATGGGTTGGGGGGTGGCATGGAACCAGTTAGTGTCGCCTCAGAAGAAGATGACGGTGATGGCTCACTTTCACTCAGATTTACTGTTACCTCATGTTATCCTCACAGCGGCCCCGTGAGTAGCAAGTGTGCACCTGGGTCTTGTTCATGGGGCACACGAGGACCCAGGCTCTGAAGGAGCCAAAATTCTTAGGGGGGCTTTCTTGATGAGGGAGTGAAATATGTTTTAATGATCTTGTCAGTGGTTTGTTGATAAATGCCAGCTTTTCTGAATGGCTTCGAGGGGCTTGGAAATAGCTTACCCCCCCGAGCAAACTAAATATGCTCCTCATAGATGACACTTGTCCTGCTCTTGCGCTTGGCGAAGCTTAGATTGTCCAAAGGTACAACTGAGCTCACCATCTGGGGTGATTGGTTGTGACTTCTGACTGGGAAGGGCCAGATATATGAGGCGCTGCAGGATAAAAGAATTGAATTTATAACGTAACGACCGTGGACAGACCCACTTGAGTATTGTCATCCTTTCGTCGCCGTGAGTCTCTTCGCCTGATGCCGTCCTACTTAAGAGTTCTGTGTCTGCTCAGACCGCTCAGCAGAAATTCTCTGCTGTCCCTTTGTCGTCCACCCCCTTGGGAGGGGCCTGAATCCCATCCTTCTTTAGGAACGAGCGTGCCCAGGTGGACACTTGATCTGGCCCTGGCTGCTCCCAGCCTTTCTGGCTTCTCTCCCGCCTCTGTTTTTGTGTCATGGGAAGTCGTCACAGTTTCCAGTTTGTCCGTGGCTCCTGCACCACAGGGTCATCTTTAGCTTTTGCGGGCACCAGAATCAGACTGAGCCTGAGTTCAAATCCAGCTCTCTGTCTGTGGGCTGGATGATGGCCATGGGCACGTTACCTAATTTCCTGAGCCTTTGTTTCCCCACGTACAAAACTCCAGAAGGTGCTAAATAAACACTTGTTGGTTGAGAAGACAGTTTTGACATGGTATAAAATAGTTCTGATTTGGAAGCATTTTCTGCTAAACCAGAGCTGCACAAACATACCAGCGACCGCTTTTGGCTCTTGCCCAGTGAATGTTTCCCTGTGGAGTAGAGGGCCAGGTGGTGGGAGGCCGTGGGGGGGGTGAGGGGATGGAAGAGTTGACATGATTCTGAGCACTGGGCCAGGAGCTTTCCAGGTGTCATCTTACTGGGGCATCGGGAGCAGGGACAGTCCCATTTTGTAGATGAGGAAACAGGCCCAGCAGGGTGAAGCCGATTGCCCAAGTTCTTAGTCCTCCTCGTGCATGCCTAGCCTCTGGCGTTGTCTTCCCTTCCCCGTGGTTCCAGATGTCTCACATTCCATTCTCCCTTCCTCCTCTTCTTCTCATGATCACTCTCAACCTTTGCCCTTTTTTCTTTTCTGTCCCCAACTGATTAGCCTCTCCCAGGCCCAAGCAAATTATCTGGCATGACTCATGAGAATGTACAAGAATCCCAAATGGCACTACGCTGCCTCGAGCCAAGCCATACTGCAATACTTTATTCCCCCAAGAAAATATTGGAGGCTTTTATTTGCCAGTGTAATGGCCGAGCCCCCTACTGAGTGCATCTGGCCTGGTTTTGGACAGGACACCTTAGGCCGGCCTGGGGCCCAAGCACTGCCCCCCGTCCCCCAGGGCTGCCGCCACTCCCTGGTCCCACACTGTCCCTCCCTACCCACGTTGCTGCCTGCTTGGCTCCTGGAGGCATTTGGACCAGGGATGCCTGTACATTTAAAGGTCTTTTTTTTTTTTTTAACAGAGTCCCTTGGATTTTTTTCTCGCTTGTCATAGCTTTTGAAATATTGTCCCCAAATATTGTCCCCAGATGCTATTTTGGAAATGCAATTCTGTTTTCTGCTAATTGAAATGGAAGTGAACATTGCACTCTGATCCTTGTACTTAACGTTTAGCTTAAGTACTCTGATACATTTGGAAGGACTCTCCTCCCCTTGATGTCGTTCCCGCTTTCCCACCTTTTCCCCTCTCCAGAGCACAACCGATGGGATGAAGAGGAAGTCAGAAGTCCCTTTATCTATGTGACTTTGCTGCTTAGTGTCGATTAACGTTTGAAGTCATACCGTTAGCAGACCATCTCTACCTCTTAGATTGTCTTTCTGCTCCCTTTATATCAACTTATAAAATGAAGAGTAAGTTGGCGTGTTGCTCATCAGTGTCGCATGCAGTTGTGTCCCTTCTTAGGAAGCCCTGGCCACTCGTGTTCTCTTCATGCTAAATGTGGATGCCTTCCAGCTTGGGCAGGATCCAGAGCAAACACTTGGCTCAGTGGAAGTGAATTATGTCAGTCCTAAGCTTCTGTCTGGTCAGCTTTGTGTTACACACTTATAAAACCTTAGTAGCTCAACCACTCAAATCACCAGTTTGAGCCACTAAACTACCTTTAGTGGCTCAGCTGCCCAATAACATTTTTGAATTTGGCCTGGCCCTCATCAGTTGATTCCAGAACAATCTCTGAAAGTTGGCTGTATTAACAGAGCTAAAACAAGAAGAATTCAGGTCAACTTCCTCAGTTCCTCAACTTCTCAGTATTGCCCTTGTCCCTGCCCCTCTGCTCTAGCCTTTGGTGGAGACTCTGCACTCCTCCGTGGGGGCACCCGCACTCTTAGATGTCACAGTCCTTTCCTGGGAGAGTAACCTCAAGGCCCCAGAGAAGGAGCTTCTGTCATCCTCCCGTGACATCGCCTGCTGTCTTTTGTCTTTGAGAACATGGCAGGCTTTCAGTAAATAATAAAGTCAATGAATGACTCAAACTGGGGAATACCTTTTTTTTTTCTCCAAAATTAGATGTCACCCAAGCAGTAAAACGAACTTTCACGTTCTGTAAATGGACTGGAAGGTAGATTCCAGAATTCCAAAACGGTTCAGAGCAATGGCAGAGTTTTGAGGAGAATAGTAGTAACACAGGCGAGCACCTCAAAGCACTTACTGCATGCATTAACTCATTTAATTCCTAGGACCGGTCTACGAGGGGGGCGCATTTGTCATCACCATCTCACAGATGAGGAAGCGGAGGCACAGGCCCTCGCCCAAGGTCAACAACTAGTGAGTGTGAAGCTGGGACTCGAGCCCGTCCCATCCGGCTCCCGGGTCCACATTCTGTTTTGTCTCTCCCAGTGTAAGTGTACAGATGAGTGTAGGGCTTTCCAGGCCTTCCACGGTGGCCAAGCTCTGGGTTGTCTGGTATAGGTAGCATCAGACTGGGCAGTCCAGCTCCGTGCTGGGTACTGTTTGGCTTCCCGAGGTGACGCTGAGCGTGGCGACAGCCTGGCTCGTGTTGGCTCATGATTGCACCCCCGGAGCCCTTTCCTGGTGCACAGTAGGCCCTCTGGATATATTGTTGGAATGAGGATTGATATCCTTTGACCCGTTCCCAAAGGTTGGAGAGGAGAGACATGAGAGGAGGCAAGCCTTCCCGTACCCTGTGTTTCCTCAGCCGGGGTCTGGATGAGTGCCAAGGACCAGGTTATTGAGGGAGGCAGGTAGTTCATTTTCGGAGTCCGGCTTGCATCTGTGGGCCTCTAGCACGCCCCGTCGGAAGGACCTGTCTGCATGTCCCTGCCCCGATGCTGAGATGGCTCTGTCTGCCTTATCAGACTTGAACCTCTGCTGCCCAGGATGCGGCCTGGTACCCGGCGCCGGCCCAGCGTGCCGCCGGCCACCCGGCCAGCTGACCAGAGCACCTCCTCTGCTCCGCCTTTGTCACGTGGAAGCCTCAGTTGCTGAGGTAGTCAAAAAAAATGTTGTTAAGCCTAGTACAACTCTCATTAGGTTTGCAGTGAGATTTCCGGAAGCTTCACCGGCTTGTTCATATCCCAGAGTGAAGGGTTGTCACACCCTCTGTCACCATATCTAAGAGGCAGCTGGCTTGCTCCGTTGATCGGACCGAGTCCTTTGCTAAGGAGGCCAAGGTTGTGGGTTTGATCCCTGGCCTCCGACTCCAGCGGGCCATCTGTCTCCACAAATGCATGTCATTGGATACGAGGCGAAGAGCGCGTACAGAGGGAGAAGCCGGAGGCCCTTCTGGGAAAAACAGCTCCCTGACCGCCGGCCAGAAGCACCCTTTTGGACTGGGAAGGACGTCTTTTTCTTCTCCCACTTCCCAGATCTAGATCTCCGGTTTTGATTTCAGACTTTTTCCAAATAGGTGCCGCTCAGGTTATGTAAATGCAGAGGAAGCAATTCTCCAGCGTGAGAACTAAGAGCAAGTGACCTAGAGCGGGAGGCTTTATTTCTGGTTTTCCGGGGCGGTGCTGAAGTGGCCAGCATACCACTGGGGCGATCTCGGGAAGTAAGACGCGTCTGCTTTAGGCATTCTGTTTGTAATCGAGAAAACTCTCGGCAAGGAGGTGGGCAAAGAGACTTCAGAATGTAAGATGGCACTCACTCTCTTCTGTCTTCGAGAAAACCAGCTTCCTAGGTGTCACCGGGTGCCTGGTTGGCTCTGTGTAGCACTTGGGACAAAGAGGGCCATTGCTCCCGAGGTGATCACAGTTTGGTGAGCCAACAGACATAAATACAAATGAAAATCAGTGTGTTGCCCAAACTACGTGCAAGCTTGTTGGGAGCACCCAGGAAGCAGTACCTGTGTTTTCCTAGGGAGGCTGGGAAACCATTCCCCAGGGTGGCCTTTGACCTGGGTCTGCAGGGGTCGCTAATAGCTCCCCCCAGGCCACCTCAGACAGAAAGGAGCATGTGTAAAGGCACACGGGTAGGAAAGCCGCCCTGAAATGTCTGGAAGGTTTTTAAAAAGGGCTTCAAAATCCTTATGATCCCTGCAGCCCTCTCCAAGCTGTCAGACTGGGCCTGCCCAGCTGTGTCACTTGGTCAGGCAGGTGTGTCCTTGCTCCCACAGGACCCATGCTGCGGTGCCACCGAGGGCACGTGTGACATGTCCTGTTTAAGACAGTGCTTTGCTGGGCTGCCCAATCCAGTACAGCGAGAAAGAAGAGGACAAGGAACAGGTAGAAAATGTATCCCCTTGTTGGTCTTGGTTTATTCAACTCACAGTCGTTCTGAAATCCTTTCGACAAGTATATATTGAGCACTTGCTGTAAGCCAGGCTCTGTTTGAGGGGCTTGTTTGCATATCGATGAGCAAAACACAGATCTTGGTCCACAAAGTGCCTATGTTTTTGTGGAGGTGATGGGTGTGAACCCCTCTGGGCTCCTTGAGGTGGGATGGTGTCCCTTGCTCACCAGTGTGTCTTCGGGGATGAGCCTGGAACCTGACGTACAATAGTGCTTAGTAACTTGAAATGACCTACTGCTTAAGAGCTTCAGAGTGCTAGTTGGTAAGAAGGGACCTGGGAAAAGCCACATGATTTCTAGGCTCTGAGACATCTATGGTGTTGACTTGTTTTGTAATTGATCTTTTCTAAGTAGAATTTCTAAACCACAGGGAAGGAGAAAAAATGCCTTGTCCTCACTATCCAGGAGTTTGACAAACAGCATAAAAAGTATTTTATTCACCGCCAACATTTGAGTTGGCATGGCTGTGATGGTTGATATTGAATTTAAGTGCATTGGTGGCCTGGGCCACACTCCAAGATCAGAAAATAATCTGGAAGGATGAGTTAAGGGGAAGAATTGTCTCTTCCCAGCCTAGTCCCAAAAAAGTGGATTGAGCTGAGTAGCTGCCCATCACGAGGCGAAATGGTTCTCAAAGTCTCCGAGTTTCTCCCAGCCCCAGTTTTCCATTTCGATTCTGATTTTGGAGCTCTGGCCTCCTTCCCTATACAGCTCCCCGTTGGTTTGGTGGTACAGAGGCACAGGTGACGGGTAAAGAGCTCCGAATGTGGTTCAGAGTCACAGAACAGGCGCCGCCCTGGGCTCAACCCACCTCCATAAATGCTGCTGCAGGGCCTCCAGGGTCAGGAGGGAGGCCAAGTGCTAGTGAGTCGGCCTCCCTCGGTGTCCTCAGGAAGTCATGCTTTTGCCCTGACCTAACGGCCAGCAGATGAGACCTGGAAGGTGGAAGGAAGATGATGAAACCCAATGAAAAAGGAGGAGGGAAGAAAAAGTGCAAATAGGTCACTGGGAGTCAAATGTGTCCCTGTGAAAAGTGGGCGGGCTTTCCTGTCAAGGCAGAGCAGTAGGTGGCCTGGGTTGGAACACGAGCGAGGCGGAGGGACTGGCCTGAGCTCCCCCTGCAGGGTCGGGGATGGACAGGGATGCTGCCAAGGGAAAACAGGGCCGTGCCTGCTCATCAGACTGGACAGGCAGCTGGAGCTCAAGGGACGTGCAGGCCCTTCCTTTCTCCCTGGTAATAGCCGAGCCGCTGGGAACCGTTCCACACGGAGGGACACGCACCGGGCTCGGGAAGCTTACCCAAGCAAGATGCGGGAGGTGAACCCCACGTTCTGACAGCCTGCCAAAGTGCCCGCCGCTCATGGGCTGGCAGGAATGTTCGTTTTGAGAATAGTTTGCCATAATGAATTCTGACATCATCGCGCTCTCTCAGTCAGGGATGTTGAAATGGAATAAATGACCTAATGTGAAGGGTTTGTGGAAACCCTCAGAACCGGGGAGAGTCCCTGGCTCCCTTGTCTTCATTTTGGAGTGGAGTTTTTAAGCAACAGTTCATTCTGGATATTTAACGACCTCAACGTTTTAGGAATGAACTAATAGTTTAGAGACATGAAAGCAATCATGTGGCTTTTATTTCCCTCAATTTGGAGTCTTTCATAGCACTTAGAGTATAATTCTTATACATTAATTTCCCCTTTTTGTTCCTTTCTATCATGATTATCCGTCCAGCTTAAAAAATTTTTTTTCTGCTCTCATGGCCATAGTGGAAATGATTGGCTGAATAAAATTATGTGACTAAAAAAAAATGTATGAATGGTATAGGAGTTGCTGAAAATGAGATGTTTTTGCATTTGGGAAACCTTCTTCCTCTTCTGGCATTTAAAATCTTCCCCCTCCAGCCCCTTCTTGCCGCCGTCAGACTGATCGGTGGTGGTTCCTGAGGGCGCCACGTTTGTTTGCTTGGCGAGGTGTCAGGCCTTCGGGGGTTACTGTTTAACAAGCAGGACCTCCCAGAGCTTGAGGACGAATTTGATTCTGAATCCTAGGCTCTCTCCAGAAATAATCTGGAAACGGTTGAGAAAAACCTTATTTGCTTCATGCCCACCGTCCCTGCCTTGGGAATAAGTCCTCAGTGGCCAACCCGCCTCCCCCCGTGCGGCGCCCCCTTGAGTCCTGGAACTTCCTCTGGTCCTCCAGCAGGGGGCCTCGGCCCCGCGCGGCGGAGGGGAGTTGAATTTCTCTAGCCATCCTTTTTTCTCTTTTAAGGCAGCTGAGGCAGTAACACCAGACTGCTTCACCTGGGCCGAAGGGTTTTCCTTCCAATTTTGAGCCAGCTCCTGGGAGCATCTCATTAGCCGTGATCACTGGAACGTGTAAAATGTGTATTATGTATATATGAAGTAATTTGCATATAAATGATATAAGCCAGAGACCTGAGCTCTTGTATTCGTATTTTGTTCTTTCCTTTAGAGCTGCACTTAAGTTTTAGAGCCGACGGTTCTCTTGCCCCGGAAGGTGATAGAATCCAGTAGAAAGCTTCCAGCTCACTCTCTCACTGGGTTTGTGAACCTGAGCAGGGCGTTTCACTTCTGGGTCATAAGGGACTAGATTGCATTGGCTCGTGGATAGCTAGAAAATTCTGGACTTTCGTAACTGGATCACTATCTCATTCTGCCAGGAGAACGCGAGAGACGGTCTGAATGCCCAGTTCTCATCTTGTAGCCTACCCCAGCCTGTCCTATTCAGATTCGATGCTGCCTTTTCAGAGCTAATCTCCACTCTGGTAAAACAGGCCTGTGAACCTGGGTCTCCGGTTCTGAGCCCTCAGTCCCGCCCGCATGTCACACAGTTCAGGCTGCTGTTCTTTGTACACCTGGTAGGAGCTTCGCCTGCGATTCTGGAACGAAATTAGACCACTGTGTCCACGCCCACCCCTTTAGTTAGAGCGGTTTCCTTCCCCCCGTTACTTAGGAGAGCCGAGCTTCAGTCCAGAGCGAATGTACTTTGTTGCCCGTGAGCACGGATCCCGTAAAAACAAACGAAGGGGAAAGCAGAGTGGATTGCGTGTCCTGGGGCCCATTACCTAATTTGCATTCACGTCTCTGTTAGAGTTCCCGTAGCACTGCTTGGAGTCCTGAGCACCAGCGGCTCTTTTTATGCCACCATGAAGCTTCTGATCCGATACCACCTGAAATGTGTGGGTGAGAGGAACACGGGAGTATTGATAGACTCTCGCCAGTAAACTATTATCTTAAAGTTCCGGGGCTGTTCTTGTGAACGAGAGTCCTGGGATGCCGTGTAGGGAGAAGATACAAATTAATAGCCCTTGTGGGTGCTCGTAGCATACAGAACCCACATTCAGTTTGATTAAATACCTTTGCGCGATTTAAAATGTCATCCAAGAAGAGAGCCAAATACCTAGAGCGCCTGCCACAGCCCGCAGAGGCTGGCTGACAGGTCCACACCGGCTGACCCGCTCTGCGGCTTTTTGGGAAGATGAGATGTGTTCTAATGAGAAGTTATAAATATCACCGAGTTATGTCATAGGCAGGGGCAGCGCTCAGTGTAAAGGGACCGGCTGGGAAGTGTTCCCAGCCGAACGGGCCGGGCACAGCTTTCAGGGAGGGCTCCGGGTGGGGGCTGGATAGAGTGACCAGGGTGTTACTGAAGAATTATCTGTCCTTTACAGAAATGTGTCACCAAACGTGTCTCAGTGAGGTGTGGGGCAGTGAGAGGAGATGTGTTCCCATCCGAGTCGGGCCGCTCAGGGTTCCGGTTCTCACGTGTTTGCTCACAGAAGGGGACTTTGACCACTTGCTTCTTCTTGTCGGGGCAGAGTGGGGAGGGCAGGGTTGGCTTGGTGACTTTTTGGGGCAGTGATTTAGGTTCTCAGAGATGCAGAGTGATTGCTTGGTGGAGCCCCTCAGTTTTCATGCCTGTTATCTTTGTCCTGACTGTAAAAATGGCAAGTTACAGGAAGGCTTTAGCACACCGCATTCGGTGCCTTGTGGATATTCCTGTTCCCTCTTGCCACCCACCTTTTAAGTGAAAACAAATTTCAGCACCACTCAGTAGAGCAGGAAAACTATGGAGCCATTGTGAGGTTGAAGGTAGACTCTTGCAAGATACCTTACATCTGTCTCTCTTCCCTTTCCTTCCCTTCCCCTTCCCTTCCCCTTCCCTTCCCCTTCCCTTCCCTTCTTCCTTCCCTTCTCCCTTCCTTCCTTTCTTCCTTCCTTTTTTCCTTCCTTCCTTCCTTCCTACCTTCCTTCCTTCCTTCCTTCCTCTTTCCTTCCTTCCTTCTTTGGCTTCAGAACTGATTTTCAGATTCTTTTTCCCTTGAGAGAATTTGATTGTGGAAGCACAAAAGACCAGCAGTCTCAGGCCAAATTTTTCAGAGTCGAGCAAAGAAGGACAGACATGTGCAGAATAATTGTTTGCTTAAAATCTAGCCAACAGCTTTTATGTAGACAAAATGCATCGAAATATGTGTATAAAATATTTAATATTAATGCACGCCAGATGGAAACCCTGTCAAACTCTGTGTGCACACAGGAACTTGACGAGAGGAGTCGGGAGATTCAGAGAGATCCTCAGAGCAGTAGAAACAAGAACAACGCAAAACCTGCGAATGGTGAGTGCGATGGATCATTTGATTGAGGCCAGAAGGGCACTTTAGGTGTCCTCTCTCCTCCCCTCCCTCTCCCTCCCTCCTTTCCTCTCCCCCTCCATATGTATATATGCTTTGTTGAGATATAATTTCCACGCCACACAGTTTCACTATTTAAAGTCTGCGATTTTTAGTGTACTCACCACATTGTTCAGTCATCACTAATATTTAATTTCAGAACATTCTTGTCCCCAAAAAGAAACCCCATACCTCTCCGTAGTCACTCCCCATTCTCCCCTTTTCCCTCAGCCTCTGGCAACTGCTCATTTATGTTTTGCTTTTATGGATTTGCCTATTTTGGACATTTCATATACGTGGAATTATATACTGGTGGTCTTTTTGTGACCAACCTGCTTTACTTGGCATGGTATTTTCAAGGTTCACCCATGTTGGAGCATGGATCGGCACTTCACTCCTGTTTTGTGACCAAATACTATCCCACCGCAGGGATAGAACACATTTTCTGCACTGTTCATCAGTTGACGGACACGTGGATTGTTTCCACAGGTTGGCTATTGTGAATAATGCTGCTGTGGACATTCTTATGCAGGTTTTTAGGTGGACGCGTGGACAAGTTTTAGGTGGACAGGCTCTACGTTTAACACTGGGAGGAATTGCCAGACAGTTTTCCAAAGCAGCTGCACTGTTTTACATTCCCACCAGCAGTTATGAGGGCTCCAATTTCTCTATATTCTTGACAACACTTGTTATTGTCTGTCTTTTTGGTCCTCGCCCTCCTAGTATGTATGAAATGCTGTCTCCTTGTGGTTTTAATTTACATTTCTCTGATGGCTAATGACGCTGAGCATCTTTTTATGTACTTATTGGTCATGCTACCTCTTGAAACAAAAGAACTGCATCTTATAAGGCAGGGAGAATATAAGCCCTCCCGGATGCCAGTGTGGTGAATTGGTTGGTGGTACGCTAATGATTTCGCACCAAAACCCAGCCAGAGCAAGGCAGATTGGATCCTGAAGAGTACCTAGTTGTTCGACTAATTATACTGAGGCTAAAACTTAGAGGAGAAACAGAAAAGCTAGTTAGAGAACCTGGCTCATCAGCAGTTTGGCTGTGTTGTTGGCGTAAGTTCTCTCACTTCCTTTTTAACCCTCGAACTTTCCTGGCTGGGGAGGTGTTCGCTGATCCCTCCATAGCTGCTCCGCCAAGGGCCGTATGGGTGAAGGCCTGGCACTCACCAGAGACGAAGCAAGTACCATGTGTCACCACTGACGTACAACCCCACGTAAGATTCCACTTTCTTTCATCTTGTTCCCAACGCCATCATCCTCCCATCGTCATGACCCCTTTAAATGCCGCCGGAGAGTTTACAGCTGGGCCAGGCCAGGTGACTCCTGTCGTGGGAAGTGAGGCTGTATCTTCATTTTGGTATCTCCAGGGTTTCGGGGATGCAGATATCCAACTCGTGGGGCCAGAAGGCCAAGCAATAGGCTTTCCTGGAGTTCGCGGGGGTGAGACAAGAGGAACAACTTTACACCCCCACACCCTCCACCAACACCTCAATTGGTCTTTGGTATTTATTTATATATTGATGTGATTTGGGAGTGCCTTAAGAAGTTCAAACCAGACATTTTGATTTGTGGAGTTCTTTAAGGGAAAAAAACTCTGAAAAAATAGGGGTAAAATTGTTGCCAAGTGTCTTTTCTCTCAAATTGACCTACTCCCACATTTCATAAAGCTTCTGGCCTGGTCAGCATGAACAGCTTCTTTTAAGATTTAGAAGCGCAATTAAAGTAACTGATGATACTGGCAAGTGTTCTCATCATCGTTTTAAAAGCTGATTAAAAAGCCAATCTTTCAAAATTGCTTAAATGTGGAGCATTTGTGCATACTGTTGACTCAAAAGCATATATATTTTATTAAGGCAATTAATAGTTTTTGTCCCATTAGAAGGTGTGAGTTCATTGACTACTCTGTGGGCGTCTGCCTGCTGCTTACTTCAACACTACTCTTCACAGAATTAAAGAATATCTTCCATTATTGCCTAAGGTTTCTGTTATTCAGATCAATGTACTTTAACTTCTAAAAATCCTGTGAGGTGGGATTCTGGATAAAGACATGTCAGGAAGGGAGAAAGGTTTCTTCAATTATTGTTTTCTTTTTTCTGAGACGTACTGTGAGGAAGCTTCTAAAGAAGTCTGGGTGGACTGCAGCTGCCCCTGGACATTTTCAGCTGTTAACTGGTTAGTGTTGACTTGAGGGGAGTCACTTCCTCTCTCTGTTGGACTTGCGGTGCAAGTAAGTAGGCCTTTGGTCTTGGTCGATGAGTCTCAGGTGACCTAGGTTGAACTGCTTGCAGTTCCTTGAGTGCTTAACCAAAAGTGTGCATCAGAATTATCTGAGGAACTTTGAGCAAATGCACATCGCTATTCCTGCCCTCAGAAATGCCAGCTGAGAGGTTTGGGGCAGAACCCAAGAATCGTCTTTTCTCGTTTCCGCGGGGGATGGTTTGCCTTCCCTAGTTGGGAGGCACTTTGTGGGTCTTATTCACAGGCATCTTGCTCTACACTAGCCATCAGAAAGCTTGTCCAGCTAATGCTGCTTACGACTCTATGATTCCTTAAAGATTAGTTGAGCGTTACAAATTTATGACGCTCTTATGAGGTGGAGAAGTTACTTTGTAAACTCTGTTGGGGATGAGACCATAGCTGAGAAGGATTTACAAGTCCATTTACAGCAACCCCACTCTTCAATAAATACTTCAGTGAACTGAAAGCAGGTGTTAAAAACAAACACTTGTACAGGAGTGTTCGTAACAGCACTATTGATGCTAGCCAGGAGATGGAAACGATCCAAATTTCTATCAGTTGATGACAAGATATACGAAACATGGTATGTCCACACAATAGAGTATTATTCAGCCACAAAAAGGAATGACGCACTGACCCAGGCTACAACGTGGGTCGACCTTGAGCTCATGATGCTGAGTGAAAAAGCCAGACACAAAAAGGCCCCATATTATAGGATTCTATTGATAGGAAATGTCCCCAATAGGCAAATCTGCAGAGACAGAAAGCAGATTAGTTGTTCCTGGGGTCTGGAAGGAGGGAATGGGAAGAGACCACTAGAAGGGTACAGGGCTTCCTCCTGGGGTGATTCTGGAACCAGAGAGAGGTGATGGTTGCATAGCACTGTGAATGTACTAAGTGCCATTGGGTTATACATTAATGGTTAAAATAGCGAATTTTAGGTGAGGTGAATTTTACCACAATTAAAAAAATACATACAAAACGGATTTAATGACCAAGTTGATACATTAAAGTTTGACTTCTTTCTGGCTCCCTTCCTTCCCTTCCTTTCCTTCTGACTTTGTTACCAACAATTTGTAAGCATTTCAATGGCAAGCATATAAAACCTGAGTATAAAAAGTAAAAGGTCGGATCAATATTGGTGATCGTGCTGGCCATTTCTCATATTTATCTCCTGTTCTGAACTTCGTTTGAGCTGTCAGTGCACACAACCAGACATCCTTCCTAATCGGTTAGTGCGGTGGTGGAGTGACACGTTTAAAATATGCAATCACATCAAAACCTCATTTTAAAAGTCTCTCTGAAGGTTAACACCTGGAAGTAAAGTGAGATCTAGCTCGAACTGTCTCGTAGTGGACAAGCAAACTGTGGAGGGCAGAGATTTTTGTAACTTTAGAATCCCTTCATGGCAGGTATAGCCAGAAAATGAAGCTCCTTGTTCCTTTTTTTTCCCTTTGACATTTTTTTTTCTCTGCTATAGTGAGTCGAGGTTATTTTTGCCCATTGATGCTTCCAGCAGAAGTCATTAGCTCATATGACTGCAGGGAGATTGAAATGAAACTATAATGGAAGGTTTAAGAAAACAGTGCAGGAACTGTTTAGGTCCTGAAAATTGTGTTCTTGTGAGATCTTTACAGATGGCTCAGTTGGGGATGATAGGAGTGCATTTAATTTCACATTTTTATAGACATTAAAGCCAGTGGGTCTTACTTGGAAATAATCGAGAAAATTTGCCTTTACCCAGTGGTTATCAGAAGCCGCTAAGCTAGTGATTTGGTTGCATTTAAGTTTCCTGGTGGTGTTTTAGGAGATTTCACATGGATGAAAACCTAGCAAAGTTCTCTTCTGGAACACGTTGATTTAAAAAGTCTCACTCTCAGGGAAGATCAGCATTCTTTGCCTGCATGTTTCCAAAGAACCTTTGGAAAACCTTGTGGAAAAACCTGATGGTTGAAGTTTTATTTTGCCACCTTTGGCTGATCATGGGGTAGCACGGGCCACCCCCAAGGTGCACCTGCTTCTGTTCTCAGGGAGATTTTGTGGGGTTTTTTGTTTGTTTTTACTTCTCTTCTTTATCACTGGAAGATGAGGTAAGTGAACTGATATGCATCAGCTAACAAAATATTTCTTAGTAGATGCCTTATACTCTCTCCTCCCATTCATCAGACGGTTACCATTCTACCGCAGAGAGCTTGAAAAGCATAGTAGTCTGTGTCTTACTTAGGATGACAAGATCCAGATATGTCTGGGTTTTCTCAACGAGGAAAGAGATACCTACGCAGCTTTGAAAAGAGGTCTTTCTTCATCAGTAGCCATACTTGCCACCTTGCTTTCTCTTTTGCACAGGCCTGCAGTCGTCTTTGGGCTGGAAGGCCCAGGGTGCACTGAGAACAGGGTGCTGAGGCCCCGGACAGGGCCACCATGGGACTGGCCCTTGGCACTTCAAAGAGGGAAGGCATTCCAGAAATCTACACTGGATACCATCTTATCAGCAATGAAGAGCTTTTTTGCTTTTTTTTTTTTTTTTCCCTTCAATAATAACGTCATCTAGGTTGAGCACCGGCTTTGTGCCATGTTTGGGTTCTAGCAGGGATCTGTTGGGAGGTGATGAAAATATTTGCAGTTCACCTATGATAAGAGCTTTCGGGAAAGAACTGAACTAAAAGTTTCAGTTTCAGAGCATCACAGAGGCCAGGGTGGCTCGAACGGACAGACTTTTTTTTTTTTAATGGTACAAATACCTTAGTGTATTTTCTTTCCTTTTCTTTTTTGTCATCAACCGATATGATGTTCATCGGAGAAGTAAAAACTTTTAATCATGAGTCTTGGAATAGTGCCTAGCACAAAGTGATGACTGGAAAATAGTGACTGAATGAGCGAATGAGTGAATGAATGATACAGAATGGACTCATGGCTGTGCCTTTGCTCCTTTGTGTTCCCAGACAATAGCCAGGCAGTTGGCGGAGATCTTGTTGCGGGGTATGTGTGAACAGAGCTACTGGAACCCTCTGGAGGACCCCCCCTGCCAGTCACCTCTGGACGATCCTCTCCGGAAAGGAGCAAACACAAAAACCTACACCCTCACTCGGAAAGCCCGCGTCTACTCAGGAGAGAAGTATGGCCCTTGATGTCCTCATTCGTAGGTTAGGGGATGGGAGGAAAACTTGGGGAAAACTCAAGGATGAGTAGAAGGTCAGGGGCAGATTCTTCCCCTAAAAGAGAACAAACAAGTCTCATTTGCCAATTTAATGCTGATACCGCGTTACTTTTAGTAACCTCAGTGAATATCTGTGCACCAGTGGGCACATTTTAAGTAGGAAAATTCTCTCCTCTCAGTGCTTGGCTACTATTCTTGGCCATCACTATTGGTCTTCATGATCTCATTCTGTTTATTATAAGAACCCCAGCATTATCCAGCAATCAGTGACAAAGCTGTTTGTAAGCCAGAGTTAGCCTTTTTTCTTTTCTTCAGCAATTCCTTAATCCTTTTGTTTACAAATTTGTTTTAAACCGAATTAGCTGTAAGAAGAAAGAGAATTAAATAATTTGTAAGTGACTGGAAGGCGATGTCTCTTTAGAACTTCTTAATTTTTTTAAGTTTTAAATCCGGGACTTGGCCACCTTGGAGGAAGGTGGGCTAGGGAACCTCTACAGCCTCGGTGTGGGCCTTTCCCGGGTTGAGGAGTGGGGGGTGGCAGGCAGAGACCAGGAGGGGGGCCAGGAGACAGGAGATTGTTGGCTCACTCTTGATTCCTCCCCTTAAGAGTCTCACCCTCCCATCTTTGCCAGTTCCTGCAAGGATGAGGCATGATGGCTCTTCAGAATCTTTCCGCAAGGGGAAGGGGGCGTGTATGAATAAATATGGAAATCTTCCACAATGGTTATCAAATTGGAGAAATGGCAGAGAGACTGCAGGCGGCTGCTTCTGAGGCCCTAGAGCTGGGGAGGTGGGGGGGTGGGCGGAGTTGACTAGATGCTTACTGCATGTGTGACTTCTGGAAATGATTGTTGCATTTTCAAATGGGACAACGTTTCTCCAGCAGGCAGCTTCCTCTTAATCCCCTTACGTTGACCCTGGCATTTATTTCCCCCATCCTCCTCTTGTTCAGATTGCATTTTTTACATGGATTCAGACAAGTGAGCATATTCTTAACTTTTTCCCTAGGTTTATTTTAGTTTGCATTTAATCCCCCTTTTAACTTAATCCCCCTTTTTTATGGCCTTGGTGAACCATGAGTTTGCTGAATTCAGAGCCTGTGCTTACTCCTTAGTCCTTATCTGGATCCACAGAACATCTGTTCTAGCAGTTCCCAAACTCTCACTTTAAAAATGCTGAACCCTCATTATGAAGTATTTAGAAGCAGGTTTGGGGTTCATCTTGAAAGTGAAATTTATATCCTAAAAATAGGCCTGAGTTGTTTTTTTTTTTTTTTTCTTCTGCTTTCTATGCTGTTTAATAGACATGTATGTAAGGTGCCAGGTATACTGAGAAACTCAGCCCCTGCTCCCTCCCCTGATCAAGCTGGAAACATGCGTGGAGCTCTGTGTTTCTTTGGGTGTTATTCTCATGTGGCCTCATCCCTTGAAGGCAGAAAAGCTCAGGATGCTGGCCATTTCTCCTTTATTTTGTGAACCACTCAGACTTTGTTACTCTCCTGACATCAACTTCCCCAGCTGTCCAAGGAGAATTATGGAGGCAACATGAAGATCTAGAAAATGCAATTACTAGTTAAAGGGAGATTCCCATACCAGGACTGGTTGCTGAGTCACAGTTGCATTCCACACAGAACAATCAGTTTTGGGTTTTTTGTTTTTGTTTTTGTTTTTTTACCATTTTACTGAGATGTGGTGTACGTACTACACAGTTCACTCATTTAAAGTATACAGTTCAGGCACCTGGCTGGCTCGGTCGAAAGAGCATGTGCCTCTTGATCTTGGGGTCATGAATTCAAGCCCCACATGGGATGTAGAGATCACGTAAATAAATAAGAAAACTTAAAAAAAAAATACAGTTCAGTGGCTTTTAATATAGTCACATAATTGTGCTTCTGTCACCATAATCAACTTTAGAACATTTTTATTACCCCAAAAATAAACCTAGTGCCCCCTAAGCTGTCACCCCACCATCCCCAATCGCTTGCCTTTTTTTTATATGAATTTTAGTATCAGTTTGTCCATTTCTGAAAAAAAAAAAAAAAAGAAAGAAAGAAAAGAAAAGGCAGCTAGGATTTTGATGGGAAGTGCATGGAATCCACAGATCAATTTAGATTGCCAAATTGATTTGGATTGCCATCTTAACAATATTGAGTCTTCTGATCCATGAACATGGGATGTGTTTTCATTTATTTAAGTCTTCTTTAATTTCTCTCAACAGTGATTTGTTGTTTTCAGGGTATAAGTTTTTCACTTATTTCATGAAACTTACTGTGCATGTGCATGCTATTCTTTTGGATACTATGTAAGTGGAATTGTTTTTGTAATTTCATTTTTGGTTTGTTCATTTCAGGTATAGAGAAATACAGTTGATTTTCTGTATTGATCTTATATACTGCAATCTTGCCGAACTTGTTCGTTTGTTCAAATAGTGTTTTAGATTCCTTAGGATTTTCCATATATCAGATCATGTCATCTGCAAATAGAGGTAGTCTTACTTCTCCTTTCTAACTTAGATGGCTTTTATTTTATTTTCTTCCCTAATTGCTTTGGCTAGAACCTCCAGTACAGTGTTGAATAGAAGTGGCAAGGACTGGTGGACATCCTTGTTTTATACCTGATGTTAGGAGGGAAAAAGCATCTAGTCTTCCACCATTAAGTGTGAAATTAATTGTGGGTTTTCATAAATACCTTTCATCAGGTTGATAAAATTCCTTTCTATTACTAATTTGTGGAGTACTTTGAAAGGGTATTTAATTTTGTCAAGGGCTTTTTTTGCATCTATCAAAATCATGTACGTTTTTCTGTTACTCTGTTGATGTAATGTATTACATTAATTGATTTTCAGATGCTAAGCCAGCCTTTGTCAAATTTCATTGATCTTTTTCAAGAATCAACTTTGGTTTTGTTCATTTTTTTATTGTGTCTCTATTCACCAAAATTTGATTAATTTCCACACTGATCCTTATTCTTTCAGTTATCACCATCAGTTCTGAGCTTTCTAGTTTTGTGTGTTCACAATGATACTTCTGGTATATTAGGCAAGAGAGAAAGAAAGCCTGTTGGGATTATACTTGTCTTGGGGCTCCCTGATCACCAGGACTATCTGATTAGTCAACTCTGTGGCAAAAAGGATATTATTATCAATTCAGTTATGCTGCTTGGCAGGTAAAAAAGGGAATCTACAGATAATGATCAAACCCCCTCTTGGCCAGTAGTCTCAAACACTTCCCCTCCTCAGTCCCTTATGAGAAATATGAGCACAGAGCAGACTTTAGAAGGCACAGAGCAGATCACAAGGACCATTCAGAATAGCTGGTCATAATGGAATGTAACAGAAAAGTGAGCTCTGTCAGAAAACTCCACTCCTTGTCACTGGGGCCTGGACCTAAAGTGGAAACAGGGTGCTCATTCTCTTCCCATCTTGAATTTTGAAAGGAAATCAAATGTTGACAATCCTCGATAGGAAAGAGGGGAGGGATTACATGCCATGGGCCTCTTTACTTCCTTCTAGGTCTTTCTGTGAGGAATTTTTTGACCTTTGCTTATTTATTTATTAAAGATTTATTTATTTATTTGAGAGAGAGAGAGTGGGGAGGGACAGAAGGAGAGAGAGAGAGACTCTCTGCTGAGCACAGAGCCCGACGCAGGGGCTGGATCCCAGGGCCCTGAGATCATGACCTGAGTGGAAACCAAGAGTCGGGCGCTTAACTGACTGAGCCACACAGGCACCCCTGCTTATTTATTTTTTAAGTAAGCTTTTTATTGACACATAACACATATTGAAAGAAATACACAAACCAAAAGTATAAAACTTGATGAATTTTTACCAAATGAACACATCCATGTAATTAGCACCCTGATCAAGAAACAGATCTTGCCAGAACCCTTGAGGCCCTCTTTGTACCCTCTCCTGATTACTAGCCCCTACCCAAGGGTAACCATCCTGAGTTCTAGCCCAATAATTAGGATAGGCTCTTTTTGAAATTTATATAAGTGGAATAATATATTAAAAACTCCTCTGTTTAACTTCTGTCTGATACTATGTTTGAGAGATTCATCCATATTTCTGCACGTAGCCAGAGTTTGTTTCCGTTATTATGTAGTATTCCGTATATACTCCAGTAGATTGATCCATTCTACTCATGATGGATGCTAGAGTTGTTTCTCATTTGGGGCTGCTTCCGTCTCATTCAGGCCTAGGCCCAAATAGCTTGGCTGTTATCTTCTCAGAAAGGTATTCCCCAGTCACCTTACCTAACTGTCCTTCTTTCCGAGCATATTCTATCACATGAGCTCATTTATTCTTCATTACAGCACCTAAAATACACATTTTTTTGTTTACGTGTTTATCTGACTCCTCCTTCTAGAATGTGCTGCAGTGAACATTCTCACACATGTTCCTTAGTGCACACACATGAGGTGTATCTTCTTGCTTTTGTGTTTCTCCTTGTAAAAAACACTTGAGATGGCTTAGGTCATTAAATGCATGTTAGACTTCATGATTAGCACAAAGTAAGAAAGGAGGTTAAAAACCGCTCTTGTGCCAGAAAGTGGGTGATGAAAACATTTCCTGAAAGCCAGGAGCCAGACCTTGTGCTGAGCTCTGTAGGCCCCCAGGAGAGAGTGACTGTCGTGGCCTTCAACATACAGGTCTGAACCTCCCTGAGCCAGTGCACAGGGTTTGGGGAAGGATGAGGACACTGTTGGAAATGTGAAGATGAGGGCGTCCGAGGGTCAGGAAGAGCACCGACGGCAGCGCCATAGGCTTCGTGGGACTCACCCAGGCCACTCGAGAGCATAGCTCAGTGACTTGATCCGAATGGAGGCCCCTTCTCTCTTGTCACGAGGGGGCGTTGGCCTGTCTGGAATTGTGTGCCTGGGAGACGCTCAGGTTGGACTAGCTGATCCCTCATAACCAACAGGTACTCTTAATGAGTAAGTCCTTTTCCTTTCTCACAGAGCTGAGACTGAGGTACTTTGTGCCTCAGCCTGTTTAACGGTGCGACTCGCAGAGCTGCAGCCATTCTGGGCTTTGACTCTTTAGCTCTTATCGAGAGCTGTATTCCTCCGGGAATTCTCTAGGGGTTTCACAACCGGGCAAGGCATATTAAAACTAGAAAGGCAGGGGCGCTTGGGTGGCGCAATTGATGGAGCATCTGACTCTTGATTTCAGCTCAGGTCATGATCTCATGGGTGGTGGGATTGAGCCCTGAGTTGGATTCGCTGCTTGGTGGGGAGTCTGCTTGAGATTCTCTCCCTCCTTTCTCCCTTTCCCTCCCCCTACTCATTCTCTCTCTCTAAAAATAAATCAGTAAATCTTGAAAAAAACAACAACAACAGCCTAGAAAGGCACCATCGCTGGGCCTTGGAGTTAATGTTGTCCTTTACACACACCTTTCTTGTGAGCAGGAGATGTTCAGAGCCTTCCTCGCACCTGCATAGAGTCTGCCTTGACACCTGGATGGTGCCGTTGGCTTCCAGACATCCAGCTCGTCATTGGTTGTGTAATAGCTAAAGATGACAGAAAGATGAACTGCATTTGGATAAAATTGGATTAATTTCTTTTGTAGGATGGTTTCTACCACATACAGTGACATTTTTCACCCATCTGGGAAAATTTTTAGAAAGGGCTGTGATCTGGCAGGCTTGGCAAGGTCACGATCACTATTCATAAATGAAGATTCTTGCCCTTGTTCCTTTTGTGTAGAGTCAGACAATGAGTAGGTGAATTCATCCAAAGTAAGAAAATGAGCAACTTGCCTGAAGGTCAGCCCGGGAGTTAGTAAGGTGGCTGGGCTTAGGCCATAGCCCTTCTGTCTTTGCTCAGCAGCACCGTGCTCTCACCTCCCTGCTGGCCGCCAGTCTGTCCTCTAGCAGTCTGTCCTCACTGTCCATGAGCCCTGTGTTCTCCCTGTCTCTTCTTATCCTACACCCCGCCCTTCGGTCAATGTCCTATTAATGTAGGCCCACAGGTTTTCCACTCCACAAGGCTGAGGCCTGGGCACCCCCGGATCTCCCCTGATGTTCTTGGGCTCCCAGAGGAGATTGTCACAAAAGAAAGAGCCCAATGGTTTCGACCATCTACCCTGAGTTCCATATCTCCTTCAACAGAGAACAGGGGAGGAATGGCCAGAAAGGGGTCCAGAGAATCCACACGTAGTGAAAGGGCGTTCTGGTGCATAGTTTTTCAGCATGTCTCTTAAAACTGCCCTTCCTCCTCCTCTCAGCCCCCATTTCTTCCTGCCAGCTCTGAGAGTTTGCCACGCTCCTGAGTACTCATCTCGCCTGCCTCAAAAGGAAGGGTAGAGGAAGTGGAATTAGAATCAGTTAATGTGCTACTTGTTAGCAGCTCTGGTAAAAATAACACAACTTAGCATTTAAGCAGGCTGGATGGCTCAGATGGAATTTGGGGATTATCCATGGACTGAATTGGCTCGTGTTAAGTCACAATTAGCATGGGCTCTCTCTTCTTTTCAATTAGTCTGGACAATGCAGAACTGGCTAGCCATGAAAAAAATGGTTAATGTTACTGCTCGATTGGTAAGGTCCCAATGGTATGTAAGCCCAGCCAGGATATCAGGAAACGATTGCTGGGTGGACACACACACACACACACACACACACACACACACGCTTGGGAGCACTCTTCATTCAAAGCCTGTAGGCTCTATTTCTGAATTAAAGGGGAAAGAAGAGTTCTGTCTTCGAAAAACCCAGCTCCCCTCAAGCTACCTGTTTAAAGAAGTTCTCTGCAAATCCCAGAATCCTTCTCTTCATTTACAGGCCAGACTTTTCATCAAATTTTAGCCCTGCAAGGGCAATGGGCACCACTCCACAGGTGGTCTCCTTACCTCTAGGGACGTCAGAGGTACAGGAAGAGAACCAGGCCCTGTGCTTTTTCTGTCTTGCTCTTCAGGTCCTTTGATGCCGTACAAAAGTTGCCAGCACTTCAAAGAGAACAAGTATTTATAATGATATGGAAGACTTTTTTTATTTTGGCCATTTTGAGGGGTGGGGAGGATCATCCCATCTCTTAAATTAAATGACTGTGATGTTAGTGCTGGGAAGATGTAAATTTAGTCTTTATTTGATCATCTCCAAAACATCCAGGAAATTTTTTTTTTTTAACCATGTTCATTTTTATTGCACTCTTCTTTCATTCCGTGAAAAAGAATCGAGTTTGGCTCAATTGGTGATAACGCTCTCAATTCTACTCAAAGGATTCTAGAGCTTTTAGAACAGAGGGAAAAAAGTGCCTGCAAGTCTCTAAAAATGCTCAAAGCACAAAAAAAGTGGGCTATAAAAGATGGAGATTGGGGTTAGGCTTGGGTTTTTTTTGTTGTTGTTCTCTAATCTTGAGCAACATTGAGCTTAAAAGCTTTTCCTTTTAATCCCAGATGTTTGAGCTCGGCTAACTTCCATAAAATAGATTAATAAGACAGCTAGCTCTTGCATGCCACCCCATAATAGAACATGTGTGTTTAATTAAGGTGGCTTGCCAAATTCTTCCAGTATTCTAGAAATGATTCAAACTCTAAAATTGCTTCCAATCTCTTACTTCATCTGAAGGACAATATAATATACAGCAGTTAGCAAGTGAGAGGTAAGAAGCGGACTGCTTAGTGAGGTGTCTACGGTCTATACCCCCAAAATGGGTTTAGGAGAAAGCTTTATCATTGAGATGATGTCAGTTTGTAGCGATCTCAATTTCTGCCTCTATAATAGGCATATATGTTCTTTGGGCTTTTACTGTGTTTTTATAGCTTGACTTCACTCTGCTGCCTGCTATTAAAATGCGTAGTTAAAATGTATAAATTCCATAGATTACCATAGAAATAAGCAAATTAATTCAAGTGTCAGATGACACAGTATTTTTTGTGGGTTCTACATAAAAATCTAGAAGCTTTTAATATTCAGTGCTGTTCATCATCTTGTATTTCCTATGATCTTGACATTGCCGTATATAAAATTTTATTTTTTTTACACAGCATTTTTTGTCCTCAAGAAAATACTGAAGAAGCCTTGTTGTTACTGCTGATTAGTGAATCGATGGTAAGGAGAATGTGCTTTCACATTTTTCTCCCCTCCCCTTTCCTACAGTCCTGTTTTTTATATGGTTACTCCAGCAGTACAGTGGCTATTTTTCTTGGGAGAAGAATACTTTCTAGAGGGGATACCTGGGTGGGGGTGGGGAACAGCAGGGGTTTAAGAAGAGGGATGTTTCTTAATTCTCCAAGGAGTTAGAAATGTCCTTTGTAGGTTAATCTCAGCCTCAACCGCGGTTAATTAAGCCTCAACCGCGCTTCCCTTAGGCAAGCAGTTGATAGGCATCTGAGTTCATTCATTTGCCCACTGACTATTGATAGAACACAAACACAATTGTGGATAGATAAACTAGAGCTAAAAGGAAGACCAGAGGAACCCGAAGAAAGGAAGGAAGTCCCCCAAGTAACCTTTCCAAGCCTTCTCAACTTGCCTGGGGTGGGGGGAGGGAGAGTTTAGGGATAAATCACTGGGTGGTGGATAAACGTCTGGTTTTTGTAGCAGGAGCCTGAGGAAGCAGCCTCGCCCTCTCGGACGGGCCTCCCGCCTGCTCCCCAGGCATTCCGGAGTCCCGGGCCTTGAGAGCTCGCTCCTGTTCCCTAGCTCTGTTGTCGTGAGGGAGTTTTTGCCAGGCCACTGGATTCCTTTGAGATGTTTTCTTAATGTCTGGCCAGGCTATCAAAGTTTATGTCTAGAATTTCATTCCTCACTGTTTATTGGGTTTCTGCTCTGCGTCGTGCTAGGCATGACCGCCCGGGCTTGAAACTGTGGGAGGCAATCTGTGTCACAGCAGTCAGTCCCTTGGCAGGTAAGTGGTGTGTGCTGAGCACCTGAACAGGATGGCGAGGCCCCGGGTTCTGGGAAGGACCTAGGTGTCCTCATACCCGTTCACTCATTCTATGGGTAGGGAACCTGAGGCCCAGAACAGGCAAAATGGATGCACCCTGCAGTGGTCTATTGCTCTTTCTAGAGCAGACTGCCCCCTCCCATATCTCCCACCTCACCGGGCAGGCAGGAGGAGGAGGAGAAGGAAAAGGAATGGTGACTGAAGCAAGAGGAGGTATTTGCCTTCCTCCCCAAGCAGGTGGTTTCGCGGGAGGCATGAAACACACCCAGCTGAAGAGGATTTAGAAATGGAGCCCAAGAAAGAATGTCTGATGGGCTGAGTGAAGGAGGAATCGGGAGAGGCTGCGATTAGTCAGGGAGGCTAGCATTCTTGCCCTAATTTCAAGCTTTGGGTTTTCTTGTTCTGTGAAATGGCCCAGAGATGTTTACAAGAGCAAGACTGCTTGAGTTACCACTGCCTTTTATTTGGAACCTCTTTGACGTCATTGGCCTTACTTCCTCTGAAGGAAACAGGTTGCCCCCCTTGACTCATCTTTCCTTGACTGTCAGCTGGTAACTCGGAACGGTGTCATTTACATCCTCTACTCTGCGTTGGCACGACCAGGGAAGGCATAGATGTGAACAGGCTGGCACCTGGTGGCATTCGGTAACTGTTTTCCGAATGAGCTGGTCTCACCATGCTTTGTCATCATTTCTTCAGTGGGGGCGGCCCCCTCATGTTGGCCCCCTAGCTCATGTTCCCTCATTCTGAGGGGGGCTCCTCGCAGCGTGGCAGTGAGTTTCCTTTGGGCAGAATTGGTTGGTTATGCTGGGAAACTTATGAAGGAATGGCAACCACACATTTTAGATTTCTTGGACAATTCTGATCAAAAATATTGTGTTGCGTTGTCAGATCGTGTGTTGTCGAATTTGGAAAACAAGGCCACATCTCTAAAATGCTTGCTCCAAGTGTAGATGTCTTGGGAATGATGTCTGCACCTTTCCTGCTCCTTAGTTGAAATGATAGAAACTAATAATACTCAAAATTGAGATCCCTTTGAGACCATCAGATGTGACTCTGTGGTATTTAAGTTCTGGAAACTCTCTTCAGAGGATGGTGAAACCCACTGACATCATCAGTAAATATGAAGGTCTGGGTTTCCAACCAAAATGATTATGTTCTTCCTGTAAATCGTTCCATAATTATGTAGGTAGAAGTCTAAATTAAGTTGCTTTTGGAAGCCTTTTTCATGTTCCTGGACTTCTTGATTTTTCAGTTTTTAGACAGAAAATACACGTGCTCAATTTCAGAACCAAATGAGAATTCCTGTGTTTTTTTGGTGTCTGAGAAAATTGTATTCTTCATTGGCTCTGACTCTAACTTAGAAACGTCAGTTTGTCCATAGTCTCTCCACCTGTAAGATATGGTTTGGCATTGTGCTGCTTCCTCACCCCAAATCAAACGAATTTTCCCCGGGAGAAAGGGGTTATCAGAACTACATTTGCACGACTACCTCTGAGACGTATTCTGGGATATTTCTTATTTGTGGATCTGTTTGAGGTTTGAATCAAAAGACATCAATAGACTTTCTCTAAAAATTAAAAAAAAAAATGTACTTGGCATAACTCGAAAATCTCTCTTAGGTAGTATTTTGTTTTGTTCTCTTCCAGGCCTTGGTCCTAATATGGAACATTTATAGCAAGTAAATAAAATGAGACTCCTTACAGCAGGCCCTGTTTCCCTTAGAGCTTCCTTTGTTGGCTCAAAGTCGCTCCTCACAAGAAAAGCTTAGCATGAAATCTTCAAAAGCAGGCTTGTATCCATAAGACATGACTCACTTGGTAGGAAGTGGCCTGTCTTATATATTCTTATTTGTCTTTGACATTTAAGAGCAAGGAGTTTTAAAGTGAGTAAGTACGGATGGGTGGCTAAAAGTGAGTGCCTTGGGCTCACACACAGAGAGAAGGCATTTCATCTCATTAGTGAGAGAGGAGGTGTGTGGGCATGTCAGCCGTCACCCTGCCTGGACCAGGGACCCTGGTGCCTCGCCTACCACTTTCACAGGAAAAACCGAGGGGCCCTTTCTCTCCTAGGAATGGGTAATTCAGAAAACTTCTGGTAATGAGGCAAAATCTAACTTAATTGATTCTGAACTTCCTAGCAGGGAGAGAAAGAAAATAGTTAGAGTGGTTCACGGCCCTAATGCATGTGATATGTCTGGAGACTCCGTAGAGAAATTAAATTTCAAAAAGTAATGAAAGCACGTTGTTGTAAAGAGCATTTGATTTCTAGATAGATGAGATTAATAAGCTCGAATGTGCCTGCTGTATTTCTGCGGCAAGCAGTAGAGATATGCAAGAGGCAAGATGCTCTCCTGAGTCCTCTGGTAATATCTTTTAAAACAAAAATCGGTCTGCTTCTTGCTTTCTCTTCTACAGCTGTTCTGTGCCTCCCTAAACAAGATTGCGTTAGTCTTTGTAGTCTGTTCCAATGAAGGTGCCATAGAGGGATCTGAATGTTGCTTTAGTGACAGAGGAAAAGTACGACGCGTCTCTGCAGGACTGAAGGAACTTGATGGCACCGAGTGATGGCGGGAGTGTGGGGCTAGGCATGTTCCCCGCCCTCTCCTCACCCTCTGTGACGTAGAGCAGGGGCTGCACCGACAGGCGAGGCCCGGCAGGGCACCACCCGGTGGGCGAGTCTGCTGCCCCAGAGCACTGGCGGTGTCTGTAGCAGGGCTAGCTGGGGGCTCGAACCCAGGAGCCATCACCCTGCTCGGCATCAGCTCCTAAAGCCTCCTGCAAATGCCTGCTGACAGGTCCCACGCGTCCTCCAGCACCGTACCTCCAGGCCTTTGTGTTTGGCTAGTACCCCGTCCCGCGTGAACAAGCCAAGGTGACAAGCTCCTGCCCTTGTCTCCAGCCATGAGGGGCAGGAGGGCCTAGATGGCTTCTCTACACAATGATAGCCGGGTGCGTGGGCTGGCTCACCAGCTGCTTCTCTCGTCTTCTGTGTTGTTTTCAGGCCAACCGGGACGCTGTGCTGAGCAGAACACCCGAGCACAAGAGTGACCGTCTCATCAGCTTGCAGAGTGCCTCGGTGGTCTATGATCTGCTGACCATTGCCCTTGGAAGAAGAGGCCAGTATGAGATGCTGTCAGAGGTAGAGCCCTTGAGTCTGGTACTTCCAGGTTTGGGGGGCAGAGGAGGGGGTGCTAGCCGAAGCAGCACTGGGAGGAGCTGTGAGAGCAGGTCCTGACCCCTCTGTCCCTGGCAGCCATGTGACCTTGGCACGTCACTCTGTGAAATGGGAATTGGGCTAAATGATTGGATCATGGAATTCACTGGTGGCGACTTGCTAGCAGTGGCCCCCGAACCCACTGGCTGTGAGTCTGCGTGTGAGGGAAGGCAAGCATTTCTCAAGTGGTTTCTCTTGCAGGGTAATTTCTACCATCACCCAAAATCTCCCATCTGTGATCCTAATTTCCTTAGAAAGCCGGTTTTACTCTGTTTAAAACATGGATGCGTAACTCCTGATGAAATGGCCCCATCAGGCACAGTGATTGTCAGGTGAGCGGGTGTCGGCACTCGTGTCAAGAAACACGATCTTCGCTTAAAGACTTCTGCTCGTTCTGAAGAGACCCGAGTTGATTACAGATCTCGTGCGAGGTCCTGTTGTTTTGTTCCTTCAGCTTCTAAAAAACATTGAGGACGGAAGTTGACTATTAGACAGTTTTCAGAAGAAGCTAGTTAATCTCAGGCCGCGGTCATGCGTTATTGAGCTACTGCCCAGAAGACCAGATTCCACCAGGGCGAGGGCTGAATAAGTGACACAATCAGTTTGTCCTTTCTTTAGTGGAGTAGGAAGGAAGGAAGGAAGGAAACAAGGAAACAACTCATTTCGTTAAAGTGGACTTTTCCATGTTACTTATCTTTTTCTTTCTAAATTTATACACACCGCAGCAGCCTCCGGGCCCGGGGACGGGGGACGAAGCATAGTGACATGCTGGCTGGAATCAGATGAGCGCAGGGCTCTCCCCCTAGCTTGCTGGGGCACCACCGCCACATGAGGCAGGAGCCTTAGAGGACAGACAAGCCTGCGTGGCTCGGGTCTTTGGTTTGGTGACTATACAGGGCAATGGTTACTCAGTCTCCAAAAAAAAGCCCCTTGCAGTCTGGCTAGATGGAGCAGTGCACTCGATGCTCCTGTCACATGTGGCCCAGCCGCTGGTACTCTGCCCGGATTCTTCCCCGCTCCGTGTGCTTCCGTTTCCTGGGACCCTCCCCTCCCAGCCAGCTTAGTGCCCGTCTGTGGGGACAGTGCCGCCCAGCTCCCGGTTGAGTTCTTTCCGGCGAACTTTTTTCCCTCCAGACAAACCACTAAAGAAAGCATCTTGCTGGGTCCGAGGTCGGTTGTGGTTGGCCCGTCTCCTTTCATCCCATCATAGAGCAGCCTGGCCTTCCCTCAGCTTGAACTTCACCGACATCAGGAACAGGTGTGAGGGGCTTGGGGCGGCTGGCGTGGTTGGCTGGCTGGCTGGCTCCTGCCCACGGGCGTCTCGTCGTGCCCTGAATGACTGTAGGGGGACGGCTGTCACCTTAGCAGCATTCCTCTGCAAGCCTGCCATGCGCCTCCTCCCAGCACCGAATACTGGGGCCTTGTTTTCACTCCGGTGACTTTCATCTTGGTATCACACGTAGCTTCCATCTTGTGGCAATGACCTGATGCCCGAGTCACTAGGTGGTCTGATCGGTTGCCGGAACTTTTGCGATTCAGAATTTCACTGCACTCGTCACAGTTAAAGCTGTGGGGACAGGGCCCGAGGTTGCCTCGTCGGTGATGGAGTACGAGGGTGGAAGAAGGGGAAATTTACCACCGTGCATTCCTTGAAGACTTGAATTTTACACCATATCTGTGTTTTATCAAATATATAAATCAGCTGGTAAGATAGAGACAACAGAGGACATTCATTTCCGTGATACACGTATATGCGATCCCCTGTTCTGAGTCAGGGGCTGTGATTAGGCCGGGATACAGCCGTGCTCGAGGCGTGGTCCCTGCCCACGAGCGGTCCTCCCCCGCCCGGCCAGGGGAGGCAGCCAAGCCGGAAGCAGCTGCCGGCTGATGTGTCTGGTGCTGGGAAGGGCAGGGTCTGCTTCCAGTACTAAGACATTTGAATACACGGCTCCAGCCTTTCTTGCTGTTCCCACTTCGTTTTGATGTTGGAGCCTCCCCAGCGAACGTTTGACGGCCATGTTGTCTCAGATGTTTTAACTAAAACAGACCCTATCTAGGAGAAGGCGCCCGGCATCTGGGTGCTCAGTTTCGGAAGGTCCAGCCTTGGCTGAGCACAGACCTTCTCTCCCCTGGTCCCAGGTCCTGCTTCCTTCATTTCCTGGGATTTTCTTCTTCTTTTTTCTCTTCTCATCTGACCTTCCATTTTCTCAGGGCTTTAGGTTAAAAGTCTGACTGTATTGTTTTTTAATTGGGGTAAATTCCCAGAACATAAACGTAACCATTTTAAAGTGTATAATTCAGTGGCATTCAGTACGTTCATGGCTGTGCCGGCATCACCTCTATCAAATCCTAGAAGGAGACCCCATCCCGAGTAAGCAGCTGTCCCCCACCCTGCTCCCCCAGTCCCTGTCCACTACCGATCTGCTTTCTGACTATGGATTTACTCATCTGGGGCATTTCCTATAACTGGAGCCATCCAGTAAGTGACGTTTGGTGTCTGGCTTCTCTCAGAGTAATGTTTTCAAGGTCGCCCATGCTGTACCGTAGTGGGACTTCATTCCTTCTTGTGGTTGCGTAGTAACATCCCGTTGTGTAGATCTAGCACAATTTGTTCACCCATTTATCTGGTGGTGGACATTTGACTCTGGTGAGTCGTGCTGCTACGGGGGCAGCTGGATTTTAAACTTCCCGTACTAGTTCTGGGGGCCCCGTGAGTGTTAGCGATTATTGTGGTAGTATAGTCCGTCTCTTCTTCACCTCCTGCATTGTCGCCAAAGTGATCTAAGACACAAGAGTGGCATGCCACCCTTCTGTGCAGAAACATTTGATGGCTCTTCCCATCCCCCCTTTTAATTTCATTTGTTTTGTTTTCCTTTTCCTCCCATAATGCAAGTGACTTCATCGGTTATCTTTTTTGCAATATGCAGCACCTTGCGGACTCCTTGAAGCATCAAACAATACAGACAAGTATGGAAAAGGAAATAAAAGTCACTTAGAGTCCCGCCCTCCTGAGATAGACTACCCATCCACATTGTAGAGACCCATCTTTTCATGTATCTCTTTATGAGTAAATGCATGTACGTTTATGTAAGTTTCAAGGAATGGGATAGTGTCATATATGTGTTATTGTAGGTATTCCCACTTCTTTTTCTCCCCTCCATTGGCACTTCACCCTATCTCTGTCTCCTCAGCCCCCAAACCTAGCTCAGCAACCTCGTGTGTCCTGGGCCCAAACCCTTGTGTCTGGAAGCTTGGGTTTGGGTCCTGGGTCTGCCACTCATAGATTACAGTTGTGTGATCCTGGCAAGTCATTAATCCCTTATGCCTTGGTTTTTCCTTCTGTAAAATGGGGACAATAACAATACCTATCTCAGATCATTGTGAGGCTATTTGTTAAACCATGCAAGGTACTCAGAACAGAGCCCGGAACTTATTACATGGTAATAAGTGGCGTTTATTACGTGGCAGCTGTGTGCCGCCATGCTGTTCCCACCACTGCACGCCCAGGAATTGCCGGGCACAGGGAAAGCAACAGAGCATACAGAAAAAGGTCTTTTGTCTTCTAAAAACTTCCGGTCTAGTTCAAGAGATCAAACAGAAAGACACAAAAAGACAACTAATCAGAAAAGACTGGTGATTCCAAGGCACGTTCCTTGCAGGTGAACAGACCGGGTGGGTTGCAGTCGTGTTTGGAGGTTGGGGTGCCCTTGAGAGAGTAGGGACAGCTGGTACATCAAGGGCTGATAGGAGTTTAAAAAGTCTCAGAGCAGAGAGACACCTTCATCCTCAAGGCCGTGGGGGTACGAGGGCATGAGGCCTGAGGATCCAGGAGCCAAGGGCTTGCTCTCATGGAGGAGAGGTAGGACAGGACACCGAACCGAAAGTGCAGGGCCAGGTTGTCAGCCCCCCGACGTCTTGGGACAGACTGCTTGTGCCCCTTGCTGCTGGGCTCCTGCCACATCCCTCTTCGGCTGGTCCGCAAGCACGTCCTCCCAGCCTCAGCAACGCTGCACAGATCTTTTATACCAGCTGGAACTTTTTATAAACAGAAGTTAACAACGGCCAGGCTGTTGGGAAAGAAGATCCCTGACCTCCTCCCCCTGCCTCAGACTTTCCTGCCTTCTCTTGTCCCCAGCCAACATCAACGCTCCACATCAGACATGGCCCATTCTCCTTCTGGTGGCTCGCCTCCCCGGCTGAGCTGGGCCTCTTGGCACTCCTGCACCGATAGGGGGAAGGACGGGGTGCCTCTGCCATGGTGCCCAGCCCGTCTTGTCATCTTCTCTCCCCCTATCGTTGACACCTCTGGTCTGTCCTGCGGCATGGTGTGGACTCAGCCTTTTAGGAACTGTGTCTTTGTGGGGGAGCAGAGCCACTCTCATGAGAAAACTGTCCTCTCTGGCTCTTTCTTCAGTTGTGTTTATTCCAGAGGGATGGCTCCTCTCCCAGCCCAAGCTTGGCTGCTCTGTGGGTGCCCACAGAACACCTTTCTTCTTTTCAGGGCACCGTGTGGCCAGATACTGGGCCAGGAGCGTGGTACAAAGGAAATACAAACCAGAGGTTGTCACATCCTCATTCTGACAGGTTTAAATATAAGCACGATGTTTACCATATCTCCAGTGCGATGAGTTTTCGTGTTTTTAGAAGACTAATTGTGAGCCTCGCTGAAAGGTCTGTGTAGGAAGGAACACTTCTTTCTTCCCCCTTCAATTTAAACAGCAGCACTAGTTGGCATGACAACCTGTGCTATTAAAAGTAAAGCAACAAGCCTTGCTTCCTCTGTTTTTTAGAATGAACCCAAACTGCTAAGTAGGTTTGTTTCTTGAATTTGACTATTAATGGCTCCATTTTGACAGAATGTTATGGGGTCCCTCTAGAAGGGTGGATGTGGCCCCTCTACATAGCTATGGCAGCTTGGGAGACAGAAATGATATTTTTATCTTCCCTGTTGAACTCATATTCATGTGTTTATGGTAAATCTCAACAACATTATAGTTCTGTGGGTAGAACTGTCTGGCTTCGTGCTTGTACCAAAGGGACATTTACACATTCCTAAACCAAACACTTATTTAATCAGGGAGCATTGTGAAAAACACTTGAACGTCTAAGTCTTCTCACAGGCCGACCATTTGTCAGTTTCTATTAGAGTTTGGTGTTCCGTGCAGCCCCACTTGGACTGCAGAAGCCCAGCCTTGACCTGGGTGCCAAGCTCCCCAGGCGGTGTCCGCGTGACCAGACCAGTAGGGGCGCAGAATTCTGAGAGATGAAGGCAGGATGTTTAGTTCATGGGGGGTGTTCAATAAAAACCTGCCGAATAAACCAATGCTTCAAAGCCAATGTACCTTCTCATCCCACTCCCTTTCCTTTGATTTTTGAGATCAACTTTCCTTGGTCTTCCCCAAGTGGGCCCAAAGGGTAAAGGTCACGTAGCTGGGAAATAGGTAACAGAGGAAGAGCTGGGCCCAAGGCGGGCACTGTACAGATCCCAGCTCTGGCCCAGCTCTGGGGGTCACCCAGCAAGGACCAGGACCCCGCATGGCAGGCCTGCCCCGAAGCATCCCAGCTACTGACATGGCCGCTGACACCTACTTTTCCACCATTAGGGAAGCATTTCTTGACTTAAGTATCATTGCTCTCTTCTTATGGCCCTCAATGAATTTTACTATGCCATTTTAACCTTTCTAAAAGGTGTACAATTCAATGGCATTAATTATATTCATAATATTGTACAGCCTTCATGACTATTTCCAAATTTTCCATCACCCCAAACAGAAACTCTTTACCCATCAAACAATAGCTCCCTATTTCCTCCCCCACCCCCCAACCTGGTAACCTGTCATCTACTTTCTGTCTCTGTGAGTTTGCATCATGTAAATGAAAGCATGCAGTTCTTGTGTCTTATGTCTGATTTCACCTAGCCTCATGTTTTTGAGGTTCCACTCTGTTGTGATAACATCTGATAGCATGTATCAGACTTCGTTCCTTTTTTGGCCAAGTAATACTCCCTTGTATGTATATGCCACATTTTGTTTATCCATTCATCTATGGGTGGACATGTGTAGTGTTTCCACCTTTTGACTGTCGTGAATAATGCTGTGATGAACATTGGCACACACATATTGGAGTTCCTGTTTTCAGTTCTTTTAAGTGTATATCCAAGAGTGGAACTGCCAGCTCATATGTAATTCTATGTTTAACTTTTTAAAGAACTACCAAACTATTTTTCACAGCAGCTGCGCCATTTTCCATTCCCAGCAGTGAAGCACAAGAATTCCAAGTTCTCCACATCCTCGCCAATACTCGTTACTTCTGTTTTGTTTTGTTTTGTTTTGTCATAGCCATCTTAGTAGGTGTGAAATGGTGTTTCATTGTGGGTTTGATTTGCGTTTCCCTAATGACTAATGATGTTGAACAGCTCTTCATGTGCTTTTTGGCCATTTATGTATCTTGTTTGGAAAAAGAATATCTATTCAAGATGGTCACCTATTTTTTTTTTTTTTTAAGATTTTATTTATTTATTTGTCAGAGAGAGAGAGCACAAGCAGGCAGAGTGGCAGGCAGAGGCAGAGGGAGAAGCAGGCTCCCTGGCGAGCAAGGAGCCTGATGCGGGACTCGATCCCAGGACCCTGGGATCATGACCTGAGCCGAAGGCAGTTGCTTAACCAACTGAGCCACCCAGGCGTCCCATGGTCACCTATTTTTAATTTGATTTGCCTTTCTGCTGTTGAGTTATGGGAGTTCTTCATTTATTATGGATAATAAACCTTTAACAGTTATGATTTTTTTTTTAAGATTTTATTTATTTATTCGACAGAGAAAGAGACAGTGAGAGAGGGAACACAAGCAGGGGGAGAGGGAGAGGGAGAAGCAGGCTCCCCGCCGAGCAGGGAGCGCGATGCGGGACTCGATCCCAGGACCCTGGGATCATGACCTGAGCCGAAGGCAGACGCTTAACAACTGAGCCACCCAGGCGCCCCAACAGTTATGATTTGTAAATATTTCTCCAGTTTCGTAGGCCGTCTTCCCATTTTCTTGATAATGTCATTTGATCCACAAAAGCTTTTAATTCTGATAAAGTCTATTATGTCAATTGTTTTTGCTCACGCATTTGGCGTCATATCTAAGAATCCATTGCCAAATCCAAGATCCTGAAGATTTACTCCTATATTTTCCTGTAAGAATTTTACGGTTTTTGCTCTTATATTTAGCATGTTGATCCATTTTAGTTAATTTCTGTATTTTAAGTAGGGAGCGAACTTCATTCTTTGCATTTGAAAATCCAGTTGTCCTAACAACATTTGTTGAGAGACCGTTCTTTCTCTTTTGAATGGACTGGGAACCCTGGTCAAAAATCAATTGACTGCAGGTGTGTGGGTTTGATTCTGGGATTTCAGTTCTATTCCATTGGTCTATATGTTTATCCTTATGCCAGTACCACGTGGTTTTACTATAGCTTTGTTACAAGCTTTGAAATCAAGAAGTGTGAATCCTCCATCTTTGCTCTTTTTTCAAGATTGTTTTCTCCTATTCAGGACCCCTTACAAGTCCACATGAATTTGAAGATTGGATTTTCCATTTCTGCAAAGAAGACCATTAGAATTTTCTTAGAGATCGTGTTGACTCTGTGGGTTGTTTGGATAGTTTTGTCCTCCTAACAATATCTCATGTTTTGATATCAAATCTTCATCTGAATATCATTTCTGCTGCTTTACATGCTGGGTATGAACTTGGGCAGATTCCTTTACTTCTCTGAACCTGTCCCCTTAGGGGGAAAATACAGAAAATGATAGGACCTGCCCCTGAGGGTTATTGTAAGGATTGATGAGAGAGGGTATGCAAAGTGCGTGTTACTGTTCTTATCAGTGGTGTTGATAGTCTGCTTTCTCAAGGAAAGGTCCCTCTGTAATTACCCTAGCAGATAACGCTTAACCCTTAGTAGGGTCTTTCATTGAATAGTGGAAAAAACCAGCCTTGGAGTCAAAGCATTTCTGAGTTCCAATCCTTTCACGACTCTTTCCTAGCTTGTGATTTTGGAAAGAGTTCGCCACTCTGGGCTTCCGCCTCAGAGATAGTTGGGAGGCGCACTGAGACGATAGGTACAAAATGGCCAGCACAGCCCTGGGTCTGTAGCGCATACCTTCCATTCCTCTCTGGTTGTTAGCAAGGATGGGGCTGAAATTTGTCTCCTGTAACCTCCGCCTGGTCCGTCTCTTTGGAACAACAGGGCAAGGCCCGTTCCGCCTCAGTCACAGCCCATCAGATTGCAGGCAACTGTTCTATTGTCTTCTTCCCTTGAGCACAGAGTATCCCCTTCCTTTAGTTTCGGGGTTGGCAAACTTTTTCTAGAAAGAGAGCCAGACACTAAATATTTTAGGCTTTGAGAACCAAGAGGCAAGATCAGGAATACTGTGTAGGTATGACAAGAGAGGAAACAAATTTCCGCAGATTTTTTATTGATTAAATTCAAAATACAGTAGTGAGTACAGCTTTCTGTAATATGGGTCCACTAATGAGAAGAATGGGATGGTTTTAGAGGATAACAGTTCGCTTAATTGGGGCTCAGAGTTAGTATTTCCTCTCATCAGACTTCTGGCAAATGTTCATCCCTGAAATGACTCTTAGCTGTTGGACTCTGTGACAATAAGCAGCGGTCAGATTTGGCCCGTAGGCCGCGTGCATGGACCTCAGATTCTCACCATTTCGCAGGCCCCCTTCCCAAGGGCTCTCTGGTTCGGGCGGCCCCCGTAAAGGGTATCCGGAAGGCTGGATCCTCACCTGACTCAGGTTTATCCCTTCATTCAAGCATTCACTGAGCACCTGCTTTGTGTGTGACCCGCCCCTGGGCTGCTCTTACCCTGACTCCTCTCTTCCCTCCCTCCATCTGTGTGTGGGCAAAGCAGCAGCCGTTGTTGAAGGGCAGACCCACAGGGCCCCCAGCCGGGGCAGGAGGACTGAGAACAGATGAAGACCCGAGGTGAGAGGCAGCAGAGGAGAGGTGGTAGACTAACCAAACACCCGTTTCTTGAATTCAGTGATTGATTTTGCAAGAATAACAAGCAGCGGCTACATCAGCATAGCGGCAGACGGAATTGTATTTGAGTAGGACCCTGGGGACCCGTCACTCGCCAGGCAAACTTGATCGAGTTGCTTCATATAGTTGAGCAGACAGTGTGCCAGAGGATGGTGTCCAGCGTTCCAATTCTATAATAAAGTCCGTGACCTTTGAAAAACAGCCCACTCTCTGCTCCTCCTACCATGGCCAGAGGCAGCGGTATCCTTTAATTTCAGAATTTGCCAAAGCAATAAAGCTTTGAGAAACCTCTGCTTGGAGCAGTATTGGTGCTTTAAAGCAAAAAGATAAATAGATGAGGGTACGGATGTGGGGTTTGCTCTATTTTATTTCTCATTTCAGAGGAGAAATCTTATTAAGCAAGATTTGATGGGCATCATCCATTTCCTCAAAACCTGGGTGGGGGGACCTTTCTTTGTGGCTGAGAGTCCCATAAGCATGACTTTTAGAAGCTTTTCCTGGACCCAGACTCTTGTAGAGTAGATCTCTCAAACTCCACTGTCATGTGTACTTTTATTTTTAGTTAAGTTAGAAATAGGGGGTTGGAACTGAGCACCAGAGCTCTGATTTCAGTGGCCCTGGGTGGACCCTGTCTTCTCTCTGGGTCTTAGTTTCCCCATCTGTAAAGGAAGAATGGGGCCGGACACTCTCCC
This sequence comes from Potos flavus, assembly GCA_028534135.1. Lineage (NCBI taxonomy): Eukaryota > Metazoa > Chordata > Mammalia > Carnivora > Procyonidae > Potos > Potos flavus. Next base: position 115,671,204 of record CM052896.1, on the reverse strand, counting down.
AAAGATAGTAGTCCAAAATGTCCCAATTGCTTAGATAGTTTTTCACTGCTAAAAGTGAAGACATGAAATATTATCTATGTACCATGTTAACATTTAAAAAAAAAACAACCCACAGTTTTACACAACTGCAAAGGATTGCATTTATCAACTAGCTCATTAAGGATATATGATGTAGAAAAGAAAATTTTCCTCAACTGAAGTATCTGTTACAGGAACTTTTAGGACACGGCCAACCTGCCCACAGAGGTGAAAAATGAAGACAGTTAGCTGTGTTATTTGTTTTATTTTAACACTGATGGATTTTAGACATAAGCTCCAGGCTAAATTTGAGGGGTATCTGATTATTTTATTCCCGTTCCCTCCCCACTGGGTGTTGGCTGCTAAATCTCACTCTCAAATTCCAAAAATAGGCTTCGGCTTTTCCTTGCTTGTGGTTAGTGTCCAGCTGTCACTGCCACACACCCAGTTCATGTCACTGGGATTTGGGTACTAGGGAGGTAATTGCTAAATCCCTTCCTTGTGCCAGAAGAGCTCATTCCTGGAGCCCCCTCAGAGGTGGCTGGTCTATGGAAAGCCAAAATAAGAGACTGGAAAGGAGGAGCTCTTGCTCCCAAAAGGAAACAACATTTTCGCAAGTGGCCTTTTGACGACCTCACTCAAATGATTAGGATGCCATTTAGTCTAATTATTGTCCTACCAAATATCTATGGTATTACATGAACGTTATCTGGGATTTAGTGAGGTGGCAGAAGTGTGATGACGGCGAATGGGCCTGTCTTTTCTGGTAGAAATAACACCACTACCACAGCCCCCTTCCTTCCTTGCAAGGGAGGTGGCTCGGGGACGTGGCCTGCCTCCTGGTGCTCGCGACCCAGGCATCTGCCCCGTGTCCCCCTGCCCAGGCCACACTGCTGCCTCTCCACCAGACACCATGAGTGCAAAGGGCAGGAATCTCGCTGTCATGTCTCCCTTTCCGTCCGTTCTTTGCCACCCACCAGCACCCCTGCGCCATTCCCAAGGCTCCTCTCTCTCCCCATCATTGCCCCTCAGGTCAAACCCCGAGCCCCTCAGCATCGGCTGTTTCTTTGTTTCCTAAAAGCACCGTCAACAGTAATACGTTTATAGCATTGGCTCTGGGGCAGCCACTCTTCTAAGCATTTGACATGTGTTCCTTCACTCCAACCTGCACCAGCCCATGGCTGGTGAGTGGGAAGTTTGGGTGGCGCCTGGGCCGTGGGCCCAGGGCCAGCGGCTTCACCATGTCACTGCCCTCGCCTGGCCCCTCGCCGCTGCTGTCCCCTTCCCGGCCCCTAGCCACTTGGGACTGGAGGATGGAAGCCGCCCCTTACCTGCCCCTGGTGCACCTTACACCCACGTGGTCTCGAAAGTCCGCTTCCTTTGTCCCTCTTTCCTACTGGAACCATTACAGAAATGTGAATGTTTCAGTTTTATCTCATTTCATTTTACAGCATATATTCTGATTGCAATCTCCGCCACTCCCATTAAAACTGGAAATTTTTCCTTTGTCGTCTACAGAGATGATTAGGGTGTTTAAAAGGGGTAGTCAGGACTGGGTGAGCAAACACGCCGCCTCAGGAGCCGAGGCTGTGGGTAGCGCATGCCTCCAGGGTCAACCCAAGTGCCTTTTATTTTCATATGCGTTCACGGGGAGAGGGCTTCCTTTTGTTTCTGAGTATGTTGGCCTGAGCTGCTGAGGGGCTGTGTACTCGTGATGTTTACAGGGACACAAGGGAGGACGTGCTATTGTGTCCAAGCGGTACGCTTGGCATCGGGCTTCCAGAACCACCTGGAGCCCTCTGGGCACTTTCTCAGAGCCAGCGAGTCATCACTGTCTGTAAGATGCCAAGAGCCCTGGGAGGACAGGGCCGTCGGCTGTGATGCCACAGCTCAGACACCTCAGAATTGGGGGTGAAGGGCTAATTTGTAATCGCTGGCTTGTATTTCTGGACTCTCTTTATGCCACACGTGTGACTTTCTGTGGGCTATGGGTTGTTTTAGTTATGGGGAGGAGGTCCAAACCATGAAAGATGAGGCAGCAGAGGGGAAGTGCCTGACTGACACAACCTTGGCGGCTTTGATATTGGCTGTGGTGCTGGTGGGTTTCATGGGGTCTGTGAGTTTTCTCGAAAATTCTGCAAGCTGGAAAGGCCTTGGTGCTTTGTAGCCTCAGGAATCCCAAAGAGGCTCTGGGAGCAAGGGCCCCATTAACAGTAAAAAATATTGCTGAATCTCCAAAATAGTTCAAGGAACATGTGGCATTTTTAGGGGCCTTTTATTTAGCTATACTTTGCTTTATGCAGCACGAGTGGGCCTGATAAGTTCAGCGAGAGTGGCATGTCTGTAATTAAAGTCACAGAGACAGCCGAGTGCTGTGGTTCAGAGCTCGGATTCCGGAACCAGACTGCCCAGATTCAGGTCCTGCCCTTCCACCAACACGCTGAGACCCCACATAGTCACGCAGGGGACCCCAGACTGTAGTCTGTGCTCCAGTTTCCTCATCTGTAAATGGAGGACCATAACAGTGCCTGCTTGTCCTTGTAGGGCTGTTAGGACGAGCAATGGGGCAGTTCTTATAAAGCAATTAAAATGGCTCCTGGCGGGGTGCCTGCGTGGCTCAGTCCATTGAGCGTCTGCCTTCAGTTCAGGTCATGATCCCGGGGATGGAACTCTTGATCCTGGGATCAAGCCCCGGGTCGGGCTCCTTGCTCAGCGGGGAGTCTGCTTCTTCCCCCACCCTCTGACCCTCCCCCCTGCTCATGCTCTCTCACTCTCTCTCAAATGAATAAATAAGAAATCTTAAAAAAAAAAAAAAGAGAGAATAGCTCCTGGCTACATAGTGTTATCCAAAGGCTTGCTGTCTTAGTCCATTCAGGCAGCTCTAACCAAATAGTACAACTACTTGGGCCTGGGAGGCAGGGAGGTTTGTAAGAGCCTGAAGCATAGGATTGGGGGTACCTGCAGGGCCTTGGCTGTAGGTAGCAGAACCCGACTCGTTCACTCAAGCAGAAAAGGCATTCATCCGTGTGTACTGCTCACAGGATCCACAGAAGAGGAATGAGCGTGAGCAGAAATTAAGAAGGCAAGGTCTCTGGCCCAGTTTGGGAGGACCCCCCCTGGCTCAAGGGCCTCCACCCACCCTGCTGCTCCTGGGGCCCCCGGGCCTTGCCACTGGGAATGACATCCCAGCTCCGGGTGCGGAGCTCTGGCAGGAGCGTCTGATTGGCTGTGCTGGGTCACGTGGCATCCTCCTGCTTGCTTGCTTCCTTCCTTCCTTCCTTCCTTCCAGGCTTCATTACTGGCAGGTGGAGAGGCTGCTTTCCTTCTACCTAGGGTATACCACCCCCGTCCCCGACTCCCAAAACAAAAAAATCAGAGGAGTTTTGAGGTGAGAGGAAGCCAGAATGACAAATGTCCTCTCCTTTGGGGACCTCAGTTGGATGTTTCTCAAGTTCCCTCATAGCCCCAAGATTCTCTGGATCTGCTCTTTAGGAGAGCTGGTATTTTCCTAGTACTGGGGCTGATAGAACATGGATTGGAGCTCTATACTAATTAGGCATCCAGTGTTTTTCAGTGAGTGTAATGAGTATGTTAGCCTTTGGCACAAAAGAAAATAAGGATGCACACTTATTTATAACATCTAGCCTTCTGATTCAGAACAGGCTGTTTCAGCGGCTCAGCTCCTTTTGTTTATCAGGAAAACAGTTGATATTTATCATTCCTCCTAGCAATAGGAAGAAGAAAAGCGTTTAAACATTTAAATGTTTCTGTGTATATATTTAAGTACTTAGTGGTTATGTTGCAATGAGCTGGTTGCATAGAGCTATTAGGACAAACCGCATTTTTGAGCGTCCTCCGTGTCCTTCTCCACACACTGGCTCCTTTGCCTGATTCCAGCCATGTGATCCGGATTCCTGGTTCCTCCTCCCCACCATCCCTCATCCCCCAACTCAGTTTCCAAGTACTGTTGGCTTTTCATCACTTGATGCTCTCTCCGTAGCACCGTCCTCCCCGCGTCTTGCCAGCCCATCCCACCCCACACCTAGATTAGGTCTCCCTTCTGCCCATCTTGCCTACTTGATCTTTTCAACAAGAAGCTTTAGTTTTCACTCCCAAGGTGCTTCTTAAGGGCACAGTGAGGGCTTCTTAAGGGCTTCCTGTTCTTATCAGTATAGTGGAGCTGTTAAGAGGGCTCTGGGGTCAGGTTCTGATCCTAGCTCTGCTGTTTGGTGCCTGTTAGTGAGAGGTGCAGCCAGATGTGATTAACAAAACCAACTCTCAGTCACTTAACCAAATAGGAGTGAATTTCTCCCCCCATGGCAACAAGTCTGGCAAGAGGCTGTAGTCACAGCCACAGCACATCACGGCCTCAGGGACCTAGGGCTTTCTCTTTTTCTGCTCAGCCATTCTAGAGAGTGCATTTTGTCCTCATGCTCCTGCCATTCCTGGTGTCCCCACCTCCAGCACTGAATGTACGTCCCTGGTGGGATGGCCGGGGCTGAGGGCAGAGTGCGTGCCAGCCGGGACTGCCCTCCTCTTAGATGCCCCTGCTGGAGGCTCACCCAGCGGTTTCTGCTGACATCACGTCGCCCAGAGTGAAGTCACATGTCCACAGACTTTGGCTAAGCACGTTGCCAGTATGATCAAAATGAGGGACCGAGTGTTCGTCATGCTTGGGATCTGCAGATGCCCGTCCCATTCTATCACTAGGCATATAGGTGGTGCTTATTAAATGCTAACTACTTCACTTTTTAATATATTTCTCTTAGGGTAGGTTTTCCCAGTAAACCAGCTAGCATACTATTTGCTGGAACCTTCTAGGTAAATACCACCCAAAATTCTCTCCCACCTCCTCACCTCACCTTTATCATTTCCTACAGTCCGTCACCCTCTCTGTGGCTCCTACATCCCCCAGCCCCCTGCCTCTCCCTGTGTGTCCATTCATTAATCCTAAGACTTCCATTGTCACTCCCCTCTGCCCCGGGCTGGCCACAGAGCATTGTGGGGAGAACTGGCAGCCCCGTGCTGCGGACACCAGTGCCCAACAGCCAGTCCCCAAGGTAACCCTGATGTCTGCATTCTGTCCCCTCGGGGTGGAGTTGTTGTTTAAAGCTTTTCTGAAAACCCGCAGCCCTATTCCGTTTCTCTGCTCCCACACCCACTCCATCCTATCTTTGCTGAGAAGACAGTGGCTGGGTCAGACATCCAGGAAGGGGCTCTCCTCTTCATCTTCTAGAGCCTGCCTTCTGAAGAGAAGGCCTTACACCGGGGGCCTTGTCTGCTCTTTCGTCTCAGGTTGCCTCCATGGAAAGATAGCGCGTAGGTAAGTCTCTGATCCTCCTCCCACAGGCGTGTACTTCACACACTTCACCACTCACCCTTCACCAGCGCACCCCAGAACTGCCCTCCCAGAGCTCAGCCGCCCACTGCCTGGTCCTGGGCCTCTGGGCCTCCAGTGTCCTGACCCTGTCATTGTCCCCACCCTGAGACCCTGTCTGGCCCCAAAGTTGAGATGCTTCCTGAGGTCCTGCCCCGGTTGCCCTCCCTGCAAGCCCTCCTCTCGTGTTCTCCATCCTCTTCTGAGGGCGTCAGCTGTTTTCTCAAATGTACTTTCTCCCCAGTTATTTTTCTTGTGGTAAAATACGTATCTTACCACCTTAACCATTTTCAAGTGCGCAGTTCGTGGCATTCAGTACCCCCTCAGTGTGGTGCCGTCCTCAGCACCGTCCGTCCCCAGAATGCGTTCATCTTGTAAAGCTGGAATTCTGTCTCTGTGAAACACTCAGTCCCCTGCCCCAGTGCCCCCCATCCTGCTCTCTGTCTCTGTGATTTTGACTGCTCTAAGTACTTCATACAAGTGGAATCATATATTTATCTTTTCGTGACTGATTTTTTCACTGAGCATCACATACTCAAGGTCCATCCATGTTGTAGCATATGTCAGAATTTCCTTCCTTTTTAATTTAAGGCCAGATAGGGGCACCTGGGTGGCTCAGCTGGTCAAGCGTCCGACTCTTGATTTTGGCTCAGGTCATGATCTCAGGGTCCTGGGATCGAGCCCTGCGTCATGCCCACCGCTCAGTAGGGAGTCTGCTTATCTCCCCTCACCCCACTCGCATGTGCTCTCTTTCTCTCTCTAAAAATAAATGAATAAATCTTTAAAAAAAATAAATAAATAGATTTAAGGCTGGATAATATTCTATTGTGTGCTTACATCACATTTTGTTTATCTGTTTATCTGTTGATGGGCACTCAGGTCCCTTCCATGTTTTAGCTATTGTGAATAATGCAGCTATGAATATCGATATACAGACACCTGTTTGGGCCCCTGCTTTGAATTCTTTGGGGTCTGTCTTCATGCCAGTACCATGCTGTTTTGATTGTTGTAGCTTCGTAGTAAGCTCTGGAATGAGGAAGTGTGAGTCCTCCAGCTCTGTTCTTTTTGAAGATTGTTTTGGCTATTTGGAATTCCTTAAGATTCCATGAATTTTAGGATGGGTTTTTCTGTTTCTGTAAAAAAAAAAAATGCCATTGGGATTTTGATAGGGATTTATTGTATTGAATATATAGACCTCTTTGAGTAGTACTGACATTTTAATAATACAAAGTTTTCCAATCCATGAAGATGGGATGTGTTTCCGTTTATGTATACCTTTACTTTCTTTCAGCTAACGGTATATGTTTTGTTAGATCTTCTCTTAAGTCCCCAGATTGTCTCTAATTATCTCTGGTAAGTCACCCACATGACACCTCAAACCCACCCTGTTCCTTACCAAGCTCATTAATAAAAAACCTTCCTTCCACATTCTCCTTTTATTCTAACAATTTTCTCTTTCTCTCTCATAAACACACATACATGTGCGTGCATGTGCATACATAAGGGTCTTCTCTGCCATGGGTTTGCTCCCGGAAACTTTGGAGGCATCCTTTAGTCCCTACACCTCACCAGCCATCTCACCCCCTTCCTTGGGTGGCCTGTCTTTGCTGCTTCTAACTTGGATACATTTCTTGGTTCTTAAGTCCCTGGACCATTCTATGCACCTTATTCCTGGTCTGTCTGCATTCTGATTGCACAAATGAACTTCCTGGCCCTGAAATGAACTTCCTAAGCTCTGATATGATCATTATCACTCTGTGCAGAAGCCGGAGGCTCCTCACTGACAGTGAAGTGTATTTGTAGATTACCCCCCCCCCCCCGCCCCGAGCAGGTACGGAGGGGACAGAGAAGTCAGGATTTCTGCCCTTGATCGTTCCTCATAGTGGGATATGGCTGGACTGGGGCAGGAAGAGTGAAGACAGTGACATTAATGTACAGTTACAAACTTGAGGAACACAGAGGAAGGAGAAACAAAGCTGAGATGGATTAGGGAGATGGGATATCCTTGAAATGGAGCTGCCATGTCAGACTCTCAATGACGTGGGCCCAGGCCACACTTGCCTTGCAGACTGATTCCACCCATTCCTGCCTGTGTGCCCTAAGCCAGGTTTATACTGGACCACCTGCCATCGTTGAGTCACCCCCCCATGTCTCTGTTCACACCCCCCTCTTCCAAATCACAGCTGCATTATTTTTCCTTTCTTATTAATCAAGGCCCAGCTCAAGGAGCATTTTTCCAGGATGCCATTTCTGAATCCTGTGATTACTTTCCCACGCTTGGGGCACTTGTCCGTCTGGGCCTTGTGTTTGAGTTGTTTGTGTCCCTGCCTCCTTCTTTGTCCTGGCCAAGAAACCACTTGAGATCAAGGATTGTGTTCTAGTCAACTGTGGATGGTCCTGGCTTCTGGCACAGTCCCCGTGGGGGGTCCTTAGGAGAGGTTTCGTGGAGGAGTCTGTTTTAAGCTTTCAAGGGAATGCTTAGGTTTTGTAGGACTTAATGTGTGGAGACACAAACTCACACTCGTCCAGTTGTGCCCCTGGCGGTTCTCAGATGTCTGCCTTTATTCTTCTCTCCCACCAGTGCTTGGAAAGAGCCATGAAGTTTGCCTTCGAGGAGTTCCATCTCTGGTACCAGTTTGCTCTGTCTCTCATGGCCGCGGGAAAAGTGAGTTGCCCCTTGGGAGGCGCCATCCTCCCTGTCAGTGTTCACGTCCCGGAATTCCAAGGGGTGATATCAGGCCTTGGAGAAGTCTAAACCAACTATTTGAAGCTGTCCTATGGTCATTTGTCAAAGAGCGATCAAATTTAGTGATTTGGGAGCCAGCATGGACACACCGTGGAGAAGAGAAAAATCGGACATATTTGCCTTATTCTGGCCCTGGTAACTTTGTCATATGAAGACAGGGCTTAAACCAAGTCTGGTTCTTCACACAGACCCTTTCACTTATTTGAAAGCATAAATGTATTCCTGGACGGGGAGGCCGTTAGCGGTGGTTAGCAACGTGTCGCATTAGGTAGCATATGATACTCGTTGGAAGCGTGGGCTTTGGAGTCCAGCTGCTGGGCTTGAGGCCTTGACCCTGGCCAGGTCACTTAGCACCTCTATGTCCTCCTCGGCAAAGTGGAGACATCACAGCATCTCTCTCATAGAACCGTTACAGGTAAACGAGGTAATACCCGTAAGATGCGTGGAACAGCACCCCCCCCCCACGTAGTACACACTCAATAAAGGGAGGAGCCATTGTTCTTGTTAATTCAGGCCATTTAGTGACTTATTAAGTCTGAGATAGAAGATTATTTGGGCCAAGTGGAGGCAGAAATTTAGTACAGAGTCCTCTAAAATTATATAGTTTATTTTTCATAATAACTTAAGCCCTTCACTGCCTTTTTTTTTTTCTTCTTATTTTTACAATGGCTCTACAAGTAAGGAAGAAAATGAGGGTGATTCCAGGGAAGTACCTCTGCTCGTTCTAACCACAGTTTACTCCCCTGTCCCTCAAGAGCCCTATGCCCTGGTTGTCGCCATCCTTGGGCCCCTGCGCGGTTGGGCTCAAGGTTGAAAAACCTCATTAACAGGTTTCCTAACCAGAACCCCTCAGGGAAGGCCTTAGTGTTTGGTTCCGTCAAAAACTTTTGAGTTTCACAGAAATAATCTCCTTTTGCCCAGTCTGCACGGGCCGTGAAGGTGCTGAAAGAGTGTATCCGTCTGAAGCCCGACGACGCCACCATCCCGCTCCTCGCCGCGAAGTTGTGCATGGGCTCCCTTCACTGGGTGAGTAGGGCTGGGGCTCTGCGCTCACAGGCCGGACTGCCAGCCTTTCCCACCTCAAGGCACTGAGAGAAAATAGCAATCCATCAGCTACATAAAAACAAGGCTCTTCAGAGCCACGGCCCCCAGACCCCCTCAGGCCTCACCCCACCCATCCTAGGACTGAGGGGAATCATGTTCCTGGGATGCCCCAGGTGGTTCTTTTTCATGGGAATGTGCTTCAGAAGTTGAATTGATAAAATAGGATCAGAATTCCTACTCACATAAGTCTTACTGTAGATGCAGGGGGTGCAGGACTGAAAAGGTTTATGTCACTGAATGATTCACTCTTAGCAGAGCTGAGTTCTGCTGTAAAGCAGAGTCACCCGCTGCTTCAGCCTATGTGTGAGCCAACCATGCTCATTCCTCTTCCTTCACATAGGCTTTCCTCTTCCTTCACATAGGCTTTCCTCCTCAGATATTCTCATTCAGGTTTGAGCTGGGGACTAGTCTGGTTTGTAACAGTTCCAGTACCTCAAAAATACACCATTTGAGTGGAAAATAGAAAAGCCTACTACCCGCCGAGGTGGTGGTACAGATAATTACCACATACGATCAGTTTTAATTTCTTTTCTTTAACTTCGTATCAAGATTAATTATAAGAAGAATTTGCTCAAAAGACCGCGGTGAGCCTTCCTAAGGGTCTTCACCATTACGGTTCTTGCTGCCTGTTTTTTTCCATTTATCCTCACCCAGCAGGACAAAAGTAAGCCTTGTGAGGAAATGTTCTACTGCTGCTCAATTTGACTGGGGGAAATGTAGAAGGAAAAAGACATTTCGAAAGAGCAGGCTCTCACCTGACTCTCACAGCTGTGAAGGTGTCGTGTAGTCCGTGCAGGATTCAACCATTTGGTGCCACCAGCGAGGGAACAATGCAGGCAGGCTCCAGCCGCGGGCGGGGGAGCGGGCCAGACCCTGCAGCTTTGAAAATGCCAGTTTCCAGCCATGACTCTGTCTCGCCCCTTCCAGCTATGGCATTGTTCGTGACTGTCACATAGATCTCTCTAAGGCCAAAAATAAACCAGACTCTTTTTTTTTTAAAGATGAGCCTAACAGATCTTTTCTGTTTATCTTTTTTACATTTTTATTATTAAAATTTCCAAACTCCACCAAAATAAAGAGTATATAATGAACTCCCAGGTACCCTCACCCAGCTTCAAGGACCTCAACGTTGGCCTTATTTTGAAGGAATGGATCTTATTATTTTGGCTTCTAATGAATTATGCCAGAGGTCTTATTGTGGGTGTAGTTTACAGGTGCACATTTTCTCATTGGAATCTGGTGACATGAGGTCCGTGTGCTGTGCATCGTAAAATAAATAGACGGGAGTTCTGAACATGTTAACAGCTTGTAGGAAAGAGAATCCAAGCCTAAATGCATTCTTTCATCATTAAAAAAAAAAAAAGGAAGGACCCAGACACAAAAAATTTCAAGGAGTTTATTTTATATGTATATATATAAAATTCACTGAATACCTAACACAGCCTGATTACAAAAGATAGGAAGCACCCCCCCCCCAAGAATGAAAATTGCTTTAGAAAAGAAAGTAAAAAAACAGTAAGGAAAACGTTAAAAAAGGCAAGGTGGGAACCCTGAGGACTGTCAGAGAGACTCAACTAAAGAAAACAGAATCACCGCAGTGGAGTCGGAAGATTTGGGAGTGATTTTCACGGTGACTCATCAGAAATCTGTTTTTGGCAGCAGATGCTTATGGGAACTCATGTTAGAAATTCTGCAGGTCGTTGTTGTTTTTAACTTGTCTGGTTTTTCAGTTAGAAGAGGCTGAGAAATTTGCCAAAACTGTCGTGGATGCGGGAGAGAAAACATCAGAGTTCAAGGCCAAAGGCTACTTAGCTCTGGGGCTCACGTACAGTCTGCAGGCCACTGACGGTGAGAGAAGTCCCACCCCCCGGGATCTGGGAGCCACAGGGCTGGGCTGCCTAAGTCTGCACTGCAGGGTTCCCACAGTCCCCGCAGAGGACTGTCACAGGAGGCCATGTACGTTGGGTCACTCAGGCATGCCATCACGTGGGAACCTGCGGCTGCTGTCCTTTTTGCTCAGACTGGCTGGAGAGTCGGAGAGCAGAGACAAAGGTCCTGGGTGCCAGGTGCACGTGCTCGTGGTGCACACACCTAGCTCACCGGTGCAGGGCATCTGCCGTGAGGCGAAGGTGAGCGGGGCCTTGAGAGATATTTCCCCCAACCCAGCCTGTACCTTCATCCGCCCCAGCACTTGGCAGGGCTGTCCCTACAAGAGGAGATGTTGGATTTCAGGCACAGGAATGTGGAAGAGTTTAGGGCCAGCTCAGAATGCCCCTTCTCTATTGGTACACTTAAATTCACAGATATGTACACACGCAGTGTGGCAAGGTACCAAACACCCATGCGCTGACATGCATTTTGAATGTACATAGAACTTGCGGACTCTGGCTATTTTTTAAAAATCTTAATTATGCTTTGTATCCTTAATGAAGTTTTCCATTATGTGTTTGCAGGAGGTATAAATTGATAAATTATTTTCCTGAACTCTTAATATTTCTTCAACATTTTATTGTTAAATATAATATGAATACAAAAAAAATTTCAAAAACCCATGTAAAATTAATGAATTAGGATACAGCAGATACCTTTGTAATCTCCACTCTGCTCAGGAGGTAGAAGCTTGCCAACCCCCTGGGGAACTTTGCATGTGCCCCCTCCCAATCACAGGACTCCTAAGAGAAAACACTCTCCTGGTTTTTATAGTATTCATTTTTTTTTCTTTTTTTATGGTTTTGCTATAGTTTGTTTTACATATTACCCCAAAGCCTTCTTTCCTCTGCCCTAAAATAATCAGAGACCTTAAAGAGGTTTTGCATATCAATTGATTTTCAATAATGGCTTTTTTGGCTAATTTTTCACACACACGTGCTATGCTAGCAGGCCCCCGCCAGCACCTTGCTTTAACTGTAGAAGACTTTCCATGAAGTGGGAGTGTAATGCCCTATGTTTATCCCTATCAATTCCGGGTTTGGACCCCACCCCTCAGGAGCCCTGTAGCTTTGGGAGAGTTGCTCGGCTTGGTTGATCTTCATCTTGCATTCATGGTTCAGTAGGGTTAGCTGAGGGTTCCCTCTAGCTTAGTCACTGTTCTGAGTTCGCTGTGGTGCTAGCCACACCTGGCACTTGGGGACAGCCGTCCTCCATTCCCGGTGTGGTGGCAGGAGGGGATCTGCCTGCAGCGATGTTCGAGAGGGCCTCTTCAGTTCCACCCACAAGCAGTTCCTCCAGGACTTTTGCTCTTGCCCCAGTAAAAAGTACCTTCGTAGTTCCCCTGACAGACCCAATGGGCGCCATTTTTCACATGCTCTCTGCAGGGGACGTGTGGGCTCGCGGCAAGATGGCCTCGCACTTTTCAGCTGATTTTCTAGCGTCTGTTGGCTTTGCCTGCTCTCTCCCTTGTGTTTACATCAAGGTATTAAAGGTCCTGGCCATTGTCCAATGTGACTTAAACGGGCCTTTTATGGCATCAGGCTAGTTCCCTTGGCTCAGTATCATAGCTTCTCAGTGCCAGAAGGAACTCAGAAGGCCGTCTCTAGTCAACACCGTTGGTGCTGGAATCTCTTCCGTACCACCCCGTAGAGTCAGTCCTCACCCAGAAGCCACACACCCACACCTCTCTGGAGTTCCCAGCTGGTCTTCTGACAACAGCGCCCGATGCCTCGGGCATCAAGGTCACCTGCCAACTCATACTCTCCCCTTGGCATGGCTCCACAGTGGTGCCCCCTGAGTGCGTGTGTCTGGGGTCGGCCCGGGCTTCATTGCCCAGTGCCTGCACCTCTCCAGGCACACAGGCGCCACAAACGTGTTGCTCTTGATCCAGTTGAATGTATAGGTTTTATGATGAGCTTCATATTTGTCAAAAACTTGCTGATCTTCCATGCCACTGACTAATTGAACCCTTTTCTTAGCTTCTTTGCGAGGGATGCAAGAGGTCCTACAGAGAAAGGCGCTTCTTGCATTTCAGAGGTGAGTGGGAGTTCATCTTTTCACTCGGCTGTTCATAATGACACCAAAGTATGATAAGTATAAAAAGAAGAGATATTTATAAAGATTATGTAAACAGTGTTTTCCCCCTGGGAGTCTTTCATCATGCGCACTGAACATACAGTATCAAAACTTGCTGCCTGACTTGTTGCCGTGTGATCCGCACTCTTACTCTGTTTATCCATTCGGGCACGTGTTTTCATTCCTAATCAAATTATTTCAGCTCTAAGAGGATGGATACTCTGGGTGTCTAGGGAGCTGATTCCTCTTCTTAAAGGCAATGGTCCTCGTCTAGAAGAGGGATCATTCTTTGCTAGCCTTTGTTTGTTTTACATGTCATGCTGCAGATTTTTATATGACAGAATGAAAAAAGCCAGATTTTAGGACAGTTTCTGAAATGGTATGTTATTAGTTTCTAAAATACTAATTAATGTTTCTAAGATACTGGTTAATGGCCGGCCAGCAAGTCTCAGGACCCTGCACCCCCGCCGTGCTCCATAAGCCTTGTGATTGTCTCCGTCATTACGATTTTCCTGAAATTTGGAGAGTGCCTTGTAATTAGCTCTTTCCCACCCCTTCTCAAGCCTGATCCTTAGGCCAGTTAATGCAGACAGAACAAGGGGTGCGTCTTCTGCAGGTAAGGGACCGAGATGCGCAGGAGGGAAAAACAGTTACCAGAGTCACACAGCTGTTGAGGTCAGGATAGAATCACAGTCTTCTGACTCCCACTCAGCTTTCCTTGTCCCTACTGTAGCATGCCGCCCTAATTTTGTTTCTTACTGCAGGGGTAATAAATCACCCCACAAATCATTGCCTGAAAGTATAAACCCCATGATGTCAGATCTTGAATTGGTATTGATCCTACCACCTTGAACATATCTGAGTCACATTGACTTCTTGGAGTTATATTAGAAACTTAGTTACTTACCTGAAAATTTCATGAGGCCCTCTCAATACCTAATAACCTTCTTTCGATTTCTTTCCTTCCAACGGGGATTGTCTGCAGATTTGTCACCGTGCACATGTCCCTTTTCTCATGAAATCATCATCACTTGGCTTCAGTGACTGGGGGACTCTCGTCTTGTTTCGTTTTGTTTTCTAGCAGGCTTGCTGATGGCTTCTTCACTTTGCCAGTCCCACCCAGACGGGCTAATGGCACAAAGTACCAGTTGACAGCTGCCAACAGACCTCCTGTCTCTGTGCTAAGCTTTTGTTAACGTTCTCCAGCATGGAGCGTGGAAGCATTTCCATTTCAAATGATTTGGAGTTTTATGTCCTCTAGTCCTAGTTTGTCAAACCCACACATGGATGCCTACGAAAGCGGTCATCACATCTGTTTCACTTTTCTTAAATCAGCACATCTTACGAGCTCTCTAAAAACAGCCATGGTGGTGGTCTGCCTTGAGCTGCCAGAATTCATAACTTCATGTTACATAACAGCCATTCCATTGGCCTGAAATTCCTTTCTGTTCCTTTTTTTACTTAGGTTTCCATTCAAAGAGGTTTTTTAAAAAAATATTAGTTCATGGGAATAAAGAGTAATAAAATCCCGCTTACCTACACAATCGTCTTGGGGAAGGCTAACCTAAATTAGTATTTGTGGGAAATAAATCGTATTTTTCAAAGGAATAAAATTATTTTGTTTCAAGTACATTCATTAACTGGAACTATTCTAGTACATTGAAGACTTAAATCTATAAGAGAATGATTTGAAGTAAATAAGAATGATCTGTATTACTTCTTAAATGTAAGCGGGTATTTAAAAACCACTTGGCGGAGAAGTACTTACTTGCTGTGTATTGTAAATCTTCTCCCCACAATTCTACTATTAAGTCTACTATCGTTTGACAATTTTTTGTTTAAAGAGAAAGCAGTGTGACTCAGAAAGGATGAGGCGGAGGCCCCTGGCTGGATCAGTCTGGGGAGCAGGCAACTCTTGATCTCGGAGCCCCACGTTGGGCATGGAGCCTGCTTTGAAAAGGGAAAGGGATGGGGTTATAGTTAGAGTATGTGAAAATTAACTCAATTATCACTGGAATCAGAACACGGAAAGATTTGCTCTCTAGTGGATTCAAAGAAGCGATTTTTTAAGACATCCTAGTTGCATGACTACATTTTAATCCTAAGACCCTCGGCTGTTTGCTGACTCATACACTCAGCCCAAGCAACTAAACCAACTCCTTTGCCTGGTACAGAAGTGTCATGAAGAAAAACAGTGTTGTCTGCAGAGCTTTCTGAAGGTGCACAGCTGATCCGAGTGGCTACTTTGAAGGGCTCCCACATCCTCCAGAGAAAAGCAAGCCTGCGAAGAGTCGAAAGCATGTTTCAGGAACTTGACCCCCCCATGTGCAGAAATCTGGGCTGCTCCACAAGGAAGAGGGGACATGGCGTCATTCGTGTTTGCCATACAAAGTGTCCAATCTCACTCTTTTTTCTCTCCCCCTCTGAGCTTGAGTTTAAGTTAATGTGGTATGTTTGTGGGCATGGAGTGACCAACTATCCCGGTTTGCCAGGAACTGGACAGTTTCCCAGAATGTGGGCCTTTCCGTGCTAAAACCAGGACAGTCCTAGGCAAACTGGGACAAGTTGGTCATCCTATGTGTGTTTAACTCCTGAGTAATAGCTCTCATCAGGTTTATATTTTTTTTTCCTTAATAACACACTGATCTCATGCCCACTAGAATCAGAACTAAGGGGACCTCAAAAACTGACTGAACAAGACAGCAGAGTGATGTGGTAGGGAGACCAGGCCTTCGGATTTCACTTCTGGCTTTCCCTCTTTTGCTGGATGCTCTTAGACAGGATGTTTAATAGTAGATGCTTTGTAAACTGTAGTTGTTACTGTTACAAGGTGTGTGTCTTATGGGCCAGGATCAAATTGGCCGGCGTTCTCTATATTCTTGGTTCAGTTCTAGAGGATGTTGGAACCAGAGTCTAGGGAAGCACTGGAGTGACCTCAGTGCATGTTGAGTTTTAGCTGGGTGGTCTGGGAGGCCAGTCCATGCTTTTCAATAACAGCCTGGCATACCTCTCTCAGGATGTGCTCCCACTGCACTGTAATGATCACTTTGGGTCTCTCCCTCTGTGGGGTAGGGGTGAGCTCCTGAAGGAAGGGCACTTGTATTATTCCTTCATCTTCAGCCTCCCCAAGTGGCTAGAAAAGGTACTGGTATCACAGTACGTACTGCATAATGTGGATGGTTGGATGGATGGGTAGGTGAATGGATGTCTAGGGTGGATGGATGGATTAGTGGCGGATGGATGGATAGGTGGTTGGGTGGATGGATGAGTGGATGGATAGGTGGATGAGTGTGTGTATAGGTGGATGAGTGTGTGTATAGGTGGATGAGTGGATGGATGGATGGATGGATGGGTGACTAGGGCAGATGGGTGGATGAGTGGATGGATGAATAGATGGATGGGCAGATGGGTGGCTGGGTGAATGAGTGGATGGATGGGCGCCTAGAGTAGATAGATGGATGAAAAATGAGTGGACAGATGGGTAGATGGATGGAGGGATGGATGGATGTGTGACTTGGGTAGATGGATGAAGGGATGAGTAAGTGGATGGATTGATGGGCAATGTCAGTGAGCCAGCAATCTAATAATTCTTTCTTTCCTTATAGAAGAGAAATTGACTTAATGGATATGGAGGTGCTCTGACAAGGGAAGTGCTCTGTGAGTGTCCCTGTGGGGCCGTTTTTAGGTCTCTGGCTTTCTCCTAGCAGCCTCACCAGGTGCTCACTGTATGGGAATGGGGTTTATGAGGCTGCTTCAAATCCGTGTGCAGAGGGGCACCAGGGTGCCTCAGTCAGTTAAACGTCCAACTCTTGATCTCAGCTCAGGTCTTGATCTCAAGGTCATGAGTTCAAGCCCCACATGGGGCTCCATGATGGATGTGGAGCCTACATTAAAAAAAAAAAAAAAAAAAAAATCCATGTGCAAAGTCCAGCAGGCTTGTAGTTTTCAAGATCACTAATGTCCTTCCTCTTGCCTACATCAACTTGCTGATTTCTGCTGAGCGGGTTTCTGGGGGCATGGCTTTGCCACGGGAAGCATGGCTGCTGAAGCTCTTCTGCCTGACTGAAGCAAGTTTTCTGGAGCCCACGTGAGCTCATCAACAGTGTACTTTTTCTTGCTTTCTTGGGCATTCTCCTTTATCTCTTTGTTGCTCTCATAGGCTAAAGTGGTCAGTTTAATTCATTAGCCGAATTATTGAAGTGAAATTTTTCAAATGTGTACGTTTAAGTTGCGTCTCTTTAGAAACTTGACAGTTGGATATCCGTTATTAGTCAAGTTGGCAGTTCTTCAGAGTTTGCCCTGATGCACCGTGGAAAGGCTGAGATTTCTATCCCTTCTGGTTTGTTTCTTTCACAGTCAGTGCTGTGGCTAGCGGTCAGTCATTATTTGATGAGGCCAGAGTAGGGCCTTTGGTCAGGACTATCTTCACCCACTCCCCGAACTCACCGGGCCATTGCCAGCTTCTTCCTTGGTTAATGTTGGGCAGAGGCAGCCATGATTTGACTTAACTTCATTTGTGACAAGTCTAGACTGGGCTGAGAAAATTATAGCTCTGGGGAATTTTTTCTTTTCTTTTTTTTTTTTTTTGAGCGTTGTAGAAACCCGGCTTTATCAATTGTGAAAGAAAATAAGATAAATAATGCTAAATAATTCAGAGTCTCTTCATAATTAATTTTGTAGTCATTTTCCCTGAGTAATTGGGAGAGACAGAAACCATGACATTCCAATCTAACTTTTTATGAACACTGAAGAAAAAAAAATTCTTTGATGTACAAATTCATGGAAAACCAATACTTGTAAAATAAAAAAAATGGGAGCCCACAGAGCAGACCTCCAGTAGGAATAAGACACTTAAAAAAACAACACAGGCAACTACTCAGTCACCCCCTCTTAAACTAAAACTGTGTCCTGAGGCAAGGTCACCACTGAAGACTCCCCAGGAATGGGAGTTTAGGTGCTTTGCTGTTGAGATTAACAAAAGGACAGACACCCCCCCCCCCCCGCCCCACCACCACACTTTTCCCCACAAATGTGGGAGTAGGAGCTGGAGCTCCACATTTCCCCTCAAATTTCCCCACATTTCCCCACAAATTTCCCCACATTTCTCCACATTTCCCCACGTTTCCCCACAAATGTGGTAGCTGGAGCTACCACATTTGCCTAAACAATGCCCTAATTGTTGGACTTTGTATGTTTTCTGGATGCCAAATACCTGGAAGACTTTTGAGCCTTTTTCTCCACAGTGGGTTGGACGGTTTCAGTAAAAGGCCTTATTACTACAGAAAAACCATTCCTTGGCATGTTTGATGCAGTTGAATCCATAATGATTTGGCTTCCTTTTTAATCTCGAATTTGTTTTCTGCTGGTAGAAGATCCTCCTTTAATCACCGAGTGTTGACAGAAGAGCACGAAGGGTTGTTTACCATCTGCCCCCCCACCCAGTGGTAATTAGTCTGCCCC
Source organism: Potos flavus (assembly GCA_028534135.1). NCBI lineage: Eukaryota > Metazoa > Chordata > Mammalia > Carnivora > Procyonidae > Potos > Potos flavus. The sequence continues at coordinate 115,652,494 of CM052896.1, read as the reverse complement.
ATTAGTGCCTTTTAAATAAAGAAAGTAAAAGTTCGTTTTTCTCTTCCTCCCCGATTTTTTAAACGCAGAATTATGTCTTGTACATAGTCACATTTTGAGTTACTCTGGGTGAAATACAATCAACTTCCATATAAAAGCAAGGATGACTATGTTTGCCGTCAGGTAGGAGGCCGGGACAGCCTCTCCCCATCTGCTGTCAGAGGCCAGTTAATAAAACCAAGCCTGGCATCTGGTCACAGAGGCCTGTGTGTCACAGTTCCACAGACTACGTGTCACAGTTCCACAGACTACATTAGTAAACTGCATGGAACTTAGTAAAAGCTTCAAAAGACTGAACGAGAACCCTCCTTTTCTTCCCTTGGTTCATCAAAAACCAAAACCTCATTTTACAAGCAAAGCCAGGTCTTTGATTTTCATATGGTTTCTCTGAAATCCAGACATTTGGATGAAGTAGCGTTAAGGCCAAGCCAAAACTTAACCAAAGCAGCCGTCGCCTTGCCAAGGACACTCGGATCCTCCCTGTGTCCCAGCATGACACGTGGGCCTCTCCTGCTCGGCCCAAGGGGAGGCGTCTGCTGGGGCTAGGGGGTCAGACCGCAGCGTCCGGGGATTCTTCACCGCGGGCTCCTGCTCTGAGCCAAGGATCCTGGGCTGCCACTTCAGATGCCGGAGAAAGCACAGAAGCGTGCTCCTATGTCATACCTGCACACACTCATGACAGGGAACATGCGCTACATTTGTGGGTGGACCAGAGAGAAGAGTTTAAATGAAACATCACGTAGTTAAATACATGACTTTGGTGTAAAACTGCAAGTGTGAATACTCGTTGGCTAGGAAAGGCAAGATGGCCTCTCCCGTGTACTAATGGCCGCCAATACTTTTTCAGGGCCCACAGCCTGTCACCTACAGATCACCAAGCAGCTTTCTACCTGGCTCTGCAGCTTGCCATCTCCAGACAGGTCAGTTTCTGTCACGTTCCCGAAACTGGGTGTGCGCTCCGTCTCCATACGGTTCCTCCAGCGCCTCCTCGTGAGGCAGTAGCTGGTCTTCCCTCGTTCACCTGAGGCGGATCTGGAGCCGGGGTCTCTTCCGAGAGGATGCTGACCCCTCACAGCACAGCCACCGGTGCTTCGGTCAGTTTGAGCCCCTGCTGGGAAGACGCAGGTGTCCCAGGCTCTGCTTGGGGAGAGGAGTCCCCAGCTCTGGAGGGTTCAGAGGGCAGCTCGGGATGCAGCTCCTGGCACGTGCCCTGAGCCCAGGAGTCACCAAGGAGCCTTCATTGCTTGCTGGCAAGCCCAGCGCTGAGCTGCCTCGTGGGGAATGAGCCACTGGTTGTCATAAGGAGGATGCCAGTGGGCAGGGGCGAGAGTTACCCACTTCCTTTTTAACATGTAGAAGATAGGGACAGTCCCAGTGGCTCCCTCCTCCAAATGCGGGACTCGACAGCATGCTCCTTGCTGGAGAGGCAAGCTCTGCTGGCCTTCCTCTTCTCAATGGCAGCTTCCAGAAGCTGCCTTGGCCACGCTCATCCCCTCCCAGCCCCTGCTCTGAGGCTCTGGCCGCATGCCTGCCTGCCCACCAGGTGCAAGACACTGGTGGTAACCCCAGCACATTCCTGAGTGCTGACTGGAGGGTGAAGCAAAGGTCAGTTCCCCAGACATGCCATTCCCCAGGGAAGGCCTGGGCTGTAGGCATGCCGCTGACTCCCCGCGGGCCTGGGAATGGTGTGGAGGAGTGGCTTCCAGTGGTGACCCAGGGGTGGAGGAAACCAAGATGCCTGCTCTGTCCAGGCCCTGTTGCCTGGCGTGGTGGGGCTCACAGCTGGACCGATGGGGAGCTGCTACGGCAACAGCGGGGCGCTGGTCCTGCACCCCCTGGGAGTTTCTCTCGCCTTCTGCACGCAGCCTGCTTCCCGCCATGGCCGGCCCTTCTCCTTCCTTCTGCTCAGCTCTCCTGTTCAGGATCTGTCCTCCTCCCCAGACCAGGTTCTGTGAAGGCAGGGGCCCTTGTCCGTCGTCCTCATTGCTTCACCCCGGCAACTGGAACACTGCCCGACAGGTGTTAGGCACCCAGTAATGCTCGTCCAGTGAAGGAACCGGCTTTGAGTTCCTTCAGGTCAGCTAGCCCTTAAGGACGTCATGTTGTCCCCTATAGCAGTTTGCCCCGCAAATCAACACCATGAGTAGACCTGCCTTTCCACCCTCCTTGTAAGCGCAGGCTGAGTGCTGTCCACACGGTGGGTGGTCACCCTGAGGAGAGGATAAGTGGATGGGGCCTCGTGGGTGCAGCCACCACCTTTGTGGGCCACCCTCTGTGGGACGGTGTCCCTGCTAGGCAGGGGCCTGGGGCCGCAGCCCTCTTATCTTTAGAGCCAATGCCATTTGAACAGGAGGAGGATACACGAGGGGAATCAGAAGATCTAGCACCACTCTTGTCCCAGTCTCTCAATAGCTAGATGGCAATGCTCAAGCCGTGTCACCCCCCTGGGCTGGGCTCCATCCCTATAAACGAAGGGCTGGGCTGGATGAGCCCTGTCCCGGCTGTGACAGCCCCGAGGCTGTGGCTTGGTGGTAGAAAGCCTATGTAGCCAGGATTTATAACTTCAATCCATTGAAAATAGGGTATCAGAGAGGAAAACAAAGAGGTTTGTGGAGTCATGGCTTCTTCCTATAGGAGTGAGGTTACTGAGGGCTGAGAAGAGGCAGGAGAGCTGAGAAGAGGTCGGACATGGGAACTGGAGTTGGGAGTTGGAGAGAGGAAGGAGTCCCTGGGGAGGTTGTGTAAGAATGCTTCAGTCCCGAGCCCTATTTCGAAATCCAGTGTCAGGTTCTAATTCTTCCTGGTCCCTGTTAAACCTGCATGGAATCTCGGGTGTTCAAATATCCATTATGTGTGCATTTTATCAACCCTGGTGCTTGGGTGATTTTGAAGAAAGTCTTGAACAGCTCTTGCATTTTAAAGGTTAAGCCATCTCTCATCCTATTTGAATTTGGATACATCTGCTTTGTATGTGGCGTTGCAATTTGTTTCTCAGATGGAGTTATTTTGGGTTGTACTTTGGAAAGGTGTGGGGTTGTTGTTTGTTTGTTTGTTTGCATATTTCCTTGATGTCTAAAGGGGGTGTCCTGGACGAAGGAACTTGGAAAAACTCACAGGTGTCTGATCGTCTGGAAAGCTCTGTTTAAGTTTTGTAACTCACTGTGTACTTTAGTTCGGTAATACCTTAAAAAATGAGAACAGTTCAGCTAAGGCAGTTTAATTCCACTAAGAACCTCTGGCAACTTGTATGTGTCTCCATTGAGAATGAAATTATCTCGGGCGCCATCAAGAATACATCAGTTTTGCGGAAAAGAGAAATTGCGTTTTAGGGAGAAACAAAAAATTTGGGATTGGAAGTCTTACAGAGAAACAGAGCCTCTTGCCTCACTCCCCGGGTCACACTATCACTCGAAGAGGACATCTGCTTGCATGTCTGTGGTTAGTATCCCAGGGCGATCACAGAGATTAGAATCTGAATGTGGCACAGGGTGAAGCAACTTTTGATATTTACAGAGGATCAGATATTGAAGTGGTAGCTTCTTCCGTGTGTCTGTGTGTGTGTGCGCGCGCGCACACGCACGCGTATTTTAAAATTCTTTTTGATTTTGTTTTAAACCAGATCCCAGAGGCTCTGGGGTATGTCCGCCAAGCTCTTCAACTTCAAGGTGATGACGCCAACTCCCTGCACCTCCTTGCCCTCCTACTGTCTGCACAAAAGCATTACCACGATGCTCTGAATATCATTGACATGGCCCTCAGTGAATATCCAGAGAACTTTATGTAAGTGCTCCTGGCCTTTTGTTTTCCCAGACTCAGAAAGTTGCTCACTTGTACTCCTCCCCCCTTCCTTCGTTCTGTTTCGTTTAAGTCCTTTGTGGATATCCTGAGGATAAATAGTACAAACTTCCCTTATTCTTGTTTCTCCGTGACATTTGGAAACGAGCATAGCCTGTTAGGTCACCCTTGTTTAGTTATAAATACCTTATCGGGTCTTTCCCACCATGTATGCTTGGGGCATGCAAGGTGATTTTAGATGGATGGTGGATGAACATTTTTACTGTAAGAGTTTTACATTTTTAAATGTACATTAGGAAAAAAAAGTCTACCTGCCTATCAAAGTGTGATTTCACGGAAATTATTGGTCAGGGGGAGATGAAAGATCTTTTAAGTGTGTTGTCTTAAAGTCAATTTGAAGAAATTATTGAGTAAACGCTAATGCAGAAACTTACGGATATGGCAGTAGTTAGACCGTACGGGCCAATGACAAGCCTGGGAAACACGCTCTGTAACTGGTTCGTCCTCGTTACCAGCAGCTTCCCCTAATTCCAGAGGGCTGTCATATTTTAGGCAACTTCCCCCAAGGTACCTGACCTCTTTGTGCCTTGGTTTGTTCTCTAGGAACTAGAATTCCTTAAATAAATCAGTTCATCTCTGCACCCAACCAAAGAATCACCATTATAAACTGCCATAGGCGTGACTGTCTGCTTATCTTCCCAACATTCCTCCAAATCCCTGAATCCAGGCCTGTCGGGGAGGCTTTGTGGAGAAGGGCATCGTCGTGTGGGCGCCTCGGTTCCCATTTTATCCTCAGTGGAGTGGCCTGGTAACTAGGACACAGCAGCCAGAAACAGTAAACACCGCGCACGCTGGCAGGTTCTAATTGTCCAAGTGGCAGGGTCAGTGGTGGCGCGGGGGCGGCGGGGGGCAGCGGGGAGGGAAGGAATGTGGGCGGGGGCTCGGGGCAGCTCTCTTCACTTGGGGAGATCAGCACCCCAGCGAATTTTAAGTGGATCGACTTTGGCTTTATTTCTCTGCCTCATCACCTCACTGTTTTTAATCAGTGCGTTACAGCAGCTCGCCTGGGAAAATTGGTTCACATATTTCCATTACAAACATTCTTTGTCTTCAAGTGAAAAGGGCACTTCTCTTCTCCCCATCGAGAAAATTCTCATTATAATCCAGGCAACCTCTGACTAGAGATTTCTTTCGTAGGTTCAGCTATTTGTGCCGAGTGCGTTAAAGCGCCTTGCTTCAGGGTTTGACTTCGCGCAGGCCTCACCCTTACTGTTGCACACCGAGTGTGTTTCTGGGTTTCCTCCAAAGCTGATTAGCCCCTGGGATCTTCAGGCGGTCAAAGCACTTTAAAGAGGACTCGGTCCTTTACCCATCAGTAAAGGACAACCTTGATGCAATTGAAGTCAGTTTCTCTCATCAATATTTATAAAGTGGCATTCCCTGCCTCCCACCCCAACACCTTCATTAGACGTTAGACTCTAGCACGCGTCTCCTGCGTAGACAGCCCAGGGTGTCATCCGAGAGGAGGCTTATTAAACTAATAGCCATGCTGCGCACTGAGCAGTAAACAGTGGCGGCTAATATGGTAATGCTTCCAAGTGACAGCAGCTGACAGCCTTTTCAAGTAGAATCAGTGAGGAATGGCAGTAGAGATATTTGGGGAATGTGAGCCTGTTATTTTAATGTTAAGCTGTAAGCTCAAAAAAGCAAAGCATATGGCAGCAGGTCTGAGAGCAGCCGATGACTTGTTTGCTTTTTAAATATTTGTATTTCTTCCTATGTGATGGGAAACTTCTTCCCAAGAATACTTTATTAAAAGTTGGGGCCAGATGTAGTTGGTGGATCCCGTGGTTTCCTTCCCAACCCGGGGTAAAACATTTCAGCACCAACAAGATGATGTGGGCACCTGTCCCGAATCACGAGCAGTAGTGTCTGTTTGTGACAAGGCTGTAGACTCTCGGAAGCCTGGGAGGGCCTCATGCTTCTTGCGTCCCATCAGCCAGACGCAGACGGAGGACGTGGCCAGTGTTTCCTCCATCCCTGCCGGCTGGAGGGGAAGGGCCTCGCCGCAGTCGGGCTGAGGCCTGTTTAACTGTTGGACAGTTCAGCTGTTGGACGGAGAATGGCTTTCTCTAGCCGCTTAGCCTGGTGCCGAGAATCGCAGACCTATTGGTCCCTGTTAGGTGCCCTCAAGGTACTTAAAAGCCTGCCCCTCCAAGGGCCTTGAGCTGTCTGAGCTACTGTGTTTAAGGCATTTGTAATGTAATCACTCAGTACTTGGTAGGAATTCCTATCGTCAGGATGACTAGTACTTCTCCAGTGTTCCTCACTGTTTAGAATCCTTTAAAATTGTTGTTATTAAATATTGAGTAAAAGTCAAAGGATACTTATTAAATATATTTAAAATAATATGACTAACATATATACCCACTTCTCAGTTTAAGAAAAAAATTAATATTAATATTAATATTGCCTACGAATTTCCCGTGTGCCCCTGTCTATCCTATCCCCTTACCTGTCTAACATCTCTGGATGTTAACCTCATCCTGAATTCTAGACAGAGCATTCCCTTGTGTTTCTACACCATATATATTCGCACTCCCAAATAATAAAAATTTCTAGTTTTGCATATTTAAAAAATTTTTAACAGAATCGTACTGAACATATCCTTATACCGCTTGCTTTAGTTGCTTAACATTACGTTCCTGAGGTTCATCCTTACTGTATGCAGCAGCAATTTATTCCTTTACACCAATACGTAGTATTTTTTATATAAATATACCATGATGTATTTTTCCAGGCTGTTGGAAGTGGATATACAGGTGTCCGGAGTTCCCAGCTGTTAGGAACAATGCTGCTGTAGGTACTCCTGTAGACATCCCTGTGCGCGTCTCCTGGCACACAGGTGCACGTACTTCCTGGGGATTACCTGGGAGTGAGACGGTTGGGTCATAGGACATGGGCCTCTTCTGTTTCACCAAATAATCCCAAGCCGGTTTCCAAAGGGGCCGTGCCACTTTACACTCGAAGCAGCAGTGCCCGAGAACCCTTGGGGCCACATGTACCAATAACCCCCCATGTTTCAGACTTACTCTTGGCCGCGTGGTTGCTGGTTAATGGTGTCACGTTGTGAGTTTAAGTGCCATGATGAGGTTGAACACCTTTGTCTCTGTTCATTGGCCATTCAGCTTTCCTGTTCTGGGAAGCACAGGGAGAAGTCTTTCCTCTTTGCTAATTGGGTTGACTTTTTCATGCCAATTCGTAAAATTTCTTGATGTATTATGGTTCCAAGGCCCTTTGTCGGTTACATGTGTTGCAAAACTCATCTCCTCATCTGTGACTTGTTTTCTGATGAACAGAAGTTTTTGTTTTTAAAGTAGTTGAATTTATCAACCATTTCCTTCATGGATTGTACTTTCTGCGTCTAGTTTATTCCCTTCCCTTCTCCAGGGTCATGAAGACAGTCTCCTGTTATATTCTAAGAGCGCTTTGTGTTACCTTTCACACTTAACCCCAAGGGCCCGTCTAGAAATGATTGTTTGATGTCCGTACGGTGTGAGGGGCTCAGTGTGGTGTCCCCCACGTGGATACCCAGTTGTACGGCTCCCTTTTCCTGTCGCTCCACACGCTACTTTTGTCTTAAATCAGATGCCCATATGTGGGTGAGGGGGTCGGTGGGGAACTATTTCTGACCTTTCTACTTGATTCTTTCAGTGTGCCCGTCCCTGTGTGATCACCACTTTATTATTATTATTATTATTACTACAACTTTATTATATGTGAGGTAGGTCCATCCCTGTATCTTGTTCTTCAAGAGTATTGTGGCTATTTCAGGCCTTTGAGTTTGCATATAAATTTTTGAATCAAGTTTGTCAAGTTCAACAACAACAACAAAATCTATTAGAATGACATTTAATCTAATAGCTTGGGGAGAATTCTATATTTGTGACAGTGGGTTTTCTAATCCATGGCCATTATATCTATTTAGGTTTTTTAAAAATAGTTTTTAATGAAGTTTTACAATTTTTCTTATAAATACTTTGCCTGTTTTTTACTAGGTTTATTCCTAGGTACCTGAGAAAATTTCCATTTCATACACTATATGTATGCAGTCTTTTTTCTTTATCAAATTTACTATCTAGTTGTTGCTAGTGTATAGAAAGGCAGCTGATTATGTACATTCTTCTTGGCCCAACAACTCAGCTAAACTTTTTTTTTTTTTTATTAACATATAATGTATTATTTGCCCCAGGGTACATGTCTGTGAATCATCAGGCTTACACATTTCACAGCACTTACCATAGCACATACCCTCCCCAATGTCCATAACCCAGCCACCCCATCCCTACTCCCCTACCCCCTAGCAACCCTCAGTTTGTTTTGTGAGTTTAGGAATCTCTTATGGTTTGTCTCCTTCCTGATCCCATCTTGTTTCATTTCCCTCCTTGTTCCCTTTCCCTCCCCCATGACCCCACTCCCTGCCTCTCAAATTCTTCATATCAGAGAAATCATATGATAATTGTCTTTCTCTGATTGACTTATTTCACTTAGCATAATACCCTCTAGTTCCATCCACGTCGTCACAAATGGCAAGATTTCATTTCTCTTGATGGCTGCATAGTATTCCATTGTATATATATACCACATCTTCTTTATCCATTCACCTGTTGATGGACATCTAGGCTCTTTCCATAGTTTGGCTCTTGGGGACATTCTCAGCTAAACTCTTGTTAATTCTAACAATTTATATGTAGATTACTTTGGACTTTCTATACAGACAATGACTTTTTTCTGAAATAATAAAATTTAGTTTCTTTATCTCTAACCCTTCAACTTTTTAAAACTGGCCTTACCGGACGAGGTAGGATCTTCAATATAGTTGAATAAAATTCTTTCAGTGTTTCGCCATTAAGAATATGTTTGTTACAAGTTTGTTTATAGATACTATTTAAGAAGTTAAGGAAATTTCCTTCTTCCTGGTTTGCTAAGAGTTGACCTTTTAAAATCATGAATTGATACTGAATTTTATCAAATGCTTTTTCTGTATTTGTTGAGATGATTATATGGTTTTGCTCCTTTAGCCTCTGAATGTTATATTACTTGATTTTTTTAAAGATTTTATTTATTTATTTGACAAAGAGAAAGATATCACAAGTAGGCAGAGAGGCAGGCAGAGGGAGAGGGGGAAGCAGGCTCCCTGCTGAGCAGAGAGCCCGGTGTGGGGCTCGATCCCAGGATCCTGAGACCATGAACTGAGCCCAAAGGCAGAGGCTTAACCCACTGAGCCACCCAGGCGCCCCTTACTTGATATTTTTAAATGTTAAATTGACCTTGCATCCCTGGAATAAGCCCAACTTGATCATGACATATTAGCTTTTTTTAGCGGATTCAGTTTACTAAGTTTTTAGGAACATTTATATTTGTTCACGTGTGAAATAGCTTGTAATTTTCCTTTCTCATTGTATACTTGTCAGGTTTTGGCATCAAGGTTGGGCCAGCCTCATAAAATGAGTTGGAGTGATTCTTTTTGTGCGTTTTAGAATCATTCGTGTAAGATTGGAATTATCTGTTTCTAGAATAATAAGTTTCGGTAGAATTTGCCTGTAAAACCATCTGGGGCTGGTCTCTTTTTCTATGGAAAGACTTCTGATGCTTTCACAAAAATGATAATAGGATATTCAAGTTTTCTTCTTCTTTTATTAAGCTACGTATAACATAGAAGCTAAAATATATATAACATGTATATATGTTAAGGGTTTGTCCATTTCATCTAAATGTTAAATTTTTTTTTAAAGATTTTATTTATTTATTTGACACAGAGAGAGAGAGATCACAAGTAGGCAGAGAGGCAGGCAGAGAGAGAGGAAGAAGCAGGCTCCCCGCTGAGCAGAGAGCCCGATCCCAGGACCCTGAGATCATGACCTGAGCGGAAGGCAAAGGCTTTAACCCACTGAGCCACCCAGGTGCCCCTAAATGTCAGATTTTTGGCATGGAGCTGTTCGTGTGTTTTAATTATCTGGTTATTGTCATACAGCACCTGCAGTTAAGTCTTTTTCATTCCTGATATTGCTTGATGTGCCTTCTTTTTGATTTTCTTGAACAGCCTTGCCAGAAATTTGTTACATTGACCTTTTCAAAGAACCAGCTTTTTAATGGTTTCAACTATATATTTACTTCTCTTTCATGGATTTCTGTTCTTATTTCTAACATTTCCTTTCTTCTTTTTTCTTTGAATTTGTTCTGTTTTACCTGGTTTTCCTTTTTAATCTCTCAAGGTAGGTGTTTAGTTCATTAATTTTTTTGTCTTTCTTATTTTCTGACATAAACATTTAAGACATAATTTCCCACCAAGTGCTGCTTTAGTTGTAGACCACAATTTCAGAATCTGAAATTTTTATCATTTCGTTCTAAATCATTTTAAATTTCCATTATTCTTCTTTGACTCCTTAGTTATTTTAGAACTGTGTTTTTTAATTGTCAAATATATGGGTTTTTTTCCCATTTATCTTTTGTTGATGGACTTTTAACAACTTAATTTAATTGTGTTCAGAGACTGTCATCTTATATGAACTTGAAATGTGTTGAGACTTGTTCTATGGCCCAGCATGTGGTCACATCTTATAAATCCTCCATGTGTGCTTGAAAAGAATGCTTTCTGCATTTGGGGTTACATTTTTATACATTTTATTAGATTAAGCTATTAACTCTGCTATTCAGATCTTCTTTATTTTTACTGATGGTTTTTGTTTGCTTAATTGGTCAATTATTGAGCACAGACGTGTTGAAATCTACCACTGGGATGGTAGAGTGTCCTATTTCACGACATAGTCATAGCAATGTTTGCTTTATATAGTTTAAAGCTGTGCTCTGAGGTGCATATAAATTTAGAATTGCTGTGTCTTCCTGGTAGATTCAACCCTTTATCTTTATGTAATAAGTTACATAATTCATTTTGACTCCGAATCTAGTTTGGATGCTATCTACACACATCCACAACACTTACCTACATTTGTGTGTCCTTGTACAGGTACACATATGCCACATGTGTATGTGCGCACACGTGTATGCTTAGTGGATCTTTCTTCATTCTCCTACCTTGAACTTTTTATATTCTTATGTTTTAGATTCACTCTTGTGCTCATTATATACAGCTGATTTTTTTTTTTTAAACTCAGACTGACAGTCTTATCTGGAACATTTAGTTCATTTCCATTTACTGTAAATACTGGTACATTTGTGTTAGTATCTTCTACTTCTTGGGTGCTTTCTCTTTGCCTGCCCTTTCCTTCACAGGCTATCCTCTCTCTTCCTACCTTCTTCTTTTAGGTTCATTATGTTTTTGTAACATGTTTTTTTTTTCCTTACTGATTTGGAAAAGAAACATTCTGTTTTGGTTGTTGTTTAGTGATTATCCTAGAAATTTTAGTGAGGGTCTGTTGCTGGCACACTTTCTCAGTTTGTGTCTGAAAATATATTGGCTTTACTCTCAAAAGAGCTTTTCCAACTGGATCTATAACTCTAGGCTCACATTTTCTCGCAGCACAAATGATCTTGCTCCTCTTGTAGTTGTTGAGAAGTCAACTGTTTGTTTAATTTTAGATCATTTTAATGTCATCTGTCTTTTCTCCCTGGCCACTTCCAATTACCGTTGTTGCCGGCACTGTACGTTCTCACTGTGAAACAGCTCAGAGTGGCTCCTGCTCAGTTGGAGTCACTGGGCTATCTCAAACTGTGGGTTGATATTGTTTGTATTATTTATCATTTCTAGAAAATTCTTAGCCATTACTTCTTCAAATGCTTCTTCTCTTAACAGCATGGAATTGGGGCTTGCCTTTTTTTTTTTAAGTAGGCTCCACACCTAGCATAGAGCCCAATGCAGGGCTTGAACTTGTGACCTTAAGATCAAGACCTGAGCTGAGGTCAAGGTCAGACACTTAACCGAATAAGTCCCCCAGGTCTTGCTTTTTTATTTAGTCTGATAATTCCTGCCTTTTGTCTTCAGTGTTTAGTCCATTCACATTTAATGTAGGTAACGGTTTGGTTGGATTTATGTCTACAATTTCTCTCTGTGTCGTGTCTTATTTTGTTCCTCCTAAACTGCCTTCTTTTTCTGTTGAAAATCTATTTTTGTAAAAACTCTTTAACTATTAAATACCTAAACAAAGGAATGAGAAATTACTTGCTAATGACGTATTAAATGTCTTTAACACATTGCAAGTTTTCCCCGAAATAAAATCTAACAAAGTACACATTTTTATATTGAAGAGGGTTTGTAAATTCAGGTAGATACACTATACTGTATTTGGTAGAGGAGCCTTGACATTCCTTCTTTTGAAATGCAGCTTTGCAAAAATTTCCAAATTGATGACTACATTTTACTTAGTGTTTTTCCTCATTGGCCCAAGAAGGTAGAAGTGGGTGCCAGGTGATGATCGGAACAGTCGTCTCTCCCGAGGACAGTGCGGCAGTCTGTCAGCCAGTGCATTGATCAGCCCCTCACAGACTTTGTGTCTCTGCTAGGGGGATTCATTATTAGATAAAATATTGGGGTGAGCGCTGATAATTTGTTGCTTTTTGTCTTGGGAAAATATATCAGATATCATACATACAGTGGCATCTGAGAACGGTAGCATGAATGGAATGTTTTATTCTGATTCAGCAAGCCTCACAGGGGCCGTGAAGGGCAGCCGCCGCTGGGTTTAGTCTCTTGCCCTGAGACAAATCATGGTTGCTCAACTTTGCTAATTACAGATTTTTAATTAATTTTGGATTTTAATCTTTCTTATTTAAACCGTCAAATGTGACATGAGGTACAAGAAAGTAATTTTTGGAACCTTCAAGGATACAAATCCAAGTGGCATCATTGAGGTGTTTCGACGACTCTTTTAAGTATGTTATCTGACCCATAACTTTGATACATGAGGAGATACTGAAACAAGTCCTCAGTCACCTGGTCAGAAGACCACCAGCTCCTCTAAACATTTCTGTGTACGATTTTCTACTCTCGCACCTGAGAGACCAGATCCTGTCACGCATATCCTGTCACGTGATCACATTTCTTTTTACGCCAACGGGAACTAACTATGGAAAGATGCGAACATGTATAACATGTATTCATTCACTCATTTAGCAGCAATAACCAGTAGCATTTATATACCATCTTGGTATAGGCAACTCTTATCAGCATTCAACACATTTTTTTTAAGTGGGTTCCACACTGGCCCCAATTCGGGGCTTGAACTCACGACTCTGAGACCAAGACCTGAGCTGAGATCAAGAGTCGGATGCTTAACTGACTAAGCTGCCCAGGTGCCCCAGCAATTAACACATTTTAAACTAATTTAATCATCATGAGAACCACCGTAGATAATAAGATCATCCCTATTTTACAGATAAGGAAATCGAGGCACAGAACAGTAAACTAGTTTGTGCAAAATTACCCACCTTGTCAGTGGCGGAGTCATGATTTGAACCCGAGTGGTCTGGCCTCAACACCTGTGCTCTTAACCACTACTTCCGAAGCACGGAGTTGTTACCACATTCCATGCGCCATGCCAGGTATTGGGGATGCTGCCACGAATAAGAGAAAGATAGCTCATGCTTTCTTAGAGCTAGCAATCCACAAGAACAGGATTTTTATGCTGTCTCCCCTACCAATCTTAGCAATAAACTGGAAAACATGGTTAGGATCATTCTTTACTCAAGTGGACCATATATCTGGTTTTAAAAAGATCATTACTTGGCAAGTAAGACTACCTCTTTCTGACTCTGTCTTACTTACACTCAATTTAAGTAGAAATATGGTACCAAGTCATGTTTTGACATAGTGATCACAGAGAGGCCTGGTGCTGTGGGCTATCGTTATGCCTGAGCTGAGTGATGGAGTAATGAACATGCCCATTAAATTTGCAGTTGGCAGAAAGTTGGGCCACAAAGAAAGGTTGTTCTCATTAACTCAAGAGAAGTAATCCGTAGGTACCCGAAGGATGTCTGGGGAGGATGAGTGCAAGGTTACCAACCCAGGAATGCCTACCTCTCGGATACAAGTTGGCGAGGAGGATCTTTGGGCAAAGGAAGGTGGGGAGCACCTCAAAGACACCGTGGATCAAAATGGAGCAAGTTCAGTGGTGCAGTAGCTTATTTAAGATCAACTTTCCACAACAAATAAAAACAAACAAACAAAATATAGGCAAAAGAACTTTTCTCCGAAGTAGAATAGACATTTCTCCAAAGTAGATATTCAGCTGGCCAGTAAGCACATGAAAAATTCTTAGCGTCATTAATCATTAGGAAAATGCAAATCAAAACCCCAGTGAGATACCATTTCATACCCCTTAGGATGGCTGTTATTCACACACACACACACACACACACACACACGACAGAAAGTCGCAAGTGTTGGCAAGGATGTGGAGAAACTGAAACCTTTGTGCTTTGCTGGTGGGAATGTAAAATGGTGCAACCACTGTGGAAAATAGTATGACAGTTCCTCAAAAAATTAAAAATAGAATTACTGTATGTCCCAGCAATTCCACATCTGGGTAAGTACTCAAAAGAATTGAAAGCAGGAACTCAAATAGATACCACACACCCGTATTCACAGCGGCATTATTCACAACAGCTAAGAAGGTAGAAGCACCCCACGTGACCATTGATGAATGAATAAATACACAAAATGTGATACATTCATACAGTGGGATATCATTCAGCCTTAAACAGGAAGGGGATTCCGACCCAAGCTACCACACTGATGAACCTTGAGGAGATTGAGCTAAGTGAAAGAAACCAGTCACAAAAAGACAAAGTCTGTGTGGTTACTCTTATGTGAGGTTCCTAGAGCAATCAAAATCCAGAGACAGAAAGTTGAACAGGGGTTGCCAGGGGCTGGGGGAAGTGGAGAATGAGGAGTTATCACTTAATGGGTTTGGAGCTTCTCAGTTTTGCAAGAGAAGAACGTTCTGGAGATGGGTGGTGTTGGTGGTGGCTCAGCAGTGTGGAAGGACTTGATGCCACTGAACTAGACACGTTAAAATGAGAAATTTTATGTCATGTATATTTTACTAGAGTTTTTTTACAAATCAGCTTTCCAACCTCTCCCTTTAGACATGTTTAGTGATGGGAGGGTTTCCAGGGTTCTGGGGAGGTTGAGATGAGGTGACCGGGGGCCCGTCTGCGCTGGGTGTCTCCGGCTCTGGGTCATGAAGCCAGCGCTGTCCTGGGAGGGGCTGGCCGAAGCAGGGAAGCAGCCTCCCCCTGCGCCGGCCCGTTTAGGTAATCTTTCTGTGAGCTTCTGGGTCTCTGGCGTTGCCTTCAGTGAATGTAGGTGCTTGTTAAGAGAGACAGAATACCAAAAAGGCAATGAAAAATGGCTTAGAAACTGAAAAATTGGGTTTTTGAGGCAAGGGTAGAGGAAGAACTGGAAAAGAGGAAATGGAAGAGAAATGTATTTGCAGCCCAGTTTGTTTATGAGAAGACCCTCCCTTCTCCAGGACGAGGGATGGCCTTGTCCTCAGGCTGGGAATTGTGCTGGCTCAAGCTCTGCCCCCCAAGTCCACGTGCATGCGGCCAGTCTGAAGTCCTCTGGGAGTGTCCTGCTTCCTTTCCAGAGAGTTCCCCTCTTCCTGGTTATTTCAGAATACACTGGAGAGAAAGCAGGACTTGCCGCCCTCCCATCAGCCAGGGGAGAGAGCTCCTCAGGAGGCCTGGCAGCTGGCGCAGGCCAGGCTAGGGCAACCACACCAAAGCCATGTATCCCCAATAGTGGCATGCAGAAGGTTTATTTATTTTGGTGCTTTCCTTTACAAGATCTCAGGTTCTCCTGAGTATCTCGTTCAACCATTCAAAGTATGGAGTATCATCTTCAGACTTCATGCAAGGTGTTTCCTGAAACCTCTGGGTCGCCAGCAGCTAGCCCCGTCGTTGGCACGATGCAAACATGAGTACGTGTTTGTGCAATGGGTGGTTGAAACTAATGACTCTGCCGAGTAGTCTGGGAGCCTTAGTTCATAGCTAAGCTTGTGTCTACCTGTGTTTCTTCTATGGCCCATTTTGCTCTTAATCTACCAAGTTTGCTGTATAAAATAATGAGTTCTGCTTACTGCATATGGGTCATAGAAAGCACCTGCGAGTCACCCAACCAACTGTGCAAAATACATCCAACAGTCCAAATACAGTTGGACGTCAGTGCGTTCATAATGGTCTTTTTGCATTTTAAGGTCATGAAAGTTTCCTATTTACTATTTGTTTAAAAACAAACAACACAGAAACACTTGAGAGGAAAGAAGATACAGAAGACAATCTCCGCATTTATCCCATGAGTACTCTTGTGGGAGTCCTGAGCCAGAAACAGCTGGTCGGGATCAATAACCCCACCTACAGATGATCTGATTCACTGTCCTTTGCATATCCCCCTAGTTAAAGGTCAGAGAGCCCCCGCTTTCTGCCGAGGCCAAGGAAAACGGCGTCCCCGCCTTCGTGCCGCTCACAGTGACACGTGAGGAACTATTCTGGAATGTACCGAGGGCCTCGGAGGAAACTAAGATCGCCAGCATGGCCCCTGCCATTGGCACCCCTGGAGAGCTGGGCTCCCCGTGAAAGCTCCAGACGCCAGGGACAAGGGTCCTGCTTCTGGTCTCCTTCATGCCGCTGAAACAAAGCCAAGCAAAACCAAACCAAACCCTTCGTGGTGTAGTCAATGAGAACGTGCAGGACGTAAAGTCAGAGAATGTGGGGAATGTGCAACAGGCCAGGATTCACAGCAGCAGTTTCCTTGCGCAAGGACTCCAGATCCCATTTGTCATCGGATCCCAGAGAGATGCATTGTCCACCTGTGGTCCCAGAGAGCTGTTCGGTTTGCCGGCACTCTGCCCCATTTCCTCCTTTCCGGCTCCCATCCTGACTTTGAGTGGAGGGTGCCATTTCAATCCCACAGAGCCTCATGGATCCCTCTGCCTTCGTCACATCTGGCTCTGGGCCTTCCCCTTCGAGGCCCAGGTGACTGGAGGATTCCCATTCTTTTGTCCTCTGCCATCGTCCACTGAAATAGACCCAAATGTCTTTTCTTCACTTGAGCTCCCATCCTCAGACTTGAGAATATGGGGAAATCAGGACCATGGGAGCTGAGTCGGAAATAAAGACAGGGGACTCCTCCAGAGGGATGGCCTTTGGGGAGGAGCAGTTCAGTAGAGTTGCTTCTGGCTCACTGCCGCCCCCTCATTTTGGAAATGACCAAGGGCTTTGTGGTTCAGAGAGAATAAATTGTTTTTTTTTCAAGCCAGATCGTTTGATGGGAAGACTTGCGTTCAGGTATTTCCAGTTCACACGTTATGGCTACTGTGCCAAGGGCCCTTGCTGACCAGCTTCCTTAGCGAAGCAGAGGGCGGGTCGTCCTGGGCCCCTCGCACCAGCCAGGGAGACAGCGCTCGAGAAGCAGTCCTGACTGCACGTCCACCCTCTGTTGCTTTGTGGGTGGCACCGGGTGAAACGGCTCCCTTCGAAAAAAGTGCCAAATGCGGACACTGGAGTGGGTCTTTGAGACATGGGGAGTGTGATTCCAGGGGTGTTTTTCGTTCACCCTGTCCGTGTCATTTCCAGCTTGGGTGCTACTTCTGGTCACTGGTCCGAGTTGAGATTAATAGCCGAAACAGGAGCAAAAAATGAGCCAAACTGGGGTTTCTTGAGGTGATTTATTTTAGCTAAATATGTCAGTTGTTTGTTTGTTCTAAAAATACCGCTAGAAGGATGGGGGAGTATTCCAGATTGTTGACACTTTGACTGAAATGAGAAGCGAAATGTAACTGATAGGGGAATCTAACAGGAGTTCCTGCCTGTCATGAAGAGGAGGCCGGATCAGGATAACCGAGAGGCCCAGCCGAGTCCTCGCAGACGGCGGCTCGGTCCGTAGCACCCGCCCCACTGGGGACGAGGGGCTGCAGAGTTCTGGAGATCGAGGCTCCTGCTCCTGATACTCGAGTTTGTTAATATGTGTGGGGTCCATCTCCCCAGAACCCAGCAGACCTGGGAGCCTGGGCCGGGATGACACTCAGGGTGACAGCGAGGCCAATGTGGGGACATGCCGAATGACCTCCCAGACGGGCCAGTGCATTAGGCGGCATCTCCTTCTTGAGCAACTTGAGACCTTAAAACCGGTCAGATTTGGAGAACTTCCTCAGTGGTTAAAAACTCCCAGATAGAAGTTTGCGGGTAAGCCACGGGGCTCCGTTCCTGGGCAGGCCTTTATCCCTAGAGAAGAGCCATACCCTTCAAAGCGCCCTTTGGTGCTTGTGTTGGCAAACCAGTGGGGAGTCGGCATGTGCTTTGGGGTTTTGCAAAGACAACCAGGTACTCAGATTCGACTCCTGAAAAGCTTGTAAACTGGTGGTTTCTGTCTGGCAGCCTGTGCATTGACATTTGCTTGCCGAGTCCCATTAGGTCAGCACACATTTTAAAAATGTTTGGATTTGATTACCTCTTGGGTAGGCAGGCATGACTCCAAACACTCCCTGACGTCTTGAGCCCAGCTCCTATTTACTTGCCTGGTTGTGGAAGACATTGGAGTTTTCTGTCTCCGAAGAGGACTCCCAATGGCCGTGGATGACCACTCACTGCTCTCAAGACTCGGGGGGCCCTGTAAGTGGGGGACAATGTGAATGTGCCCCCTGGGTTGGCACGCTGACCCTCCCTGGAGAGACTCTCAGGGAGGACCTGGACGGGGTTCTAGGGCAGCCATCAGAAAGCCCTCCCAGGAATCCCTCCAGAAGGAATGGAAGCACTCCATTCAAGATCATGGATAGGCGCCCCCTCCATTTTGTGGGCTTAATGGAAGTGGTTGATCAGAATTCCCACTGAATTTAAGCATAAAATACTCCCAAAATTCTTACTGGAGTGAAATAAACATAAGTAGAATTTCCTGGGGGGGGGGGGCTGTGGGAACTCTTTCCTTTGGAGGTCTTCTAAAAAATCAGCCCATTGAAGGTTAGGTTGGAGAGTTATGAACCAGAGTGGGGGTTCCTGAACTTAAATTTGCACACAGATCACGCGGGAGTTGTGTTACATGAAGATTCTGGCTCGCCGGATCTCCAGTGGGTTTGCACTGGGGGCTCGCTGAGGCTGCCAGCCCCGGTCCACACTCTTGAGTAATGAAGCATTATAGGGACCACTCAAAACCTTGTCCAGCTTTGGATTAGTTGGAAAAATCTATGTATTTTTTTATAATGAGCCAATGTACAGTGTGTCAGTGCAGCAATGAGGTAAGCCAAGTGGTCAACGGAATTGTCTATTTCCTGCGTAACAGTTGAGTAGATGGACATGCATTCAGGGGACGTTTACTGAACATTCCCCGTTAGCGAGTCCCCGAGCACTATTGATGTCGAGTGGGGGCGGTCCTTACCGTCCCGTACTGCCCCTCCCTTCCAGCGACTGTCAGAGGACCCTCAGGACGGTTTGACGGTGCGGCCCAGGGGCCAGCAGAGCTATAAACCCACCATCATCGTCCCCTCTGGTGGTGGAGGGGGCCCTGCTGAACTGTGTCAGCCCCAGGGGCTCCCAGGCCGGGCACAGTGTGGATTTTCAGCGACAGTGACTCAGCCCAGGATCAGAGGCTGCTTTTTTGCCGAGAACACCACCATCTGGGATTGGATTGCTTTGAAGCCCAGCCAGGAGAGGCTCCGAGACCAGCATGCAGTAGGCCATCAGGAATGTTGATGACAGTGACATTGAGTTAGATTTCCTTCTTGAGAGCCACACTGGTACCCGGAAAAAACCCGTCGTTCTGCTCTGAGGGGTTGGTCCGATCTACTTGATAACATTTCCTCTGCCTGACCAGCGCCGGGCTGGAGCCTTTCACACTTTGTTCCCAGCTGACTCATCTGGCTTCAAGTTTCCATCTATCTGCCCTTCGTCACCACATGCTTTTGGCACATCTCTCTTGATTTCTCTTGCCGTTCTGATCTGTGGCTGCCAACCATCTTCTCAATTGAAAATTTCATTTCAACATACCTGCAACCCCCACCCCGGCCCCCCCGCCCGACCTGATTCTTTCCCCTGGTGACCGAGTCGCACTTCCTTCCGGGTGTTTGGCAGGCCAGACCGTCCTCGGCTCCCAGGTCAGGCTCCCTGGAAGTGAGACATGGGGATGGTACTCAAGGCCCCCCTGGCCGCGGCCTCACTTGGGCAGATACTGCGTGCTTTTCTTCACAGCTGTTTTGCGTCCCTGCCTACACTCAGCAGATAAACAAAGAACGTGCTGAGCCCAAGAGCGTTCCAACCCAGGCCAGCACAAAATACCAAATGTTCAAGGTTCCCGTGATTTCCATTCTGAATCAGCTGCCTCGAATACAGCATTTACAGATTGGCTAATTAGTGTGGGGTTTGTGTATTAATATGCATGTTTCCTCCTTGATGCACTTAATGAGCGCATTTTTTTTTTTAATGCTGCCAGATAAGGTCGGAGGGAATCATTAATTTAGTAGTTCTCTAAACTTTTCTCATTTACTGTCATTGAGAGTTCTTCACCAGAAAGCTTTGTAAGGCATCTTAAATTTTAGCATTTAGAAATATCTACCCTTGGGGCTCCTGGGTGGCTGAGTGGGCTAAGCGTCTGGCTCTTGATTTTGGTTCAGGTCATGATCTCAGGGTTGTGAGATCGAGCTCAGTGTCAGGTTCTGTGCTAGGTGTGGAGCCTGCTTAAGATGCTCTCTTTCTCCCTCTCCCTCTGCCTCTCCCCACCTCCCTCTCTGGCAGAAAAAGAATGAACAAAAGGAAGGAAGGAAGGGAAAGAGGGAGGGAGGGAAGGAAGGCAGACCGCCCCTTTTACCATTATCTCAGGCCCAGTCTTATATCCCCGATCCCAGACACCACTCCCGAGCATATCGTGGACACTCACGCCTCCTTGCCGATGCTTGTAGATGTTGTGCATCTGCCTGCCTGAAAGGCCCCTCCCCAGCACCCCCCCCCCCGTGAGGGTCCCACTTCTTCTCTGCGGCCTTCCATGACCCCCAGGCACAGTCTCCTTCCTTTTGTGCTGCCGTAGAACTTGGTCCGTATGTCCGTTCATCACATATCATGTGTATAGAACACCAGACCGTGAGGGAAGATACCATGTCTCATTCCCCTGTGTAGCCTCAGGGCCATAATAGACACTTCTAAATGCTTGAACTTCTAAATGCTAAAACTTGTAAAATGATTGACAAGGGGCACCTGGGTGGCTCAGTCGGTTAAATGTCTGCCTTCGGCTCAGGTCATGATCCCAGGGTCATGGGATCGAGCCCTGTGTCAGGCTCCCAGCTCAGAGGGGAGTCTGCCTCTCCTTCTCCTCTGGCTCATGCTCTCTCTCTGTCGCGCTCTCTCTCTCTCTCTGTATCTCTGTCTCAAATAATAAATAAAAGTTTTAAAAATAAATAAAAAATAAAATGATCGACAAAAGGGTGAACAGATTTGAATTCATTGGCAGGTACGTTGACATATAGGTGCTCAACTATACAAATATAGGATTTTAACAGATTATAAGAGACATTTTATAGATATGAAATGAGGAAGGAAATAGCTTTCTGCCTGGGGCTGGGGGTCACGGAAGATGTCAGGCGGGGGGTTGTCACAGTTGTGCGTGGGAGGGGCCCTGGGGGAGGACTTCCGGGAGGTAGATGCAGCACCTTGAGCTGGGCAGGGAGATGTGAGGGTCTACATTGAGCTCAAGGAGTGGCCTCTGGGGTCCAGCAGGATGAAGTTAAACCGGACTGTTACTCTAGACGTGAGGGTCAAATTGTTGGGGGCAGTTTCTAGGGAGTCAGGAAAGTTTTCCTGGGGAAGATCATCAGACATCAAACCAAGCCCTGATAAAAAGCCACTTTGATACATTCCCTGAGGTGCCCGAGGACAAGTCACAATGCCACACGCCCCAGAGCTTCACCAGGGGGTGTATCTTCTTTCTAAATTCTACGCCAACCCAAACGCAGCTGTTCTTTCAGGAAGTATCTTGGGAGTCGTAAGAAATTCCAAAAATAGGGTAAAATATTATTTCTCTTGGGTTTAATGGAAAGTAAAACCTTGATTAACTGAGACCTTCAAATGCCTAGAATTTTACACGCACCGGACTTTGGGGTGGAAGAGGCAAGTCACAAAAAACACAGGCCAATGTGATCATTTTTTGAAGAAGCACATAGGATGTATCCTAGGAATAATCCCCCAGAGGCACAGCTGCCGTCTTCCTGTGGCCCCGCTCGAGTTCCGGGGCCATGATCTGTCCCTAAACCGGGAATCATGTTCGTGGCCAGGTCTTCTCTTCTGCTTGGACTCTAAGTTCTTTGAGGGCGAGGGACTATATTTTATACCCACTTTTAACCCACACAGTAACACAGGTTTTTACATTATCATAGGGTCTTAAGTATTTGGCAATGGATCGGAAAATGCTATCTATCTTCATTAATGTCAGGAGTACGGTTAGAATATTTTAAGTCACTCTCCCGTGTTTCTTGTTCAGTGGATCTGGGTTTGTAGTTCTGGTCTACCAGTGACTGGCAGCGTGAACTCAGGCAAATCACTCTAGATCTAACCTGCAGGGCTGGTGTAAGAATCAGCGATTAAATATTTAAAGTGTCTGGCAGCAGCTGTTGTTCTTATTTTGCTTGTCTTGAAAGCAGAAGTTTCCTGGCTTGTCACTTATTATTCCACAGTTGAGAGCTCTCATATTTTCGTATTTTCTGGAATTGCATTTCCATTTGGGAGCTTTAGCTTCTAGTACCTAAGGTTGGCTTTACTGAGGTGGGGGATGGAGGGGAAGGAGCTATTTGACCTGGAAGATGAGTAGATGCCTCAAAAACAGAGATGGATGGAAAAGGTATTCCAGACAGAAAGAATAATAGCATGTGCAAAGGCCTGGGGTCATGAGGGAGAGTGACATGGAGGAAGCCGATCATGGCTAGAGTGGGAGATGTACACAATGGACAGTGAGCAGACTGAGGCTAAGCATTTGGGCAGGAGCCAGATCAGGAACAGCACTGTGTGAGATGCTAGATTTGGGCTATCAGTAACATAGTCAGATTCATCCATCAGCAGGCTTCTTCTAGTCTTCATTAATTTCCAGTAAGTTTCAATGAGTCTCTGAACCAAAACTGTTGTAATTAGGTTGACGAACTTTGAGCCAGATGTAGGGGGTAGGAGTAGACCACTTTCCTAGCACATGACTCCTTACCAAGAGAAACACCTTACTTAATTCACGGTCGGACTTGGCTGATGTGGCCCGCAGACGGTCTCAGCCTGCAGTCCCTTCCGCCCGCTCATTGCACATGCAGGAATGTAGTCGATGTTGGTTTGTCCCAGGCTTTTTCATGACTTCTTTTTTTTTTTTTTTTTAAGGTTCTATTTATTTGAGAGAGAGCGTGAATGGTAAGGAGGGGCAAAGGGAGAAGCAGGCTCCCCGCCGAGCAGGGAGTCTGATGCGGGGCTCGATCCCAGGACCCCGGGATCAGGACCTGAGCTGAAGGCAGTCGCTTCACCAACTGACCCACCCAGGCGCCCACTTTTTCATGACTTCTCGTTTTGTCCTCAGGGTTTCCTCAGTAGGTTGGATCTGTAGTGTCTTTGGACATCAACTGCAGCAAACCAATGCCAATCATTGTTTGCGTCCTCTTCGTTTCTGTGCTAATGTGGCATACACCCAGCCCGATGTTTTCGAACAGTCTTGAAATGTGTGGGCAGGGTTCGGCAAATACGATGACAAGCATTGCTTGTTCTGTGTTCAAGGCTGGCCTCTGCCCGTAGCCAAGCCGAAGTGTGGGGACGTGGTGAGGAGGACCAGTGTCCTGGGGGCGGTGCCTCTGTCTCCTGCTCTTCTTTGTGCGTCCGAGGGAAAGCCGGGTTCAGCTTGTTAGGGCGCCCCGTTCTGCCCATCGTCTGGGAGGCACCTGACAGCAGCTGCCAGGCTTTGCTTTTGCTCCCCTGCCCGTGTTTTTCAGCTCCTTCTCTCTGCCAGTCTCTCTCTCATGCGGTTCCTCCTGCTTCACTTCCAGGTGCCTTTCCCATCATCTGTGCTCAGCAGTTCTAGTATTATTCTTCCTGTCTGGTTCTCCGAAATTCAGCCCACACCTTTTCAACTCCATATCCTGAGTCAAGTGTTTGAAAGCTGTTATTTCATGTTAATTAGAAGTTCTTTTTCCAGCCCAGCAGCCTCGTGCGCAACCGTTGAGGCTTAGAGACAAGCTCTGGCATTTTGCACTTTGGGTACGGTTAGTGGGCACCCGGACAGTTGGAGCCACACCGCCACCACGTGTGGGGCAGCCTTCCTCACGACCTCACCCTCCTCACCCCCTCACCCTCACCCCTGGGGCAGGCGAACTCCGAGCTTGGCTAAGCCAGAAGAGTTCGCTGCGCCTCCCGGAGAACATCACCGAGGTCCCAGGTGGGATCTCCCTTGGCCAAAATTGCTTGGCAGCCAGACCCAGGAGGGCGTCTGGCCTCTGAATAGGTCTCTACCAAATGCTGCAGGGTGACCTTTTGGCAGCTTCTCCTCCCTTTGTAACACATCTCCCAGCTGACCCACGTCTGGTGGGAGACTGTGATGGAAAAAGGCTCCCACCACTTTCTGGACTGGTGAAGACATCCGCAGGAGTTGGCACCTGGCTCCCGAGAAAGCCCTCAGAGAACTTGCACTTCTTGAAATGTTCTTGAGCAGAAGGCGAGCCTTCGTCTCACGTCTGGCCTCAGCCTTTACGCCCACCTGCTTGTCGCTCAGGGGGTCATCCCTGTCCTCACCCGGCCTGTCGCCGTCATCCCGGGTGTCCACAGACCCAGGCTCAAGGAGGCTGCAGCCCTGAGCCCTCCCAGAGCCACCAGCAGCCCCTTGGGCGTCCTGTGTTCCATCTGGAGGGAGCGGATGGTAGGAACCCATTCCAGAGCTTGGGCAGTGCTGCAGTAGGACGACCCTCTTTCCATCGCCCACTGAGAAAAAAGAGACTTTCTTCCTCCAAAACGCCTTCAAGGGGCGTCTGGGTGGCTCAGTGGGTTAAAGCCTCTGCCTTCGGCTCAGGTCATGATCCCAGGGTCCTGGGATCGAGCCCCGCATCAGGTTCTCTGCTCGGTGGGAAGCCTGCTTCCCTCTCTCTCTCTGCCTGCCTCTCTGCCTACTTGTGATCTCTCTCTCTCTGTCAAATAAATAAATAAAATCTTTAAAAAAAAAATGCCTTCAAATGAGACCATTACATCATACGTGGTTGAGGAATTCTCTTGTATGTCTAACTTAAATCATCGGACATACATTTCTTAGTCTTCTGTGGTTTGTAGAGAAAGTAGTCAATGAGCAAATGTGGATTCCAGGCCCCCTGGCCTCAGAGCGCAATCCTAGGCACTATGGAAGTGAGGGGTTGTGTTCTGTTATGGAAGGGAGATAAATACCACCCACCAAGAAGGGTCGTTACAGAGATGACCTTGGTTGTGTTTGTGAAGTGCCAATCACAGGGCCAGGCCCAGAGGAGTCTTTAATAGGCAGGAGCTTCCCCCATCTCCTTCTCTGTGTTATCATTAGCAGCAAACGCCAGCTGATGTGATAGAGAGTAGGGTAGACAGAGATGTAAGCGTGGTATTGTTTGAGGAGGTGGGGTTGTAGCTGGGTTTAGAGTTCAGGAAGAATTAAGGAGAGCAGTAGGTTCATACAGATCAAAACTGAGGACACAGCATGTATATTCATAGAGTTAGGAAAGAAACCTGGCCTTCGGCCGATAAATTATACTGATAGGAGGAAAGGGTCCAGAGGGATGCATGGCACAGAATGGGGTGGTGAGACAGGCATGGCTGGTGGGCAGGGGGCCTTCGAGGACCCAGTAAGGAATTTTGACTTATTGTTACAAACAGCAAGGAATCACTGTAGTTTCTTTTCTTTTCTTTTTTTTAAATCAATTGTATTTTTATGTGCTAGCAATGAACAAAAGAAAATTAATTTCTGAAGTATTTACTATTGCACTTAAAACCATGAAATACATATCACTGTAGTTTCTTGAGCTGGGACTGAAAATTATTTTTAGAGATCTTCGTAAGGTGGTTTCTTAGAGCTGGGCAACTCGGGGGAATAGGCAGACCACCAGGAAGGTATCTGAGCTCATGCTGGAGCTTCGCAAGGGTAGTACTAATGAGCTCAGGGACCGGGGCAGCTGATGTCTTCAGAAAGGCATAAGTAGAATTTGGGAATGGGATAGCCAAGGGGCCGAGAAAGAGAGAAGGGTCTAAGCTTAGCTCACAGAAGGTCTGGACAGAGGGTAAAGCCATTGATGGTAACAAAAATAGGGTAGAGATAGTTGGTGATTATGGAGTGAGCTGGTGAATTCCTAGTCCTTCAGTAGCAGGGCTGGGAAGATCTGAGGAGAGAGCCTGAGCCAGGTGCCCCCTTCTTTATGTGCCTTTTCGAAGCTTACAAGACTTGTTCACCTTCACATGATGAGGATCTTTGTGGAAAGGGATTTGTAGATCATTTATATCAACTGAGTCACGTCTCCCGTGTAAATCTGTCAATAAATCAAGATTTGCTTTTAATGAATTTTTGAAGTTTTGCAAATAAATTGGTTTTGTTTTAAAAAGCAGGCTCTTGATAAAATCCTCACGCCTGCAATAAAATTAGCCACTCTGATGCTTTTAACCTGATCACAAATGGTCACGCTGGGTGCACCTGCATTTGCCTTCAATCTACAAAGCCGCGTATCGAGCCGGGCGTTCTGGAACCCTTGGCCCTCGCTGCCACCGCTTCCCATGGGTCAAGCCTTTGCCCACCCCATTCTAGAATGAGTGTTGTCCCTTCTGCGTCTAGGCCAGGCCACATGGGTGGTTCTGGTGGGGACTCTCTGGCTTGAGCTGTGTTGTTTTCTCCCTCTGTCTCCCCATCATAGACTACTGTTTTCCAAAGTGAAGTTGGAGTCTCTCTGCCGGGGCCCGGATGAGGCGCTCCTCACTTGTAAGCACATGTTACAAATATGGAAATCCTGCTACAACCTAACCAATCCCAGGTAAGAGGCCAGCAGGGCCTGTTTTGCGTGGTTTTTGCATGGGTCCCCGCCTCCCGGGGCCATCTCTGATGGGCACTTGGCAGACAGGCATGCCCCCTGCCCCCCTGTGCACCTCCAGGTCTTCATGAGCAGCAGATAAGACGGTGGAGCCATACACACTCCATTTGTCAGGGGCTTTCCTTCCAGGGACTGATGAAGCCCCCACATCGGGGCTTGCTTTTCTTGTTGCTCCCACGGTGACCCATGAGGCCCAAGGCCCAACGGATTTCCCCTGATTTCTCTCAACCAGCCATTTGTTCAAGTTCTTGGGCAAGTGTTAGTATCTTTCTGGTAATTTATGGATAGACTAGTCAGTTACATACTCCAGAGGTGGGGGGGCTTAGTTTAAAAGACCTGCAGCGACAACAGGCCGTCCTACCAAGGAGAGTAGAAGTCATGATGGGCAAAACAAAGTATAATTTTCAAACAGTTAAAATCATGGTACAAACAAATATAAAATGAGCACGTATCAGAGGTTTTATCTACCTCATTAACTAACGAGGGAACTGGTAAAATGTTAAGACTCATTCAGAGAAGAATTCGAAAGATAGATCTACCGAAGTGAATTTGCAAAGAAATGCAAAAACAGTATCCTTATAGGACAAGGAAATATATGGTTTGGGGTTGTCTTTTTATAGGGCAGAAGTCAGTTATATCTCATTTACCTGCAGAACAGTAAAATGACTTTAATCAATCGGAGTCAGTCAAGGGCGCCCCCCCCCGACCGAGGCAGATTAACAGGGGGAAGGCCCTCTAGTCAACCCCCAAGTCGCCATTGAAAGACACCCAGTAACCTGTTGTGCCCATTTTCAAGTCTTGGGCAATTTTTCCTGGCGTCTGTTTAAATTACTAAGTGTGTCCTGCCCTTGGAAGGAAGTCATTTAATGAAAAGGGACCTAATAATTCAAGTGCATTGAGACGACGGCTCATACACTTGGAACATTTTTCAAGCTCATAGCAAGATGTACGGACAGCCCACATGAGGCTTTTAAACGTCAGGAGGCTAAAAATATTCAACTCAAGTCATAAATGTGTACTAACTAAGGATGTCGCTTGCCCCGTACAGCCCCCCGGGGGGAGGCGACAGGCTGGTGGCCGTGATGTACAGGCCACGGGCCCGGGGAGAGGAAAGGTGGGATGGGCGTTAGGGAAGCAGCCGAGTGCAGGAGGGCTTCCACGTGGGATTTTATTTCTGCAGATAAAAGAAAATACTCAAGATCAGGGCCCTCCGTGTTAGGGGACAGGTGCTCGTGAGCTAACATTGGGCAGAGTTGTGACTGCAGCCAGGCCTTGTAGGCAGCGCAGCGGGAAGGAGGGAGCTCACGCCGCCCGGCCCCACGCCCAGCAGGCAGCCCCGCGCCCCTTGCGAAGCTGAAGTCGCAAGAATTAGCCAAGAATCTCCTTCATAGCTTCAGCCTGTGGCATGCGACGGCCCCGTGCTCCCTCTCCCTCTCCGTGAAAAGATAATCCTGAAACTGGCCTCTTCCCTTTTGCGGATATGTTCTGAAAATAAAGATCATTTTAATTTTTAAAGAATTCCACTTTTCTAAGCCTGTAAGCAGAAATAGAAAATGCCCATGTTATGTTCCCAAAAAGCCCCCCACTCCCGGCCTCTCCAAAGCAGCAGGATTTAGGGAAGAGTCTTGGCCACAAGCGCCGCTAACAGGAGATCCTCCCCAGGCTGGTTGCTTCCGTCTGGGAGCACTCCTTTGCCCATACCCCCGTTCGAAATGAGAAAATAAACCCATCAGCCTTCATGTTGCCAATTTTCCCTCCGTTCTCCACACCTCTCCCACCTCCCCACATTTCCTCCCACTTAGCAACCAAGAATATTGGATGTGAGGAGAAAAAAATAGCAGAATTGGAAAGCTTTTTAAAAATACTTAACCAAATGCCTGGTCTGTGTCCATGCTTCCTCCGTTTCCTGAAGGATCCTGCAGGGCCAGAGCAGGGAGGAACCCCGGCTCTAGGCAAGGAGTCTGGAGGGGGTGGGGGGGTGGGCAGGGGAGGACCCATCTTGGGTTTGCGAGGCTGCTCCCTCCAGTGACTCCTGAAGCCTTGGGGGAGGGGGGTGGTAATTGAGCAGCCCCTTATTAAGGAGCTTCCTGGATTTTTTTTTTTAACTTTATTTTCTCTGGGATATAAATAAATGTTTCTCCTGTAGGCCTTACCGTTGCGCAAATCTAGACATCCTCCCCAGTATGGTCAGGTTAGACACGACCCTGGCAGAAGAATGAAGCATAAAGAGGGGAGGGCTGCCTCTGGACAAGGGATGGCATACTTCCTCGTTCTCCAGATAAGGGCAGCTCTGGGTCCAGCAGCCTCGAGTTCATGATCAGGTCACGCAGGGTTCTAGAAGAGGGTAGGATTGCATGAACAAGTGCATGAGAAGCATCCTTCCTTTAAAAAAAAAAAAATGCAATAAAAACTGGGCAGAGAGCATCCTGGCAGGTGGTTGGTTTCTCCCCGGAGAAGGTCCGCGCTGACTCCCTGAGACGGGGCGCCCTTGTTTCTGAGTGTGCTCACTCGTCCTGGAGGGGCCTCTAGTCCCCCTGCTAGGGCTCCCCAATCCCCCAGCCCCTCCCAGCTCCACCCTGGGGCTGGCACAGGCCTCCACCAAGGTGAGATGATGGGACACAGAAGATCTGAGCAGTAATGGGCCACATGGAGGAGAGACCGAGCCTTCGTGTCCCCTGCAACTCGTTCCCTCTTTATTTTTGCTTGAAGGAAGATCACACTGAGCTAGTCGCTGAACCGAGCCTTAGACAACTTGCAAAGAGCGTTCCACCTGCAGTCTGGGAATGCAGCTCTTGCTGTGAGCAAAATGGTGGGTGGCATTCTCTCGAGTGTACATTTGGCAAGGTGTGTGTCATTTCAGAAGCCTGGATTTATTTGCTGGGTCTGCAGTTTTACTTGCCTTTAGGAGAGGAAGCTGTCTCGTGTTTCGTCTCCTCTCTCTCAGTAAAGGAGCGAGTCGCTTCAGTTCTTGTGCCCGTTGGCTCAGCCGCTCAGAACAGCGGGACTGGTGAGCAGGGCCTCGCTGGAAGGTTCTGGCAGCCTCCCAGAACGGACAGCAGTGTTTCAGCTGGGGATGGCAGCACCCTTCCCTGGGCCATCCGTGTGGGCCTTGTCTTCAGTCCCTACCACTGCCTCACGAGACCGGACTCTTCTTTCCATTTCATAGAAAATAAACAAGGCCCAATAACAAACAAGGCCCAATAATAAATGGAACTTCTTTCCATTTCATAGAAAATAAACAAGGCCAAAATAAACAAAGGCAAGTTATTGGTTAAATAAGCACTAGAGCTCGGATCAGTGTTCCCTGCGCCACGCACGCCACCTCTCCGAGTCGGCAACCAACTTATTTTCCTTTATTTTTGTTTTTTGTTGTTCACCACTTCTTTCCTGTCCCCCTCGCCCCTGCCATGTGGACGATCTCCATCGTGGAGCCATGTAATTGGAAGAAAATGTTTTCTTCCCCAGTCCTATCTCAATCGCTTACTTACAAAGCGCTTAAAGTTTTTATTTGTAAAAAAAAAAAAAAAAAGATGCTTTCTTTACTCTAACCCCATCCGGTACTCATTAATGGTCACCAACATTTTGGGGAAGCTTTTCTTTTTACAAAGCGTGCTCTCCATCCATCTTCCAAGCAGCCCCATAAAGCAAGCAAATGTCACGTTCTTTCATACCCATTTTACTGATGAGAATTAAGGGTCAGGGATATTGGGAGCTTGCTTTGGGGCTCTTGCCAGTGTCCTCCCCCTAAACCTTAGCACCAGTGACCGGGAACGCTTTTCCTTCCCTTCCTGCCATCCTCCTTGGGAGGTGCTCCTGGCAGCCTCCGGGCCAGGCACAGAAGGGGTGAGGTCACTGGGTAGTGAGGCGGGAGTGCGTGGTCCATGCCAGGGCCCAAGCAGGATCCCACAGCGAGAGAGGAAGGCTTTCATGAGAGATACTGGCCAGTAAGAGAGGTAAGGAGACTCAAGGGGTGCCCAGGACCTCCCTTTGCCTCTTCCTCCATATCCCAGGGATCATCGCAAAGGCAAATCTTGATTGGTTAAGACTCCACACCCTATAAATGTCGAACTAAAAATTGCTCAAAGCAACCAGCAAAATTCTCAGTCGGTCACAGCATTCAGAGAAGAAACAAGAGCATCTCCATTTTGAATAGTGAATTGTTGCTTTTGCACTGTTTTCAAAAGAACTCTGAAGAAGAGCTAAGGACTCTGACTGCAGATAATTTCTCAGCTGGTGGAGGCGAAGTAGTCATTACTACAGTGGGGAAGGCTCACAAGTTAAGATTTGGGTTTTAGCAGTGGTTTCTAACATTCAGAATAGGAGGCCCTTAACTCAGCTCCCCACACCTACCATTGCACTAGAAGGCTGGGAGTGAGTGGCCCTCAGGTGCATGTTTGTAGGTATGTGTATTCATAATGACGCATGGAGCACACCCAAGAGTCTTCTGAATGTTCTGTCCATATGACCTCAGTTCAGCCTCTCACCGCTGTATGTAGGAAAACAATCCTTGCCTTCATCTGACAGGGAAGACACTGAGGCACAGGGAGAGTAGGACCAGAGTGACCTACTTGTTAGGGACAAGATAGAAGATAAGATCCCAGACCCCTGGCTGGCTTCCAGGACCCAGCAGCACACGTGGAGGCTAACCCCAGGCGATGAGACTTGGTGAAATGGGAAAGCCTGGAGGGTTATGGCCAAAGCAAATCCATCAAAAACCCTTTCTTTACAGATCCTTTCTCTACAATGCCTAGCACCTTGCCATGTGCCCTAGAATCCCCAAGGTGATGAAAAAAATCGCTATATTTTGAGATGACATCTTCTGAAGAGCTCCAAAGTGGGGAGCCATTGCAGTATTCAGATCATAACTCTGTAATATATTTCTAATATTTATATTAAAAATACATACATGAACAGACTGATGTTAGAAATATTCAGTCAGTAATGTGATTTGTGAACATTTGCACCTACTTTAATGTTGTCTTCTGCTCAGAGACAGTTATTGTTTCACAGTTGTGGAAATAATTAATAGAACAGTTTCCAAAAACTGTATCCAATGATGTAATAAGTATAGGCTGACAGTCTGTACTGAAGCAAGTTTCCGTCTGTTTCCTGTGGATTTCTCTAACTACATCAGTGGACGTGGAAATTACAGCCTGCGAACCATATTAAGTTTCATACCAAATCTTGTTTGTACCACTTTTAGCAACAGCTGCATACAGGAAGGAAATTGTGTCCCTTTATTATAGAATTTGAACTTCTTAACAAAAAAAACAACAAAAAAAATACCATGCCAAGAGCCCCACCGATCGACAAAATAGCTTCAAAAGAAAGCATTATAGACTCAAACCTCAAGAGATAGATGTGCTGCTTTTTGGAGCTTCTTGGATGGAATATCATGATAGAAGAAAAAAGAAGGATGTGATTGTTTTTGCTTACAAGCTTCTTAGAACAAAACAAAACGAGAGTCTGTAGGAGCTAACGTCCCCTACCTGTGTTTCATTCCACTTGGGCCTGAGATGGTTTCCCATGTGACTCGCCAGATAAATGGTGCCAAGCCCTCTCTGTCGGGGGCGGGGGAGGGGGATTCAGCCCAGGAAGCTGGTAACAGTGCCGGCCTGGGGGTTGGTGCCCAAACCCGGCTGTGTGTTCGCAAGGCCCAGCCTTCTCTGGCTTCCCATCAGTGGACAAGCCAGATAGCGGGCTGGGGGTGGGCAGCCCAGCTCCTTCAGTGACCAGCAGCTCCCTATGTGATCTCATTACTATTAGATAGGGACACAAGGGTGGCCACGGCTGTGATTGCCCTTTGAAAAGTAGGAGCCAGGGGTTCTCAAATCTAGCTATGCATTGGACCCATCTGGGGAGCTCGGAAAAATGGGGACCTCGCCAGAAATACTGATGCATTTGGTCTGGAGAGAGGCCTAGGCATAAGGGTCTTCTAGAAATGCCCGTGTGCCTTCCCTGGGCAATGAGGGCTTAGCTGTCGACTGTTGATTTGTAAGACAATTCGAGGGCGGTGTGTTTATGGGCTTGATGAGTTCCAAGACTTCCAACACGGGAGGCCAGTCAGTTCCCCATTCTCAGGTGAACAGAGAACCTGGCTTCAGGTTTTCAGTTTTGATCTTATAATGACACCAAAGAGGCTAAAACTAGCAAGGGTCTGTGGGTGTGGTTTAAGCGTGTTTGTGACCGTGAACGTGGAAAGGGATCCCAGCCCGGGCTGGGCCAGGACGCAGGATGCCTTGTAGGTTGAGGAGCGTCCCAAACGCACCGAAGGTGTTACCGCGCGTCAGGGGCCGGCGATGGTTGATTCTGTGTCTCTCCCTCTGTCCTTTCCCATGACTGACCTCTGCCCCTGTGTTTTGCAGTGACTCTGGACGTGGGAGCAGCCTCTTAGACAGAACCATCGCTGACAGACGACAGCTTAACACAATCACTTTGCCAGACTTCAGTGATCCCGAGACAGGTGAGAACAACAGACCAGAGGGGATGGAGCGGTGTCCGCGAGCGCATGCAGCCTGGCCCCGAGTGGCGAGTGGTGTGGGACGAAGGTTGCCGGGGTCAGGGCTCGGAAACGCTCCTCACGCGAAGAGGTTAAACTCGGTGGAGGCGCGTTTTCTCCAGTGTCTTTTCAAGTGTGTGTTCACAGTGGGGGACACGGTGGTACTTGGCTCGGCTCTCTGAGATCTTTCTGTTTTACCCCGTGCTCTCAGAGCCTCAAACTCAAAACTAAAATTAGATTGTTCTCATCCCCATGAAGCTTCCCCTCTGCTTTTCGGTTTCTCCCCCTCTCTTTAAGTTTCAGATCTTGCTGAAATCAGGTTTTGATTTTTAATCAGTGAACATAGGAACATCCCCCCCCCGCCCCAAGCAAGAAGGCCCTTTAGGGACACAGGTGGGTCCTGAGTTTCTGATTCTCCTGTCCCCCGAGCAAGTGTGTACACCTTGTCATTTGCGTTTCCACATTTGCCTAAGTGCAGAGGGGTAAATACACCTCTGTCATTTCCAAAACTCCAAACAAGTAATTCTAATAGTTCTACTGACTATTTGGTGGCAATTTGGAAAAAAGTTCCCCTCTGCTTCAGGCCTCAAAGGTAGTTTCAGAGCATCATTTCAAAGCTGGTGCTGTTGCTTCTTCAGCCCCCCACACCCCCCTCCCCCCTCCCCCGTGGCCACGATGCCCCACAGCGGGCCTGCGTAAGGCTTGATCCCCATCTGGGTGTGCCTCCTCTTTTTGGGCTGGCTTCATGAAAGGAGCCGCCGGGTCCTTCTCCTGACCTTGTGACAGGCCCCAGCCCCTGCCCAAGCCCTTCCAGAGAAAGCCAGAGAGCAGTCCTGGGGTATGCACAGCCATCTCCTGAAAAATCTTGCCCTTGGCAGGATGGGAGAGAAACTATCTCTAGAAGCCAGCTGTGCTCCTCGCCTAAGCGCATGCTCTCGGCTGCCTGCAGATGGCATTCCTTTGCTAGGCTCCCTTTGACCAAAGTTAAAGTCAGCGTGAAAAGTCTGATCCCAGGGCCCCGGGGCTCCGAGGTCAGAAGACTGTTGGGTCTTGGATGCGCGTGAATTGCAGATCAGCTTGGTTGAATAGCGCTCGTGGACACTGCTCAAAAAGCAGACCAACAAAGCCACAGAGAAACTCAGCCCCTGCAGTGACCTGCCCCCCCCCCCCGGGCCTCCATGGACCAGCAGTCCTGGAGGGGGAGCCTCTGACTTTGAATAGCACAGAGTCCTCCTAGAGATGCTACGGAACCCCTTCATTGCTGGAAAGGGCGGACGAGGCCATCGGCTCGAGCCACTCCGGGGTGAGGCTGGGACACAGTGGCGGGGAAGGAGGTGAAGCTCACTAAGGCACCAGCAGCAATTTTGGCTGATTCAGAACAGCTGCCGAGGCTGCCCGAGGCTCTCTCCCCTCCTCTGCCCCCTCCTCAGGATCCTGTGAGGACAGTCCTACTAAATTCAGACCCCCTTTCCTTCCAGCTGGCCCCGACCTTAATTTCCCCTCGAGTCCCAAGACTTGAATGCCACATCGCATTGAATACAGATTGTGTCAGAAAATAAGCGAGGCCCTTATTATTTGTTCTCCCCTTTGTCCCGTGAGACATTTCTCCTAGAGACTTCAGGAGTGTCCCCAGCAGGTTAGACCTGAGGTGCCGGAGTATCCAGGTGAGGTGTGTACGTGGCGCAGTCAGGGCGTTGCTGTGCCTTGGTCCCTGGTGGGGTTGGTGCCTCTGCTCCGCCCCTCACTCCAGGAGCCCGGGGGGTCGAGTCGGGGTTGCTGGCACAGATGCCCTGGAACAACAGAGGAAAGTACCGCCTCCGGGCCTGGCTACCGGCCATTTTATTGTAGTTGTAGGATCCCTACAAGATGGTTCCTGTAGGAATCCCCACAAGATTTCCTTCACCCGCCCTGCCCTCAGAGCCCCCAATGGTTGGTTTACGCTACACTAATTACTTACCCAGGAGGCCAGGGAATCAGAAATGGGGAGGGCTCCATTAGGAGGTCTTATCAAGGTTGACTGGTTGTAAATGAGGGTAGAACATTCTTATTTATTATTTCTTTGTCAGAGAGAGAGAGAGATCACAAGTAGGCAGAGGGAGAGGGGGAAGCAGGCTCCCTGCTGAGCAGAGAGCCCGATGCGGGGCTCGATCCCAGGACCCTGAGATCATGACCCAAGCCGAAGGCAGAGGCTTTAACCCACTGAGCTACCCAGGCGCCCCGAGGGTAGAACATTCTGAAATGACAATTGAAATCAAAGAGACAAAAACGAGGAAGACTCATCTAAAAATGGAAAGGGTGCCTCCGTCTTGATTACTAGAGCCCAGTTTCCTGTAGTTCGGCTTGGGGGGCCGGCAAAGGGCCAGCACGCCCTCACTCGTACACTTCTGTGGATGGCCTGACTTGTGAACCAGCGCAGAGTCTGAGTTTTGATTCAGAAGGTGCCACAGAGAAGTTTTGCTCCCATCCCTGTGCCTCCATCTTATTTTTCCCTAAAGGTAACCATTTTCATTAACTTTTTGCTTGCCTTCCAGTGTTTTTTTCACGCAATTAATCATAGATAAAATTTCCCATGCTCCCCTACGTGAAAATAGCGTAATGCTATGTAGATTTGCCATCGAGCACCGGGCACTTTTCAGTTCCCGGCATGTCCCGAAGATCCCTCCGTAGCCGCCTGCAGAGAATGTCCACGTTCTTCACGGCAACGTGGCGTTCCGTGGCGCAGGCTTCCCCTCCGGGCCTCTCCGTCCCATCTTCCTTCTCTCTGCCACAGTCTTCAGGGCACGTGAGGGAGGAGCCTGGCCAATTTTGAATAGCACTGCTCATTTAGGGAAGCAACTGGGCTATCGAGGAAAAGAGTAAAGGAACTTATCCAAGGTAAAAACGGTCCCAAATCGAAACAAAGTGACCGAGGTCCGCTGTGGTGCGAGAGGACCCAGCCCCGGCAGGAGACAGCTCGCTGATAGCATTGGTCCGTGTCGCACCTGCTGCTGCTCTCCTTTCCTGAATTCCCTAATTTAAAGGGCCTGGACATCCATCCGACACGAGCAAAGCCACACAGTGCTGGCGTCCACAAGGATGCGGCCAAGCCATGGTGAATCTCCACCGCCATGACCCAGGGTGCAGATAGAGAGTCTTTTATGAAGCCACAGGCCCTCTTGGGTCCCTTGTTTTTGTGTTCCAGAACTAAAATGTATTTCCTTTTTGTTTTTGTTTTTGTTTTTAATTTTCTATTGTGGAAAATTTTCAAATACACCACAACAGAGGCACCAATATAATGAATCCCCATGTACCTACCACCAGCTTTCAACGATTAGTATTCCTTTTTCATCATCTCTCCTGTCCCACACTTAGTTTTTATGGAGTATTTTAAGGCAAATTCCAGACATCATATTTTCTATACTAAAATTTCAGTATAAATGTCAAAGAGATAAGAACCTTTAAAAAATAGAAGCACAATGCCAATATTATACATCTGGATCATTAGAAGATGCAGGCCTAGCATTATCGATTTGGGAAATGGCTACTTAACTAGGATGTGGTTTTTCACCTCTGAAGTTGCCCGTATGAACATCTATGGAATACCGTAAGGGGAACCCATGTCTAGAAGCTTGGGACTAGCCCAGTACACCGTGGCTAATAGAGTAGGCATTGATTTCATTAAGTGGATGTGGCAAATTGAAAAAGCCCCCAAAGCAACATGATTTCCCTTCCGTTGTCACCTCTGGCTCCCCTTCCCCCACCTCTAATAGGTCCCAGCCATGGAAAAAGAGGAATCAGAGAGAGTGACAGTCTTAGCATTGAAGCTCTGAATCATTGTCTTTTCTTAGGAATAAGTTGGTAGTTCCTTAAATAGAGGATGAGAAAAAAATTTTTTTCTTCCTTTTGCCTTCAAAACAGGATGTGGAGTAAGGAGATTTATCTTTCATCATTGGTAGATATTACCAGACACCTATCCAAAGCAAAATTATTCTTTTACCTTGAAAGCTTGGTCCATTGTGTCTGGGACAATTTTTCACTGTAGCCATGGCAGTCTCCCCATTACTAGGTATGTCTCCAGCGGTGAGACGTGAAGGTGGTGGTGACAGCTTCCTTTCCAAAGTGCCCAGCCTGTGCACCCGGCCACAGGCCAGCTTAGAAAGCTTAGCCCTCCATTGTCATGATGCTGGGACCATGACTTATGGTTACACCTCAGTATCTCTACCTAGGAAAACCTTCACTTTCAAATAAACTTTGTATAAGTGCTTCTTATAAAAAACAAATCTAGGAATAGCCAAGGTCTACACCTTTCCAGTAGAAAAGTGGTCTCCTCTAGAATGTCCTGGATATCGTAGGTTAAAGATGTATTATTTTCAGCGGATCATGCTGCCGAGTCTGTGCCCAGGTAAATCTGAGTTATTTTTATTCCATGGTGTTGTTGCAGAACAATTAAATAACCAGTGGAAAAAAACAACAAATTTGTTTTCTTCGAAAAGCACTTGTATTCTATTGTCCAGTAGAGGAATGATTGTGTATTACATGACCTCATTTTCTTTGCAGCTTATGTGAGTATATTAAAAGCTAGTTTATTTTTTCCTTTGTGTCTCTAAAGCTTTTTTTTTTTTTGCCTTTATCCTTTTTTTTCTCTTTCACTTTTTTAGTGTCAGATTCCTCCTCCTCCTCTTCTCTTTCAAGAACCGAATCTCCTCTCCACCTGTTTGTGTCTCCTCATCTTCGTTCTCATCCTAAACCTGACATCTTTGTGTGGCCCTCTGCGGCTCATTCATTCAATGACCCAAGTCCCCGCCAGGAACCCTCTCTGTGTAAACATGGTTTATGGTTTTCCTTTCTTGTTAGACCTGCTTCATTTGCTTGAATGTTTCATTTTCTGATAATCTTCCTAACTGATAAGCTGGATAGGAAACTCCATCAAATTTATCTGAGAGAAAAATCCTGCCAATTTGAAAATCCCAAAGCTGTCGTGGGGCAGAAGGAGACATTGGTGCCCAAGTTCCAACCTCTTTTTTGAAAAGTGAAGAAGACCTGTTTTGAGCAGGATAAATAGAAGCTTTTCTAGCAATGCTTCTGGATCTCAGCACACTTGTACGCTTTCCTGGAGTTAATATACGTACATAAAAATCCCATTTTTAAAAAAGGCCAATTAGAACATTTTGCACATAATTTATTTCTACATATTTCTCATTTTCTATTTAGAGATTAATTCAGCAAGCATACAGTGATCTAGGTGATACCGTAAAGATCATAAGCCCTTTAAATTTGTGGTTCTCAAACTTGACTGTGCATTAAAATCGCACAAACAGCTTTGAAAACTGCAGATCTCCTGAACCCCACCCCTGGAGTTTATGATTCAGGAAGCCTGAGCCGGAGCCCAGGCATGCGAATTTACAGAATACCCACTGAGGATTCCCGGGCCAACGGGTTAGGTACTACATCTTGAGAAACAATGCTCTAAATTGTTTTCCATTTGCAAGGAAGGAAAATGTAGGGTTTGTGGGAAAACCTATGAAAAACCTATGAAACTATGCAGAGAAATTGGACAGTGTTTTAATCTAATCTTGCTTTTAAATAATATAAAAATTTGAAAGTCTGCTTTACGGTGTGCCGGGACCTGTCCATTTAAAAAACAAACAGATTCCTGTATTAAAATGAAACACTGGTTGATCAAGTCCTTAAATGGGACCTAAATGTGGTTCTCACCAGGAAGGGCCAAGCTTGCCTTCTTTCACTCATTTATTCGATGTTCGCTTTGACTACAGCATTGCCAGAAAATTTAATCTTTGTATCCACGATTGATAAGGGCTCATCTCTGTCCCAAATGCTCAATTATATGCTGAACAAAAGCTCCTAAGGGGAGGTGCTGTCAGAAAGAACGACTTTCTCTAATGTGCTCATCTTTCTGATGGCTACCCTGCCGTGTTAAACTCGCGCACACACGCAAAGTTGGGGCAGAAGTGAGGCTATCATCTAAAATAAATCATCCAAACCAAGAAACGCTCTGGCTCTACTTCGCTACATAGTTAAGTGTTCTGAACTTGGCTTTCATGGCAATCCCGGCTTTATGAAATGCAAGACGAAGATAATGTTTATAAACGGCTTATGTGGTTTTTAATCCATTTCTTAAAATAGACATTTTCCCTTTAATACAATGCCCGCGGGCAACTGCCACCTTCCGCTTTTCTGGAAAAGTTGTTGCGTACGTTGCCTTTTGCCCAGTTTTCTGTCTTCAAATGGGATCTTACCGTTCTAGAATAGCATGACCGATTCCCACTGGCCCGTCACCCCTATTGCACAAGAAACCCACCTACCTCTGCCCCCTGCCAGTGTTTATCTTGTCACATCCCAGAGGGCCCTGCGTTCCTTTAAACCTTTGAAGGCTGAGGTCCTGACTCTTCGGCGAGACACCTGATACCTGACTAATTAGTAAATTGTTAGGGCGATGGGCATCCACTGGGCTTTCTGCTGAATGTGCTGTGGCCCAAGCAGGGTTCAATTGTTTATTCTTTGTGAAACTATGAGTCATCTCCCGCCCTTAGGGAGCGCCTCGCAGGTGCCCAGGTGATGTGCCCAAGAATCTTTTCCTCACCCATAGCTACCACATTGAGTTAGAGAAGCATACTGAACATTACCGATAAATGTAAACTTTCTTGATTAGAAGTGTAATGAATTTGAATCCCGGCTCCTTCCCTGAGGACAGATAGCCACGGCCTCAAGTTCTCTGAATTTCTCTCTCCAATCCTTTGACTTCATAGGAGCGAAAACTAGCCCAAGTGTACAAACTATTGGAATCATGATTAGGGTTAATGGTGGAAAGATCTGAAAACCGCTTGTTTGATTATTTTTCCCTTCCATTTGGAATTTCCTGCCCTGGAAACAAAACACATTACATGGGTCGGTCAGCTTTCATGTGCTGGGTGAACATTTAAATGTAGAGGAGAATTCCCAGTTGGCCTTTCTTTGGTTTCAAAAAAACAAAAAACAAAAAACACTGTTAGTGGAAAAACATGTGTCACTCTTGAATTGAAATCTAATTTGAGACAGCCAGACTTACAGTTGGAAGGTTATTAGAACTCTATTTGCTTTTTTAGCCTTAATTTTGATTTTTCAAATGTCTTGTTTCTTGGTTTTAATTTTTTATTTGATTTGTTGTTCCAAGGCAACTCTCCAGAAGTATACTTTCATGGTTTTCCCTCCCTTTTTTCAGTTAGTAAGTAGTTTACCGATCTATCTATTAACCTTTCGGAGGGTCCCCAGAATCACGCTTCCCCCCACCGTGGAACGTGTGTTGCAGTTGTTTATCGTGGGGAATGCTGAGATGACGTGGGTGTGACGCTGCCACCTGCTTGTCCACTCTGCTACCTGGGGCCCGTCTCTCCTGAGATGCTAACACGCTCTGCCCCACCCCCACCCCCTCACCCCCCGCAGCCCGGGTGTAAGCACTGGGGAGGCAGTACTTCTCTGGGAGGGACTACAGAGGAGGCAGTGCAGGAAAGATGTCCTAGTCAGGCCTGGCGGTGGATTGGCCACAGCCCCCCCAGTGCTGATTGGAAGTGTGAGACTCTCAGCCTCCGCAGTGCAGGTCATCTGTGAATTTGGGGTAGAGGGAACCAGTTGAATCGCAAAATTTTTTTCCAGTTCAACCGTTATTGCTATGTAGGAAAGCAATTCTAATAATTAATTTTCCTTAGAAAAGGTGAAACAGACATCATAAAATTTAACCTGCATCTACCCAAACTGAAAGGACGTGAAGCAGTTCCCTGGGCATAAGACTAATACTTTCGATGGTGTTCTTTTAAGGCATGAGTGAATTATTTTTTCCAAGGATGTTTCCTAGACTGCTGATTCTCTGTGACCAAATATTTTTGGGAAATAGTGCCTCTCCCTCTTAGAGACTGACAGTTCATACTGGCACATTAAAGGCTCTGAGAAGTCCCGCAGTTTAAAAAAGTCAAGGCTCTGAAGTTTGACCCCTTGTTCGTCAGCTAATTTCATCATTTTCCCCACCCTGTGGAATCAGTGTTTCAGGGACTGCATTTTGAGAAATGCTAATATATATATAGTGATCCAGGGCATTTGAATGATCTGAGCCTTTATTGCTTAGAGCAAATATTCCTCTCAGGGAGTTGATTTCCCCCTCTGAAATCCAGCTCAGCTTAGATGTGACTTTATTTCTGGCTTTTGAAAGTGTCCATACAAATAAAATGTTTTTTAAATGAATAAAAGTCCATAGTAGAAGAGAAGTGTTTGGTATTGTCATCACATTAGGGTTCTTTAGAGGGGAAAAAAAAAGTTTCACCGCCAGGGTTCTTTCAAATCAGGCTCCTCAGATACATTAAAAAGATTTGATTTTCAGAAAGTCGGGTTACACTAGAATCTTCAGGCAGCCCTCATTAGTTACGGTGAGGCTCGATGCATTTATACAAGGGACTTAACTATCTTTCATGGAAACCACTCCAGCTCTCCAAAGTCAGGAAAGCTAGGTTCGAGGCCCAGTTTGGCAGAAGAACCCAGGCATCTCATTTAATCTCCCTGCACCTTAGCTTCCCTATCTGTAAGGACGTCAGTTTACTAATTCTGTTCACAAGCGCCTTTATGGCATGTGAGGAGCTCATCCTGATCTCCAGGCCTGGGTCATGTGCCCCCTCCTGAGTGACAGTGAGCAGCTGTGGCTCCCGCAGGGAGGTGGCCACCGGGACACACTCGTGCTCTCCACTCTCCACGTGGGCTGCTCACCACTCCTTAGACCTGGGGATCCCAGGCGCCCCCATTCTCGAGCGCTCTCGCAATCATTATCTTGGAGGAAAATGCGTGTTGGCGT
Organism: Potos flavus; assembly: GCA_028534135.1. Lineage (NCBI taxonomy): Eukaryota > Metazoa > Chordata > Mammalia > Carnivora > Procyonidae > Potos > Potos flavus. The sequence goes on along the minus strand of CM052896.1, from coordinate 115,610,310 downwards.
TTTATTCGCCTCTCCAAGAAGGTGCTAAAATCAGGAATGCCGGCTTGGGTTCTTGGCTCGGTTTTTCAGATCACTGATTCCAGTGAGACTGCTGCTCTCTTTAGGAGCGCGGAACCCCGGGGAAGAGAATCCGCAGATTCATGACAAAACACACCTCTCAAATGAAATAAGGTTGAGAAACAAATTCAAGGTCGTTACTTTTTCCCCCTTTTCTTTTGGCTAGCGTTTCATTATTGACTTTGCATTTTCTGACATTTAAAACTGTATCTCACGGTCAGGAAATGACTAGTCCGTGGGGTGTACATTTCACCCTCCGCTTAACAGAATAAAGTCAGGTTTTTAGAATCTGTATATGAAAATGTCACTCCAGTGATAACCCCGCTGCTCTTGCGGGGTGGCGATTAAAAAAAAATAAGGCCTAATGATTCGAGGATGAAGCTTTTCTTGCTATTTTAATGAAACTAAAATTAATTCTCCCCAATTAGTTCTGTGGTGTCTTTCTTTAAACAAGATTGAAGCGAACTTTAGGAGATTGACGAGTCAGTAATAAATGGCACTCAGATGGGAGGGAAGGAGAGTGGGTCCAGTAATGAGACCATCACCCAAACCAGGGAGGCTTTTCCTGGAAGCTGCATTCAAAGACTAATGCAGCCTTCCCCAGGCACTTGAGTCCAGACGCACAGCCTCATGAATATGCAACGGGGAGGGTTTCTAGTGGAGATGAAAGCATCTGCCTGGTGTAGTCCTCCAGAAGGTACTGTCTCCAGCCCAGAGCCATGGCTCCGCTCACTGACAGCTGGCCTCTTCCCGCATGCTTGCGAACGGCTTCCCGCCACGCTTCCCGTGTGCCCACCTGTCCCTGCCAACACCCATCAGCAGCATGCCAGGCGCCCCCGCATGCCCACTGGTGGCTCTAAACCCCAGTCTCCCCCGCCCGCCCCCGCCTTAGTGGGCTCCTTCCCTAAAGCTCTTCCTGGAGAGAACATTCCCCCCTTCAGGAGAAGACACATCCTGTCAGGTTCCATGTGCTTGATATTCTGTTAAAGTCATTTGGAAATTGTGATCTCGTCTCGAGACCGTGGGTTTGGCTGTCCTGACTTACTTGGCTGTCTTCATCTCTTTTCCGCTCCGTGGAAAAGGGAACTGTCTCCTAGAACGGGGACCAATGTTATTTGTCAGGGGGATCCACAGGCAGGAGAGGCCCCATTGTCAGTGGGAATCGGGGAGGTACGGCGGGCGCCTGCCAAGCGCTACGGTCCCGTGCCCTGTCACACCGGCAGACGTGCTACAGAGAGGGGACGTGGCCACTGTCACGGAACTGAAGATGAGCCAGGGAGGAGCCCCCCCAAACCCCAAGTCAGCCTCCTCAGAGAAGCAGGACTGCCTCCAGGAAAGATGGGAATTGCCCTGTAACACCCGTGGCGGGGGCTGGGGGGGGGGGGAGGGCTAAATGTTTAACATTTAAAAAAAAAAAGGTGTAGAGGCCATGTGCCTAAGTTGGGGCTTGGTGTGAGAGTGGACCGTCCTCCGCCCTCAGAACAGGAGAGACGGCCCTCACTGGCTGCCGAGCTGGGTCTCCTGCAGCCCCGGGGACACGCCGGTTCTTAAGAGCCCAGGTGGCAGGTGGGAGGTCAGCGGCTGCCTGCAGTCTGCAGTGCCGGACTGATTTTACTTTCGAGCCCTATCTCGAGAAACAGACGTTCTTTTCCTGTTAAAAATGAAGACTCGTAAGCAGAGCTCTCTGGCAGGAACGCTTAGTCACTCAGACTACTGTTCGGTTTTCGGGGTCTTGAACAGGTAGACCGGCGGCCTCTTCCTTCCCGTTGGAGTTGTTTGGGGGGGCACAGCTTCTCAGAACTGGGAGCTTAATAAAGTCTAGTGACAGGTAATAACGAATCATTTCAGACCTGAGGGGCACTAAGCACGGAGCTTCACCAGCCGTGGGGGGCTGCTGCGTGCCTGCCCCCAAGTGGCCCCGTTCCTTTTCCGAAGATCGTGGGGAGTGCAGGTGTCTGCTGCTGTGGGGTTCGCCAGGGAAGAAGGTGGGCGCCGAGCAGTGAGAGGGGACTCCGGGCATGGCCACTAGCTCCATCATCCCATATTCATGCACGCGGGGCATCTGAGTTCCTTCTGGGGCTGGGAAGCCGTGAGCAGCCCAAATCCCCAGCAGCCTCATGTGGGATGTGCAGTAAAGGATTTTCGTTGCACCTCATGTGACACTTGGCCCTTGTTCCTGGACGCTGACGCCCGCCCAGGCACCAGGGGGACAGAGATCCATCTAAGATGTAGTCTAGCTACGACACGCTGGGAAGATATGGGGGAGAGGGAGGTGCCCGCCCTTCAGACGAGAGCCCCTCACCCAGTGCCACCAGAACAGTCGGGACAGCTGGGCTGTAAACAGAGGCTCTGCATTCAGGGACCATGCTCGTGAAAACAGGCGTTATCGAGCGTAACCAAGCCATGTACGTCTTATGCCTTATGCCTAACAAGATTGCTGCCTCTGAGATCCCTCTGAGTGATGAGATGGGGTTCACATTGGATTGCCGCCCTGGCGGTCTGGGTGAGATCGACCACAGGCGTAGCGTGCTTTGGAGAAAGGATTTTCGGAAAGGCTGCAGCTGCACTAGCAGCTTGAGCCGGCGGCCCGTTCGCAGCGGGGTTTCTCAGCACGCTTGAGCGCACGGTAGCAGCCTGTGGGTCAGGACCTCGGGAAGGCTTCGGAGCTCGGACTCATGGCTTCCTGAGGTCAGTGGCCTTGGCTCTGGGTCCTCTCAGCTGTGGGGAGCTGCCTGTCCAGTTCCCGGGTCCTCTCCGTTGCCTTCCCTTCCCCCACCCCCTCCAGATGAAAAGCCTGGATGTAGGGATAAGAATGGTTCTTCAGGTGGCACTTCGCCTTTGGATCAGGTGTCCAAGACAACATTTTCCTTTGGGCATCCAGGTGGCAGAGAAGAGAAAGCAGTTGGCTTGAGGAGATCCAGATCTGCTCAGCGCCAGATCTGATGCCCCCTGGACCATTTGGACAATTAGGTCACAGAACCTGGACCAGATTTTTTGGACGGGCTCTCGGCTGCCCGCGCCCACTCTCGGTTTGTTTGGTTTTGCGGTGGCTTTGCAGAGCCTCCGTGCCCTGTGGCTGAGGGACGTGGGGGAGCACAGCAGCTGCTTGGCCTGCAGGGTGACGACGGCGATAAGCACGTCTCAAATTAATGTGATAAATAAGAGATGCACAACAGCCGGGCACTCTCCCCGGCTTACCTCTTCAACCTGATTACGTGGAAGCTTATTCCTCCGGAGTCTTGGATTTCAAATGAGAAATATATCTTCTATTCCTCCCTCTGATTCCTTTTTTAAGCCTCAATTTGTCCATTTCCCTTAGGATAATAATCCCTTCCACCCCCACATACACTGTGGGAATACATTTGCTTTAGTGAGAAAGACAGGGGTTGCTTTAAAAAAAAATGTTGGTTAGAACTAGCATTTCTAGTTGTGTACCTACTTAAGCCAAAATCTATTTTGATATAGTATCTATTATCCAGCACTTACTGTTTCAGTCCTATGAGGCAGTCACTTAAAGGCTGTTTTGTTTCTGTTTTGTTTGGGGTTTTTTTTTTTTGGATCAGATATATCCATTCTGATTCATAATGATGTTTATTTTTTTTTCCTCCAAATTCTAATCTTATGGAAGAATTCGACTGATCGTATTATTGCCAGGAATAGTAGATGTTAACTATTCAGTAACCTTGCCCTTATTATTAGTCACCTGCTATTGTTAGCAAATACCCGAATGCTCTAATATCCGTCCCTAGTTTAGAACATGAAGGGTCTCTGCCCTTGGGAAGCATGTGTTAAAAGGGATCAACTAGGAGGGAAAACCGCAGTTCCCCTCCATATTCAAATGGCTTAGTTATATTAGAGACGAGAAAGTCACGGAGTGAAGTGCAGTGTGTAACCTGCTGTGTGCCACAGTCATCTGCAGGCCGGCTGGCTGGAGGTGAAGACAGCTGTGCGGAGAAGCCCTTTGAGACAGTGAAGGTTCTGGCCCCTGAGCCATTGTTAGGCCAGGAGAGTAGAGCACACAGACATGCTTCCAAAAGAGGGGACCGATCACTCTCTTCCAGATTACAGACCGTGACATATCTGTCGACAGTACTCATTCATTCTGCAAGCATTTACTTGGTAGCTCTCGTGGGCCTGGCATTGTCAGCCCCCGAAAGCACCTCGGTGTGGGGCCTGCCTCCACGCAGTCTAAGAGGAGAGACAGTGACAACAAAAAACAGTGTGGGCTGGGCAGTGGGTAGCCAGGTAGCCATATCCCCAGGGCACTGGAGGAGCACTGAGGACCCAAGGTCCACCTTCTTACAGGGGAGTGACAGGGAGACAAAAGGGAAGGCTCACGGCAGCCTTCCTGGAGGAGGTGGTACCAGAGCCAGATGTAGAGGCTAGGTTCAGAGTTAGGCTACTGTTCAGAGTCCTACTTTTGCCACCCACTGGCTCTATGACTTTGGATAAGTTCATAAGCTCATTAAATCTCAGTTTTGTTATCTAAACGTGCAGGTGACACCGTTAGCCACCTCCCAGAATTGTTTAAAGGTTAAATGAAATAATATATGTAAAGTGCTCATCAGAGTGCTTGAAACCTGCCGTGCCATGTTCACTAAAACCGATAATCGTTACTGTCATCGTTTGCCAGACCTTATTCACAGGGAAACATGTTATTACGTGAATAATTAGTTAGTTTAGTTGTGTATAGCTATCACGAAGAGAAGGGACTTTAACAATGGTTCTGATTAATTTGTTTGCAGCCCAAATAAAACAGTGAATCCAAAAATCAAAATTAGCCCCTCCAAAAGTCACAGGTCCTTGTAGCAAAGGACCCGTAGAACCTAGGAGAAAAATGGGTAGAATTTTTGTTTAGTATTTGTTTATTATTGTTAGTTGCAAATGAATTAGTGACTAAATATTTTAAGCATTTCTCAGTTTTGATTTCCAATGTGGCAAAACATCAGTAGATACAACCCATATAAGCAAACTCTCTGGACAGGGTCTCGGGAACTCTGCAGTCTATAAAAGGATCCTGAGACCAGGAGAATTGAGAACCAGTGTTCTAAAGAACAAGATCTTCCTGGAACTCCATTGCCCAGAGTCTTGGGCTGCAGGGAGGCAGGGGAGCTTATGCTCCCTGCCTGGCGTGTGTAGAAGATGCCTTCAGGGTTTTTTTGACCAAATGTTAATAACTGCTTTCTGTCTCTCCCGGTGGGTGGGTCTCTGTCTTGGCCACACAGTAGAATCACCAGAGCGATTAGCAAGAGGCCTGCCCTCACCCCTAGAGCTGGGGATTCGGTTCGCCTGGGGCCAGCTACGGCATCATGGTCTTTTAAATCCCCAAGTGATTCTGATCTGCGGTCGACGAGAAGGCCAGCCAGCGTGGTGATGTCACAATAGAGCAACAGCAACCTTGTTTATTTAGTTGACAGTTGCTGCTAAAATTCTCAGGAAAACTAGGTCAAACCCTTGTTCTCGAAGTTAAAATATTTCTTTTCCATAAAAAAGTCCAAAACAAAACCAGACCAAAAAAAAATCGACAGCAGTCTAATCATTTTGATGTTTTGATTTTTTTTTTAAAGTAGTCAGACACGCTTTGTCTCAGCAAGGGTCAGTCCTTAGCTGAACTTCGTGAGTTCTGGATCATGATGGCAACAATTGGTGTCTTTTAACGTGGCCTCTGGCTCCTCCTCCCGTGTGGCCCCGTTCCCTCTGTAGGACTCACTGGCCATTCCCAGAGGTGCTCTCCTCTTGCTCGTCCTTGTGGGCGCTCTGTGTGGATTATCCACCGAAGGCAGATTCCCAGTCTGCTTTCCGTCTGCCTCCCGTGAGCCCCCTCCACCAAACCCCCTCTGAAGGATTTGAGGGTATTTAGAGGTGCCCATGTTTCCTTCATGTTGGAACAGTCAAAACACAATATGGATGGCCAGCCTCTTGCTGCAAATACTCTCCAGATGAATAAATTGTGGTGCATCTCAAAGCCCCAACAGAAATTATTTTTATGCTCACAATTTCATCTTATCCACTCGGTTTATTGGAGTGGTCAGCATTTGTCTTTATCAATTATCACTATTTGAAACCTTATGATAAGTCGAGAGTCATCACTCACCATGTCGGAACGTCTCTCTCCGTATTACCCTTTACAATAAATTAAAAATGAAGAATGCGGCCAGTGATATAAATATCAACAGTTTGCGGTTTGAAATAACTGAGATGCCTGCTCTCAGCTCCGAGACCACACTTCCAAGAGGGAGCATGGGGGAGAGGTGAGGAGCCAGCCCCCTGCGCAGGGAGGGGTCTCCAGCCGCCAGGCCCCGTAGAAAGGCAATGTGAGAAGGAATGAGTCCTTTGATTTCTGAATAGAAGGTCCTTTACCCGCTTCCTTTGACTAGTGGATGTGCTTGGTCTGCTCATCTCCTTAGCTGTTTAGGACAAGTTTTGCCCCCGAGGCAGACGGATACCACTGCTGACCCCAGGGGCCTTTGCTGTAGCCCATCCTCCCTTAGTTCAGCCTTGACAATGGACGTCTGCTTGAACCTAGGGCCACCGTGTGCTCTTCCCCCATCCTTAGGTCGTGTCCTAGAATGTGGTTCCCAATCCAGGGGTGCTGGCCCGCTCTCGAAGGCCAGGGAGGGGACTGGCAGGTTGCCGGGTTTGTCTTGAGAATGGCCTCCCCCATCCTCAGGAGGCAAGGCTGACTCCTGCCCCGGGCCTCCGATGGTTCTAGGCTTAGACCCGGCCAGGCGTGCTCTGTCGCTTTCCTTTGTGGTCCTTCATTTACACCACGTTCCAGCATGAGCGTCACAGCCGTGTGTCCAGCTCTACCCCTCTCCTGCCCCCCGACATTCGCACTGTCCTAGACTGAGCTCCCGGACGGAGCACATCCCCTAGCATGTGCCCTGGTTGTTGACTAAAGATTAGCTCGAGCGGAGGACGGAAACTCCCGTTCCAGGCCGTAATGACTGTCTGTATTTCTTCATGGACATACAACTTGGAGACACCGTGGGGGAAGGAGTGTGTGTTCGTCTTGAACTTGTGTCTGTGTGCAGGAGGGGGCGGGTGGATGGCTGGCTGGGCGGGTCTGTCCTTTTACTTCTGATGCCGTCTTCTCGAAAACCCCCCACAGGCTCTGTCCACGCCACATCCGTGGCAGCGTCCAGAGTGGAACAGGCGCTGTCAGAAGTGGCCTCGTCTCTGCAGAGCAGCGCCCCCAAGCAGGGCCCGCTACACCCCTGGATGACGCTGGCGCAGATCTGGCTCCATGCAGGTACGGGCCTGCCCCTGCCCCCACCCGCAGCTGCACCCCCACCGTGTGCCAGACGCCGGGGGAGCCTGCGGGCGCTCGCCTGCTTAGCCTACAACCCCCTTGTGGAGGGTTTTTGAGAAATCAAAGCAGTCACGGGCCAAAATGTCACAGCTGCTTTGCAGGAACCATGAGTTCCTCTGTGTCTCCCCACTGCGCCCCGGAACCTGGTACAGAGCAGGCAGCTAGCCGAGATGACCCCATTGGCCTCTGAGGGGCCTGGGGAGGTCACCGGGTGGGATGCCGGCTGTGTGCCTGCAGCAGGAGCCAGAGAGCCACAGACACCGAGGCTTGCTTCACAGGGGACAGCGCGGCAGGGTGCCCCAGGCTCAGAAGGCCGGAAGTCCCCTTCTCTACCACCTGTGTAGATGGAGCTAATCGCCTCACCTCAGCCTGGCTTCCTCATCTGGGGGGGGGGGCGGGGGGCGGGTAGTAGCCCCCACCTCCTTGGTTGACGAGCGTGGTGGCTGGCGCATCCTGGTGGTGACATCTAGAGTCCCTGGGAGAGAGGACGTGTGTGTCGATGACTCAGAGGTCTTCATCAAACCCCGGGAAGGGGCAGCACGTTCAATGTCCCTGCACCCCCTCCCCCCCCCGGGACTCCTGCCAACCCACAGAATGGGGAGTGGGGAGCGGCAGCCGCAGAACGGGAAACCAGCCCAGCGAGCAGAGAGGACTGCCGCTCCTCCAGCTTCACACGGGTGCTGCTACCGAACCGAAAGTCCCCACAATCCATCCCACACGCGGGCAGTGTAGTGAGGAGAACCCCACTAGGCAGAGGCTCTGGGCAAATGGTCGCTGCTGATTTACCGACGTCATGTTTCTATATGAACGGTGACTTGTGTTCCTCGAGCTTTATCACTGGGTCTCCAAGATGCCACCTGGGCCTTCCCAGGCCGGACCCTCAGGGTGCACAGTGGAAGGCCAGGTTTGGCTGGGGAAAGTGCTTATTGTCCACCATTGTCCATCTGTTTACTCCTTTTTTGCCAAAGCTGATTAGTGCTGGTCAGCCTTGTTGGAACCACTGGCAGACGTCCGCGTGTGAAAACGTGTTGGGATTTACCTGGCTTCGGCATGCCACTGAGCCCAGCTCAGCCAGCCTCCTCTGTGTTGGCATCTTTAATGGAGCCATAACAACTACCATAAATTAACAAATTACATTCTTCTAAGCAGAAGCACCAAGGAGGGATGATTCATGAATGTACTGATTCTTCTTCTGCCGCAGACACTTGCCAGCATGTGGCCTCTCGCCGGGTCCCAGAGGAGCCGGCGCGCAGGGTGTGGGGACAGCGTTAATGCCCTGCCCCCCCACGTCCTGTGCCCCCATCTAGGGCCTGGCACCTGTCCCATTCGGTTGCCCTCACGAGCAGTGACTGCAGAGACCTCAGAGAGAAGCCTGAGAAGGCTGCAGTGTCCGGGCCAGGAGAGACCGGCCGACCCTGCAGGGTCAGTGTGGGGGGCCGAGGTGTCTTTCAAATCGGAATTGAAAGCGAAATTTTGAAGGGCCAACATCTAAAAAAACCCGGAAGGGCTGAAGGCAATCCTTCGAGGCTGGAGTGAACTTCCTTGACCTCACAGGCATTGCTCCTCTTCCACGTTTCTTGGAAAAGTCAGTCACTTAAGTGAGGGTCACTAAGTTCTAGGACAGTTTCTCCTGCTGGCTTGCTGCCCCTTATTCAGTTATCCAGACTCCGTTCCTTTCTGCATGTCCCCTGTGACTCTCGGGAGGAAATTTTGTAGCCGCTGATTAGAACGTTGAAGAACTTGGTGGCTAAGATTCAGTTTGGAGCCGTCCTTGAATTTGGACATAATCGTGTGATGTCCCCTTCTCATTGGCATAGCCTGTAGCACAGGGTAAAGCTCTCGTTAGTTAATGGGCGTGGCTTTTAACGTTCTATAAATTGGTGAGATTGAACTATGGAAAACGGACGCCAAACCTGCCTTCTAAACTCTGGACAGAATATGCAGGGGGCTTTTGTTGTACGAAGGAATTGGGTAAATTAGAATCTTTATAGGATTTGTGCCATATTGACTCTTTCAAAGCAAGTGTTTAAGTCAAGAGGTAGAATTGTATCATATATTCATATGGCCTTTGAAGAGGTAACTTCAAAATGAACTCAGAACACAGCTTCCTCTGAACTGTAAGGTTTTACCACCTGTGGTTTGCTGACAGGCAAAATAACAATGACCCCCCCCCAACTTTTGGACAATTTATGGTTCCATCATTAGGTCTAAAGTAGTATGGCCAGATTGTGTAAATTTTACAAGCTTCGGAAGAAACTTCCAAAGATCAAGGCCTAACACCCCAGGCCGTGGTGTTTCTGTGGCATTTGTGGGTCTCTCCTGTCTTGGTTGTTTCCTCTGGGGAGCTGAGTCTAGTGGGAGCTCAGGACAAGAGCCCACGGTGAGGTGGCCGCAGATTTGAGGCTTGCGGATGAGGTCACTCTGACACAACCTTCAGTTTCCAGCCTGTTGTATGAGCAGACCCCGGGGCCACTTGTATGTCCACTTGAATGGCAAAGAGATCATGAACTGGACATTTAGCCACCAGCAGCTCTGTGAGGGGGTGGGCCAGTGGCCCAGCAGGGAGCACAGATACTGGAAGACGACAGTGTTTGACCGCACAGGGCCCTTCCATTCCTGGGGGGGGGACCCGCTCTCTGGGCACACCCTTCCCTCTGTGCCTCCTCCTCCGATCTGGACACTTCTGATTCCAGTGTTTTAGGCCCTTAACCAGGACACCTGGTGGCTGGCCGGCATGGGTTGTGTGTGATTTATTCCTTAGTTTGTTGGGGCCTATGTAACAGTTATATTTAAATTATTTTTGAATAAATAGTACCTGCATATGGTACACGATTGAAAAGGTACACAGGGTCAGAGTGAAAAGTCTCCATCCTTCCCCGGAGACTCAGCCCCCATTGCCCCCAGCAACCACTACCAGCAAGCCCGTGTGTGCTTTCCAGAGCTATCACACACACTGGGAGGCCACTGCTTATCAGCGTACCTAACACCGACTCAGACTTTTTACTGGACACATAGTATAAATCCATTCTGTGAATTTACCATAATTTAACCAGTACTCCATTATTTGACATTTAGATTATTTCCCATATTTTGCCGTTACAGACAATACATCAGTAAGTATCCTTCTATATATTTGCATATAAGATAAATTTCTAAAAATGGAATTGATGGATCAAAGGGTGTGTTCTCGTTAATTCTGATAAATTTTGTCACATTGGCTTCCACAAAATAGTACCAATTTACATCCCAGCTAACAATGTGCAAATGCCCATTTTCTTACATCCTTATCAACACAGCGAATTCTCAGACTTCTAGATCTCTGCCAATCTGATCGGTAAGAAATGGTATTTCAGCTGTCTGTTCATGGCTTCTGCTCATTTATCTTCTTAGACACTGAGCTTTCCTTTTTTATTTGTAAGCATTTATTATGTGTCAAAGAAATTTGCCTCGTGTCTGTGATACGAGCTATAGATATTTTCTCCTGTTTTTATTTTGTTATTGCTTTTTTCTTTTTTTTTTTTTCTGCCAATCTTTAGAAAATACATTTATCATTCTTTTCTTTATGGCATCGGGACTTCACATGACATTTACCTATTTTTATGGTCTCCTTTCCTGAAATTCCAAGTATCTTCTGGGACCTCTGGTATATACGCCGTCTTACAAAGAAGGTCGGAGGGGTTATCTCCTCCATTCTGCAGGAGGGAAACCCAGGCCAGATAGAAATAAGTGTCTCTGGGGTCTTACTGGGGAAGGAGTCGGAGTCAGGGGAGCTGCCTTAGAGCGTTTGAGGTTTATTGTTCCGCAAAGCCCACCTCCCTGGGAGCCATACGACTTCCTTAGGATGCAGACCTCCTGGTTAACCATCGGAGAGTCAGACAGCCACTGATATTCCGGGCTGAACCAGAGCCTTTGCCAAGCCAGGCAGCTTTTTGGTGCCATCTTTTAATTTCCACATTGGGATGGCAGCTAAAAATGACTTTGCGGTAGGTGGTTAATTTCTGCTTGTTACGTACTAATAATTATAGCTTTCACTTTGGCGCTCTCACAGTTGAAACCAACGGCTATTCTTAGATGTGCAAGATCAGATTTTCTGATTTCTGCTGCGAATTTAAAGCCGTGATACTCTCCTGAATTCCTTGGCCCTGGCCTGGCCTCTCCCGTTCCCCTTCCCCACTCCCAGGCTCCTCCCAAAGGCTGCATCGGCAGGGCGGAGGGGGCATCCTGTGGCCAGGCCCCTGGAAGAGATGAAGCCCACGGCCAGGCAGGTGGTGTGTGGGTCCCTGCACAGGGAGCCCCTGCAGGAGGGAACACGCGGTTCCCCGGGGGTCAAGCCTGCCTCATTCAGGGCCAGTCTAGATTAAGCAAAACCCTCCTGCACCTGCCCTGGGGGTTTGATTAACGGTCTACGTCTTTATCGAGCACTGTCCTTATGTCAGACTTTATCCCAAGGACTTTGTAGGTCTTAATTTGTTTTGTGCCCTTGAGGTATAAACACCTTATTCACCCCACTTTGCAGATGAAGAAACTGATACACAAGTCTCTTGCCTAATTTTACTTGGCCGATAAGTGGAGGAGCCAGAACTCAGAGCCAGCCAGCGTGGCCCCGGCACCCCAGCTGTAAGCCAGGGTGGCACTCGGGCGGTCAGCACAGTGTCCTTGAGCATGTGTCTGTGGGCCAGTGTTGGAGCTCAGGAGTCAGTGGTCATGAAGACGACACAGTCCCTGCCTTGATGGAGCTTCCAGACGTGAAACAAAACAATTAGAGAAGCACTTCGTTCTCATGGTGCCACGTGCCATAAAGGGGCAGCGTGGTCCCCTGGGAGAACTGGTGGCAGAGCCCCTCCCCATGCCCGGAGCCGGGGGAGGTCCGAGCACGGGGTTGGGGGGGGAACGCTGAGGAGTGGTCGGCGATGGTCGGGACAGTGGTGGGGAGACCTGCAGACCGTGCTAGAGACTGTTGGAGACATGGCAGGGCCCCTGGAAGCCATGCTGAGGTCTTTAACTGAATCCTAAAAGCGTCGAAAAGCTACTGATGGACTTCCAGCAGGAGACTGAGAGGGTCAGAGACAGGCTTTGAAAAGACCACTTTGGCTAAACGTAGAGAATGGAATGGAAGCAGCAAAAGTGGGAAGAGAAAGAGCAGAGTGTGGAGGCAGCTCGGTGTGTGAGGCAGAGGGAAGTGGGCTCTGAGACGCACTGAGGAGCCGGAACCACAGGACTCCCCATGGGTGTGATGTTGGGGGCGTGGAGAAGAAGCCTGTGTTCGCGGCCTGAGTCAGTGTGAGCCCCTAGCGACGTCATTCTCTGCCATGGGAAGCCGGTGGGGAGGGACTGATGTGGTGGAGTCAGGGAGGAAGAGAAACCAGAGTCGTGTTTGAACTTGGAAGCATCCGGTGCCCGCGGACATGGGAGTGAAGACAGCAAGCAGGCAGCTGGAGAGGCCAGCCTCGTCTCAGATTTGGGCTAGAAACAGTGGCGAGTAAGGATGGAGTGGCCGGGGGTATGATGAGAAGGCCTAGAAGGAGAATGTCCACGAAGAAGGGAAAGGACCAGGACCAAGTCCCAAGCCCCTCCCACATTTAAAATTTGGGCAGGATGGGGAAAGCCAAAGCGAGGGAAGGGGGGTGGTCAGTCAGGCCGGAGGTAATCAGGACGGGGCGCTGTGGCAGCTAGAGGGGTTTCCTTCCCTTGTGTGCGGCGCAGTCAGACTAGTGCAAATCCCTGTGTCACCTCGCTCCAGCAGTGTGAGCTGGGCGGGTCCTCCCGCCTCCCGGTGAGCCCTGGTTTGCTCGGGTGCAAAATGAGGGCGGTTGTGACAGCCACACCAGATAAGGTGTGCGAGTCTCAGTGGGTAGCAAGCACTTGGTAACTCTTAGAATCGCTGTTATTAAGGAGGATGGTAGGAAGTGCTGCTGGGGGGTCAAATGGGCGCAGACAAAAGCACCTGTTGGACGCGGTGTATGGGAGTTGTCGGTGGCCGTGACAGGTGAGGCCGCGGGGGCGTGGCTGGGGACGGAGCCCACCAGCATGGCCACAGGGCCCGGCAGGTGAGGACGACGAAGGCGGGGGTGCACGGTCCTCGCAGGAAGGACCCCTGTGCAGCAGAGGGGAGAAATGGGGGGTAGCTGGGGAGGAATGTGTGTTTGAGTTAGGAGGCTGCACTGGCTGACCCAGAAGCATATTGATGGCCGCTGGGCCGATCACGTCCATACTGAGCTCCTCCTCGTCCCAAAGAGACATGAAGGTCTGACTCCCTGAGGAGAGCAGGCCAGTGCTGGGGTCCGGGGCACAGGCAGAAGGGTTGGCCTTGGTTGCAGCAGAAGGGGAGCAGAATGGATGAGCACAGAGGACAACAAAGAGCTTGTCAATGTGGCAGCAAAAAGAGGCTCCAGGCCTATTGTGCTGGCTTCTCTTTTCCCTTTGAATGAAGAGTCAAAGTCAGTCAAAGGGGTGGCGGGCTTCTGGGGAAGGATCGAGGCATCAGGAGACCAGCTGGGCCAGGGCCTGGAGGGGGTCAAGAGTCTCCCGAATGCAGCTAGAGGATGAGGAGCTAGCCCACCACCCCGCGCAGCCCCTGGGGAAGGCATCCCTGCGGGCAGGTGGACCCCGCCACTCGGAAACTCAGAAATAAGCGTCGGCCGTGCAGCCAAGATCCCGACAGAGGCATTTGGCCAGGCTCTCACTGAGGAAAGGGGCTGGGCTGCGCTCATCACAGGGACGACAGGCCCAGCTTGGGGCCTGGGCCAGAGAAGCTCAGGTTCGGACCAACACATGCAAACAAAATCACTTCCGAGCTTCCCCCCAACGAAGGAGAAGTGAAGAATAGTTCTGGGGAGAGCTGATAAGGCTGCGGCCCCATCCCCGAGGCCTTTGTGACTTTGAAGGGTGAGAGCAGCTCATCCAGGCCCTCGTGCTGATTTTTATATGAGAGTGAATTCATGAGAGCGGGGACGGTGTGCTCTGGGAGGACCTGTTGCTTCGGGAAGGTACCCCGTGCTCCCCCTGGGAACTCCTCAGCTCCCCATGGGCAGGGGCTATCCCAGAGCCAAGCCGCTAAGGTTTGTTTTCCAAGCACAAGTCAGGGAAGCAGGGTTTGGGGTAAAGGAAATGGTTTTCAGGGCTCAGGGAGTCTGCTGGCCTCACCCGTAAGACTGGGGAGCACACGAGTCTTCTTCCTCTCTGGCTGCCAGACCTCCGGTGGAATGGAAGAGCTGACAGCACCCGCATGGGTACGGCCCTCAGGCTGCCTCCAGCATTTATGGCCGCTCCTTTGTATGAGCTTCAAAATAGGTGTCCCCCTGGGCAGACTAACCCCCGGGGAGCAGGCTTGGCTAGCTGAAGGCACCTGTGTGCGAAGCCACTCTGCATCCCTCTGGGCAAACGCAGCCCTGCGCCAGGCACACAGCCTGCCCCAGCAGAGTCCAGACTGGGTCTCAGCCCCGCCCTGCCCAACACCTTTGCGCAGTGCACAGTCCTGAGCCCAGGGCGGGCATGTTGGGAGCCACCTCTCAGCATTGCCCCTGACATGAGGCAGGTGCTCGACAAGTGCTAGAAGCATGAGTGAGTGAGGAGACCTGGGCGGGACTGTGGGTACAGCCGGCGCTGGGTTCCCCGGTCAGGAGCACCTCTTCCCCTTGAGGAAGAAACAGTGCTCAGGCCTACACGGCAGAGCTTAGCCCTTTCAGATGACGGCCTGAGATGGTTCAGTGAGTGATTTCCGAAGGCCCTCTGCACAAGGCAGAGCAGACACGACCGGGCCGCCCAGGAGCACGGCCTCGAGCAGGGAAGCTGGCACACGCGAGGTCACGCAGGACCGGGCGGACCGGGGGTGGATGCTTCCTGGAGTGCACGCAGGCCAGGGGAAGGATGGGAGTGTGAGCAGTGGCTTCCCCCCAGGCATCTAGGGAAGGCACCTGCCAGGGCGGGAGTGCTGGGGCCTAGAGCGAGGAGTGTGGGTCTTCAGGGAGGGCCATTCAGGGCAGGCATTTGGAGCAGAAGGAACAGCACTAGCAGAGGTGTGAAGAAAGATGGGAACTGAACGTCAAGGTCGGGGTCGGTGGGGGGGAGGGCGTTGGAAAGGTGGCAGGGCCCTAATTTTGAACCCTAAGCAAAAACATTTGGGTTACATTCCCCTACAGGAGGGAAACATTGAAGGTTTGCAAGCGGAGAGGGGGATTTTGTTTCCAACCGTTTTGACAGCAACGGAATGACAAGGACACCCCGAGGGATTCCAAAGAAGACGGTCAGAGCTTAGTGTGAGCTTTCAGAAAGGTAGAAAGTGTCCATGGCCCCGGGCAGCCCCAGCCACCAGCACAGACTCTGCTCCCGTGACCTCTTCAGAGAGTGACCCCTCAGAGCCCACCCTGCGGCGCCTCGGTCCGTCTTGTTCTCTCTTTGACAGCCTGTACATCTCTCCGTAAGCTCACGAGGCCGCTTTGTTTGTTTACTTTTTCAACTTGAATTTCGCCTTTGGTGAAGGGTCAGGGAAACTGTTTGCTCTTGCTTCTCTGGCCCTCGGCTTTCTCCCTGGGCCTGCGCCATGGAAACGGCCCTCCTCCGGCCCTCGCTGGGCCCTCGCTAACCTACAGGCCGGGCTTGGACACCTGCCAGAGGCGAGAGCCGGTGCTGAGGAAGGCAGAGCTGGCTGTGGCTGGGAGCTGCTCGGAGTGGAGAGGGAGGAAACAATGCCGGTCATATGCTGGAGCCTGGACTCCTTAGCTCCTGAGTTCTGGAAAGTGGAGCTCACTGACAGCTCGTTTCCTAGGCTGAATCCGAGAACCTGGGCTGGCTTCTGGTCTCAGTCGGATTCCCCAGCACATCACGGCTGAGGTAGACTCGCCCGTCCCAGACCGCTGGCGTCCCCGTCCCAGAGGCAGCTGGCCCAGTGCCGTGCCCACAAGAGCAAGCCGAGAATGCAGGCGCATACAAGGCCTGGGCCAGAGAAGACTCTGGAGGGCCACCATCAGCCCGCCCCAGCCCCTCTCCCAAATGCACCAATCAGGTGGGACCTGTGGGTGGCCTGGGGAGGGGCCGGGGGCCTGGTTGTAGCAGGTGAGCCCCTGAGAGAGGCAAGAGGTGGAGGTTGGAGGGTCCCCTAGCACAGGTGAGGTGACCCAGGGGACGACAGAGCTTACGGAAGGTGCATGGGAACGCAGAGGCGGGAGCTGCAGCCCTGTGTGATCGGGGATGGACATTCGTGAACCCCTCCTCTGGGAAGACTCTTGTTTGGGCTGGGGACCCCCCAGGAAGGAAGAGGGCTTCCCACGCAGCACAGGCTCAGAGTAAATGCCTCCATGGCCTCGTGGCACTCTAGAGGGCCAGCTGCGTCGCTGCAGCGAGAGGACCCCTCTGGGGATTTCAGGGATGCTGGGAGGCCTCTATAATCCCTCCCTCTTCCTCCCCAGCCGCACCCCTAAATGATTCGATTGATGTCAGAAATCCCACCACTAAGGTTTTATTCCTGGAGCCTCGGACTCTGTGCCTCAGGGAGATGTGATTTCCTCGTAAAGGGGGAGTGACCATTCTGAGCCATCGTCTCAAAGGAGCCATGGTAAAATGAAAGGCGCCCCCAGATACACCCCCCAGCCCAAAGAGCTGCAGGCTCCGCCAAGTGGTTTTCCCTCCCTGCACCGTGGTCTCCTCCCTGCCATCTGGAAGGCGGTGGGGTCCACGGAGTGCCGTCCTCACCAGTTTCCGCTCCCTCTGGGCTCGGCTTCCACCGCCTCGGCCGGTCCTGACCACTGTCCTGGGAGAGCTGCGGGCCGGCGTCGGGCCCCGGCTGACGGGAGCAGGCCCAGAGACGCTCCTGCCTCGCCCGAGGCCACACACCCGGCCCAGGTGCAGGAACCCAGCCCTCCGTGTTCTCGTGACCCTGGCTTACAAACGGGGGACCCTAGAGCCCCGGGGTCCCCAGGGGTGCCCCAGAGGCAGGGACAGGGAACCAAACCAAGAGGGAGGCAAGCTGCCACTCTTAAGCTGCCTTGGGCAGAAGAGGCTCCACTGCAGAAGATGGTTTGAAAGTCACGACATCACGTGGTGCCGTGTCGTTCCATTCCGGCTTCAAATGGACACATTTGGGAGCAGCCAGGCCACGCACCTGCCTCCCCCTCCCCCTCCGCCGTGAGGATCACAGGCTTTACCAGCGATACAAGTCTCCTCCTGTAACTTCGGCGCCAGTGAAAACAAGTCCTTGGAGGCCTGGCTTCTTTGTCCCACTTGCATGATCGTGACTCAGCTGAGTCTCTGTCTTATGATCGGTTCCTCCGGAAGGAAGCGATAGCATCAGACTCACTGAGACACGTGGTCCCACGGGGGACCCTCCCAGAACAGGGCTGACGGGTACATGGTCATGCTGGTGTTTAAGCTCCCAGCCTCCGATCTTGTCATAAACAATTCTAGAAGCAGTCGGTCCCCACTCCCAAGCCGGTCCTTTTTCCATGGTGATTTAGACGGCAGAGGCCCAGTGGTCACCCACCGCATCAGCTCTAGGCCCTGAGGACCTTAGAAATATCCATAAGCCCACGCTCAAAACGGAAGCCAGTCCGGAGCCGAGGATACAGTGGGAGGAACGTTCTGTCCGGTTCTCCCGAGTCACTGGCACGCTCAGGTAACCTAAAACCGCAGCGGGCGCGCAGCCGGCTGGCCAGAGCGGAGAGGGCACAGCATGACGGAAGCAGACAGCCCTGCGGTGGCATCAGGAGGCTGTTTATCTCCCAGGAGGGGCAGGTTTCTGCCAGGGCCCAAGCTGAAGGACAGATACGTGTCGCCCCTTTTCCTGCAGAGTCCCCATGTGTCACAGGTGTGCGGTGAACACCGGGAGAGCTGGACCTCCTCAGGACAGCAGGCAGCACTGAGCCAGCATTGCTGCCGTCAGGGCTCAGCTGGATTGGAGTGGCCCGTTTCCATGTCTGGGGGACCCTGGGGCTCCCCTCTGCAGGTCCCTGGGCCAGCCTGTCATCTCCGTGCGAGGCTGGATCCCCCTGTCAAGGAGCGGACCCACGGGCTAGAAGAACAGACGGGGCGCGGGGCCCACCTTCTCCGGGGCTCCCTCCCAGCCTGAGGAGACAACTGTGGGGAACGTGATCACCAGGAAAGAGGGGTCATCAGGAGGGTTGAAGCCCAAAAGTCAGCAGCATTAACACACCACAACTAGTCCGGTGATACACACCTGCCCTTTTCCAGCCTCGGGGCTCAAAGCTGGAGGTGGGGAGATAGAAGGCTCGCTGTCCAGGGGCGGACCTCAGACCCCTTCAGGAAAACACGTAGCGCCTCGGCCATCAGAGAGCACAGAGGCTGGGCTTCCCTCAGAGGGGAAACGTGGGTCAGAGATGGCTGTCGGTGATGGCGGCGATGACGCAGGCCTTGAGGGAGGCCAGGGCGTCGTGGCCCCACCAGAAGAGGCAGGAGCCTGAAAGCCTGTGTGGAAACGGCACGGGCTCGCCAGGGCAGAGCCTGGGGTGTCGGGGAGCAGGAGGGACACAGGTTCGTACGGGCAGTAGAACGAGTCACCACCAAGGGCTCCGAATGCCAGGCAAGGGGACCTGGATGGTACTTGGGGGCAGGGGAGCCACTGTTCACAGGCCTGCAGCTGGCCCTGAGACCTGGGACAGGCTGTTCAGCCCCCCTGAACCCGTTTCCTCGTCTGTGCAATGGTACTGTGCGCCTGGGTGCCACGGGATCCTGTGCAGGTGAAGGAGAAAGGAGAGCACTTCCTGGCCCAAAGCCCGTGTTTAGTGAATATTAGCCGCTGTTACTGTTCCTGTTATCATTCATTCCTTCATTCGTTCGTTGCTTCAGCAGCTGCTTCCTGGGCTCTGACTGTGCCGGGCGCTCGTCTTAGCCTTGGGAGCAGCCGTGAGCGGCGCAAACACAGTTCCTGCGCTTGTGGGGCTTAGGGCTTGCCTTCTAGAGGGGCGCACGGCCGGCGCCGGACGCAACCCAGGTCAGCCTGTTGGTTGGCCTCGGGGAGGACAAGAAAGCAGAGAAGGGAACAGGGTCGTGCTGAGTGCGTAGGCTGGTTAGGGAAGGCTGAAGGGCGCCAGGGGCGAACAGAAGCAGGAGCCCTCAAGGAACGGGCGCCTTTCTGCGGGCGGGAGCACGAGCTCTGCCTCGGGGCTGACCTGCCATCGGCTATGGGACAGACGGTGTGGCCGGCAGCACGTGAGGGGCCTGAGGAGGCCCTGGGCGAGTCAAGGCACTTCCAGAGCGGCCTCCGGAAGACAGCGCGTGAGGTGCACAAGAAAAATAGTAAAACTTTTCTGTTCCTTTGTATTGTGTTGTCCTACCTGCATTGTATTATACATAAACTATTACTGTGTGTGGAACTTGGAGGTGGGGGGCCAGTGGTCCAGACAGGAACCGACGAGCCAGAGGCTTCGAGGGACGGAGGAGGAGGGGTCCGGGGGCCCGGAGCTCAGCAGCCACCTGAGCAGGATGCGGGGCAGGAGTCTTGACAGATACGGCCAAGGAAAGAGGAGAGGGTTCCGATGTCCTTGAAGATGGGGGCCCAGCGCTGGGACCACAGGCCCTTGGGAGAAAAGGGCACCTGAGCGCTCCCAAGAGCCTGGGCGGGCGACACTTGAGCATCCCTCCTCTTTGGGAGGCAGGGGCTGCCGCATGTCTCAGAACTCCATGGTAGAGAATCGAGGCCTGCGAGTGGAGGAAAGGTCATTTTCCTGCTTTTTGGAAAGCGACAGCTTGGTTTTCAAAGGGCTGTGTCGGTGTTACGGGGTTCCTAGTCTCCGGGGTGTGGTGACTCCCTGGTTGGAGGGCAGGATGTGACGGAACGACATTTTCTCCCGCCGTCAACATGGAACCCTCGGCCTCCTCCCGGTGTGCACTTTCTGGCGTCAGAACGGGCCTGGGGGCAGAGCTGGTGCCCTTGAAGGGCTGCGTGCCTCTGGCTTGCTTGTCCATCGGCTCGTCCCAGCCCTTACTTTACGGGCGTCAGAGCTGAGGCCAGGGGCCCTGGATACCAAGGTGGGCCCTGAGCATGGGTGTTCTCGGCGGGGGGTGCCTGCCTGGCCCACCTCCCCTCTGGCGGATGGTGACACGTGTGTCCTCCGAGGCCCTACAGCAGGAGTGACTGGAGTCCCTGTGTCACCGTGGGCGGGAAGGCCCGCCAGCCTGCAGCTGTCTCCACTCAGGCTGGGGGATTGGCTGGATCTGGGCCCTGCGTATTCCAGATGGGCCCCTGCCAGACTCCCATGGGGGGGGTGGGTGCTGTAAATGTCCCCCTCCAGAATCACAGCCGTTCGCAGGGCCTCTGCAGGGCAGTGAACCAGGAAAGCATCTGCCTTCTGCTCTCTCCCCACAGCCGAAGTCTACATTGGCATCGGGAAGCCTGCAGAAGCCACAGCCTGTACTCAGGAAGCTGCCAACCTCTTCCCGATGTCCCACAACGTCCTGTACATGCGCGGCCAGGTCGCGGAGCTCCGGGGAAACCTCGAGGAAGCCCGGCGGTGGTACGAAGAAGCCTTATCCATCAGTCCCACCCACGTGAGGAGCATGCAGCGACTGGTGAGTCCCCGAGCCAGGCTGGGACCCCACTCCTGGGCTGGGGCTCCCCTTGGAAGCAGCAGGTAGCTCGGGACCTCTAAACCCTCATCTGGTTCGAAGGCCCAGGCACTTAGCCTGCCGGGCTGTCGCATCGCCCGGGGCCAGCAGCGCCATTCCCATGTGGTTGACGCAGGTGGAGCCCGTGGGAGTTGGCCGTGCTCAGCCTTCCCCGCTCTACCCAGGGGTCCTGTTCTGCGCAAGGGGCGGGTGGGAGTCACTGGTCCCCTGGGCGCTGCCCTTGTCACCTTGGTCTCTGTGCCGCCTGTGGCAGCCACCTCGGGGGTGTGGTCCACACCCTGGAGAGACCCCAGCTTGTCTCCGAGGCTGCCGGCTAGTAGGGGCATCCTATCGGCAGAGGGAGGGGTGGACCCTCTTATATTGGGAGGACCCAGGTAAGTCACCTAGTTTCCACCCTGCGTGTGGGGGTGGTAGCTCCCCAGAAATGCACCTGCACCCCTCCCAGTGCCCAGGCCACAAGCCTGGGGCTGCCCTGCTGCTCCCCTCCCTGCCGTCGGCCGTCCCTCCACCTGGGTTTCGGTTAGGTGGGGAAGCAGACTGGTCACCCTGCAGGGTTCTTATCATTACGCTGACAGTGTTAGGCACGTGTGTTGAGCACAGCTGCCCCCATAAAGCCGGCGGTCCTCCCGTTAACCTTCCTGTGAGAGTCTGAATCGAAACTCAAAAGGTACCAAAGTCTGAGTTGCTGATAAAAAGCCTGACTGCCTCTCTGTGTCTGCGCGCCAGGCTGGGGATTGGGATCTGTGCTTCGTACTCAGCGGTAGGCTCTCTCTGATCTAATGAACCCCGGGAAGGGGGAGCCTTAGACTGAAGCCGAGGTGGCCTTCGTGTCTGCAGCCCTTGGGAGCCCGGGGTCCGTAGTCGGGTTAGTGTGCGATACGAAGAGTGAGCACTGGACAGGGAGTCTGGGAACAGACCCTGTGCCATCAGTCGCTGGCTCTTGAACCTTGGGGGAAAAGACCCTGAGCTGTCTGCACTCAGTTTCCTTTCTGTAAAATGAAAACAGGCAGCTGGATGGACTGTGAGTGTCGTCCAGTGCCAGGAGGGTACGGTTTGGGACCTAAGACGTAAAGTGTTCTCGGATCCCAAAGCCTCCATTCTCCTGCCGTTTCTCATAGTAATAGGGCAAAATGTACAAGGGGCTCAGCAGTTTCAAAAATAACTAACCACTGGTTTGCCGTTTTAAAAATAAATCAGACCTTATCATAATTACAGCTACTTGATTTTTTTTCACCTTCCCTTTATGAGCGTATTTTGTAGCTTAGTACAGCTTTCTAAATAATTTACATATTATCCAAACATTAGTCTGTTTGATTAAAAATATTACATGGCTTTTAATTTTTTGTCTCTCTATAGTAAGAGGGTTTTGTAAAGAGCTTTTCAGATCTCTGTGCTTTTGCTAGAGCATCACAGAAGTGGTATAATCAACGCCGTGTACCCAGGCTTTTTATTGAAAAGAAGCAGCGTGTTTCTACCTCGGGGCCTATGAATTATTCAGACAAGTATTTCTTGTTCATCCCCAAGGGGAACACATGAGACAAAAGATCAAATAGGAAAATCGCACTGGGAAAGTTTTCTGTTTCACCTTCGGAGTTTTTCGAGACACCCGAGCTCCCCAGCAAATGGCAGATGCTTTCCTTTGCAAAGGTGCAGCCCCGGGCCGGGGGAGCTGGTGAGCGGGGCCTGGGTGAGGCCGCGCCTTGCCTGCCAGATCAGGGGCAACGGCTGAGCCCTGTCTGGCTCAGAGGTGTTCTTGCCGGGAAAAAACAGTCATCATAAACCCTTAAGACTTTTCTCAGTGCATCCTGATATATTCAGAAACTGTCCAGACTGGAGGCAGGTTGAGACCAGCAGGCCTGCAAATTTCCAAGAGTTTCGACCTTTGAGTCTAATACTGCCCCGTGACTGTGATTGGGATGACCCCCAAAGGGCAGCTCGGATGGCCCCTTCTTGGTGACCTCGTAAGTGATGCCCCCTGGCCTGTGTTCCCCCGACCACCCCCACATGGTGTCTATGGAGGGGAGGCCCCCCAGCCTGGACACATCACAGCCCTCTCTCTCCTGCCTCCATCCCCGGGCTGTGCAGGAAAGCTGTGTTTCTATGGCTTGGGGCCTAAGAAGGAAGAAGGTGGCCTTTGCAATGTACTCTAGAAGCCAAGGATGAGGCTCTAGGCCAGACAAGGTGTGCGATTCAGATCCCACCTCTGTCACTTACTGGCTTCAGGACCATGGGCAAGTCACCCTCTTGGTGCCTCAGGGTCCTCAGACGTATGAATGGGGATAATATTAGCACAAGACACAAAATAAAGCACAGAATCGAAGTCTCTTATCAAGGCACAAAGGTCCTGCTCTGCCCTCACGGAAACCAGAATGGTTTGCAGGTCCCTAGGTTGAGGGACAGGGGTCAGCAGAGAGATTAGAAGCCTTTTACCAGGTGGAGGCCCAGGGAGGAGCCAGGGGCTCAAGGCTTCTGTGGTGGAGGGGGGTGGACACGGCCGAGTTAGAAGGAGTTTGAAGAACACGAGCGCTGGAGTCTTCCCGAGAACCAACCAAGGGGTTCCCGGGGAAGGAACCCGTGCAGGCCCACTGTGGGTCATAGAAAAAACCAGACGATGGCAAGTGTGTCCGTGCCAGCAGTACTGCTCGGGTGGGGGGAGGAAGGAGAGGAGGGACAGTGGGAGGGAGCTGTTTCGGAGGAAGGAAGCCGTGTCCACTGCAGGCGGAGCCCAGGAGGCACATGGCAATGGCAGAGACCTGAATATGGTCAGGAGCTCAGCTTGTTCCGAGAAGAACAATGATTCGTTAACTTCTAGGGTTGCTCTCAGCGGCATGCCCCAGCGCGCCCGACCCAGCTGGGAGGAGAGGTGCCATTTGAGCAGAAACACGAACACGTGAATATTGCCTAAAAAGCAATAATGACTTGGAGGCAGATGGTATTCATTAAAGTTAATAGAAGGGCAGACTTGACAAAAGAAATGTAAATTACACCCCAGTGAAAATGAACACTTTTCTAATAGTTTTAGCGTTCATCTGTGTGTTTAAATTCACATACAGAGAGAAAGGAGAGCAGAAATAATGTGTTTAATATTAATAATGAGTTAGCACAAGACAAGGGAGGCAGAGAGCTGAGTGTGGGCAGATATTAAGGGACTGACGAGCCGAAGGGATAAGGAATTACAAAGTAATGTTGTTGACAAGGGGAGGAACTCGGAGAGCGATCAGATTCTTTCCAGAGTATCTAAAGGCATATTTTCATATTATTTTTGCATAAGTGCATACATTTACATATATTTGCATACCATGTTTCATTCCCAGTACCCTAAATGAATTAATGAAACACAGAGCAAGCTTTTCCACGCCAGTTGTCCTGTGATTTGGAGTAAGGGGAGAGGCAGAAACGGGGCTGCCGGTGGCCCAGGGTCAGAGGACCAGCCTCGCTGGGCAGTGGTGCCCAGGCCAAGGACGGGCACAGCGACTCGGGGTAGCCAAGGACAGAATTACCAGGACAGGGACAGGCTTTGCAGACAAGGACGCCTGCTTAACATCTGATACAACCTGGGCTCTGGGAGGCAATGCGTGAGATCAGAGGGTGAGAAAGGAGCAAGAACTTTCAGGAGAGGAACAAGCGTGGCAGGGAGCCAAGAAGGCGGTATGGAGAGGAGCCGATAAAGTGAGGAGGGAGAAATAAATTTATCCTAGACTGTATTAGTGGGAAACTCAGGCCTTCCTCCAGACCACCTGACAGGGTGAGAAAAGGTGTGGAGCAGTGGCCGGG
>CM052896.1:115554185-115585092 GCA_028534135.1 Potos flavus | reverse complement strand
GTTAGGAGTGGCGTTGGACTTCTGTCCCAGGGCGTACGCTAATGGGGAAGACCAGCAGCCCAGCCGAGCTGTTGGAAAAGTGCATTTTATGACCAAGTGGCAGAGGCACGTCACATGGATGGCGGGTCTGGAAGGAGGACAGCCAACGCGCCGTGCCGTGGGACGTGTCCTGTGGACTGTTACCATGTTTTGCGAGGCTGGCTAACGACGTTGGCTCAGAAAAGAAGGCTCTTCGGAAGTTCAGAGGGGGGCCCAGAGTGCGAGCTCCCGTTAGGCTGTCTTCAGGCTCACGTGCTTGTTGACTGTGGGAAAAGACTTCATCTCACGATGCCTGACGAGCCGGCGGGACGGCAGGGAGGGTCTGAACCCGGGGAAAGAGGTGAGCTCTGGCCGCCGCTGTCAGCTTGCACTACGAAATGCTGGAACCTGGGCGTTTTTCTCGCATGCGTCTTTTCAAGTGTCCTTCTGTTTCATGCTTTGGGGGAGACCTTGCTCAGGTCCCACATTTTACTAGTTGGAAGCATGTTTTTTGGGTGTGTGCCTCTGTTGGAGGGGAGATGCCGCACGAAGGCGATGAACTTGCGGGGTTACCCCAGAGACGGGCAGCCTGTGTCTGTGTATCTGATCCATCCGTCGGTCTGGGCAGGGGCCACTGGGGTCGAGGGCGGCCCAGGGCAGGGTCTCACGTGGGCACAGCTCCGCCTCTCCCCTAACAAACCCCATCTCGAAGAGCGGCTCTTGACCCCTTCTGTTACTCTGGGCAAGACAACCGAGCAGATGAAACAGAATCGAGACACGCTGCCCCTTTCAAATGCTGGTCTTTGGAAATGGATCCCTTTCATCCAAAGTATCCATTTTCTTCCTCTTCACGGAATGATTGGCAGGAACAAAACCTTGCCAAGGTCAAGTGAGAAGGCTCTTTTATCTATGACTTGCATTTTATTTGCTTCCTGGGTTTAAAAAAAAATGCTTTTAAAATTAAGAGGAACAATTCTTTTTCTTTGAAGAAAGGCTCGATGAAATATTTAGATGTCCTCCCTTCCCTACACATCTATGGGCTGGTTGATAGAACCCCTTGAGTGTACAAGACTTAATTTCTCTAATATCTTTACTCGTTGGAACTGGGATTCAAACTAACAGTGCAGGAGAAACAGTAGTGCATTCTGTTGGGTGGTCAGGACTTTGTTCTTTCTTCTACCTTCTCGCCCTTCTTATGATGGGACACACTCCATTTGAGCCCCTTAGTAGCTCTAGGCCCTTTCGAGAACTGTTAATATTTGGCGTGAATATAACGTCCACAAGGAAATGTAAAACTTTACCTGCCAGATGTGTTTGTTCTCACAGTAGGCGCTAAGGCAGACGATTTCTTTTTAACCGCTGCTCTCGGTGACCCATCCCAGGCTCCGCTGCAACTTAGGAGCAAAACCAGGGCTGGGCAGTGCTAAGATCGGACGTTTGTGGAGTCGCCCAAGCGTCTACGGCTCAACTGATAGCTCAGCACAGGGGTTACGAGCCTGGCGCCAGAGCCAGCCTGCCTGGGTTCGAATCCCAGCTGTGTCGCGCATAAATAGTACGGCCCGAGAGAAGTTGCTTAATCTATCCGAACTTCCATTCCATCAGCCTGCCATTCCGACGGTCATTAAGCAGGGAGAACCCTAGTGCCCCTCGTGGTGTTACTGTGTGGTTAAATGAGTTAATACAGGGGCGCCTGGGTGGCTCAGGTCATGATCTCAGGGTCCTGCGTTGGGCTCCCTGCTCAGCGGAGAGTCTGCTCTCCCCACCTCCCGCCCTCTGTACTTGACAGTGGGGGCGGGAGGGGGCATCTCCTTTCCAAAAGATGTGCCCCTGGGCCTGGCTTTCTTTCTGAACCAAATTTCAGCAGCTGGAGAAGCCAAAATAAGAATATATCATAGCACGTGGCTGGCCAAAACCATGTGCTTTTGCCTTCAAGTATTCCTTTCTGTTTCTCTGGAGCCTGTCGCCCAGCTTATTGGGGTTGAAAGGAGTTGGAAGGGGAATGTGACTCGTCAGGCAGAGACGGGAAGCGTCTCTTCCGGCTGGGCTCAGGGGGACCAGACCAGGGCTGCCGGCAGCCGGGTCCACCCCTGGGCCGGGCGGGGGCGGGGAGGAGGGGCGGGGGGGAGCCGGCCCTGGACCTGGACGGAGGGGCTGGGCAGGCTCGTAGATTGGCTGGGCAGCAGAGCCTGCCGTGGAGCCCGGTTCAAGTGTCACGCCTCTGAGAAGCCTTCCTTGACCCCTACCCACCCACCCCTGCAGAGGGGCCCTCAGCCCCTTGACTTCCCTTCCTTGAAGCACCTGTTGAACCAACATAGCGTTCTTTCTTCACAGATCTGTCGCTTCTTGGGGAACCTCCATGCCTGGGGTGGCAGGTGTAGACCAGGGGTGGCGGGTAGATGAGGTGGGGCAGGGAGAGAGGAAGAACAAGTTGAAGAGCCAGCTTGACCTTGACAGATGTCATTATTCCCCTTTTACAAACGAGGCCCCCCAAAGCACTGGGTACTTTCCCCTGAATAGATTGTGAACAAATATCATTGGAACATGTTATTTTTAAATAGTCAGGTTAACTCTTTGTTCGTGCAGAGGCCTCTGGGTGATTGTTGGCTTGGCCTTGGCATACTCCCTTCCCACCCTGAGTACAGGAAATGACCTTGAGGTGGGACCGGAGGATGCAGCACATGGTTTCACACGAGACCATGGAGGCCAAGTCAGCTAATTAATGGAACCTTCCAGTGCAATGGAATCTGAGTGTATTACAGGCCAAATCTCACAGGGGACGTGTTGTGTGGTAAGGGGGGCCTCCTGGCAGGTGTGCTTGGCACAGCTGGGCGCCCAGGCTGACCGACAGCACCTGCTCCAGCAGCCGAATATGGCAGAAGGCCAGAGGGGCAGCCCTGGGGCCCTGGGTGGGAGCGGCAGCCACCCCACTCAAGTTCGGACGCTCCATGCTGTTTCTCCCACGCACATTCTTCTTTGCTGGCCCCTGTACCCCATGTGAGGATTGCGGGGGTCACCGTCCTTAGACCAGAGACTGCTGCGGAACGGTGTGAGGCAGCCGTGCTGGAGTCCGCAGTGGTCTTCCCGGGCCCGTGTGTGCTCCCTGGTGGTGTGCTCTCTGTCTCAGCTCAGTCGGAGGGGACCACCGTCAGAGAAGCTGACCCACAGTAAAGGTGCCCACAAGAGACCTAGTTTCAGACCAGGAACTGAAATGGTAATTTATAAAGAATGGTGCCTTTCCTGGGCAGACCCCCTGCTCCCTCACCCCTCCCCGTCCCCATAGGAGCTCATCCTCTAAGTCAGAGGCCAGGTTAGGTTCACAGAGGCAGATGTCAGGGAGGCTAAAATGGCCATCCCCACACAGCCTGGGCCACTGAGGCAGACAGGGCGACATGACAGGTGCCGAGGGATTGGGGCCCTGCCTCTGACACAGAGAGCCCCTTCCTGGGCCCCAGACTCTCCTCCTGTCACCTCCCCTTTAGACCAGAGGTCCCCACCAATGTCCCATGATTACAGATGAGCCAAGAAGGGGATAGCCTCTGCCCTTGGGAGTGCCAAGGAGGGCAGGGAGCTTGTCACCCTTGGCTTAGGGTCACCTGGCCCTCTCTCCCCCGTGTGCCATACAAATATCATTAAATACCATTTTTTATGTGAGAAAAACAGATGCCCAAACCCCACTCCCTCTGCTCAGACGAATTCTCTTGGGGAGCTTCTGGCAAGCCGCCCCTGGTCACCTCTTCCCAAGGACACTCCCTCATCCCTTGATGGTGACCCCAGACACATCCTTAGCCCTTCTTCCGTGGCTCCCTCTGTAGACTGTGAGCCTGGCGTCTTGTTCAGGGCGTGCCTTCTGATCTTGGTCCCAGGCTGAGGGAGCCTCTGCTTGTACCCCCACCCCCATCCGAAACCCAGATTCAAGCAGCTTCTCTTGTTTCCACGGCGCCAAGACATGTCCCTTCCTTTCACACCCAGCTTTGCGGGTGGGCTCCTCACTGTGTTCGCACAGTGCCCACGCTTGCTTTGGGATAGGACGACCTCAGTGGCAATAACAGGAGCCCACCAAGGCCAGGTCGGGGGCCCGAACCATCTGGGGAGGACGTCTGGAGAGGGGGAGGGATTGGAAATGATTTGGGGGAAGAACCAGGTAATTGAAATTTTTTTTTTTTTTATGACTCAAGCTATGTCCTTATAGTCTTTTGAAAATACATATTTTTAGCTTAGAGCATTTTCTGTTTGTTGGGCCTGTGTGTCGTCCTTGGAGCAAAAGGAGTGTCCCCTGGGAACGTGGAGCTTCCGCACCCGCGAGACTCCTGTGTGGCTTATGGCCCGCGTTCCCGCCGACCCCTCCCGCAGAGCTCTCCCACCGCGAGCGGCGAGCGGCATCGCGGGCGCAGAGATGCTCTCTGCAGACATTTCCTGCTTGGTGTTTGGATCCCTCCTACCCACGGCAGCGTTTTCTCAGTGTCGGCTAGGGAGACCTGGCGTCGGGCCACCGGTGCTTTCATCGAGGGCTGAAATCACAGACCTAGAAGCAACACAGGCCCGGTGCAGGCTCTGCACACGAGCCATGTCACCGGGCCTTCTTTTGCCGCAGCTTATGGAAAAAATTAATCCTGTTGTTTATTTCCATTTTCTGTTTTGGAGTCTTAGATGACTAATTACAGGCAGTGCAGCTCAGTGTCTCATTAGTAATGATGATCTAACATTATTTAAAATCTGACATACTCTCTCCAAACCATTTATTCTTAGAAATTCTACCCTGTTATTCCAGTGTGATTTGACATTCCCCTTCCGTCGCGTTCCTGCCTCGCCACAGCCACTGTGCCCTGGCTTGGATCAGACGATCTGATCCACGTTTTTGCTTATCTGTGTTGTTCTGTGTTCCCAGCGAGGCGTCCCAACGCCCCTGCCTTACTTCGGGCCTCCCCGGACGTTAGCCCCGCCTCGGCACCCTCCCCCCCAACGCCGCCTGCCCCCGAAGTCAACGGGAGGGTGTGGCTCTCACCACGAGGCAGCGACATCCGGGGGCCCCCGCGCTGGCTTCCTCTAGAACACCAACAAAATGCCCCAGTCTAAGCACCCGCCTTGTACGGATGGGGAAACTGAGGCCAGAGGGGAGGGGACTCGCCAAGAGCACACACCCACCAGGAATCCTGACGCCGTCACTCCCAAAGGCCTCGTGCCCACTTACTCTGTCTGTGAAGTGGGAGAAAGCACCTGCCTTCTCGCTTTGGGGCGAGGGTGGAGAAGAGATGAGCCCCCAGAACTCCACTTGTTGCTCTGGGGGACGAGGGGGTTGGAGGGCTCCAGTCTGTCTTGGGGTCACACAGCATCCCCTGAGCTTGCCTCCTCTCTCTTTGCTCCCGACTGGAGTCCAGACTTGGTCTCCCTGCTTGCTTCTTACCCTGGTCTCGAGATGACCCCTACTGGGTAGCGCCCCTTTCTCGCAGTTGCCCTCGCCCCGTCTGCCTGGATCACCAGCACCAGCACTGATTTATGAGCCCACTTGGGCACAGGGAAGTTTCCAGGGTAGCCTTGGGCACGCCTTCTGTTGCCGAGGGGGGTGGGGGAGGGGTTGCTTAGGAGGAAGGAATGACAAACGTACCAGTGACAAAATACCAAGTATCACCAAGTCTCAAACCCTCGGGCTCCAGGAAGATGGTTACCTGGAACCCAGGCATCCCCCGCCCTGGTCACAGAAGCGTGCTCTGGGCCCTGTCCTCGGAGACCCCCTGCTCTCGGAAACCAGTGAGCGCCGCTGACCAAGAACTGGGGTGCAGGTGCACGGAGGCTCCACCCGGGGGAACTGGGTGAGAGCACGGCCCAGGGTCCAGAGGCGGCCTTGCCCTCACGTACCTCCCGAAGCCCGGCAGCCTGCAGTGGGGAGAGGACAGAACCACAGTCTGAGGGTCCACCCCTAGCTCCCAGATCCGGGCCCCTACGTCCGGAAAGCTCTAGAAGCTTCAGGAAAGCCCTGTGAGAACTCCTCCGCTAGGGTTCCTGGGCCTCCAGCCCCTCTGCCCGGCAGCCCACCCCCTCTCCCCACATTCCCTCAGCCGTTTTCCCCTCCCCCCGAACTCACCGATGGACGCGTGAGCTCTCATCCTTCCCTTTCCTTGTCTACTTGGTATTTATGGGACACCTGTCTCTGAAAATACCTTTACAGAACTTGTTTCTTTCCAAGCCTTTCGCAGGGGGGTACCCAGGACTTGTCTCTTTCCAAGCCTGAGCAGGGGGGGACCCAGGACTTGTCTCTTTCCAAGCCTGAGCAGGGGAGGACCCGGGACTTGTCTCTTTCCAAGCCTGAGCAGGGGAGGACCCGGGACTTGGGCACCATCTCTGTGCCACACGTACCACTCCAGCTTTGCCTCCCACGCCACAAGTTCAGCACAGCGGCCTCTGGGTAACTGTTGTAGTGATTAAATGACACAACATATATAAGATGCGTGGAGCCTGGTTCTGTGCCAGATGCTGGACTAGACCCTCTAGTCTAGAAGGGAAATGTAGGAAAAGCCACAGGGGCTCCCGTAGGCGGAGGTACAGGTCACAGGCTATCTGGTCTCTTGGAGGAGGAGGGACAGACATGGCTCCACCGTCAGTGTGACCTGGGGGCCAGGCGTCAGCAGCTGAGCAGAGATGTGGGCTCTGCTACAAGTTGGGGACAGACGGAACTTGAATACATAATAAATAAACCAGCCCTTGGAGATCTGTATGGGACAGTAGGGGCCAGGTAGTAGATGACAGCAAGGACGTACTAATGATTTTGGTAGGGGTGGTTCCGTAAGAAAACATCCTTATTTTTCAAAGATTCCTGCTGAACTATTTAGGGATGAAGTGTCACAATGCCTATAATTAAAATTCTTGCCCCCAAAATAGATAAAGCAAGTGTGAAAAAAGTTAACAGTTGTTAAATTTAGGTGGTAGGTATATAGATGTTCATTACTTTAGCCTTTCTGATTTTCCGAATGCTTGAAATGTTTCAAGATTAAAACAGGTTAAAACACAGAAAGTACCGTGATCGGGTTTGCATTTTGGAGCAATGATTCTGAAAGCCATGGAGGCTAAGTTAGGCAGGAGCTAAGAGTCACGAAGGCCTAGACGCAGCTAGTAACATCTCGACAGTCCAGGGTAAGAGATATTGAGAGACTAGAGTCAGTAAGGCTCAGGGAGGAATTGGAAGGTTCTTGTCTGATTCTCAGACACCTGGGTCAGGTCCTAGATGGCTAAGATGACCTCCCCAACATGAGGAGACATGGGAGAAACAGTTATGGGAAGGAAGATGCAAGCCTGGCATGTGGCTGGCTCGGTCTGGAGGCATTTCCAGGGCAGGGGCTGTGGTTAGGAAGCCATGGTAGCCTGGAGGGGACAGCAGACGTGATAAGAGGACATGAGACGCCCAGACATCACAGTCCAGCTGGGCTGTGAATCTGAGACGTAGAAAGAAAGAGGGCCAAGGGCAAAACCCAAGGAGCACCAACATTTGTGGAGCAGGAGAGAAATTTGGCTAATGAGGAAATGAACATTCTGGTCATTGACAGTTTTCCCATCCTCCCAGCCCATCCAAACCGTAGCAGCATTTAGGCCTGACCCTGCCAGATGCACAAACCCTCCTGTTCCCACGGTCCCACTCTGCTCTCGGCTCAGGGCTGTAGCCGGCCCTGTGTCCCGCAGTGGTTTAGGGGATGTCCATGAAGCCACCGTGCAGAGGAAGGGTCCCAGTCAGCAGGAGATGGGAGTGATTTGAGTTATAGACACAGCTTCCACATGGAGGAGCTGAGGGCCTTGAGCTCCCCTGGGGGTCAGTATCTTCCCCCGTGAGGAGGGACGATGATAGGAGAATCAGACGCGATCCCCTGTGTGAGTCAGAAGGACTCTCAACAGTGAATGCTTGCCGTAGTTCCTCGGAGGAATGT
Organism: Potos flavus; assembly: GCA_028534135.1. Taxonomy (NCBI): domain Eukaryota; kingdom Metazoa; phylum Chordata; class Mammalia; order Carnivora; family Procyonidae; genus Potos; species Potos flavus. Next base: position 115,577,164 of record CM052896.1, on the reverse strand, counting down.
GAAACATCCCGTCATGTCTGTTGGAGACCTGATTCTCCTGCCAGGTGCCAGCGCCCCCGGGGAGGGGGGTGACCCAGGCTGATGACAACAGTGGCCTTTTCTGCAAGGAATCTTGGACACATACACACACGTAGCCTGGGATCTGGCTTTGCCAAGAGGTCAGTCTTTATGATTTGAGAGAGTGAGAGAGAGAGCACAAGTAGGGAGGAGAGAGAGAAGCATACTCCCTGCTAAGCAGGGAGCCCCATGCAGGGCTCAGTCCTAGAACCCTGAGGTCATGACCTGAGCCAAAGGCAGCTGCTTAACCAACTGGGCCATCCAGGCGTCCCAAGAGGTCAGTCTTGATTAGATCCATAATTGCAATGCTGGATGATGTCCTTCCAAAGGAAGCAGAAACTGCTGGCCCACCTGCCGGGGAGCCTGTGGCACATGAGGCTGAGTCTTTCTTCACGAATAAAGGAGCAAAGCATGCCTAATGCAGAAACCAGGCCCTCCCCTGTAGGGATCCGAGTCCCCGCAGATTTTCTCTCATCCTCTGCATCTGGGCTGCGGGAGTCCAGACAGAGGCATGGGGCTAGAACCAAAGTGCAAGCAAGCCATCCCCACAGGGATCTCCCAGAACAAACTAGAAGCAGAATCTGCCTCTTCCTAAGGACAACATGCATTTTTTCCAGGCCTTTCAAAGCCAGGCAGGTCAATCGAGTTATAATTGGCAATCTAATTAGAACTCCCACAAGCTGTTAAATTCTTTACCTGCTGCCTGGCATCTTGCACAGAGGTGACACATCTGCTTCTGCCTGTGGAATGATTAAAGAAAGCCGGCTACAGCCCCATCCTCCTTGCCGACAACAGCCCCCTCCAGCCACCCCCTACCACGGCGCCGACGCCCACACATCCCCCAGCAAGGATGACACGGGACGCAGCCCGGTTGACAAGAAAATTGGCTTTAGAGAAAGCAGGCTCAAAGCGCTGTGTTGCTGAATGATTTTTTTGGAGAGTAACTGGGAGAAGACAAAGCCCCCAGCCCCATTTTCCCGGATGTCGGAGGTGTTCTGAGGGCGGTTCCGTGATACCTTCAGCTTCCCCCCCAGTCAGGCTGCTCCCTCACAGTAGAAACATCTGTTTTCTCCCTGTCTACCTTCTTTAACCCTGAAGAGTTTTCGTGCTGCCCCCCGCCCCCCAGCCGTCAAGGTAGCAGTGTGTTTTGGCCGACAGGCTGGGCGGACTGTATGGCACCAGCGTCCCTTGCGTCGCCCGTGGTCCCCCCGCCGCTGGGCCTTCGCCTGCTGCGGCTCCCGCCCGTTAGCAGGTGCAGGCGGCGCGTGCCGGCGCCAGCAAGCCCGCTCTGCTCCTCTTTCCCCAGCCCCGCCTGCAGTGACATCATGGGGAGCTTGAAACCAGCCACGGTGGGAGTATTTATACCACGGAAATTGGCAAGCACTCCACATCAGGGCCTTTTCTTTTCTTCCAGAGAGCCAGTTTACCAGAACGCCACTGGACTCACAGATCTAGATGGTTTCATGGGGGAAAGGGAGGCAGAGGGGGAGCGAGAGGGTATCGGCGGAGAAGAACACCAGTGCCCCTGACTCAGGACTTGCGGGGTGGAGGGTGCTCTTGGCACAGATACAGGGGAACTCACCCTGTCCCTCTAGATAGAGACGGAAGAGCCATCGCAGAGCGAGACGCGGAATCGCCCAGGCAGGTGGCAGGAAGGGGGCTGTGGTTTGGAGCAAAAAGACCTACGTGTGAATTCTAGCTGTACCGTTCGTTCATTCGTTGGCAACGTGTATGACTTTGGACGTGTTATTTAAGCCCTGCCACTCAGAAGTGGACATTCCACCCTAAGAGAGCTGTCATAAAGGTTGAACACGGTTCCGAGCGCCTGCCCGGAACATCAGGTCTGCCCAGCAGCTGCTAGTCTCCTCGGCCGTCCTCCGCCCAAGGCAGTGTGGCTGCGAGATTCGCGTGCGAAGTGGAGAGGTCCCCCAGAGGCCACAGGGGACAGACGTCAGGCCGCCCCATGGTCCTCCTCTTCCTTACTCATCCAGATAAGGAAAGGGCTCCCTGCTCAGCACAGCAGCAAGCCGGAGGGTCGGGGGTGCCCGAGTCAGAGACAGGGAGGCTGAGACCTCAGCCCCTCAGCCCCTTGGCAGGCACAGCCTCAGCAGGTCACCCCCGGCCGCGAGCAGCCGCGTCGGGGAACCCCGGGGAGCCGTGTTCAGCGTTACCTTTCCTAACTCCACGCAGCGTGGAAGGCCCGCGCGCTGCACGCCGGGAGCCATACTCGCTGTCGCCAGCGGTTTCCCGTTTCCCCGCGAACGCTTGCTTCGGCCCCTCGAGGATCGGTCTCGGAGCCGTGTGCGCGGGCGTTTGGCTGGGCGGGAGGCTCGATGCTCCTTACTGGCCAGGCCCACCCAAGAGCAGGTGGCCGGCGTGTTCACTCAGCCCCGAGAGCCTCCGTCTGGGGGAGTGGGCACATTCCTGTGCTCTTCCCATTAGGGCTGCTGGGGGATTTCTGAGGGAATGACTCTCATCTCGATGCTGATTTGTTCCATATTGAAGTGGCCCGTGATAAGAGCTCGATTGTGTTGGAAAAGAAAGTGCCAGGCTGAGTCCCTGTCCCATTTCTGCAGCAGCCACGCGGTTCCCTGCCGGCAGCGGCTCCCCACAAGTCCCCGGCCCGTCTGCCATTGTCACTGTTCTAACCCAGGAACGAGATCCGGGGGCCCCGGAGAGAAAGTCTTGGCAAAGACCCAGGAGTAAAACTCCCCATTTCTGAGCAAACTGCCTGTTTTTTTCTCTCACTTGATGGTAGCTTCCCTCAGCTCCAATGCACCAGAAATGCTGTGGGGGTCGGGGGGGGCCGTCAGGGCAGAGCGCGAGCACTGTCCAGCGAGCCCCTTGCCCTGCCTTCCTCACTGCATTCCATGTTGTTAGGTTCTCTTGTCATTTGTGGAAAAAATCTTTCCAAGGCTTATCGATTCCAGTCCTCTCTCCATCAGAAGTATCTTATCATTTCTGTTTGTTTCTGTTTCAACGTGGAAAAAAGAGCTGGTGCCAGACCCTGGCAGGGATGGGGAAGGCGCTTGCCAAAGTGACCGCGTCCCCCGTGGCAGGGAGGGAATCAGCGGCGTTTGTGTCCTGGTGCGTCGTCAAGAGAACGGTTTGTCTGCAGCGGCGGCGTGGCGTTGCCGGGGGGGGGGGGTGCAGCTGGGGGCCCCCAGCAGGGCCTGCCGAGTGCTCAGACCTGGGGCGCACCCTGGCTGTGAGTCGTCCTGGCAGCTGCTGGTAGAGGCTGTGTGCTCCGTGGAGCTTGCGTCCCCGGGTGGCCTTCAGGGCTGGGCTCTGGAAGCCTTGCTGGCCGGCCCGGCTGAGGAGCACGCCCGTCACCCCACCACCCAGACGGAGGTGCACCTTGCCCAGAGCTGCAAGCCGGCACGGCAGCCGGGCAAGGCTTCCAGGCCCTTCTGGTGGACCCCGGCCTGGGCGGGCGGGGGCGACTGGCTCGCGGCTGGGAGAGGACACCCATGCTGCCGTCGCCGATGAGTGTCCACTGGGTCCCACGGGCCACACAGGTCTCTGGGGTTACAGAGAGGAGTCCCCGAGGCCCTGCCACAGTCCAGCAGCTGGTAGCCCTTTTCCTCTGCACCGTTGGCTTCTTGAGTTTTCAGGGTTTCCTGTAAATCCAGTGGTCTTCTGGTGCTGCCAGTGAGCCCGTTCTCTGACACTTGTCCACACTGGGCCAAGGTGTCGCCAGCCACGGGCTGCCTTTCAGGTGTCGGAGAGAAGCCGCACGGCACGGCCCAGCAACCCCACAATGCTCAGCCTGGCCAGCCCAGCACCGTGGGAAGCCGGGGTTCCAGGGCCACTGCCCGGTCTGTGTCGGCCTCTCTTCCTCCAGGAAGCCCCCCCCCTCCCTTCCTGGCAAGCTGTGAGCAGTCTTCCCCCCCAGGCAGCAGAAAGAGATGCTGCCCTATAGCGTTTTCTGCTTGTTTCTCTAGTTACCACTCAAGTTCTGAAACTGGAGGTACATAGGTGACCCCCCAGAATACTTGCTGGTGAAAGATTTTACCAAACCCTAGAATTGTCATCCTGAGCATCTGCCCCACCGCTTTGTGTTCTAGGCTGGAAAAGTGAGGCAGAGAAGCTTCTGCCCAAGTTGGGTGCTTGGGGCTGGGCCACGGAGCAAGCCTGGGGTGGTGCGCCCCCCACCGACTGGCAGGACGCTCCCAGCCTGTGCTCCTGCCCCAGGGAAGGCCAGGACTTCTCCGTAGGAATGACTGGGACAGGCTTTTGCCGTGTTTGGTGATAAGTGGTCAGGAGCAAGTACAGCGACACCCCAGTGAAAGGTGTGACACATTTCCTGTGCCCCCCAGAGGCCCAGTGAGGGTTTGTCAGGGTCACTGGGAGGGACGCCCAGCCCTGGACCTCAGGAATGGGGCTGGGATTTCTAGGACTCTCCCACGCTCTGGCCCAGGGGGCTCCCAGCAGGCCCTCAGCTCACCTCTGGGGGGGTCATGCGTGACTGTTCCCCAGAGGGTAGAGAACCTCCAGCTGGGGCCTGTCAGACACGGCCCCCACCAGAGCGCTGGGTCATCTCTCCCTCCGTGCCCACCCACTCCGTCACCTCACGGGGAGCTAAGCATCTGCCTGTGCCGCCCTTCTCACCTGTGGAAGCCGGGGTCCCAGGACCCCCGGGCAAGGCTGGGCCTGAAGTCCACTCAGAGCGTCCCCATGGCCCACACCTCACTGGCCGGGCCGCGCAGGCCTGGGGTGGAACGCCATCTTCCCAAACCCACCTGGGGCAGCAGCAGCCTCCCCAGAGGGTGCAAGGCTGGGCCTCCGTCTCCGGGGAGCGATTAGCACCAAACTTTCCACCGTGGGGAAGCGCTGGCTTCCAGGCTCCCTGCCTGACTTGTTGTTGGGGAAGGTGGACAAAAATAAATAAATAAGCCAGCCTGGGAGATGTAGAAAAAAGTCAACAGGAGTCTCTCGCCCATTACCAATGGAAAAGTACGAGGGAGGGGAGCCGTGTTCACACCCATAGAAAATGCTGGCTGGGATGTGGCTGGTCCCACGGCACCAGGGCCAGCTGTGGGTCTCTGTCACCTAAGCAGAGTTAACTTGTGTTCCCGTCCACTCGGAGCCTCTGAGCTAATACTCACCGCAACAACGGGCGTGCAGGTTAAATGGCAAATTCGGGGAAGGGCAGGTGGAGAACCATCTGGAATTTTACCAAGACCGTCACAGGCGTCAGAGTAAGGAGGATGCCCAGCATCCCTGTGTGTTTCCGGGGATCCCAGGGCTGCCTCCTGTCCCCTTCTCACCCCTCGCCAGGGTGCTCAGCCCGAGTCGCACAGAGGCAGACCTTCTCGCCGGTGTCCTTTGATAGGGTGCGGGACTGGCCCGGTCTGCCGGCTCTTCAGTGAGGTCAGGGCGCCCTGCAGACCTGTAGAGGCGCTGACGGCGGCGTTTCTGGGTGTGTGTGGAATTTGGGCGAGCCTTGCCCCGGGCTGCAGTGGAGAGGCGAAGAGAGCTCACCGCACCAGATACGGGGATTCCCCGTCGTCTCCAAGGGCCTGCCTGCAGCAGTGTTTGACCCCAGGCATTAGCTCACAGATCAGAGTGATTCACCCCCCAGGGCTGGGGGAGGGGGCCTGTGCTTGGGACCGAAAGGGAGCAGCTCAGAGGCTGCCTTCAAGATGTTTCCAGCGAGGAAGCAGATGCCTTGTTAGCCTTTACAATGCTGAAGTCCGAGAGGGGCTCCGACATTGTTTTTCCTAACAAAACCTCCCCACCATTCGTTCCAGAGGGCACAGGGCACACGAAGCTGAGAGGGCGGAGTAGCTATGTGGCCGTGAGCCAGTCACCCTGACTCTGAGCTCCAGTTTTCTCATTTGTTAAGAAAAGGGTGTGTTATATCTTCCGGGATGTCCTCCCTTCCAGCAGGCCTGGAGTTCTAGGTGCTGGGCCTCCACAGAGGCACTCGGCCCTGCCTGGCGTGGAGAGGGCAGGGTGCAAGACCGGAGGGAGGGTCCGTGCCACTGAGCCCCCAGCCCTCAGCATCCTGGGCCTGAACATCCACAGGTGCCCAGTGAAGCTTACAGAAGGGAGGAAAGAGCCAGAAGCCCTTGTGGTTAAAGTCGGCCGGACAGAGCCGCACAGCCTGGGACCTGGGTGCTGTTCCTGAGCTCGCTCGGTGATCTGGGCGGAGTGCTGGCCCCGTGGGGAACGCTCACGTGCTCCTCTCTACCATCCCCTGAGCACACTCTGGACGTGCTTCCACAGCAGGGGCCGGCTGGGGGTCGTTGGTGCTCGGAAGCTGCTGGCAGGCTGGCTGGCTGTGTCCCTCCCCTCCGTGTCGCAGTGATCCCCGGCCACTGTTCTCCACAAGCCGCCACAGCACGTGGGTATTTTGGCACCAACACTGAAGTACCCAGTTTCAAAGAAATGAGGCCGGAGGAAATTTGGGGCCAAATTGGGATTTCTGCGTGAAATCCATGCGAGGCTGGGCAGGCCCTTTGGCTTCCGGCTGCACTGCCCCCATTTCTCACTGCTGGCAGGTTTCCTGCCTGACAGCCGATCGCGCTGCTATTTGCAGAATCAGCTTCTCCAGAATATTCCTAACCATTCTGGAGGAGAGAAGCTTTGAAAGATGCTGCCAGCCAGATGCTCTACGAAAAGGAAAAGCCACACTCACATTGTCTTGGGGCCTGATGGCTCGTCCTTCAGGGGCTGTGCTAAGCGGCAGAATTCAGTGAGGTGGGGGGAAGAGGGAGGCCCGAGTTGAGTTTACTGTTCCTCCAACGCCCTGGACTGCGTGTGCGTGCGTGCGATTCTGGAAGCTTTCTTCAGATCCTGAAGGACTATCAGATAAAAGGGGGAGGGGAGGGGACTTTTCCACATGACTCCAGAGGACTCAATGAACATCAGAGTGGGAATTAGACAAAAAGCCTAATTAGGGCTTCACATTTTTAACTGACAGTTCCGACTGCCCACTAACGGTGTGGGCTGCCCGGGGTAGTGGTGAGCTCCCCATCACTGGAGGGAGTACGCAACAGTGGGAGGCCGCCAGTCAGGGACTGCAGCAGGGGCTTGTGCGTCATAAAGCAGAGACCCCAGCCCCCTCCTCACCCCGAGGAGCTCTGCTTCTATGGATGGTTGGCTGCTGGCTTACAAAAATAAGAGGTTTGGGGAAAATTGAGTTTTGTTTCCTTCTGAGTTGAGTTCAATGCTGGAAAGGCCTGGTCTCCAGAAGGCACATTTCTTCAAATAAAGCATTTGACCTGGAAAAGGGGCCCCGTGGGAGCACAGCCTCCCACAGCCGTCAGATATCCTGGTTGAACAAAGATGCCGACAGCCTCTCAGGCATGTCTGGTCATCCCCTAGGTGGAGGGAAGGGAAGGGCTGGGGTCTTTGCCTCCTCGCTTCTGGAATACTCGGCTCCAATTCACAGCACACCCCGAGGGAAAGCCTCACGGGGTGCCTGTCCAGCGCTCAGAACCCTGCCCCCCGCCCCCAGGCCTGCCTAGCTGCGGACGGGAGAACACGTTCCTGTAGCACCCACCTCGGGTCCCGCCGTAGCTGGAGCAGGGCAGCCACCGCGCGGGCCTGGCTTCTGCTCTCCTCGTCACAGGGACCCCCTCCTCGGTGCAGCCTGTCCAGCCACTGGCCCTTCCCCAGGAGCCGCTCAGCCCCCGTCTCCCTGCTCCCCTTTGTCCCTCGGCCTCTTCCTTCCTGCTCTTCAGTCCAAGTCCCTGGTACAGGATGTCAGTGGCCCTTTGCTCGGGAGGTTAAGTGGTTTCATGAACGTTCTGTCTCTGCGTGTCCCCAGGTGGGGTGGACAGGACCTGGGGAACCTGGCTGGTTCCGTGGCCGCCGCACTCATGCCTGCTCTCTGTGCTTCGACGGGCTCGAGCTTGCCGGGAATGACTGGCCTTGGCCTTTGCAGAAACAGGGCCAAAACAAAGTAAAATGGCCAAGACCAGCCCCGTACCGGTCCTTACTCCAGATTTTGCCCCGCTGACCCTCCAGGAGGCCCTTCTGCAGGGCACTCCCAACTTGCTCTTGACTGACCGAGCAAAGGGGGCTGAGTAGCAGCATGTGAACCCCACCTGACTCCAGGGGTTCAGCGGGCAGACGTGTGTAAGGGCTGTGGGAGTGGCAATGACCAGGATACCTGGCGTCTGGGCCCTCCGGAGCTCCTGGCCTGGTCAGGCAGGCCCTTCCAGGGCCGGCATCACTGGCCAGGACACACGCACTCGGCCCCCTGGCAAGGCAGCGTACATTTCTAAGCACTCAACACACACAGAAAGGAAACATGAGACAGAGCCCGGTATAGACCAGACCTCCCCCAGAGCCCCTGGAATCCAGGTAGAGAAGCTGAGCCCCGCCCGCACCCCATCCGGGTGCGTTTTCAGCTCCTTCCGGAGGCAGTGTTGGGAAGCAGGGCGGGGCTCCGGCCTGAATGCTGGTGCTCAGAACCGTCAGCGCCTTTGAGTCTCACCAGGGAAGAAAGGGCCACTCCTGGGGAAGGGAGGCAGGGGGCAGCCCCTCACCTGGCCTTCCCGCCGCGGCTCCGGGAAGGTCTTTGCAGAGCCCTGGTCTCCCGTGGCCTTCTCAGGGTGGCCCTGCCTAGCAGTCGATTTATATTCTGGTTTGACAGGAAAATCGTTCTGAGAGCACAGCCACGACCACCGTGCTCCCGTCTGATGGATCGCATCCTCAGGAAGGAAAAGGAGAATCCTGACAAGACTTGGGGGCTAGCGTGCTGGTTTCCTCACTGATGCTTCTGCTTCAGCTGATGCACACCCCAGTCCCGCCCGTCTACAGCGTCTGGGGAGGGGACGGGAGCTCACAGGGGCCCCCATGCCATCTCGGGGGCCTGAGGGCTGAGGGCCGAGTCAGAGCACGGAGCGCGGGGCCACAGACTCGGGGCCTCTGCCCCATGCCAGTCACCACACCGGGCCCCCTCCTCCTGGCCCCTCCTGGCCCCACTCTGGCCTCACGCGAGGCTCGTTTCCTCTCTGGCCCTCTGTTTCCTCACCTGTGCAAGAGGGTCTGCCAGAGAGTCAGTGGAGTCTGCAGTGGGTGCTGGGGCTTTCTTCAGAAGCAACGTCGGATCTGTGGTGTGTGGCCAAATACCCGAGGGGAGGCCGTGGCAACCCGCTGGAAGCAGAGCACCTTCTCCCGTGGGGCTGCTCCCCTCCCCCAGACGGCTGCCTCGCGGATGTTCCTGGAAGGCCGAGGAGGCTCTGAGGGGTCGGGCTCTGATGCCACTGTGGACAGGGCGACCTGAGGCCAGGACTTGGGCGCACGTTAGTTGAGAGCACTGGCAAGAAGTCATGCCCACCTCTGTCCTCCCCACCCTCACAGTGTCCCATGCCTCCACTTGTCCATCCTTCCGTCCATTCACCAAACACGCACCAGGAGCCTCCTCCTTGCCTGCCCCGCTCTAGGGGCTGCACGTGCAAGGACGAATCAGATGGCCTTGCTCTTGCCGAGAACTATCCCGAGGGACGCAGGGCTGGCAGCGAAGTCTTGCAGCCGTGGGCGTCCTGGAAGCCCCCCGCCCTTGGTCGGTAAGAGTAACGACAGTGATAGTAATCGTATCGACCAAGGTGATCCTTGACTAGAGGTTCGCTGCGTGCGTTATGAACTTGCTCTCATTCAGGCCCACAGCTGTCCTGTGAGTCGGAAGTTGTCCCTGTTGCACAGACAGAGCATCTGGGACCCAGAAGTCGTCCAAGTCACTGGTGCGGCTAGTTGGCACCCTGTCCCAGGGAGCCTCAGGCCACACTCTCAACCTCCGCTCCGCACTCTCTAAGAGAGTGCCAGGCCTTTCCCTGCTCCGGGCGGGTGCTCTGACCGTTGCCAGCACCTGCAGAGGTTTTTCGAACCCCTCACCTAGGTCCTGATTCCCCAACGACGAGCCACCTCTGGCCAGTACAGCCACGCTTAGGCTGCAGCCCGCCCAGCAGCTCTGTCATTGTCCCAAAGGGTAACAGGCTGGGGAAATGGGCTTTCCTTTAGCTGCCATCACAATCCCAGGGTCCTGACAACAGAAGTCCCACCAGGGGGACGACCTCTCCCACCCTGGCCTTGGTAGGTCCCAGCGGCCGCCACAAAATGCAGGCCGGCTCTGCCACAGCGAGGGCAGCTGCTGGCCTCTGCTCCAGAAGCTGAGAGGGGCGCCCACAGGCGGGGGTCTGCAGCGGGAGCCCGGCGAGGCAGGGCAAACACAGGGGAGTCGCCCATCCCCACCCTGCTGCCCAGTGTTTGATTTTCGGAGCATCCCGCCTGGGCAAAAGCGAGAGCCACATGGAGACGGCTGCCGGACCCCCAGCTAGAGCCGAGCTGCAAGGCTGCTTTTCAGCGGCAGCTCGGCATTGGGAAGGACGCGTCCTTGCAGGGACATGATCTCTCGGTGCCCGTCCCCGGGCCTCAGGGACCAGCAGTGGTCCGAGACATGCCCTTGAGCCCAGCCAAGGGCTGACTTGGCACTTGCTCAGAGCACCACGGGGACTCCTGAAATCTCCCAGGGGGGCTTTGGTCCTGCAGCCTTTGCTGCGGGTCACCGGACCCAGGGCTGGAGCAGGAAGCCTGCCCGTGGCACGTGGCAATGTCTTCAGTCCTCGGGCATCAATTATCTCACACACACACACGACATGAGTGAGGAAGAGGCTAATTGTCCTCAAATTAGCCAAGTTCGTTTTGTCTTGTTTGAAATAACAGGTTTAATTTCCTCCCTTACTTCCAGTTTGGTACAGCACCAAGATCGCGTTAGTACAGAACACCTGATTATAATAATCACCAGCTTGGGAGGCTGTCTTCATTTATGTCCAAAGAAAGGGACAAATAAGATACCTGTGGGTGGGTCCCCTCCTCCAGGAAGGCCAGCCCCGCTGGCTCCTCACCTGCAGGGGCTCAGGAATGACAGGGTGGAGAAGGGTGGGAGCCTGTTTGCACAACCTCTCCCGGGGAAGGAAAGAGGGTCTGGTGCGAAGAGCAGGCACGAACCGTGCAAGTTCACGTCTCAGCTCGGCCACTCGCTGCCGGCAAAGGTCTTAGATCTTCAGCACAGCCCAGTGCCCGGCGTGCAGCTGTCTCCTGGTCTCGTTAGGATTTGCACGGGACCCCAGGCTTCGAGAGCAGCCTTGCTCCTTGGCCTCCTTTGTATCCCCAGCATGTGGCTGGGATCTGGACAGTCACTCAGCGGGGTTTGGGATTTTGATATGGGGGAGAAGGTGGGTTATTCTGGTCTTGAAATATGTCAGTCCTGGAAATCTGTGTCTCTTTCCAGCCTGGGGACTGGGAGCTGGACCTGTGCCTCTGGGTAGTCCTTCCTAAGGTGGGGAGGGGGCGTGCAGTGTGGCCCGGGCTCTTGGGGGAATGGCGATCAATAGGGCTTTGAGCAGATGGGCTAGAGCTCCAGCAGGAGGAGCCAGACCAGGAATGGTGACGTTGGAGAGGTGGAAGGGGGCTGGGGAATGCATCCTGCAGAAATGCATGGGCTTTGTGGGGTCTGTCCTAGGAGCAAGTTAGATCCACCCAGTGGTGAGAATAGTTAAATGCCAGCCTCGGGAGTTAGGCCTTTGATGGTTGGAGAAGAGAGGAAGCAGGGCCTATAGAATTGGAAAAGGTGTCGGGATTCTAGTGCATAAGAGCACACCAAAGCCAAGGACGGCCTCTCCCAGCACACCGGGGCTTGGGGGGAGGCGGGGGGTGGGGGGGTCCTGATCTCCAGGTCCCAGCCCACCTCTAGCCAACCTGCCAGCAATGGCTCAGGCCCCAGCCGGAGCTTGTCCTGGTTGATCCCATTATGTGACTGATTTCTGAGCTGCTCTTGGCTTGCTGGGGCGCTGGGCAGAGGCTGATTTTTCATTCCCTTGCCAAGCCTGAGCTGGCAGCCCCTGGCAAGCGTCTGATGTCTCCCTGAGCAGCTCCAGCTTTAGGGATTAATTCCACTAAACAGATTGCTCAGGAAGCTTCAAGGTCATCTGGAAAGGGTAGCCTGTTCCTACATTAGGAATGTAAGTCCAGGTATATGGGCTGGAAATTTCCAAGCCCACAGGAACCCTAGAACCCTGGAGAACATGAAGACTCCCAGCTGCCCAGGACGGGGGGTGCGAGGTCGGATCAGCCCGTGGGCTGGTTCTCTGCAGGCATTTTGGGGTGGGTAGACTTGCCCCCTGCTGTATACCCCGGAGCCCCCAGGATAGGCTACAACCAGCTTCAGCAGCCTGCCATGTTCTACACAACATTCCCAGCAAAAAGGCTGGTGTCCTCGTCCCCACACCAGCGGAGTGGGGCAGGTCACTGCTGCTGAGAGCAGTGACCTCGGGGTCTTGCCCTCCTGGGTCTCCACCTCCATGGCCCATTTTCTGGCTAACAAGACCCCCCAGAAGGGAGGCAAGGAGCCCTCCTAGTCCTTGAGTGAGTACGCAGGATGTCTGAGCTGGAGAAAAGCTAGGCTGGAGAGGAAGCACGTCTGGGTCATAAGCATGGGGAGGAGCAGAGCCGGTGATCCATGGTGGGAGAAATGAAAGGGAAGGCCCACCCGCAGCTGCCCATTTGCTGTTGCTCAGAGGTAACTGGGTTAGTGCCCCAGGGGCTCCGGGCTCATCTCTTAAAGGGACAGAGGCAGCAGTGAGCAGGTGAGTGGTAGGAAGGTGTAGTGGGGAGCATGGGGGTTTTGGCCTCAGGCAGGCCTGGGCTGGCCTGCAGCTCCATACTCATTGGCCCTGTGACCTTGGCCAAGATCCCTGGCCTTGCTGAACCTTGTCTCTTCGTATCTAATGTGATGATAATGTGAGCTGAGCCAAGTACATGTGCCTAGCATCGCACCTGATGGGGAGAAAACACTCCATGTAGTGGAGGAAAACGGCGTGGGGCTGGCTTTGCAGCAGAGCCTAACGGAACCTAAATTCTGGTCTCGGCCTGCAGCCAAGAAACCAGGGACGCCTCTTCCCATCTCACCAGGGGGCTCGTCCCTCATCACCATCTTGCCCAGCGCGCCCCGCATGGGTGGTAGGGCCACTCAGAAAAGGGGTGTGTGTATTCAGTAATGTGATGCAGTGAGAAAGTCACACCTCGAGGGAGTGGGATAGGGCGACTCTTGTCGTCTTCATGCCTCTGCTCCTGCCACCACCCAGAACCCCCTCCCTCCTCTTACCTCTCTGTTGGTTGAATGGGAATGTTCTAGAATGAGCTCGAGCTGATGCTCTACCCTGGAAGAAAGGAGGCGGGAGCTCATTGGCCCTCACATCCTATCGCACACCTCCTAGGGAAGGCCTCCCGTTCTCTTCCTCCTGGCCGCCACGGTTGAGAAGTGTGGGCATCAAGCTGTCCAAGTTTCTCTGCAGACGGGCCAGAGTGGGAACAGCAGCCCTCCAGGAGGCGGAGGTGCCTACTTACTCCTCCCCCCCACCGCCCAGGACTCTGCACCGGAGTGGATTTGAGGCTGGCCCTAAGAGTTAGCATATGGGGGTTCGAGCCCAGCTCCCTAGTGGCTGGCTGGGCGCCCGGGGCCGGGGCCGCGGCCTGTAGGAGCCACAGTTGACTCACCCACAAAATGGGAGAGTGCGTGGGGAGATCTCCCCACCGTGTGATAGGTGCCCCTCGACCGCCGGATCTTTGTCCACAGCGACAGAAGCGGGACTCGCAGCCAGGTGGGGACGTGTCCTCTACTATCACCATCCATTGTCCGGCCGGGAAGCCGGGTCCGTGCTGGACGTCTGTCCCTGCTCTCGGCACGCAGTTCCCAGGCCCGCTCCCAGGTGGGTGGGGAAGGGCAGCTCTGGGGAGAGAGCCGGGAGGCTCTCCCTGGGGGTCTCCGCTCCCCTGACCCTGAGCAGCCTGGGCAAGGCTCTGAAACCCAGCGGTCCACACAGGAGAACAGGAAGGCCCGTAGTCGGACGAGAGAAGATTTCAGAAGGCAAGGGGAACTCCTCACGGCAAGGACTGACTCCAGGCCACTGTTCTTGTCCTGCAGCCTCGGGGAGGGAGCCACCCTTCTTCGAGCAGCCTCCACTCTGACGGCCTGATTTAGGACCTGGGCTCCAGTGTGGACGTGGTTAAGGCGCGCATCGATGTTAATAAGAAAGGGAGCGTATACTGTTGCCTTTCGATTTTCCTCCCAGAGAGCGTAGAGCTGACCCTGAGGTCTGCCGGCCCGGCCCCGGGGCTGTCGCCTCTGCCTCCTCCCTCAGGAAGGCCATTCAGGGAGCAGGAGCTGGGGGTCCCAGAGTAGCCCTCCGCAGATCACGCCCTGCCCTGGGGTCGTGCTTCTCCTTGGCTGTGGTGCCACTGACCTTCGCTGCGCCCGGGTCGTGCTCAGGCTCCTGGGCTGTGTGGGGCCGAGCCCTCTGTGGGCTCCTCTCGGAAGCCCTGGATGGGGCTCCGTGGAACCACCTTGACAGCCATTTGGAGATTCTTCCTTTAGAGTGAATTTCCCCAAAGTGGCCTGACTGGGTCAGAGGATATGCCTCTTTTTAGGTTCTCCAAATACTCTGCAAATTATATCCCTAGAGGGTCGTGTCCCTCTTGGAGCCACTAGCAGAGCATCGGGGGTCGGTCCCCTGCCCCGGCTCTCACGCCGGCATGAGCGCGTTCGGTCCCACCGCTGGTCTCATAAGCACAGAACGTTCCTTACTGAAACCTGCATTTCTTTACCAACAATCGAGGTTACGTATTTTCCATGTCTTTGTTTACACCTTTTAGAGGACTGCTATTCATCTGCAATCACAACTGTCTAGACTGTTCTTTAATTTTGGAGATTTTTTTCTTTGAACAAAAGTTTTTAGTTTCTTAAATTGGATTCGTTGAACTTGTGTTGGATTTTTTGGTTTTTTGGTTTTGTTGTCACTTCAAAGCTCTGAAAGTCATCCTTTCAGAGAACTGAATGTTCAATTCCACTTTGTTAAGTAGTTGTCTGCTTTATCTCGGGAGACGGGAACCTACGTGGGTTTTTTCTGGGCTGGACACGAGCCAGCTGACCCTGTCTCCACGTCACTGCTTTGAACTGCGCCGTTCCGTCAGGGTGCAGGGGCGCTGTCTGGAAAGATGTTCATCGCAGCATGATTTATGGCAAAGAGAGTGAGTGCAACCTCAGTGTCGGCCCCACGAGGGAGAGACTGAGTCAATGAGAGTCCGTCGTTGGATGAAAGGGTGCAAACCCATCAGTCATAGGGATGCACGACTGGGAAACAGGGTTATGGCAAAATATTTGGGGACCAACACCTGCATCTGAATTAAAACTGTGTAAAATGGGGGCACCCGGGTGGTTCAGTTGGTTAAGCACCTAACTCTTGATTTCCGCCCAGGTCATGATGTCATGCGTCGTGAGATCGAGCCCCACGTCAGGCTCCGTGCACTGTGTGGAGTCGGCTTGAGATTCTCTCACTCCCTCTGCCCCTCCCCCTGCTCCCTCTCTGTCTCTCTTTCTTTCTCTCGCGCTCTCTCTAAAGTCAATCAGTCTTTAAAACAAATAAAATAGAACCGTGTAAGATGACAGCCATGCTTGCGGTGAGCAGGGAGCGGTGAAGGCAGGGGCTTGTTTGTGGTGGGGGGACTGTGAGCAATGAAAAAAAGTTCTGTTCTAACCACGACCTCCAGCAATGCCACGAATGACATTTCTCTAGGTTAGAAAGACTGTTAGATGCCAGCCAGCACGCACAAGGCAGTGGCCCGCCGGGTCGGTACAGACTGGCCATCCCAACTAGTTCACTCCCAGGCATTAAGAACTCACCTGAACCGAGTGAAATTGCCAGTTTTTTGTCTTTCAAAAATGGCCAAACGCGGGCCACTCATACAGAGTTCAAGCACCTCTTTCAATGATTGCGCCCGAGCGCAGGAAGACCTTGAACTTACCGTGTGTGCGGCCCGATGGATCCATGCCCGCCTCCCAGAAGCCTGCGGAAACTCAGGGACGGGTTAGAGCCTAGAGCCTCGGAGTCCCTCTGACTGTCTGTCTGTGTGTCTGTCTGTCTCCCCGACGCCTGCAGGCCCTGATCCTCCATCAGCTGGGCCGCTACAGTCTAGCCGAGAAGATCCTCCGGGATGCCGTGCAGGTGAACTCGACAGCCCACGAGGTCTGGAATGGGCTGGGCGAGGTCCTGCAAGCCCAGGGCAACGACGCGGCGGCCACCGAGTGCTTCCTGACGGCCCTGGAGCTGGAGGCCAGCAGCCCGGCCGTGCCCTTCACCATCATCCCCCGGGTGCTCTGAGCCGGCGCCTGCCAGCCTCACTGCCGCTCAGGCCCCCAGCGCCCCCCGCTCCCGGGCCGCCCCCCTCCCCGCTCCCAGGCCACGGAGGAACGTGCGACTGGCCACACTGAGCGAAGCAAACGAGCCCGGGCCCGTCGCGCTCTCCACGCACATTTCTGTTGTTGTTTTGACCAGCCCCATGATAGTTTCTGAACCCACTGACATTGTTCAAAATGGATTATGTGCCATATTTTGTTAGTCGACATCTGCGTTTTAAAGTCAAATGATAATGGACTTAATCAGCAAATGTAGATGAATCTCTTCAAAGGTAAAATTCAGTGGCAGAGCAGATTATTTTTATCAGAGCCGTAAAGAGAACTCTCCTCCCCCCACCATCCCTGCCCCGACCTCCACCCGGAAACCAAATGTGAATTTTCCGTTTCCCACCTCGGTCCTAGTCCAAGCCGGGACACCAGCTGACGATTTCTTGGTTTTGTTGTCAATAACTGCACCGCGTGAATTCCCGTCCTCACTTAGAGCAAAGCCTGATGTGAGAATGTTTCTATTTCACCAATATACGCCTGTTACAAGAGAAGGAAATAGGAGCTATTTAAGTTTAACTTTTTTATGTGAATTCAGAGTTTATTTATCGATGGAAATATGTACAAAGAAGCTTCAAATGGAATATTTACCGACATTCCTTATACATGACAGACACTTGGCTAAATGGGAAGATGACATTAATAATAAAATGATTTTTAAATGGACCCGCGGCCCGTGTGGTTGGTGAAAGCCCACAGAGCCCCTTGCGGGCTTTAGGCTCGGTTCCTGGGGCGGGAAGTGGTGTGCGCTGGGCCCTGGCCCTGGCCGGGTCAGCCCTGGGCGCTGGGAGGGCCCCCTGACTGTCCCGCGGGAATTCGCCTTTTCCCCTCGCTCCCCTGTTGTCTGGGGTGGGAGCAGGGTACTCGGGCCCGGGCAGCCGATATCAGCGTCCATGGGCACCGAGGTCAGCGTGTGACCCGAAGTGGCCCAGTTATGGAGGGAGCTGTAAGGACAGGCTCTCACTCTCCCGCTGGACTTTTTTTTTTTTTAAGATTTTATTTATTTATTTGTCAGAGAGACAGAGGGAAAGAGAGAGCGCACAGCAAGGGGAGCAGAGCAAGGCAGAGGGAGAAGCAGGCTCCCTGCCGGGCAAGGAGCTGGAGACCGACTCCCAGCAGAATGGACAGTAAAGCACAAGAACCAGAGAGAAGCTGAGCAGACCTCTCCAATCCCTTGCCAGCACCCCTGGAAATGTGGGGGGGCTGAGTTCCGATCTCGAGGCCCCCCACCCCAGCGGAGCACAACCTTCCTGACTCACCGGGCAGGCAGGCGCGGGGGCAGCTGAGGTCTGGGAAGGGAACCGTGCGAGCAGAGGCCGTGGGCAGTGCAGGCGGGCACCCCAGCCTCGGCGTTGAGGTTGCCAGGCGGCGTCTGAGGCTGTGGATACGCATTGATCATGGAATTTTCAATGTGAGACCCTGGCCGGGAAGGGCAGGCACCCAATGGGGCAGCCGTTCACCTCCCCAGGGATGGTGTTCTGGAAGTAATAGAAAAAACCCTCTTTCTGTTGGGTCTGCTGTCCTGATGGGATGCAGCCTGGGCTTGCTGCCGCCCGCAGGCACTGTGTAGGGCGGCCTGCCTGAGAATGAGGCCAACTCGGGAAAAGAGCGCGAGGAGAGAGAGAAAGAGAGAGACCGGATCCCAGAGCCCTAGCTGGAGCGCTGGAGCCCCAGACTTTTCCCTGCTGTGCTTGGGACCGCGGAGCAAGCTTCTGGAAGGGACTGTTACCCCCACCAGTTCGGGAACTCTCCCCAAGCCCCTCGGTCCTCCTCCTTAATCCCACCTGCTCCTCTCCCCACATTTTACCTCTCAGCGAGTCTTGTCATTTCTGCTGGGATCACATCTCCAATCCCCCCACTGCCCCGTCAGCCAGCAGCCCCGCTGCCTCCGGCTGCACCACCACAGGGTCCTCTCTGCCTCTACCTTGGCCCCCGTGATCCTCGGGACAACCCTGAGGGTCCTCTGTAAGGTGAGGAGCGGATCAGGCCTCTGCCCCCCAAAACCCGCCCTGTGGCTTCCCCAGCTCGCTCCTGGAGCCAGGCTCCGTGCTCCCCAGGATCTGCAGAGCCCGGGCCCTGCCAGCCGCTCCCCCTCCCCGCAGTCTCCCTGCTCCAGCCCTGCTCCGAGTCCTCTAGCCTAGGGCCCCATGAATGAACGGAGGCATTCATTCATTCATTCATTAAGAGACCAGGGAGCAGAAGCTGAGTGGGTAAGAACCGGGATTGAGCCCCGGGCCTGAGGGATAAACCTTTGAAAGGTGCCCTGGGCTGCCCAGCAGAGGCAGTTTGGGGCAGCGGGATGCGGGAGACGCTGTGTAGATGTGTTCCCCGTCCCTGGTCTTAGTCTCTCCATCTGTAAAATGGGTTCATTCATCCATTTGTTCATCCATCCAAGAGTGCTTACAATAGCGGACACGACAGGCACCGAGGGTAAGCAGTACATATAAATGAGGCTTATGTTTTTGTGGAAGACAATAGAGAAATATACAATACAGTGTATGGGCCATACATACATAGTGATACACGTACGGAGGGGCGCAGGGGGCATCGGAGTCACAATTTTATAGACGTGGTTGGAAAAGCCTGATGGGGCGCCTGGGTGGCTCAGTCAGTTAAGTGTCCAACTCTTGATTTCAGCTCAGATCCTGATCTCAGGGTCCTGGGATCAAGCCCCACGTGGGGCGCCACACTCAGCAGAGAGTCTGCTTGAGATTCTCCCTTTCCCTCTCCTTCTACCCCTCCCTGCTATGCACATGTTCTCTCTCTAAAATAAGTAAGTAAATCTTTAAAAAGAAAGAGAGAGAGAAAGAAAGAGAAAAGAAAGAAAGAAAGAAAAAAAGAAAAGAAAAGAAAAGAAAAAAGGTTCTGATAAGGCACCATTTGGCCAGAACTAGCCAGGTGCATCTGTGAGCGAAAGGCATCCCAGGAAGCAGGAACAGCAAGTGCAAAGGCTCAGAGGCAGGAGGGGAACAGGGTGGTAAAGGAGGAGAGACAAGAAGATGAGCCAGAGAGTTTCTCGGGGGCCAGGTCATGTGGGGTCCTGTGGCTCACATTAAGGGTATACATTAGCTTCCTGTGGCTGCTGTAAAAAATTTTAAAAATTTAAAAATTTTAAAAAATTTAAAAATTATCACAAACATAGTGGCTTAAAACAACACACACGTATTCTTCTACAGTTTCGGAGGTCTGTGCTGGCAGGACTGTGTTCTTCCGGGAGGTTCTAGAGCCTGTTTCCAGAGGCTGCCCACATTCACTGGCTCACGGCCCCACATGGCACCACCTCGTCTCCCTCTGCTAGCATTGTTACATCCCCTCCTGCCTTCGGTCCCCCTCGGTCCTTCTTCCTGCCTCTCAGCGGGAGGGACAGCGGGCCCAGCTGGACCACCCAGGGTGATGTCCCATCTCAAAGCCCTTCGCGTCATCTCATCTGCGAGGTCCCTTTCGCTCTATAAGGTCACACGTTCACAGGTGATGGACGAGGACGTGGACGTCTTTGGGAGAGGAGGAACGTGACTAGCCGGCCACAGGGTGTCCGGAGGCTGCCGTGGTCCTCCGGGGGAACACGGCGGGGCTCAGGCCACGTGGTAAAGGGTGGTGGGACCGTGACTATCCCGAGGACGGAGCCACAAGATGCGCTCACGTGTCTCCCCGGGCTGCGAGGGGAGGAGGGGAGGGAGGGAGCGGGGCGGAGACGTTGTCCTGAGCTGTAGGACGGCTGGAGCTGGCGGCCCCCGACACAGGAGGGCCGCAGGTAAGCAGACTGGCGAGGTGGGGAGGAAATCGGGCCCCTGTTGGAGGCGAGTTGCGTATAAGACGCCTCGGAAGCCTCTGAGTGCGGAGCAGCTGGCTAGACGGCGCCGAGGACCGGCCAGAGTCCGAGAGGAGGGTGTCGACGTGGGGGCCTCCGTGGACAGCGCCGTGACGGGGCTGCCTCAGGAGCGAGTGTAGACAGAAAGGGGAAACGCCAGGGCTGAGCGCCAGGCTGAGGCGAGGGTGACGGGCTGGGGAAATGGAGAGGGACTGACAAAGAAAGAGAAGCAGCTGTGAGGGAGGGAAAAGCGGGAGGTGAGTCCCAGAGGCCGAGGAGGAGGCACCGCTGGCTGGGCTCATGCCCACAGGTCCAGCAGGGCGGCTCCAAGTGACCTTGGGTTTGCCATCACGGAGGCTGGTAATGATCCTGACCAGAGCGGTGCTAGGGACGGAGTCGTGTCCCCCAGGAGCCCTAACCCCCACTGTGCCCACGTTTGGATATAGAATCTCGGGAAGTAATTGAGGTTAAATCAGGTCATACGTGTGCAGCCCTGATCCGATAGGATTAGTGCCCTTATACAAAGGGACAGCTAAGACCTTGCGCTCGTTCCTCCCTGCCCCCCACCCGGATGGCCTGGAACCTTGACCTTGGTCTTCCAGCCTCCAGAACTGTCAGAAAATAAATGTCTGTGGCTTCAGCCCCCCAGCCTGTGGCCTTTGAGTTATGGCAGCCTGTTGGGACAGAGGAGTGGGGTAGAGCCCGTTTGGCGTCTGTTCAAGAGTGGGAAAAAGACTGCAGCGTAGACGTCTCTTTCAAGCACATCACTGCCAAGGGGCAGGAGAAGGCGGGGAGCCGGTGGGCTTGGGGTGTTTTTCAGGTGGACCCACACTCAAGTTTGCAGAGAGGCACACTGATGGACGCGGAGGGCAGAGCTGGAGCTGCGTGCCCGAGCGGCCAGAGGCAGCAGGCTGCTTCAGCTAGGAGCCCAGGCGTTTCCCTTGGGTGGAGCACCTGACCCCAGAGGCCGATGAACCTTGGAGGTCCTCCCCCTGTGGCCCCCACTTCTCAGCGTGCTACAGAGCAAGCTGAGGGTGAGGAGAACACGCGGGCAACTGGAGAGTTGGAGGGGGAGGCAAGTGGACCAGGGAGGGAAGGAGGAAGAAGGTGAGGGAAGAGAGGAGGCCCTTCTTCATAGGAGGCCAGCCCCCACCAGCAGAGAAGGATCTCGGGGATCTTGGAGGCCTGGGCAGTGGGCTGTGGCCCGGGCTCTGCACGGCCTCAGGGCTGGGAGGGATGTGAGCTCCGATGTCCCCACATGAGAACCAAGGCTTCCCGTCTGTGTCCTTACCTGTCCTCATGGCCTAAGGGACCGCATGCCTGCGTCCATGTCCGTGACCACATGGAACCACAGCAGAAGGTCGCTCGGAGCTCCCTTGTGGTCCCACGGTCATTCTCGGGTGCCCCTGCCATCTGCCCACAGGAAGCCCTGCTCTCTGCCAGGCGCCCTCCGCCCATCGGTGCAGGACCTCGGGGACCTCTTGCCCCCACCCACCCCAGCGGCCCCAGCAGCCCCCCTAGCACCCCCCTACACACACACACACACCCTGCACGGCCAGGACCCACTAGACCGGGCCACAGGGTGAAGGGGATTCCAAGGCGCCTGCTGTCCCCTCTCCCATCCGCACCCCCAGCCTCCTCTGCAGGGGGGGCTCTGGTGACGGCTCAGCTCCCTCTTTCCGTGTCTCCTCCTGTGTCCTTCGTGTTCTTCTCTCTCCGCTACCTCTCCGGGCCAGCGGGATGGGCGTGGTTGGGCTCAGGGGCACCAAGGGAACCAGAGAACTGTGACCAGCACTCTCAGTCCTCGTGCGTGGTGGCCGGCCCCTCTGCGGGAGCTCTTATCCTTCACTGCGCCTTCCCTGCCCTCCCTGTCGCTCTCTCAGTTCCTCTCTGTTTCTTCCTGCCTCCTCAGAGCCAAGCACTGACTGCACCCCCTCCCAGACCTTGCTCAGGTCCTTCCGGGGGGCAGATGGGCCGTGGGCAGGCCACGGGGGGCCAGCAGGTCCCCATGTCCCCCGTGCACACCCAACCGAGGGGCTGGGGCCAGGAGGCTGACACCCAGAGCTGCTGCTGCTCCCGCCACTCCCGCCACCAGCCGTCCTCTCCCACTTGTGGTCACTCACTTCCTGCCGCCCCCGCCCCCGCAGCAGCTGGATGGGACCCGGAAAAGGACATCCTGCCAAGGTCTCAGGCAAGCATGGGCTCTTCTGGAAGGTCTTTTGGAGCCAAGCTGGGGCCCCCTTCTCAAGGCCGTGCCCTGGGAGACCCATTCCAGCTCTGTGCTGGCAGGTCCCCATGTCCCCAGAGCAGCAGCAGCTCTGGGCGTCAGCCTCCTGGCCCCAGCACCTCGGTCATGTGTGCACGGGGGACATGGGGACCTGCTGGCCCCCCTCTGAGTCACGATCCCTGTCTGGGCCTCAGGGTACAGTGGGGATAGCCTCCCCTGTCCAGCCTAACTTCCCTCCCTAACTGAAGTGGGAGTCAGCAGGCAGCTGTGGGGATCGTGCGGTGCCAGGCAGGGCACACGGCCCCGTGGGACCGCCACGTGGGGCGTTGGGGTCAGGCTGTAGCAGGGGGTTCGGGCCCTGAGTGGGGCTGGCTCCGGGGAGCTACCAGACAGTCCTGGGGTGTCTTCCGCGAGTGTGTCCGGAGCTAGGAGCTCTGGCCGGCCATCTGGGCCACCCACAGCCTCCACGGCCCTCCCTGCCTCCGCCATCTTCTGCTGGCTGGCCCCTGACCCTCTGAGGACAATAGGGTTTCCTGGTGACCACTGGGCTGTGGGTCACACAGATCTGGCTGGAGTCCCAGCTCTGCCTGGTCACGTCACCTCCGATGGAAAAGGATCTCAAGCTCCTGTCTCAAAGC
>CM052896.1:115392870-115553685 GCA_028534135.1 Potos flavus | reverse complement strand
CCAACTTGCATTCCCACCAACAGTGGAAGAGGATTCCGCTTTCTCCACATCCTCTCCAACATTTGTTGTTTACTGTCTTGTTGATTTTGGCCGTTCTAACTGGTGTGAGGTGGTATCTCAGTGTGGTTTTGATTTGAATCTCCCTGATGGCTAGTGATGATGAACATTTTTTCATGTGTCTGTTAGCCATTTGTAGGTCTTCTTTGGAGAAGTGTCTGTTCATGTCTTCTGCAGACTGGCAGTTTCTTAGAAAGTGCTGCAGAGAATTACCCAGGGGTTCCTCTCCTAGGCATGCACCCGAAGGAAAGGAAGTATCTGTCCATACGAAGACTTGCCTAGGAATGCTCAGAGCTGCTCTTCCTCCTAAAAGCCCCAAACTGGAAAGAGCTCAGACGGCCGTCAGCCGATGATTGGATAAACAGAGTGGGACAGCCCACGGTGGGGTGCTGGTGACACGAAGAGGGAAGGAGCTGTGGAGACGTAGGACAACGTGGATGGATTTCAAAATAATGACAATGAGCTAAAGAAGCCAAAAGAGAATGTACCGGGCGATTCCATTCCAGAAACTCTAGAAAATGCAAACTCAACTGTGGCGACAGAACTCAGGCCAGTGGTTGCCTAGGGCAGGTGGGGAGTGAGGCGGGCGGGAGGGGTCACAAGGGGGAGAAGGAAACTGGAGGGTGATGGGGGCGTTCCCTGCCTCAGCAGTAATGATGGCTTCACGGGTGTATACGTGTGTCAAAACATATCGAATTGTACACTTTAAATATATGCGGTGCATTCTGTGCCAAGGATACCTCGATAAAACTGCTTTTTAAGAAAGTGAAGCCAGGGGCGCCTGGCTGGCTCAGTCGGTTGAAGCTTGTGACTCTTGATCTCCACGTCGTGAGTTCGAGCCCCACGCTGGGTTTAGAGATTACTTAAATAAGTAAATAAATAAACTTAAAATAAAATAAAAATTTAAAATAAAAATGTACGGGCACCTGGTTGGCTCAGTCAGTTAAGCGTCTGCCTTCAGCTCAGGTTATGATCCCAGGGTCCTGGGATCGAGTCCCACATCAGACTCCCTGCTCCGTGGGGAGTCTGCTTCTCCCTCTACCCTTCCTCCTGCTTGTGCACGCTCTCTCTTTCTCTCTCTCTCTCTCTCATGCTGTCTCTCAAAGAAATAAATAAAATCTTTAAAAAATAAAAATAAATAAATACATACATACGTACATAAAAAAATAAATAAATAAAAACGTGAAGCCTGAGTGTGGGGACAAGGACAGCATGGCCCCAGTCTCCTCGCCTGTAGTGCGGCTGATTCCATGTGCCCCACACCCTCTGAGAGCCCAGGGTGAGGTGGGGGCTAGTGGGAGCCCCGCCCCTGACCCAAAGTCCTGAGCTCCTAAACTTCCCAGCCAGACAGCGGCAGGGCCCTGGCCACGGCCCCTCCAAGGAGGGGATGCTGCGGGGTCCCTCCTATTGGAAGGAGGGATCCACTTATTCCCTCTCTTTTTACTCCCTGAAGAAGAAAAAAAAACAAAAAACGCATGATGCTACATGTACTTTGGGGATTTTTCAACACAATTGTCTAAAAATAGCCTGGGCCATCACAGCCCAATTCCTTTTTAGGAAGGGTTTCAGCAGCCCGGCTTGTCCTGGCGGCCGGCTCAGGAAGTGGAGGCTTGGCCGAGCAGGGCCGCGGGCAGGGGCCGTGGACCCAGGGACCAGGGCTGCGGGGCCCCTCCCCGTGCTCAGGCCAGGCTCACCTCCTGTCTCCCACCTCACGAGAGCACGTGGTAGAGCAGCCAGTGAATGACCTCCTCATCTTCAGCTCCCCCTGGGCTGGGCCTCCAGCGCTGGTGCGCTCCAGCCCCTTGCTGCGGTGTGGCCTGGCTCTTCTGTGCCTCGGCTTCCCCATCGGGGAAGTACAGCGCTCCACTACCTTGCCCTGCCCCCTCTAGAGCTGGGCTGTGGCAGCTGGGCCACAGGTGTGGACAGGCCCCGAAAACCGTGCTTGCCCGCCCTTTCCTGTGGGAGAGGGGACAGGACAGGCTCTGGAAAGCCACAACCTGACTGAGGGCCCACCTAGCCAGGCCCCCTCCATCTCCACAGGGCGCTGCCGGTGTCAGGGGGCAGCCGCTGAGCTGTGAGGGTCATCGTGGTAACGTGTGTCAGACCCCGGACGGGGGCCGGGCCTCCGAAGAAAAGCCTGGCCGACGCCTTGGCCTCGGGCTTGCAGCCTCCAGCCTGGGAGACAGGGAGCTTTGGCCTTTTCACCTGGCACAGGGCACGCACATTAATCTGTTGGAGTCCCGGTCTGTGGGACTCTGTCACGGCCCCACAAACAGATTAATGTACGTGTCCCGTGCCAGGTGAAAAGGCCAAAGCTCGGGAGAGACCGAGAACCGCTCCCAGGCCCACACGGCCGAGGAGCGGCCGGGGCAGGACGGAAGCCAGGACCGTCTGCCCCCCATGCTCTTCCCACCGAGCTCTCTGGAAAGGAGAGCCCTGCTCCCCGCCTCTCCCCGCGGAGAGCCCCAGGCCTCCCCAGGGGTCGGGGCAGGAGGGACAGCGTGATGAACGCAGGAGCCTCGGGCCCCTCGGCCGGCCTGTGGGTACGCAGCTGGCCAGGGTGCGGCTGGGCCCGGCCCCCATGGCCCCTTCTCTTGTCCTCTCCTCCTGGGGCTCCCTGGTCCTCAGCCTTGTGTGGTCTACGCTCTGCCCTTGCTTCGGGACCCCAATAGGATGGAGTCTCCCGCACGGCTGTTCCCAACTCGCCCCAGGAGCATGGATCACTGGGGAGCTGGAGCTCTACCCTCTACCGGGGAGCACCAGGCACGGAGTCTATCGGGACAGAGAAAAGGGTGTGATTTGGGCCCTACCCCCCCAGCCAGGAGGAATGACAAAGTGGGGCAGAGGGGTGAGTGTGGTCCTGGAACCAGCGGGTCTGGGAGGGACCCTAGCTCCCTGCTGTGCCTCTGGCCAAGGTGATGCCCCCTGGTTTCATCCACAAAATGGGTGGCAATGTTCCCTGACTTCCAGGGCGGTTTGGAGGATTGAGCGAGGCACCCATTTCCTCCCCAACCCTTCCCGCCTCCCCCCTCTTTTCCCCTCCTCTCCCCTGAGAAGAGCCGACACAGCCATTCTCCCCGAACCCCCGAGCTGGGGGGTGGGGGCACAGGAGCCCCTTCTGTGGTGTGTCCTGCACCGCGTAGGCACCCGGCCAGCGCGGCACTGAGCTGAGACGCCGACAGGCTGAGCTGTCACGGTGACGGGGCGCGCTGGCCGAGACCCCCAAGAAGAAACCGAAGGACTGAGATAATACACGCAAAGCACTTAAAACAGGAGGCCCTCATGGGAGGCCATGGCCACGGACGCTGGAGTCAGTTGCCCTGGGTTCGAGTTCTGACTCCGCCATGTGTCCACTGTGCGACCTTGGGTTTGTCTCTTGCCCTCCCAGCCCCTCCTCCTGTAAATGGGAGGATAATAAAGGCGCCTCACGCATCCGTTTGGAGGATCGTATACGGGAAGCTCAGAGCACCGGCCCCGCATGCAGTAAGCGGCCAATAAGCGTCAGCTGTGTAGTTTATCGACCCACGAGGCACGGAGAGCCCCAGTCGCACCAGAGCTCCAGCCCTGCGCCTCGGTTTCTCCGGCTGCGGACCGAGAAGGTGAGGCTCTTTACTGCTGTGTTGTCTTCCATAAGCCAGGTGGGGGACAGGCGTGGGGACCACGGGGAATGTGGAAACAGCCAAGGGTGTCCCAACTGTGATGTCAGGCAGCTCGCCTCCCCCCGCCCCCCGCAAGCCTCAGTTGGTCACTTGTCTGGTGACTGTCCCTTCTCGAACAGTTTCGTGAGCTGTGGGAAGCAGCAGACACCTCAGGAGGCCCTCCACACTCGGGCCTGCTCTGTGCCAGGCCTCCGAGGGGCCCAGCCCTGCAAGGTGGCTGTCCCCAAGGGGCTGAGTGCCCGCTGGAGGCCGTGGCGGGAATGCAGCTGGGGTCTGCACCCCAGCTGGACGGCAAGGCCCTGGCCACAGCCAGCCCTCTCCTGCCTCCTTCCCGGCCCCCGCCCGGCCCCTACCCCCAGAAGTTCTCTCCGAGCTCCTGGGAGGAAGCCAGCGGCCCTGGCATGTGACACTGTTTGGCTTTGTCCTGTCAGAAGAGCAATTTTTTTCCTCTCCTTGGCTGTACTTTCTTCTAATGACTTTTTGGCTCAGGGCTCAAGCTGGATCAAAGACTCCCATGGGGAGGACAACGGGACAATGTGTTTGTTGTGAGAAAATCATAGCGGTGAGGCCTGTGGCTCAGAAGCTGGAGGAGGTAGGTGGGCCCAGGAGCGGGACGGCCCTGAGCTCTAGATGGGGGTGAGAGGCCGGTATCTCCTTCCACCAGAGATGCTAGAAGAGGGGGTGAGGACAGGTAGTAGGGAGGAAGAGAAAGCACCCTTCAGGGTAAGGTGAGAACAGGAGGGTTTCCCAGCATGTTTGCCATGACTGGGCAACCTCTGGACTGGAGCTTGAGGTCCCAGTGGACTTCTGTCTCCAGGGCAACCCGAAAGGTCTGCTGGACAAGGACATGGATGCAGGTGGGGTGAGGAGCCTGGAACCATCCCTATGAGCTTCTGGCTTCCTTTGCCTTCCTTCTGTCTCACAGGTCCCCACGCCTGGCCCCCAGGCTGCCCAGCCCCCCTTGTTTTGGGGGTCTTGGCAGCAAAGGAAAGGGAAGCTGCACCAAAGCTGGCCCTTGAAAATGTGAGGAGGGAAGGGGTTTGGGGCCCGGGAAACACTGGCTGATGGCAGCCTGAAGCACCCCGGCAGGGGGAGGCCCACGCAGGTGGTAAACAGGAGGGAGGCGGCCCATCCCCGGGGAGCAGTTGCCCCTGCTGATGATGAAGTTGTTTTGGAGAAGGGAGCAGGAGGCAGCTGTTGTGGAGGCCCCGGGGGGCCCCAGGGAGCTGGAGGGCGCAGGAGGGAGCTGGAGGGAGCTGTCTGTCCCACAGGGACGGCCTTGCTGGAGCCTGGGAGTCTGGCAGCGCCTATGTGACCGGCCTGTGTGATTGCAGGCACACACGCCCCTGAACATACCCTGTGCACGCACCTCTGCACACACGCCCTGCGTACGCACCCCTGCACACTTCCCACACACACACACCTCTGCACATATATCCCTGCACATACCCTGTGCACGCACCTCTCCACACACGTCCGGCACACTTCCCACACACACGCCTCTGCACACACGCTCTGCACATACCCTGTGCACGCACCTCTGCACACACACCCTGCACACGCACCCCTGCACACGCACCCCTGCACACTTCCCACACACACCTCTGCACACACGCCCTGCACACGCACCCCTGCACACTTCCCACACACACACCTCTGCACACACACCCTGCACACGCACCCCTGCACACTTCCCACACACATACCTCTGCACACATGCCCTGCACATACCCTGTGCACGCACCTCTGCACACACACCCTGCACACGCACCCCTGCACACTTCCCACACACACACCTCTGCACACATGCCCTGCACATACCCTGTGCACGCACCTCTGCACACACGCCCTGCGTACGCACCCCTGCACACTTCCCACACACACACACCTCTGCACATACATCCCTGCACATACCCTGTGCACGCACCTCTCCACACACGTCTGGCACACTTCCCACACACACACCTCTGCACGTACACCCCTGCACATACCCTGTGCACCCACCTCTGCACACAGGCCCTGTACATGCACCCCTGCACACTTCCCACACACACGCCTCTGCACACACGCCCTGCACATACCCTGTGCACGCACCTCTGCACACACACCCTGCACACGCACCCCTGCACACTTCCCACACATACACCTCTGCACACACACCCTGCACACGCACCCCTGCACACTTCCCACACATACACCTCTGCACACATGCCCTGCACACGCGCCCCTGTATGCACCACGCACGTACGCAGCCCTCCAGCAGCCAGAGCGCTGTGTGAGGTGAGGCCACACGAGAGAGCAGAAGGTCTAGTTCGCTGCAGCTGGGCTCACGACTCTGGCATATCCTGAACCCCTCTGAGCCTTGGTTTCCCCATCTGCCAGGTGGAGCTGGGACTCTTGCCCCACCTCTGGGTTATCTTGACACTTGACTCTTAACTGCCAGTGTAGTCAGTCATCCTTAGTCTCCCCAGTTAGTGCTGGAAGCCACACCTCAGCGAGGGTAGGGGAAAGCCCCAAGGACGCAGGCCAAGTCATGGGACATGACCCCAGAGGTCACATGTACATACACACGACACACCCATCATCCATCCACACGTGTCCGTGTGTGTAAGCACATACACACGGTGGTGAGAGCGCCCACCATGCTGGGCCCTTTACACACACTCACACTGAGCAAGATGCACCTCCCTGTCTCCCTAACATGTTCGGTTCTAGGAATCTAGCTAAACCACAAGGACACTAGTTGCTTAGTTAACAAGGACCCTGGGCATAGGGGACTTCCCAGTGGTTCAGCAGCTTAGTGAGGTCATCAAAGACCCAGGTTCTTTCTATCTCTCTGCCTATCATCCTCAGTGTTCATCTGGTGCCATGTAGTTACAGGATGGTTGCTATAGCTCGGGCCATCATGTCTGCATTCCAGCATGAAGGAAAAGGAAAGGTGGCCGAAGGAAACTCTCCTTTCACACCTGTCCCTTTTCCGAAGAAACAAAAGCTGTCCCAGTTCCCACCCTCTCCCTCCCCACAGAATTTCCCTTATATTTTATTGCCTGGAACTGGGTCATTGGCCACCTAGAGGGACAGGGGAGGCTGGGAAAGAGAGAATCTGGCAAAGGCGCACAGGACCATCAGTGAGGCAAGATTCATCCCCGGGCCCCATCACTCTGCTGGTCTGACCCGTGTCAGGAGTCTGATGACCAAGAAGATGAGGGGAAGGGCAGGTTCAAATGCTTGGCATTCGTGCCCCTTCGGCCATGAGCTCCATCCTCCATCCCTCCTCCAGGGGGCAATGTGAGGACAGAAGACACCGAAGGCACAGGCCTTTGAAGTCCCTGGGGAGGAGGGAAAGGGACCCCAAATTCCAGGGCAGCCAGGAGCAGGCTTGCGGAAGCCTGCAGGAGAGAGCCATTTACCTGGTTGTGCCCCCCATGCCCCAGGCACCAGAATCTCGGTCATACTGTCCAGTGTCCCCGAACCCAGATATCTAGTGCTGTGGCCTCTGTTCCTCCTTACCATGCCACATCCCCGCCGGGGTCCCTCACACCCCGCTAGCCCTCACCGAAATGTCTGCCCGCCTGCGTGCGATGATGTCACGGTGTGGCCCCAGAATCCCCCTTCACTTGGGAAAAACAGGAAGTCATTTAGAAACCCAGACGATCTGGTGTGACCCTGTCCGTGGACCCGACGGCCCCAGGGACCGCGTGGAGCCCAGAAGCCCTGGGTGGCAGCACTTTGTAAAGATGGTTTGTGGAGGTTGACCGCCTATTGGCACCTTCTGGAATAAAAGGGCGTGTGTGCACCCTCCGTTAGCCAGTCTGAGGATGGACAGTCACGGCGGAGCCTGGACAGTGAGGCCCGGTCAGCAGGATCCAGTCTCTCCTCTCTGGGGACCTGTGACAAGCCTTTTCGTGGAGACTTCCCCGTCCCCGTTTTGAGTTCCGCTGAGGCCCTGTGCGCCCTGGGAGCTCTCGTCCAGGCCTCGGGTCCTGGGAAGGAGCCCTTCCCGACACAAGGCCGCGTCGCCGCAGGCACGGCCTGGGTGGGGGTGGGGGGGTCCCTGAACCTGCGAGCGCTCTCAGCCCCCACCTGCCCGGCGCCTGCCTGGGTGCCGTCCTGGGCTGCCTTCCCCCGACCTGCTCCCTGCCCCGGTGCCCACCGGCCTAACGAGAACGGCTTCTTGCTTGATGTTCGGCCCCGCAGCTCCCTTGTCCCAAACATTGCATGTGTCAGAATCCTGCCAGATCCAAGTGTGAGATGGAAACAAATCCTCCTCGGCACAGATCTCGGCCCCGGGATGCTTGCTGCAGGAGCCCCACAGGAGGCTCACTTCTCACGGGGGCTGTGTGCCGCGCAGGACCCCTCCGGGCTATCTCCTCCCTGCACATCGAGAGGCACAGCACCTGTGGCACGCTTCCAGCTTCCCCTCTGAGAATGTAGCTCCCCATCAGTGCTTTGGGGTGTTAAGGATGGACGGGGCACTACATCTGGGTGGCCCTGCCCGCTGAGACGGCCAGTGCCAGGGCAGGCTGGGCAGGAAGGACGTCTATGTAGTGACCCCAGGAGAAGGGTCCCCACTGTGGGCCGTGCCAGCAGCTGGTTTCCCCATGTGTGTGGGTGCGATGAGGGGCACTTGTCTGAAAAGGTCACTGAAGTCTGGGGCACTCGAAGGATTTGGTTCCTTCCACCTTGGCGACCTGCAGACCAGAGCTAGGAGAGGCGGGAGGCACAGTGAGGCTTTCAGCGTCTGGATCAGGCAGGGCCCTTGCAGGAGAGGAACTGGGGGTGATTCTCTCACTCTGGCGGGAGAAGCATCCGGGAGGTCCGGGGAGGCCGGGGCGGAGCTCGCCTTCAGCCATCACGAACTACTAGAGTCCTGTCTGTGCCCCAGGCTGGGGCTGGGGCTGGGGACAGCCTGCCCTGAAGGCATGCTCAGTCCTGGAGAGGGGCTGCCGACCACGGAGGTCCCTTCAACGCCCAGCTAGGGGTGACTCTGCCACCCAGGGGAGGTGGGATGCATTTGGGTCGTTCTACCTGGCAGCAGAGGGTAGAGGTCAAGGATGCTGCTAAACATGCTGCCGTACACAGGACAAGCCCCACCGCATGGAATTATCCGAGCCCCAAAATGTCCGTAGCACAAGTCTGGCCAACCAGGGAAGCGGCTGGAGCACGGAGACGGGCCTGGGAGCTCGCGGAACGATGCGACGTCCTGGCAGAAACCCTGCACTTCCTCCTTGGGCTGCCATCAGACGGCTCCGGGGAGCGGCACAAGGTCCTTGTTCGGCTCTGCGGTGGGAAAGCCTGCAGACCACAGGGATCCAGCCCTTTCCTCAGGCTCCCCAAGTCCCAGCAGGTGCATGGGGACCAACTCTCATCGTGCGTCACGGGGCGGCCTGGGCTCTACTGGACTGGGAGAGACTCGGTCATGGTCATGGCCACAGCCCCGGCAGACTTCAAGTGGGAAGAACGTGCTCGTGTGTGAGGGTCCCCCCTCCCCACAAACTTGTCCCCTGTGTTCCAAGGCTCTCCTGCCCAGAGCGACGAGGCCTGAATGCAAGCCACCAAAAGAGGGCAGAGACGCCAGGTCAGGACGCATGCGTTGCCCCAGCTCCCTGTCCCTTCTGAATAAAACGCACACCCTGCCTCTGCCTTTCCAGTCACCGCGACCTAGCCTCATCTACACTTCTAACTACCGCTCCTCGTCCCTCCCCACCTGCACTCCTCCAGAGTCCTGACCGCGAGCAGTGTCCACTGGCCCTGACCTCGTGCCCTTCCCTGTCCTCCGTGCCTGCCCTCAACGGAGCCTCCCCCTCCCCGCATCAGGACTGACCCCACCTTTCCTGTCCCCACTGAGAATCCCGACTGAAGTCCCTCCACGCACTGGGCCATGTCCAGAAGCAGAAGGTCAGGCCGTGTTTCCATTCAGCACTTAACTGCCTTTGAACATTAACAAACAACAACAAAAAAATAGCTTTAATAAACTTTTTAAAAACAACATTACACTCGTTTGTGTGTATTTTGGTTTAAATAATACGAAAAGGTATAAAGAAGAAAACACAAGCTACCTTAGGAGAGCACTCTGGTGAATATCTTCACACACATCCCTCAGGGCTCGAACAGCCCTCCAAATCTGGTTACACTCACACAGAAATGCGATCTCTTTGTATCAACTGTCACGCGACCTGCTTTGTTCTCCATCGGTGGGACATGTAGAACTTTCCATGTCCGTACGACCATGTCTACCCAATCTGATCTAATTCCTGGGCAGTATTCCATCAGAGAGGTGGATTATAACCTAATTATTCTGTTCCCTCTTCATGGACATTGACATTATTTCCAATTTTTTGTTTCTGCAAACAATACTCCGATGAATGTATCGTTTTTTGCTCACTTGTCTGATTACTTTCTTAGAGCTGGAATTAGTAAGCACATTTAAAAGTGGGATACGTATTTCCAAGTTGGCCTTTAGAAAGGTTGTACCAATTTATGCTTTGAAGCAACAATAATAATACTATGTATTAAACACTTTTTCTTGCCTGGCACTGTCCTGAGCACTTTATACGATATGACTTATTTAATTCCCCCCACAAACCTGCCAGATGGGTGCTGTCATCCCCATTTTACAGATGAGAAAATTGAGGCCCGAGGAAATTTATGTCAGTGGTCTCGAGTCAGTAAGTGGCAGAGCGGTCGTATAGCAAGGTGCCCATTTCCCCCACTCGTGTGAATACTTGGAGAAACATTTCTAATCTTTTGATCATCTAATGGGAGGGAAAAAAGGAAAATCTCACTGTGCCTTTTATTTTCATTTTTGTTACCGGTAGTGTTTTTTTTTTTTTTCCCAATTGTTTATCAGCCATTCTTTTATGAATTACTTTCTCACATCCTTTCCCATTTTTCAACCAGGCCATTCATCCTTTCATTGATTTGCGGTAACACTTTACATACTATGGAAATCAGCCCTTTGTCATCACCTGCCTTACCCCCTGTTTAGACAGTGAGGGTCTCAGGGGAGAGGGTTACGGCCCTCTCCGCCTGCCCCCCAGTGCCTGGCCCAGAGCAGGCCTCCGGAGTGAGGCTCCTCATCGTTCAAAGGGGGGCTCTGGGAGTTCCTAGGGTTCCACAGGTGAACCACCCACTTGTCATTGACTCTTAACTCCTGGTCTGCCCCTGGGCCTGAAGCATTGCCCTCTGTCTGCTGGGGCAGGTTTTATAGAATGAACTTCCATCTTGTGTGGTGCCCAGGTGGCCAGGTGAGGCAGGTGAGGTCTCGTAGTCCCTGATCACACACAAGGAAACTGAGGTTCAAGGCAGCTTCATGATACGCCCGGACTTTCACAGTGAAGACTGACATTGAACCCCTCGTTGGTGTAAGGCTCATCTGCTCCATCTGGGACTGACGAGCCGCGTGGAAATAGGGCAGAACTTCCTGCCTGCAGAAGACGGGGACCCCTGAGGACCTGGCTCCCCGACAGCCCCCCCCCCCCCACAGCAGGTCTTGCACCCACCACAGTTACCCACCCGGTGGCCCTGAGCCAGGCCACCCTCCTCTCACAGTGCTCCCAGCTGGGGCTGAGCTCAGGGAGGGAGCCGAGGGCGGCGAGCGGGAGGCACAAGGGCCCCTTTGTGCCCGTTGCTAAGGGCTTGGCTGTATTTACTCAGCCTCGGGAAACAGGAGGTGCCCGGGAGGCCCGCTCTGTTGTGACAACTTAAAGAGCATTTTCTTTCCTTCCTGAGGCTGCTCAAGGCCTGGACTGCCCGAGGGGGTTCCCCCCGCATTGGAGGGGGTTCCCCCCGCATTGGAGGGGCTTCCCCAGCCCCAAGCTGGGGTGGCCTTGCCCTCCGGGGCAGGGCTGGAGGTCACCAGAGAGGTCGCTCAGCTCAGCCCCTTGAGGCTCAGGTGGAGGCACCGAGGCCCCAGGCAGGCGTGGGGATGAGGGGGGTAGGGGTCTCTGGCCCCAGGTCACAGAGGACAGGCTGGCCTGGTCGGGGGCTGGCAGCCGAGAGTCTTGTCTTCTGCATGGAGCTGCCTGGGGAGGCGTTGGCCTGTCCCTCACACACTGGTCGTCAGCCCTCGGCTCGGATGTGACTCCTCATCACCTTCCCGCCATCCCTAGTGTGGGTGGGGAGTCAGGGGAGGCTGCCCCGCCACTCGCCCAGAAGTCCCCAGGCCCAGGCCCACGGAGGTGGAGAGAAACCAAAACCACAGTCATTTTTAAGGGTCTTAATGTCTTAGCAAACCAAGATGTATCAAGATAGGGTTAAAGAAAACATGGTCTTGTTTTGAATGCTTGCAATTACTCAATAATCGGTTTTAAAGCCCCCTCCCCGGGCCGTACCCCAGGGGTAGCTCAGCTGGTTAAGGGTTTCTCTCCTGCAGATCCAGGCTTAGGGGCCAAGGGGCGGGGAGGGCATCCAGTGAGGAAACCCTCCCAGGCGGCCACACAATGAGCTTCCTTGAGCCCTTTGCAGAGCTCAGTCATGCCCAAGGCTGTCACCTCCTTTGCGGAGAATGTCAAAGGCTACCCGGAAGCCCTCGGTGCACGAGAGGCCTCCCGTGACAGGCGCAGCCCACGGTGGCCCGCAGCCAGGCCTCCTGTGTGACCTTCAGCCGGGGCCCCCTCCCTGGCTCCCTTCCTCTAGGAGAAATTGTACTCCGGGCTCTGCCTCTGTGGCCCTCAGGTCCCAGCTAGGCCTCACCTCACCCAGAGGACCCCGGAGGGCCAGGGGTGGGGTTCTGGGGGCCGGAAACTGATTTCCCGGGATACCCACGACTCCTGGGGGGACAGTACCCAGGGGGCTTCCGCCAGGCCAAGTGCTCCTCCGGGCCCAACCCCAGCCTCCCCTCCTGCCCACAGCCCAGGCTCCACAAACAAAGGCCCTGTGTACCTTGGCCAGCGGGACACTCCCACAGGGAATCCTTTGGGGAACGGAGTGGATTTCCTCAAAGGTGGGGGTGGGCCATCCCGGGGAGGCCTTCCGACCCAGGGTCACCCTACCCTGGCAAACAGCCCACAGCTCAGGGCCAGGCCCTGGGGGTGCTGTGAGCCTGGCCGAGTGTTCCTTAAAGGGGCCAGCCGAGGCTTTCTGCCTCGCAGGGAAGGTCTGGGCTCCCACTCCCTGGCCTGAGGATGGGACTCTCGGGCTGCTCGCCAGCGCAGCCAGCCCTGGAGTCACGGTCTCCCTCCCCGGCCCTGCCCTTACCCCCCCTTCCACCCCAGAATGCTGTTCCAGCAGAACTGCATCAGCGGGGACCTCTGAGCCAGCCTTGGCCAGAGGGTGGACAGGGAGGAGAGAAGCGCGGATTGTGAGTGTTGAGCTCCCTCCTGCACCCAGCCCCATACCTCTGCAGAGTGGCCACCATTGTCCCCGTTTACAAATGAAGAACCCCGAAGCTCATGAGGCCCCGGGGGGCAGAGGAGAGAACCCGCGGTGGTGCCTGGAGATGGGCCGAGAACCGTTTCATGCCTTGTTCTCAGCGGCTGTTCTCGGAAGGAAGGAAGCCGAGAGCCCCACTCTGCCCATTGGCCACATGTCATGGGCACGTTACCCAACCTCTCCGGGCCCCGGGTTAATGAACAGTCCCCATGTTCTAGAGTTGGTACGGTAGGTGAACTCACGTGTTTTGAACACTTAGACCAGCTGTGTTGTATCATAAGTATATTCCAGAAGCTTACGGGACAATGACGATGAAAATAACTAAGAATTCTCCAAAGACCAGGTGAGCTGAGAGCCGCCCTCCTTGGCCGGCCCCTGCCCCTACCTCTGCCTGCGTGGGGCACTCGTTGGGGCCTTTTTCTTCTGGGCTCTCAACTCAGCTGGAGCGGTAAGGTCACAAATTCGTCTACAATTGCTCCTTTGACACAGGTTGGTTTCTCTGTATATGGTCCTGTCCTGGGTGTGGAGCCACTAACAGGGGACACAGCAGAGGCCCCAGGCCGCAGGGTGCTTGGAGCTGAAGGGCAAGCAAACCTGTACACATCATCACTCGACACTTCTTCTAGGGAGGAGGTAAAGAGAGACTATGGTGCCAGAGAAGGGGGAGCCCCAGAGCAAGGCAGAAGCACGCAATGCCCTGGGCTGGTACTACTGTGCCCATTTCAGAGATGACAAAACTGAGGCTCAAAGAGGTAAAGGGACTTTCCCCAAGGTCACGCAGCTGGTAAGGGGCAGAGTTGCATGTTCCAAGCCCTCCGGAGGTTCATGCTGCTTCTAAGCCTTGATCCATTTCACCCTGACTCAAAGGCCAAATGGTGACATGTCCTCCTTCCCTGGAACCTTCTTTCTGTTTTGTCTGGGGGGAGCAAGAAGAAAGGGGAGGTCTGCAAAGGCAGAGAAGAAGAGCTTATTCTTTTTGCAAGCCCAGGAAGGAAGCCCTGGGGGGAACTGGCTTTGTGGCCCCGAGGTAGCTCCCCGGGCTCTCTCTCCGGAGGCAGTGGCAGTGAGGAGAGGACGAAGGCCCAGGAAGCAGGAGTGTGCAAGCATGATGTGAGGCAGGATGCAGTCAGCCGGGGGACGCACGGAGACAGGGACACAGGGCTGCCTGTGCCTTGACTGGCTGCATGACCTCAGCAAGTCGCATACCAAGAGTGACCACTACTGTTGATTGCAAGCCTACAACGGGCCAAGCACAGCGCGAAGCACGTTTCACATACTACCTCACTGATCCTCGCAGCGGCCCCAGAAAGACCACGCCCCCCTTTCGGAGATCACATAGGGTGACTCCGCCCAAGCCACAAAGCAGATGAAAACCTGGGTCTGGTTGACTCTGGAGCCCGTGCTCTTAGCCCCAGCCCTGCCCTGGCCCTCAGCACCTTCAACACCTCCCATAGAGAGGGCAGGTGCAGGGAAGCCTGTCCCAACCTGGGTGGGACAAATAGAACCGGGTGCTTGTAGATAGACCAGACTTTCAGGAAAACGCTAGGCTCTCTGGATGCCTCCGTTTCCCGCTGCGGGTGGTAGAGGCGTCCAGAGTGGCGAACGGTTTCCGGGACACGGGTGTTGAGAACAATGACCAAGGAGCCCTCAGCCTCCATGCAGGGCCATCTTCCTGGCCACTCTAGGGAGGGGGAAGAGCCTGGGGAGAGCCATGTCCCCAAGCCTCCTGAGGCCTCAGCAGAGAGCCAGGCCAGAAGAAGGAGTCTCAGCAGACTCCAGAGAAGAGGGCAGAGCCCACCCCCCGCCACAGGGGAAGCTTCCAGAGAGCACACGAGGTTGGCGGTGTCCAGGCAAACGGGCAGAAATGGCAGGACCCCCTCTGAAGGGGGGCTGGTTTCCGGCAAGGGGTCAGTGGTGCGTGGGGTCCCGGAGCACTGAGGTGGGGACCACGGGAGTTAGAAACACCACATCGGCCCGCCGTCCCTGAACGTTCTTTAGATAACAAATCGGCCCCAACACTTAGTGGCTTCAAACAACATTTTCTGATGACATCCTGCATTTCTGGAGGGTGGCCGGTCCTCACGCGGAGCCACGCATGTGGTGACAGCGGCTGGGGCTGGAGCCGTTTTGAAGACTTCCTCATACTTGGGTCTAGCGATCAAGGCTACCTGCCAGCTGGAACCTCAGCAGGGGCCACTGGCCGGAGCACCTGCACGTGGTCCCTGTGGGCCCTGGGCTCCCTCACGCCATGGCTGCTGGGTTCCAAGGGCGGACATCCCAAGAGAACCGGACAGAGCTCTGTCGCGCTCTCGGACCCAGTCTGTGAAGTCACCTGATGTCACTTCGGACACGGTCACAGTCCGGGCGAGATTCAAGGGGGGAGAGCAGAGACCCCCACTACTCGAAGGGACGAGCGTCAGAATCACGCTATAAGAAGGGCCGGTGGCGTGGGAGGTGTGGTGCAGCCATCTTTGAAAAATACGACCTGCCATCTCCAGTGACTGCTTATTGAGTGCCTACTGAGAACCAGTAATGACCCGGAGACGACAGTCCCTGCCTCGAGGAGCTGCCATTCTAGTCGGAGAGCACAGCCAAATCGGTCAACTAAATAAAGAGGTCAGCCAAATAAATCAGTAAACTCAAAGGCATATCAAGTAGGAGTAAGTGCTGAGGGCAACAGTAACGTAGGATAGAGGATTAGGGAGTGTAGGGGTGGGGGTGACATATATACGTCAGGTGGCCGTATGAATGCTGGCTGTGGGAAGGTCTGGGGATGGAATTCCAGGAAACAGATCAGCCGGAGCAGACGCACTTGGGTGAGTGTGTGTCTGGGGCTCAGGAAGCAGCCCGGAGGCCCCAGGCAGGAGTGGAGAGAGAGGGAGAGGAGTGGGAGGCAACAGGAGCAGGTTGTGCAGAGATGTCCCTCTGTCTCTACGGGGACTTTGGCTTCTGCTCTGTACAAACCAGGGGCCATGGAAGGGCCATGGAGAATTTTGAGCAGAAGCAGAAGACTTCTGACTCCAAGAGCAGGATTGGGCACTAAAGAACACACAGCCCAATTCTCCCATGCCCCAGCCTTTGCTTGCATGCCTTTAATGATGGGGAGCTCACCCCTTTGTTGTTTATGGGGGTTTGTCTTCTCATGAATGAAAATAAACCTCCAGTAGCTTCCCCTCATTATGGCCTGCCTCTGGAACCCCTGAGTGGTCCCTCTCCTATCCCTTGGTCTTTTAAGGGGAGAATGTCCAACACTCCAGGTCTTCTCCACATTGAACCCCATGCAGTTTTACCACTAACCCACATACACCTCAACCTCCTCACCATACGGGTCATTTATGTCTGTCCTTCTAAAGAGGGATTGGCAAAATATAGCCCAAAGGCCGAATCAGGCCCTCAGTCCACTTTTGTAAATAAAGTTTTATTAGAACATAGCCACTTGTTTACTATTGCCTATGGCTGCTTTGTGTAGAGTTGAGTTGCCACCCCAGAGACTGCAAGACCCATGAAGTTTAAATATTTATTACTTGGCCCTTTATAAAGAAACTTTTCTGACCCCTGTCCTAAATGTGTGCACCTTAAGTTTCGCTCTGTCTGCGATGCTGAAAAGAGATGATAAGGGTCAAGAGCAGACGCAAGGAAGCCCACAAGAAAGGTGGACTCTTACACAGTAAAGAGCATCCCCAAAGCACAGTATTATCAGACTTTTCTATATATATTTGTCCAACTCAAATATTAATTCGCACAAACATAATATTTTAAAATTAGAATTCATATCTAGTTCTCTGCAAAGGTTTCTAGGACATCTCTGGTTGAATAAATACAGATTTCTGTGTGTTTTTTCATGGATTACCAGCATGACAGAGCCTCAGGCCTTGAGTCTCTCCGCTCAGCCTGTAAGGCGCGCAGTTGCTGAGAACAGAGCCAGGTGGTATCCCGAGGTGCAATTAAAAACCACAGATTCTTTGAAACATAACAACATTAAAAACCACAGCGGGCGTGAGGCCCACAAAGGGCTGAGTGTTTGAGGCTGACCGGTGGGGCCTGGCCAACCACGTCTGCACCAAAAAAAGCGAGAAGCCCACACCCCACCAGCCAGGCCGGCCTCCCTGGGAAACTTGGACTCTCCCTGGATTTTCCAAAGCAGAGGGTTTTTTGGGGTTTTGTTTTTTTGTTTTTTGTTTTTTTGTTTTTTTGTTTTATAGTCACTATGGTCATGAAGCTTAGAAAGCCCTGAATTGTTTCCCAGGAAGAAAGGGTGAGAAAGAAAACACTAAAAACATTGCTGGTTCAAAAATACGTGCTTTGTCCTTCGGCTGCCTTAAAGAAAACAAACATGCAGCAGAACTTAGAAAATTAGAGAGGCTAAAAAAGTGAAGCCTTTACCTCTCATCGACGGTACCTTCCCTGATCTGCACCCCTGGGTAACTAAATGGTGTGACCTCGCTTGACCTCTTGTGCTGGGTTCTGGGTCCATGTCTGTATAGTAGAAACCCCAAGGCCCTCCTCTCAAGGGGCTGCGAGGTCTCCATGAGAGGAAAAGGTGGACGTTCTGGGGGAGTACCCACCAGGCATCCCAGAGGGGGGCTTTGCATGACTTCCCAGGCATGGGTCCCCTTGGTCACTGCTGCCCATGATGGGATGTGGGGATACAAGACAGGGGTGGTGTCCACGCATCTTCTGGAAGTTTTATTAATGAAATCCGCGGGTAAGGAGCTCAGAGAGAGAGAGGGAAGTATTACCGAGGAGCCAAGGCTGAGGACACAGGACACAAAATCAGCCTTTGGACCTTGACCACAAGGCAGGGGCAGGAGAGGGGGAC
Source organism: Potos flavus (assembly GCA_028534135.1). Classification (NCBI taxonomy): domain Eukaryota; kingdom Metazoa; phylum Chordata; class Mammalia; order Carnivora; family Procyonidae; genus Potos; species Potos flavus. The sequence continues at coordinate 115,535,778 of CM052896.1, read as the reverse complement.
CACGGATGCCTCCACCCTCAGACCCGGCCCTGGCACTCTGACCTCACAGCTCACCTTCCCTGAGGGTTTTCTGGGCCTCTCTCTGCCACTCCCCAAACCTTCCCTATGTCCTCCCCGTGGCAGGAGGCCGGGAAGCTGGCACTGCACCAGATCCTCTTCCTGCCACTCAGGAATGTGCCCAGGGTCACGGTTAGTGTGGAAAAGCAGCTGCCTCGCTTAGGCCTCCCCAGCCTCAACCCCAGGTTGAGATCATTTCCTTTTCTCATTTGTTCCATGAAAAAAATCTCTCCCAGGTTAGCGGACAGGCAAGGCCTGCTCAGAATGCGCCTCTGGAGAGAAGCTTTGAGGAAATCAAAGAGTAGAAGGCAGAGCTCTGGAAGGAGCTGGAAGAGCCAAGTTCCAGTGAGATGCGTCAGGAACTGGCTCTGACCTAGGTAGGCTGCTCAAGCCCCCTGAGCCCCATTTCCCCTGCGAACATATTGAACTGACTGATCGCCAGCATTCCAGTTTGTCCTAACAACCACAAGTAGATGATTTGTTTATTAAGGTCAAATGTGCAGTGTCAATGTACCACGCCAGGACCAAGTGCGAGCCCCAGAATGGGAAAGCTGACCAGCTCAAGTGACACAAAAACTGTTACCTCCATCCATGAATCACAGCTAACACTGATCCATTCACCCAACCACACTTCCATTCTTCCTCCTCTCTTCCCTTACATTCTTCCATCTTTTTATCCCTTCCTTCAGCTATTCAACCATCCATCCACCCATCCATCTACCCATCTGTCCATTCATCCACCCATCCATCCAACTACTCATCCAATCATCCATCTAACCATCCGTCATCTCACCCTTTCTTACTTCCACCCATCCATTTCATCCAACTACTCTTTTATCCACTCATGCTTTTTCTCTTCCTTTCGTTCATCTCCCCACCCTTCCTTTCATCCAAACTTGAGTCTTTCCCTTCATCCCTCCATCTACCCATCCCTTGTCTTTATCCTTCTTTCCTACTGTTCCATTGTCCGTCCTTCCTTTCATTCTTGTTCTTTCAATATATCCACCCATCCACCTTTCCTTTTTCCTTACTTCCATCTACCCAACCATTCCCTCTTCCATCCTTCCATTTGTCCACTCATTTTTCTATCCTTCAATACATTCATTTATTACATATTTATGAACATCTACTTGAGCTAGATACTGTTTATATTTTAATATTCATATATATATAAATAGATAGATAAGTGTTTAATCTGAACAAACCATGTGCCTATTCTAGAAATACCCCTTAGGGATCAGAGACATCCAAATACTTGAGATACAACATGGAAAATAGGATATAAATGTGTTCACAATAAGTTGTGCAAGTCTGAGGGGAAATTATGCAACTCTAGCGCGATTAGGATGGGTTTCCTGGGACTTTTTGAGGAATCTGAGATTAGTGTTTATCATGCAGACAAGGGAGGGGTGTTTATCATGTAGACAGAGGCCAAAGGAATGGAATGTGCAAAGGTGCAGAGGCACAGCAACAGCATGGTGGTTCCTGAAACATAAGGGGACGGTTATGAAGAGGAGGGGCGTATGGAGAGGGAGGAGGCCGGACATAAGCAGGGGTCCAGTTTCCAAGGGCCATGCAGGCCTGCTGAAGAATTCAGACTCTGTCCTGAGGACAATGAGGAGCCCTGGAAGCAAAAGACCCATCTGGCTGCAGTGGGGAGAATGAAATGGGGTGGGGTGGGGTGGGTCAGGGCGTTCGTGGAGACAGGCCAGTTGGGAGATCATTCTGGAAGGTAGGAGGGGAGAGAGGATGTGGTCTGGCAAGGTGATGGAGTTCGGATGAAGAGAGTGGGTGGGATAGAGAGGTATTTAGGAGGTGAGGAGATGAAGGTGATGACACTGAAGAGACCCCTTCTCCATGGTCAGGGGCAAAGATGTCGGAGCTGGGATTATGTGAGCAGGAGCAGGGATGGGAGGGCGGGGGATGAGTCTGGGTTCGGTTATGGAGAATCTGAGGCCTAGAAGCATCCTGAAGCCAGGGTCCAATTGCGAGTGTGTGTTCAGATCTAGAGCACAGGACCAAGTTGGCCCTTGCTGCCTATTTATTCATCTCGTTTCCACTACTGCCCTCAGGCCAAGGCTGAGCGTTCATTCATCCACTTACTTGACAAAGCTCTCAGAGCCTCATGGACCTGACTGCATTGCTGGCCCTAGCATACACGGCAATCAGGCTATCGGAGTCCCTGGCTTCCTGGGGCTGCATTCTGGTGACGAGAACCCCTGCTGGACAGCCAGGGGCCTAAGAGGTAAAGCAACCCACCCAAGGGTACACAGTCAGCTGGAAGCCAGGCCAGAGCAGAAGCTGAGGCTCTGAGGCGCTGCTCGGCAGGGGAATGAAGCCGGACAGCTCTACAGGAAGACTCAGGAGGCTCCACGACTGTTCCAGCTGCGGGGTGACTCAGCAAAGAGCTTTTCTGCTGCAGCTCAGGCCACAGAAGTGAGGCAGGAGAGGTCTGCAGGGACCTAATGGCCAGCCAGGTGTCCGTGGCCAGAACTTCCACCGCCCTTCAGGAGGCTGCTTGGTTTCCTCTCCCTCTTCCTGCTGGAACCCGCCTCCCCCCTGCGCAGCCCTGCCTGTCTCCTCCGCTTCCTGCTCCCAGCCCTGAGCTCCCCCACACCTTCACCTGGTCCCTCAGCGACTGCCTGTCTGTCTCCTGCAGCTGAGTTCGCCCCAGACTAGCTGTAGGGTTTCAGAAATGTCACTTGGCCTCCCTGGTTTCCCTTCATTTCCTTCTCCACAGAGCAGGGCCACCCGAGCTCAGGGACTGGAGCAGGCTTGGTGAACCATGGCAGACCTGTCAGGGGACGCTGGGCTGAGCAGAAGCTGAGGCCAGTGCAGGGTGAAGCCCCAGTCATGACAATAGATACATTTCTTGAGCACTCACCATGTCTAGACTCTTGCCGGGCATATTCCACTTTATTTTATTTTTTTAAGATTTATTTAGAGAGAGAGCACGTGCGTGCCTGTGTGCACATGGGCGAACAGAGGGAGAGGGAGAGAGAGAATCTGAACTAGACTCCCTGCTGATCACAGACCACCCCCCCCAACTCAGGACTTAATCCCAGGACCCTAAGATCATGACCTGAGCCGAAATCAAGAGTCAGCCACTCAGCCAACGGAGCCTCCCAGGTGCCCCAGCATTATCCCATTTTATCTTCACAACCAGTCTACAAAATAGGCCTGTTACGATCCCCTGGTCTGCAGATGAGAAAGCAGAAACACAGGCAGGTCAGGTAACTTGTCCAAGGTCACACAGCCAGTATGAGGCCCGGATGTGAATATCTAGCTCTAGTCCCCACACACTTCCACACTGTGCCATGTTCTCTCAAGGCGCTGTCCTGGGTGCGGCCAATAAGGAGCAGAGCCATACTAGCCATGGGGAGGGGTGTGTGGCAGGAGCTGGGCACGCTCAGTATGGAGAAGAGATGGCTTGGGGGCAGGGAGTGCCTTCATCCTCCTCTTTATCTGGTTAATTCCTACCCATCTCCTAGGACTTCACTTAAGGGTCTCCTTCCCTGATCACTGTCTTTCTGGATGCTTCTGTCACAGGTGACTATTTCATTGCACCTAGCGCCTTCCTGCACCAGGAGCGGGCTAAGTATGTGATATCTTTTCTTTCACCGAAGGGTCATAACCCGTCTGTCAGTACTCGGCTTGGCTGGGCAGAGGTCTCTGATGGCAGGACCAGAGCCCACCAAAGCCAGCTTAAGAGAAAGGGAGCACATATTGGAAAGCCCCCCGGGTGTCTTAGAGAAAACTGGTCTTACAAAGGATTGCAGACACTGAGAAGATATCAAGAACCCTAACAAGTCCTCTGTCTCTCTCTCTCTTACACTTGGAGGTCACAGCATCTTTGAAGTGAGCATCTCTTGTGGCCCTGAGACCCTGGGACGCAAGTCTACTCACTGTAGGAAGAACTTCTCTCTGTCAGGACAATTCGGGCATACAGGGGCTGTCCTGGCAGACAGCAATGACCCAGCCCTAGAGACACGGAAATGTGTTGAGACATGGAGTTGTGCCAGGTCTGATGGGGACCTGTGCTCAGGCAGCCTCTTACAGGCTTGTTCCATTTCAGCCATCCTGGGCTATGAAATCCAGAATCATATTTCCAAATGCCTCCTCAGTGTCCCCAGTGGGATGTCCAACGAATGTCTCAAAAAAGCCATAGCTGAAACTGAGCTCTTATTCTGTCTTCCCAAACCTGCTCTGCCCACATCTTTCCCCATCTCAGTTGATGGCAACTCCATCTTTCCAGAGGCTCAGGCCAAAACTTCAGTCGTCCTTGACCCTTCTCTTTCTCTTCTATCCTACATTTGATCCTTCTGCAAATCTTGTTGTTTCAACCTCCAGAGTCAGTCCAGAATCTACCTGCTCCCTCCATTGCTCTGGCTACAACCTGGTGCAAGCTTCCCCACCATCTGGACCCCCACTGTCCCTTTCACATCCTCCCTGACTCCTCCCTGCTATTTCTCCAACACGGCCTCTGCACTGGCTAGTTCCCTCTGCCCGGAGCCCCTCTCAGCCCCCCAAACCTCATGTATGCATGGCTGAGTCTCTCAACCCCTTCACACCTTTGCTCAGGGGTCACTTTCTCAGTAATACCCACTATAACCTCCATATTTGACATTGCAACTGTCTCTCCACTTCCCAGTCCATCCTGGGTGCTCCCAATTCCTCTTACCCTGCCAGGTTTTTTTGTTTGTTTGTTTGTTTCCTTTTTCTTTTTCCATAGCATTTACCACTTTTAACATACTATGTAATTTCATTATTTTATTATTTATTATCTGTCTCCATCCACTGGAATATAAGCTTTATGGGGGTATTGACTTTACTTTTTCTGCTCACTGATATATCCTAAACATCTAGAACAATGACTGATCTGACATAGGTGCTCAATTAATAAATATGATAATGGAAAGTTGGGGCTACAAGCAAGTCAGGGGCTGGGAACTGGGAGCCCCTAGGAGCTGGTCAGAGAGCACGGGGCCCCCTCTCATAATGGGCTTGGGGATCGAGGCAGACTCAGGCCAGCTTCCTTCTCCACCTCCCCTCCTCTGCTTCCCCACTCTTATGCAGAGTGGGTTATACACTGGGGAGGGACTGGTTCTTAACTATATCCATAAAAATCTTGGGTGTGCTAAATAAAAAGCCTCCTGAATTGTGCCAAAATTTTAGGTTCACTTGAGGGTCTTTTTTTGGGAGGTATGGTTTTTCTTTTCCCCCCAGCATTTATCACCTACTGACATGCTATATAATTTCCTTATTATGTTTTGTTTCTAAGTTTATTATCATTCATCAGATTCTCAAGGGGATTTCTGATTCTAAACAGTTGAGACTACTTGTCTCAGTCATCTTACTGTTTCCCTTCTGGCCAATGGAGCTCCTGGGGCTCCCAGACCTAGGAGTTGCTCACCAGGCTCCCCTTGATCTGTGACTGCAGCCTTCACCCAGCTGGAGAAGGAACAGCTGGTACCCTGAACCTCAGAGAATCTCTCATACTCCCCTTCCTCTGCTCCCAGCCTGGGGGTTCCCAAACCCCCAAAGACCCTGCCCTTCTTCATCTCAGGTCTTAGCCTGAGCTGTGCCCCTTAGAATTAGCAAGACCAAAATGGTGACTAGGAGGTTGCTGTGGTGCTCTCCGTGGTCCTGAACCACCTCACTGGGCTCTGCTATGGATGAGATTGTTTCTTTGAGAAATAGAGGTGGGGAGAGAGGAATCATGTGGCCCCACAGGACCCCTCCTCATGCAGTTTACACTTATCTTTCCTGGAACCTAATTCTACTTCTTCTGCTTTTATTAAACCTTCTTATCTTTGAGGTCTTGGCTGAGTTGTTACCTCCTCAGAGAAGTCTTCTGGGGCTCTGCAAAACTGAGGGTGATTTCCTCCTCTGTGTTCACATAATATCCTGTACTTCCCATATTCCAGTCTGTAAGGACCACCTGTCCAAACCCCATCAACCTATTTTAAGCTCCTAGTCCGTCTCCCACACCTAAGCAATGATAATAAATTTCAGTTAAACAAATAAATGAGTTAATGAATGAAATGAATGTGTGGTGGACAGTCTGGGAAAGGAATGCCTTCGTGTTTGTTCCTACCCTTTGATTAAGCCAGGACTACTATGCCAGGCTCTCTGTGCTAGTATGATGGAGAGGAATAAGAGGTTGGCATGGTCCTTACCCTAAGGAACACATAACCTGGCGGAGGAATTAACAATGGTTGATAACCTGGGTCCCATTTTACAGGTGGGAAGACTGAGGCTCAGAGAAATGATGCGATTCTTTTGTAACCACATAATTCAGGAGTGATGGAGGTGAAACCTGGACCTGGTACCCATCCCCTATCTATCCTATCACCCCATCCCCTACCTATCCTATCACTGCCCCCTCTAGATTGTAGTTCACACCTCTGTGTAAGGAAGATATTGGACTAAATCTATCTCCAAAGGAATTTTTCAGCCTATCCTATTCTTTGGGTAATAGTTCCTTGGGCCACTAAGATTGCACAAAGAAAGGCCTTTGCTCCAATGCACAGTTATGTCTCCAAGTCACATTACCAGAAATGGGGGCAGGGGGGAGGGTGGTCTGTATTCCATGAGCTGGATTCTCAGCAGTAACCTTAAATGTCTACATAGTCAAGGCTCATGGGAAGTGAGGGTAGACATGATATGACCCAGCCTGGTCTCAATCTGGTCAGTGGCCAGAGCTCCCAAGACAGCCCATATCCTATCTGCTGGTGTGGACTTATGGGAACTGGGAGAAATTCTATTGTCACCAAACTGGGAACCTTATATCAAGTTCTGAGAGGTGGGGACCATAAGCCTTGAGCTAGTGTCAGTTTTCACTTCTTGGAACTGCCTCACATATCTACCACACAACCACACAAGTCCCATGTCTCTGCTTCTGGGACAGTCAAAGCCAGGGCTCTAGAGGGCTCTGATGATTAAAAATGGGCTATAGTATGCAGTTACTGGATAAAGGCTGTTTGCTCAAGGGACAAATGTTTTGACAACAGGGGGTCCACCGAAGGAAAATCACATAAGTACATGGGGAGGTGAAAGGTAGGAGATTCCCTGTTAAATCAAGACCTACCAACCCTGACAGGGGCAGTTTGCCTCCTGCTGGGGACTGAGGCTCAGTCTAGGAGGAAGGGCAAGGGCAGAGGGAGGAGACGAGATGGGCAATGGGACTCTGCCAGGAAACACTAGAGGAAGGTGCTAAAGGCTGGCTTTGTGACCTTCTCACTTCAGCTGGAAATCAGGGCTGTTGAGAGGCAAGCAAACACAGCACCCCAATAAACCCCACCTACCACTATATGTGGGGGAAGTGGAGGCAGTGGTGCTCTCTCCAGGCTCCCATTCTTTTCCTGTGGCCCCCCGGCTCTCAGCAGCTGGCCTGTTCTCTGGGGCTGGCCTGTCACGTGGCTACTCCCATCTGCGATGTCCTCAGGTGCACCATGACTGCTGGACTTGCAGCTAAGCCCAGGAGAGAGGACCTGGGCAAGTCAGGAGGCGTGTGTGACCTTGGACAAATCATCCAAGCTACCCCTCTGCCCCGATGTCCCAGCTGTAGAAAGGGGAGCTAGATATTCTCTGAGGGCCTTTGGAGCCAGTCACACCACGGCCCCCATCCTAGATTCTGAGTGGGGGAGGGCTGGGTCTCCACAGAGAGGCCGTGCTGGCCCCAAATCTGGAAGCAGTTGTAGCTGGCCGCCCACGCACAGGCAGGCAGGCGGAAGGCAGGGTGCTGCAGCCTCGTTGCCAAGCAGAGAACTTTCCACTGGGTCCAGGTTTCCGTCACCATGGCAACTACTGGGGGGGGGAGGGAGGTGGAAGCAGAATTCCTCAGAAGTCCAGGGAGATTATATGGGGGAGGGAAGAACAAGAAAAGGAGCCCTGCGAGGGCCCGAGTGGGCAAAGCCGGCACCCCAACGGGCCCCTCATTTCCTCCTTCTCTTCTTCGTTCCCTTCCTCTTTCAGTGTTTCTCTCTGCATCTTTTTCTCCTGCCTCTAAATCCCTCTTGCCCCACTCTTCTTCCTGAGCCCTCGCTCGTAGGAGCAGCGGCTAACGTTTGTGGAGCGAGGACTATACACCAGCCACCATTTCGAGTGTTTTTACATGTGTGAACTCATGTAAGCTTCCCACCCTGTGCAGTAGGTTCTCTCATTATCCCCACTTTACAGACGGGGAAGCGGAGGCCCAGGGCACTCAGGTGACTTACCAGCTCACACAGTAAATGGCAGATTCAGGAGCTTGGCTGGACCCCAGTGACTGCATCCTCAGCCGCTATGGTGTCTGGATGGTCTCCTTGGTCTGAGAAACTCCAGGTGCCGCTAATGAAATTGGGGGTGGGAGAGGCAGACAGTGGACACAGGAGCATATGTTTACCCTCCAGCGACCCTCCCCAGGGTCTACCCTACTTCCCCCTTCCCTGTTTGCACCCCACACTGACCTTCCTGGTTGACCACACCTCCCTGGCACTATTGGCCCACTGCTCACTCTCTCCAGCCCAGAGATGGCATTGGGAGGTCCGGGAGGCCAGAGACCTGGGTGTCATTGCCAGCACCCCCTCATTCCTCCTGGGGTACCCTGGGGGGAGAGAACCCCCAAGAAGTCTAGCCTATGCCACATCATGACCCCGCAAAAGAATTATGTAGAATTCCAAAGGATTTGCTTCTCTCCTCAAAACCTCCCAGGCCACAGTGAGAGGCTGATGGTAGTCATATATAAAGATATTGTGGCAACAGCAAATACAGCAACTCAACCAGGCTCATAAAGACCAAAACAGGGGCACCTGCGTGGCTCAGTGGGTTAAGCAACTGACCTGCTCGGGTAGTGATCTCAGGGTCCTAGGATCAAACCCCACAGCAGGGATTCTGCTTATCCCTCTCCTTCTGCCCCTCCCCCTGCTCACACTCTCCCCCCACCCCCAAATAAATGAATAAAATCTTAAAAAGAAAAAGATCAGAACAAAGTAGAGATTGGGGAAGACCTGCTTCAGCTCTGGGGAAAGAGAATCCCCTATTCGGGACTTTAAAGAAGACCGACTCCTCTCCAGGCTGACGCTGCCCGCTCTTCGCCCCCTCCTGCACCCCCCCCCCGGCTTCCGCATCCTTCTGGCTCATTTCCCTCTATCCACTATCTTTGGTTGGATTTTTGCCTTCAGATCCCTCAGGGACTGTCCCGCACTCTATCCAACTCTCTAGATCAAATTTCCAAGATCTGCCGTGGATCCCCGCGCCCGCCCTGGATCTCTTAACGGCTGGCGCCCTGATTGGGCAGAGCTCCGCCTCCAGACTATTCCATTGGCTGCTGACCGTTGCCGAGATAATGGATGCATTTCTTCGTTGATGTAAGCCATTTGGAATTGGTGATTCCTTTAGCTGAGCAGCTCCTCACTAACTTGGAGGCCTCATGCCCTTGGTGATGAGTCAGTTACTTCTCTACTATGGCCGTTTGAGTCGGGGTTTCTGTTGCTAGCAACCCAAACCCCCTGGGGGGTACCCCCCCATGTCACAGGTTTATGGTGAGATTGAATGGTCAGACCCCTCCAAGCTCAGTCACAACTTTACAGAGCTGAAGCGAGTGGATCCAGAATGTTGCCTCAAGAAACCTGGAGATCCCAGTTCTATTCATGAGCATCCTTCCAGGGGTCAGCTAAAACTTATGTGGAGGTTTGTGTTTCCATCTAGTCATCAGTGACTGTGTCCTTGCCCCAAGACGCTTATGCTCAGAAGGGCCAGAGAAATTAACTCATCCAACCCCCTCCACCATTTTGGTCAGGGGAGGGACAAACCAAGTTCTAAATGCTCAGTCCCAGGCCAGGCTCCCCATTTGAGGAGCCCGCTTTCTATCATCCATGCAGGTAGGGAAACATATCTGCAGCCAGAGGCCTCTCCAGCCCCCAGGGGGCTCTTCCACAAGTCTCCAATCAAGCCAGCCCTACAAATGCCTCCCTGACTCCTGGAGCCTTGTGATCAAAGGGACGGTGGTTGTATCGCCAATGTATTACTTATGTCTCACTGTGCGGGCAGGATGCAGCAGCTCAGCGCTGAGTACTGGGAAGGATGGGAAGACAGGGCCATCATGAGGCAGAGAACCTTTCCCTCCAGAGCAAAACTGGACGTTAAAGAACAACAAGCCCAATTCCTCCATCCCTCCAGCCTCTGCTTGCACACCTTGATGATACGCGATTACCCCTTTGTTGTTTTATAGGGTCTTCCTTGACGTGAATGAAAATAAGCCTTCTGTAACTTCCTTTCCTTCTTCTTTTTCCTCTGGGACCACTGATCGGGCATGTTTACCTCTCCTATCCAGTTCTTTTACCAATCCATATATGCCTCAACCTCCAGAACCTTTACTAGTGATATTTGTCTGTCCTTTTTCTAAAGTAGGGGCTGGCAAAACTATGGCCCAAGGGCCAAATCTGGCCTGCCAGCTAATTTTGTAAATAAACTTTTATTAGAACACAGCCATATTCATTTGTTCACTATTGGCTATGACTGCTTTTGTGCTACAGAGCTTAAAATGGTTACTACCTGGCCCTTTAAGGAAAGAGTCTTCTGACCGCTATTATAAAACATCAGTGGTTCCCTACGTGGCGCAGGAGACCCTAGGTATGGCCTGATCTTCAGGATTGACTCCTCCCTTGCCCCTCCTTAGACCCAGTGCAGCCACAGATGCCGTGGAGTTTCAGCAGCCACGGCCTAGTATTGGCTCCAAGAGAACCTATGCTTAACAAAATGCCCAGGTCACTTTCACACAGCCTGTTGCTAAGGCCTGTTGCCAAGACAACCTTCCCCAGCTCTTGAGCTCTACAGGGCTCGCAGTACCTTCTTTCATTTCCCTTTGTTGCCTTTGTCACAAGCTCTTGCCTTATAAAAACTTTTTTGAACTCTGAGTGTCTCATCCATCTGTAAGCTCCCCAGCTTTGTGTTTTCCATATATTTGTTCAGGTTCCTTTCTTTGTATTCATCCAAATTATTAATGTCACTAGAGACTTCCTTTCCAGGTTGTTATTGACCTACTAACCAATGCTCCTTAGGCACCATTAATCTATCTGCTGTGACTTATCTCCACCTACAACCGGCAAGGTCCCATTTTACACCATCTTATCAGTAAGGATATTGTGAGGCATTTTGTCAAATATTTGGCTGGGTTTCTGTTCTCAAGAATTGCTGCTCACTTTTTCGAAAAGAGAATCACGGGATAGAAGAGACTTTGGAAATCACCTAACTGATCCTCTTTTCTCACAGGTGGTGACCTGAGGCCCAGAAAAGTGGCTGGTCCAAGTCCAGAGGGAATTGGTGGTAGAGCCAGGAATAGGGTGCTCTTTACATGACACCTTGATGATTCAGCCTGGGTATGGGTAGACTAACTGCTATAACAAATAGGCCCAAACAGGTAACAGATCCCTACAACAGAAGTTACTCTGCTCACACTAGTCCTGAGCTGGCACTCAGGCATTCAGCACACACTGTCCAGAGCAACCAACAGCACGTTGGTTAGCTCTCCTCCTCACTGTCCTTCAGAGACCCAGGCTCCTTCCATCCTGTGGCTCAGCCATCCTGTCATATGTCCTCCTCCAGCTGACAGAAGGAGAGAGAGAGACCTGGCCGAGTCAAGAAAATTCTATTTCTACTTTGCTGAAACCCCAAATGATTTTTTTCTGGTTTTCACTGCTCCCCGCATTCTGCCCTTAAGTCATTCCTCCAGGCCTCAGTCCTCTCTTGGCCCCTTGTGTCACATGCTCAGCCCTTATGGCCATCTAGGAAGGGCCTGGTCTGGACAAGTCACCAGACAGAGGGAAACTGGATGAATGAGCAGCTGGTGTGTGTCCAATAATCACCCATTCTGCAAGGAGGCTAGGCGGCCTGTCCGCCCCCCACCCCCATCCTCTGGCAGGAGAGAACAGGAAGCGGCAGCTGGCAAGTTCACAATTGGAGTCTGCCCACACAGAATCACATATCCTCCTCTCTGAATTTAAATGTATCTGGTGTCATGGTGAAAGAAGCTGTTCCTACCCTGACGAGACCCAATCAGGATAAGGGGTCTGCCAACCAGATCCTGTAGGAGGTGGCCTTCTTTGTCACCACTGCTCGTGTGGCTGATTAAGACTGTAAAGCCCTGGTCCCAATTCTTAACATCCCTTATCCACCAGGCTCCTTCCCTGCTAAGTAGTTTTCTGGAAATCTATGTTGGGAAAGTCTGAGCCAATCCTCTTAGCATCCAAGGCCTTTCCCTTCTGAGCCACCCCCACCTCATCTCTCTCTACCATCTCCTCAGGCCATGCTCCTTCCTGAGGCAGTGTGCCATCATGGGTCTTTGGAGTCATGTAGTTCCTGGTTCTGCCATTTACCAGTGGTGTGGGCGTGTCACTCTATGACTCAGTTTCCTTATCTGTAAAATGACAAGTAGTTAGCGGGACATTGAATGGATTAAGTGAAATCTAGGTAGGTAAAAAAGTCTAGCGCAGAGCTTCCCCAATCTCACCTGGATTCCCCAGCCTTCCCCTTCCTCTCTGCCTAGCCAGCTGCCATGTACACCTCAAACTCTGGCTCCAACATCTTCCAATGACTACTGGAGGTAGAGCTTCTCTAACCAACCCATCCCCCAGTGATCTCTTTGATGTAGTACTAATTGATGGAGAAGAATTATACATTTGCAACCTGATAAAAAATGCAGGGCTCCATGTGAATCAGTCTTTGCATGAAGTTGTACTCAGAGAAGGTCTGGCAATCAAAAGTAATTTTAAAAGACATTTCAATCCTTGTTTTTTGATTCTTGGAAAACAATCAAATTCACAATCCACAGCAGACTTCTCAGTAGCTCCTTTTAGCACTCCTAAGGTCTCCACACCTTGGTGAGCTGCAGTTCTCACAAGCCTTCTCTACAAATTCTTCCTGGCCCCACCGCTATGGTTTTTCTTCCATTCTCTCCCCTCTAGTTCTTCATTGTGTACAGTACTTGGGGTGAAAAGGGAACATGAATGCTCATGGGTTAATAGGTCTTGTCCTCTTCATATGTATTTGGGTTTCCTGTGGGTATCTCCCTCATCTGACAGTAAGCTCCAAGAGAAAGAGACTATGCATTTGAGGACTGACTTTTAATCATTTTATATCATTTCAAACAGAAAATTTGCCAGAATAATATAAGGTTCTCCCTTCTATACTTGACCAAGATTCACCAATTTTCACCAAAATTCACTAATTGCTCCATTTGTTTGCTTTCTCTTTCTATAAATATATCTATTTATAATATATATTTATGTATAATATATAAAATATATGCATAATCTTTGATGTATTTTATCTATAAATCTATTTTATACTACATATTACAATGTTTATACATTTTATATGTATAAAAATATTTTTTCTTAAATCATTTGCAAATAAGTTGGAGATATTCTGCCCCTTTACCCTAAATAATTCTGTGTAAATTTGCTAAGAAAAAGGACATTCTCTTATGTAACTACAGTACAGTTATAAAAATCAGGAAATCAAATACTCCACCAATATACTATGATCTATTACACAGTTCATATTAGAATTTTATCAACTGTCTCAATGATGTCCTTTGTAGTTATTTTATTTTCCCAGTCCAAGATCCAACCCAAGGCCTTGAATTGCTTTTAGTTGTCATATTTCTTTAGGATGAAACGTTTTCTATTTAATGGAGTGTTTTTCTGAACCCTTACCTCTAGCCAGCAATGCTAACACAACACTGTGACCTTAATAGCAATTAAGTAACCACTTGGAATTGAATTAGAGATACAAGTTTTAAAAGTAATAATTGCAGTTTCTCACATCCTATGGCAAACACTGTTTGTGTTACATACCCAACAGTCATTCCACTCACACCACCAACTTGAGTTGATGGATGTGGTGGTAATGGTTGGATGGAAAGATGGGTGGAGAGATGAGTGGATAGATAGATGATGGAAAGGATGGTGGGTAAATGGGTGACTAAGGAATAGTTGGATAGAGTGATGGATGGATAGATGGGTGATGAATGGATAGATAGATGGATGGTAGATAGGTGGTAGATGGTATATTTATATGAATGGTTAAGTGAAGAAGCTAGTCTGTTTATGGAAGGATGATGAATGAGTGAAAGTATGTATAGCTAAATGGGGGGATTGGTGGCTGGATGTTGTTTGTGCCCAATGTTCACAGTGATATGCTGGATGAAGTACTTGGATGGGAGTCAGAAGTCCTTGGTTCAGGCTCCAACTCCACCTCCTACTAGCTAGGACTCTTGCAGAGCTCCTTCCCCACTCAGGACCTCAGCAGCATCATATGTAAAACAAGTCTGCTAGACTAGTTGGGTTTTTGATCCCTTCCAGTTTGGACAAACTCTTGTCTCAGAAATGTTAGATGATTTCCCCTAGTCGTGGAGCTAGTGCATGATGGAGCTCAGATTTGGATCTGGGCAATCTGACTCTAAAGTCCACGCTTTCGGGGCGCCTGGGTGGCTCAGTCAGTTAAGCGTCTGCCTTTGGCTCAGGTCATGATCCCGGGATCCGGGATCTAGCCCCGCATCGGGCTCCCTGATCAGCGGGGAGTCTGCTTCTCCCTGTGATCCCCCTCCCTCTTGTGCTCTGTCTCTCTCACTCTCTCTCAAACAAATAAATAAAATCTTTAAAAAAAAAATAATAATAATAATAAAGTCCACGCTTTCTAAATATTCTTCTTTACTGTTCCTATTAAGACATCAAAAGAAAGGCTCCAAGGCCAACCAGGGGCTCCTTGCTCTCAGTACCAAGCCCCCCTTTCCCATCCCATCAAGCCACTGTCCCAAGGAACTGCTCTGAGGCTCCTGCATCAGGAAGCACCTGGGCTTATTCCACATTTTTCTGCCACACCCAGAGTCCAAGAGATGACGCAGGTGGCATTTTCCACAGGCCCCTCCCTGCTTGTTTTCCTCCCAGCTCAGCCTCTCCATTCCCCGCCTGTCCCCATCCCCAGCGCCCTTTGTCGCACCCTCACTTCCACACTCAGCAACTTGCAAGACTTCCTGCCTCCTCCAGGCACCAAAGAAACCAAGGAGAGGTGCTAGAGCTCTGAGACCTGGCTCCTTTCCAGTCACGTGTGACGGGAAGTATTAGCACCTGCCCACATGGATGGAAATTGGGCTCCACTCCCATGGATACCGGGGATGCACAATTTTCAAGGTGCTTCAAGACTAGTGTCCCTTACCTCTAGGATCCTCCAACAGGAGGCCCAGCAGGTGCTAAAGATGACAGCAAACAGAGGCACCAAAAATAAACGAGGAAAAATAAAACATTTAAAAAAGATTTTGATATGTAATGTTGTAAAAGCATTATTAAAGTAACAATCGTGGAAAAAAATCAGAATTCAATTAAACTAAGGTATTTTCAGTATTGTTCGAATTCTGTATGACTTGTGAGGTGGTGGTCAGCCCCTGGATCTCTTCCAAACACAGGGTCTCAGAAAGTCTTCATGTGGGAGTGGGAGCAATACTGACAGGCTAAGCTGACCAAGCAGGGAGAGCCAAGTCCTGGGCCCACACTTCTGGCATTTCAGGAATCTGCTGACCTGAGACCTCAGAGAAGCTGCCTCCCCCAGCCTCAGCTCCCTGCATCTCAGCTTCCCCAGGCCTGCCCGCAGGTCAGGAGTGGTCTCCCCACTCCCAGATACAGCTCTCTGTGTATGTGTGTGCGTGTGTGTGTGGACATGTCCAAGGCCACTGAGCCAGTTCCAGAGACAGCCGAGACTTGAACCTTATGTGGTAGGAAATGAAGGGCCCATGCAACCTACGTCACTTGTACCAGTGCAAAAACAGGAGCCTTTACTGAAAGCTGTCCCTGGCAGTGACCCAGAGGTATAACCAGGCCAACAGTTTGCTCTGAGACTTGAGGTTAGATGAGAAGGGCAGTGTGTTATTGCCACACCCTTTTGCAGACATCGTCCAGCCTTCCGTCTTTATTTGGAAAGTGTATCTGAGGCATCCGCATACTATGTACTCATTCCTCATGCAATCCTCTGACCCTTGCTGAACACCAGCTCTGGGCCAGGCCCCTCGAGAAGACATGTAAACAAAGAATTCATAGCCCAGTTTGTGACTGGGTCATGGCTTGGAAATGCCCTGGGAACACAGAGACAGAGTGACTCATTAATTTTGCCTGAGGAGGTTGGAGAAAGTCTCACCAGGGAGCTGACATTTTGAGCTGGGTCATGAGGGACGGGAAGAGGGGGAAATGAGAGGAAGAAATTGTGTTTGTTGAGCATGGTATTAATTAGGGTAATGCTAGGTGCCGTGACAAGTAAACTCTGAAATGGACAGTGGGTCAGATGTGTTAGAAATGTATTATTTGTTCACATAAAGTCCAAAACTATTTCTGACTAGCAAGGGACTCTCCTCCACGTGATGGGGGGCCCTCCCTTTTCCACATTGCAGCTCCCTTCGGGGGCCCAGCCCCCTTCCACATTGTGGCTCCACCATCCTTGCCTTGCTCATCTGCATCAGACTAGCAGAAGGTGGAGGAGCATGGACAATTATACGTGGGGATTTTTTTTTTATCGGCCTTACCTGGAAGTGGCACACATCATTCTGGTCACATTCCATTGGCTAGCACACAGGCACGTGGCCACACACAAGTGCAAAGAAAGGTAGAAAACGTTTCTAAGTCTGTGCCCAGGAGAAAGGAATGGGTGTGTTGAGCAGCTATCGCAACACTTTTAACTGTGCTCTTTAATTGTGTTACTCTTATCAGCAATCCTATAAAGTAAGGCATTATTATCATTCCCATTCTACAGATGAGAAAGCTGAGGCTTGAAAAGATTCTGCAATCGACCCAAAGTCAGAGAACTGGCGAGTGGCTGAGTTGTGATTCAGTGCCAGGTTGGTCCATGCGAGTCTAAGGCACGTTCACTGCCCCAACACCACCAAGGTTCATTGATCTCCAGGAAGGAGGAAGAACAGAAGCAAACATGAGGGTGAATGGAAAGGACTGAAAAAGCAATGGACAATGAAACAAAGGAGGCAAAGAGGGCAACAACCAACCAGCCAGGGTGGAAGAAGAGAGAGAAGATGCAAAGTGAAGTTCACGAGCCTCTTTGTAGTTCAGGCTGTCACCCACACATGACACGCCATGGGTACCACAGAAGGGTTTAAAAAAACAGGCCCCATCAATTTCAATGTATGAACACAGAAAAATCTTAAATAAAATACTAGCAAATAAAAACCAACAGCACATTTAAAATAGCATATAGTGACTATTTCACATGTGTTGGAGTACTAGCCAATGCAATTAGATACAAGAACGCAAGTAGAGGCATAATAATCAGAAAGGAAGAAAAAACTATCTGTTCGTTGATATGACTATATATATCTGAAAAGACCAAAAGAATATGGAAAAACTGTTGTAATCAATGAGAATTTAGTAAAGCAATAAGATAATAAAATCAACATGTATGGGGTGCCTGGATGGCTTAGTCGGGTAAGCATCTGTCTTGGGCTCAGGTTGTGATCCCAGAGTCCTAGGATTGTGAGCCCTGCGTTGGGCTCCCTGCTCAGCAGGGAGTGTGCTTCTTCCTCTCCCTCTGTCCCTCCCCTTCCTCATTGTCTCTCTCAAATAAAAATCTTAAAAATTTATCAACACACATAAACCAGTCATCTTCATAAATACAAAAAATTATAAGTTAGAAGAAACAGAAGAGCAGACTCTATGTATAACAGAAAAACTTGAAATAAAATATTTAGACATAAACTTAACAAGAAATGTGTAAAATCTATAGGAGGAGAATTTTCAAAGCTCCTGAAATGCAAATATGTACACTTGAGCAAATTGATGTGTATACCATATTCTTGGTGGAAAAGTTCAATATTGTAAAAATGTCAACTCTCCATACGTTGATTTACAAATTTAATGGGGTTCTCCCATCCCAAAATATCATCTTTTTTTTTTTCCTGGAGCATTAAAGGTTGATTATAAAATTCACATGGAAGAAAGCTAATAAGCATAGCCAGGAAAAAAGAAAACTAGAAAAAAAAAGAGAAATAAGGAGTCCTAGCCTTATAAGATATTAAACATATTTTGAAGCCTCTATAATTATAACAGTGTAGTACTGGTACATAAGTATGGATATATCTATTTCTGGTGCATGGATTGAAAATCCAGGAATAGACCCAAGTACTTATGGAAAATGAATATGTGATAAAGGTGGCATTTCATGTAAGTGGGGGCAAAGAAGGATATTTCATAAGTCATGTGAAACAACTGGATAGCCATACAGAAAAAGATAAAATTGGATCCAGACAAATACTGTACACCAGGATAAATTCCATTTAAATGAGAAATCTAATTGTAAAAACGAAAACAATATGAGTAATCTTTATAACCTGGGAATGGAAAAATATTTTCCTAATTATGACTAGAAATCCGGAAGCAATGAGGGAAATGGTAAAGTTACTATATTTAAAAAAAGCTTTTAGGGGCACCTGGGTGGCTCAGTCAGTTAAGCGTCTGCCTTCAGCTCAGGTCATGATCCCAGGGTCCTGGGATGGAGCCTGATGTCGGGCTCCCTGCTCAGCGAGGAGTCTGCTTCTCCCTCTGCCCCTCTCCCTACTTGTGTGCACTCTCTCTCTCTCTCTATCTAGTTCTCTCTCAAATAAATCCTTAAAAAGAAACCTTTTAAATGTGTTCTTATAAAAAAAAAATAAACACAGGAAAATGCTAAACGGGGGAACTATTTTTGAACCTATATCACAAAGAGTTAATATCCCTAACAACAACGAAGTAGAAAAATGGGTGAAAGACGTGAATAGACAGTTTCCGGGGGGGAAATGCAAACAGCTACTGAACCTATGAAAACAGAAAAATGTAAATTAAAACTAAAACAAGATACCACTTCTTACCTATCATATGGGCAAAACTCCAATATTTAACAACATACTCTGTTGGAGAAGTCTTAGGGAAACAGGCACTCTTACATAATACTTATAGAAAAGCAAAAATATGCTATCTCTATGAGAATTTCGCAATATCTAGCAAAATTGGATATGCATCTACTTTTTGATCTAGTAATCCCATTTTTAGGAATCTGTCCCAAAAGCACACTAAAAGAAATAAAAAATGATATAGGGCACAGGGCCATTCATTGCTGTATTATTTGTAAGAGCGAAACGAAAAACACTGGAAATAGCCCAAATATTTATCAATAGGGAATATGTTGAAAAGATTATGTTCATGCATACAATGGAGTACTATGCGGCTATAAAAGAATGAGGATTATCTCTAGACGATGTTATGGAGGAATTTCCGAGACATATTGCTAAGGGAGGATACAGAACAGAATGCATCGTTTGCTACTTTTTGTGTAGAACAGGGGAAAAACACATATACACATGTGTATGTATTTGTTTAAAACATATTTTCAAAAAGAAATGATTAAAGGACTCCCCAAAACTAATAAAAACAAGGGAGGCCGACACAGCTAGAAGGGATCTTTCTGAATGTACCCTGTTTCATAGTTTTGACTTGAGATCAAGTAAATAAAAATTTTAAAAAAGAAAAGTATCTCTAAATTTTTTTAATTAGACACCAAACTGAAAGAAATAAGCCTAACGCTACATTATAATGGTTATACATCAAGTTGAACAGTGTAACTTGGAAAACTGGTCATCGAAGAGAAAGAATCAAGCACTTTTCCTGTAAAACTCATTTTCAAGATATGCAAATAGTTGATGTGAGAACTTTCCTCTATATAGAAGGGTTAGAGTGAAAGAAAGAAAGAAAAAAAAAGACAGGAGAAATGATGAAATTAGAATATCACCATTGCAACTCCTAATGAAGTAATGGATCTGTCTATGGCTGCTAAAAATGAAAGTGGGAGAAGATTCATGGAGAATTCTAGAATAAGTCAGGCTCCGTTATCTGCACCAACTGGTCAGTCTTAACATCACTCAAAATGAGACAAACGGAAAGAATGTCCTCCTGACATGATGCCCACAAGTACACAGCATCACTCGAGAAGCCATTCTTCCCCCAAACACTAATCTGAATCTTCTTAAGCCTCTAGAGAGCCCAGTTTACGGAAACATCGAGGAGAGAGGAACAGGCCAAACAAATACCACAAGAACACAATCAGTCGAAGCCAGAATGTTGGACTTTTTATAGGGTGAATGACCATGCTTCTTTGACAAATGAATGGCTTTTTAAAAGGGGGGGGCCAGGGGCACCTGGGTGGTCTGTTTGGTTAAGCCACTGACTCCGGGTTTCGGCTCAGGTCATGATCTCGGGGATATGAGATCAAGCCCCCCGTGGGCTCTGGGCTCTGGGGCTCTGGGCTTAGTGCAGGGTCTGCTTGTCTCCCTCTCCTTCCCCCGCTGCCCCTCCTCCCACATGCATGTCTGTTTCTCATATTAATTAATTAATTAAATAAATCTTCTTAAAAAATAAAAGGAGGGGTGAGTGTTACAGAATGAATCTAGAGACATGCCAACCAAATGCAATGTGTAGAATCCTAATTCAAACAAAGGACAGTAAAAAGACTTCTTTGAGAGAAATGGGCAAGATTAAGGATATTAGAAGATGTTAAGCAATGAAATACTCATGTTGGCGTGATAATACTATTATGATATTAGTTACCAATAGATGAAGCAAATGTCAGAATGCTAAGTCTAAGTGATGAGTATTTGGGAGTCCAATGTAGTACCATCTCTGCTTTTCTGTATGTTTGGAAATGTTTCATGATAAAAAGTTAAAGAAAACCAAAGGTCCCCAATAGGAGCAGAACTGCAATCCTTCCCAGCCCAGTCCCAGCCCCACCCTCTGGGCCAGCGGCCACCACAGTCCAGGCCCATTCAGGCAACTGGGGATTTGGGGATTTGCTGCTTCTGGGAGCAGGGAAGGGGACTGGGGCGTTTCCAGGGAATCCCATGAACAGAAGCTCAGATTCACCTCTGTCACTGTGGGTATTTGGAGGGTGACCGGGTCGCATCCCATTTCTGTGACCTCACATGGGGTCTGTCCATCATCCGCATCGCTCAGCCTATTGGAGGGGTCCTGGCCGTGCTGGGTGCCAACCGGGGTCTTCTCTGGACTTCTCAAGGAGCCCCTGCGGAGACGCTGCACGGGCTCCCCAGCCCTGCACTGGGAAACCCAGGACTACCAGCCAGGACCATCTTTACACTCAGCGACGGAATGATACCCCTTTAGGGGGGCATCGGGGAGGCAGAGGAAATCCCCCTGCTTATTCAAATATCTCAGCAAAAATGGAGTGAGGAGACAAGCCTTCTTACCTTCACTTTAAGCATTCCTCCTCCTCAGAGCGTCCAAAATGCTCGAGCAGGTATGAGTCCAAGGTAGTAATAATGCCTTCAAGGTGCTGGGGCCCATGTGGCAGGCCTCTAATTTCAACCAGGTGCATGGCTTGAGTTACTGGTCTCGAATTGTCCCTCCCCCATCATAGAGTTCTAAATCTGCACTGAGTACAGCCTCGTGGTGGATGGAGGGTAGTTCCCCACCCTTTGACTTGGGCTGGCCCATGTAACTCCCTGACAGTGGAATATTCGTGGCCATGTAGTGGGCAGAGGCTCCAAATGCATTCGCCCAGCTGGACTCGCCCTGTGGAGCCCTGATGATCGCCACGGAAGAACATGGTCCTTCAGCCTGAGCCCTAGAATGAGACAGGTGGAGCAGCCTGCATGCCCCCCGTAGCCTCTGGGCCAAGGAGGATGAACAATACGTAGAACAGGCTTGAATTCAGACAACAGCCGGGGCCCGGGCCCAGGGCCTGGCATCTGGAAACCAGCCCAGCTTAGCAGAGACGCCCTGCCCTCACACACCCGTGAACATGATCATAATTAATGTCCATCTCAAGCCACTGGGTTTGGGAGTGTTGTTTTGGGGGTTTTGATTTTTGAATTTTTGAATTTTTTTTAAGTAGGCTCCATGCCTAGGGCGGAGCCCATCGTGGGGCCCCAACTCACACCCTTGAGATCAAGACCTGAGCCGAGATCAAGAGTCGGATGCCCAACCGACGGGGCCGTCCAGGCGCCCCTGGGGGTGTTTTGTTACACAGCGTTATCGTGCTATTAGCTGCCTCTTTTGAAAGAATAAAGAGCTTGGTCTGTATGCTGCAGCATGGAAAGACCTGGTTTTTAACCCAGCTCCACCACTAACCGTGGGACCTTTAACATCGACGAGACTCGGGCGCTTCCCCTATTAAATCTCTGCTTATTCGGGAGCTGCACGGCCAGCTGGGCCCACTAATCCCAAGATCTCTCCAGCCAGTGACCCCCTAAGACCCACGCCTGTTGCTTTACAAATGTTGCCCCAACAAGTGACAGGTAGGGACGGCCTGTTTAAAAGAAGTTTAAAAGAAGTATAAGCCCTTCGGGGCATTTGTTTATTTGATCTCTTAAAATCAAGCTTAGAATTTTCTGCCGTGTATAATACCAAAAGAGAGCACCTATTTTGAACTTAATACCGCACATAAAAGTGTTTTTGAGAACTGTTTGTTTCTGAATATGTATTTATTTAATCAAATAATTATCTGTGGGTATTTTTAAACATTTATTTGCTCAACCGAAGATTTAATCTGCATAAAAATGGCTGAATCGTGTGTTAAGAAATCTGGAAAACCGTACAAGAAATGCTACTACATATTAAAGGAGCAAAAACAGACTATAATAGGGGGGGAAAGGGGGAGGCGTAGACCCCAGGGGGTTGGAAAGCAGATTCATCTGAGTGCAGGAAGACAGTATTAGAATTTTTATTCAGATTTTTATGCAAAAACTAGGAAAGAAATGAAGCTTTATGAATGTTTAATTTACAAACTGACCCCCAGGTTGTCTGGGGTCAAGTGGCCACGGCATGGAGGGGTTCCTGGCAGTCCATCTCCCAATAGGGTTTCAATGTATGGTAGTTCGGCTTTGCCCAGGCCCCTGGATTTGCAACTGTCCACTTTTCATCAAGTTAACTCTCCCGAAGTGGACAGATGACTTTAAAGGGCTCCTATGAGGGATCTATGGGCTGAAGACAGTACTAATCATGTAAGTACAGGAGAAAAACAAGCAAATGACGAGGCTGACCTTCCTCAACAGGACAACCCTTCCTTTCAGCTGCATTGCGATCAAACCAGCAACAAATCTGACAATTATCCCTCACCCCCAATCTGAAATTCCCAAGAAGACTTATCGGAAAAGTAGGGTTATTTCCATCATTTTAAATGTTGGCCCTTGCCCTAAGTCTATCATGGGCCTTGAGACAGTAATTCCTAATAACAGTGCTTGGACATGATTTGTAGGCACTTAAGTATACATATATTGGAGGGATGGACACTCAGAAGTTTCTGCTGGTGGAATGCATGATCAAAAATTCGGGAAGTTACAGCAACAGGCGGTACCTACATTCCTCACGGTGAGCACCGAGTAATGTATAGAATGGTCGAATCACCACGCTGTGCACCTAAAATTGATGTAACATTGTATGTCAACTAAATTTCAACAATAAAAAAATTTTTTAACCCCACAAGAAAGTATTAGCTGTGTGACCTTCAGAAGTTTTTTAACATGTCTGAAGTTTGGTTTCTGCATTTACTTTTTGAAAGTTTGTGGCATAAAGTCATAGGTATTCTTCAAGTGTTAGCTTATTCTTATAATAAAAGGTTGGCAAAGTGAGGTTAGCACATTCATAGTTAATTGTATAATATCTTTCGCTGGGTTCTGGTATTTGGCTTAGGCAAAGGAAGTACCTGAGGAACTTTGCATTTTACATAATAAGAAAGAAGTTCGGGAGCTGCTTCCTGAAGATCAAAGCAGGCATGCAGCATCAGGGAACTTGGGAAATGGGACCAGGAGAGGCTTAGCGGAAGGGCACTTCCCAGCTGGCTGCCTTACCCCCTCCACGTTTCAGATTTCTGCAAAGCGTGGATAATGATGGTACCTACTTCAGAGGGTTATTATAAGGAATCAGTGAGTCAGTAACACCGAAAACAGGGTTGGCTCCTAGTAAATGCTCCCTAAGAGTTGGTTACATAAGTGGCAAAATCCCACTGGGTTTCAGTGGAAATACTGACCGTGAATCAACAGTATGCCAGAGCGTAACCTAGCCCAGGAAGTATGCATCACGCATGTGAGCTGCTGGAAAGAATCGAACACGAATGGCAGCTGCCAGGCTAGGTCCAGGTGCCAGAATTATCCCTGGCCCTCCCCTTCAGGGGGATGCGCATGACATCATTGAGCCTGTCAAACTCCACACTGGCCCCTGGGACCATGATGAATACTATTTGGATCCTGCGGCAGCTCCCAGCCTGATGGTGGAGGCAGTGATGCCAACAGACAGGACAGCCAGCGGAACGGGAGCTGGGACCAGGGAGGGCCTGGCTTTGAATAAGCCTTCCATGGGTTTGTCTGCTTCCCTCTGGTTTGGATAACTCTCCTCCCGACCCAGGCTTCCTCCCCATCTCCCTCACCTGGAGCTCTGAGCACCAGAGCACCAGCCCCATAGCAACCAGGGATCCTGAGGGAGAGCTCTGCCCTCTGCTATGGAGGTCATCAGAGGGGGCCGCCACCCTGTGAGAGCCACCTGAAGTCGGGTGAAGGCGGTCTGTCCCCAGGAGTGAGGAACACAGGACACAACGGTGTTCCAGTGTGCCCACCCACATGAAGATCTATTATTATCCAAGTAGCGTGGGCTGGAAGCCAATGTGTTTTACAGGAGCCCAGAGGGCTGAGTGTCCTATTCCATCCATCAAAATAATAACTAAGCAATTAGTAAATAATAGAATGGAATTGATTCTGTTAAAGATAGGCAGTTATGTGGCCCGTGGGCTGTGACGATGAGAATCAAAGGATGGAATGAGCAGGAGGGGCCTGAAGAGGACAGAAATCCTAAGAAGTGGGGATGGGAGGGGAAGAAGGTTGTGAGTAGGAGCCCCAGGCTGCTCAACCTGCCTCCAGTCCGGAGCCCTGTGAGGGGCTGGCCACGGACCCGCCACGTAGCCAGGTGCGTGCTCAGGCTGGGGCCCCAGGCTGGGAGCTACTCATCAGCGTGGATCTTGCAGGAGGGATGGGGGTTCTCCGTGGGGTGGCCGGAAAGGCCCAACTCTAAGCCCTCCAGGTGGATCTTTGGGACCTGTCTTTGGGCTCTGTCCTGGGTGGTGACACCCCTGTGTTTCCCGTGTCCGACCCTGAGCCTGGCTCAGAACAGGGGCTCATCAAGTATTTGGTGAGATGGAGAAATAAATGAATACGCACTGGCTCAGAAACGAGAGAGCTACTATGGCCACGGGGTTAACCACGCCGTCTGGACCTGGGGCTCTGTCACTTCCCAGCTGCAGGCCTTGGATCTGCTCCTTAATGTGCCTCTGTTTCCTCATCAACAAAATGGGACAGGGGATTAAATGAGAACCAGAAGAGAAATCTAAAAAAGTGCCTTGCAAATGGCAAGCACTAGCCACTGTGCTCAGCAGGACCACGGAGCCCTGGTTCATGGCAGGCGCCCAAGCACTTCTACCACCTGTGCCACGGGTCACCACATCCTGCCCTCACGTCCTCTGTGACAGGTCTCAGGGAAGAGCCACATCCCGACCACACCCCCTTCCCTCACCCCTCCCCTCCTTCCTGACATGCAGGCCCCCAGGCCTCCTCCTTCCATCTCAGTGGCGTTGAATGCCAAGCAAGGGATGACCAGATCATCCAAGGACTCTCGACTCCCATGGTGATCCATGGACCAGAAACACTGTCACCACCTGGGAGCTTGTGAGAAATGCAGGCCCTGCAACCCCATCCCAGACCTACTGGATTCCAACCAGCCCTCCAGCAGGATCCCGGGGGGCTCATGGACACATTAGAGCCAGGGGGAAGCAGAGTAGTTCTCAACTCTGATTGCACAGTAGCATCACTGGGGAGCCGTGGCATTTGGCCATCAGTAATTTTCACAAGGTTCCCAGGGTTCAGAATCAGTGACTGGACGAATGCTTTCCCCTAATAGAGGAGCCAACCAGGGTCAAATCTAGGCAGAGGCAGGCCAGGCCAGAGAAAACAGGCTTGCTTCCTCCTGGTGTGACGGTGTGACCGCATGAGAGCTCAGCCACTGTTTGGGACCCCTGGGAAAGATCATGGATGAGATACTGTCCTGACCCTAAGTAATTCCTGCTCTGGGGAGGGAAAGAGCCAACAACAAGGCAGTGTGGGAAGGGCTGGGGTCTAGGTGCAAACTCGGGGAGCACAGAAGAGACAGTGAAGGACCTCCTTGGGGAACCCTAGAAGGGAAGTATGGGGTGGGCGGCTCCTGAGCCTTGTCCTGAGGGCCTGGGAATTTGGCAAATGCGAGAAAGGAAGAACATTCCAGAAAAAAGGAGCAACATGGCAAAAGCACGGATTCACGACTGGGCTCCTTGATGAGTATGGGGACTGGTGAGAAGCTCAGAGGGGCCAGAGCCTAGAGTGTTTGGAGCACACAACCTGGTGAGAGATGAGGGGCGGCTGGATTTTACCCTGAGGACACCACCCATACTCTAGTGAGAGAGAGCAGAGACAGGACCACATTTGACGTTTAAGATCACTGGCAACAAAGAAGAGAGTCGATGTAAGGGGAAAGTTGGGGGATGGGGACACACAGGAGACATGAAGAGGGCATGACCTGGAATGGTGGCAGAGGAATGGTGGCCGACGGAGAAGCCACGTACAGGACGCATCTCGGAGGTGAAATCAGTGAGGGGTGCATGGGGTGGGGGGTGGGGGCAGCCAAGCTCCGGGGTCCAGAGCAAGGATCTCAGTTCGAATCCCAGTTACTTACCCTCTTTCTGTGCCTTAGGTTCCTTATCCATAAAACGGGACTAAACGTAGTATATCCACATAGAGTTAGGTTTCAAAGATTCAATGTATTAATACAGGAGGAGCTCTTACAGTGCTGCTGAGTAGATCCTAAGTGCTCTATAAGTGCTGGCTTACGGCAGAGACGACCGGCTGGATGCCAAACAATCATACTCCTCTTTGTCCGTGGGCTGGGGAGCACCTGGCTAGTTGGGGACTCTATTTCTCAGACACTCTGGGCTTGAGATGGGGCCTGGTGATTGTGTTCTAGCCAAGACAATGCCGAGGACATGCTGTACACCACATCCTGACCTGGCCAAGGAAACCGCTCTTCCTCCTCCTGCCAGTATGAATGTCAAAAGTCAGAGTGACCTTGGCGGGGCCGGGGGGAGGGGGGGGGGGTTGGTGGAGAAGAGGGTCTAAATGATAAAAGATCATGGTTCTCTCCCCTCCATCATTTTAACTCAAATCCATTCATCTGTCATTTATCCGGCATCATGGAAGAAGCAGCTGCTCCCCAGAAGTTAATTATCCAACAAAGAAAGTAAAACATAGCAGAAGAACTAGGCTGCAGTTTTCATCTCTGATTTTAATTGCATGACCTTGAGCAAGCCACTTGATCTTTCTGAGCATGATCCAAAAAATGGGGATGAACTCCTCTGACGCGGCTGTCAAGAAAATTAGATCAAAGCCTATGTGTAGAAGTTCTTTGTAAATTTATATAAGGATGATTGATTTTCCATTGAGACACAAAACTTTAAAATGCAATCATCCAGTGTACCTCATTGAAACACCAGATCTGTGAGATAACTTAAAATTTAGAGGGCCCAGAATCAAAAGTTTGGACGTTGATTATTGTTTTAAATATGATTGGGCAATTCCCTCTGAGCCTGTAGAGATTTGGGGGCAGCTTGCCCTTTCACTGAATGACCCCATATTGCTGTATAATTCATCTCTGATGCATTTCTGACTTGTCATTGCTCATCTTAAGGCTCTAGTGGGCAATAGAAACCATATATACATATATTAAACCTATACTTAAATATAAATTATTATATATTATACATGCATACACAAATACACATAATATGTTTACATATATTTATATATAAAATATATATTTATTACCTTTATTATATATATATAAAGACCAAGTCATGATCCTGGAGTTCTGGGATCGAGTCCCGCATCGGGCTCCCTGCTTAGCAGGGAGTCTGCTTCTCCTTCTGACCCTCCCCTTCTCCTGTGCTCTCATTCTCTCTCTTTCAAATAAATAAACAATCTTAAAAAAAAAAAAAGACCAAGCATCAGGAGCTTCAAGGGTCTGCTTTATTCCTGAATTCCTGGTACTCTTTCACCCCTTCTCCAAAACTCAGTCCAAGGGCAATCCTAGAGCCCAACCCCTCTGTGTCCCCAGGGCACCTTTTGTATTCCCCCCTCAGAGTGCTGAGCACTCAGAGTCTGCATTTTTTTTTTTTTTTTGGTCTTCTCTGCTGCTAAGTTTAAGCATCTTGCAGGTGGGAGCTGGGTCACCTGCCTCTTCAACTCGGACTAGGCACAGTGCTTGGCACCTTGTAAGCACTCAGGAAATTCTGGTAAATGAATAGCTCATTAAACCAGTAATTTTGGATAGTGATGGGAGCTATATCACCTCCCACTGAAAAATCCATTTCTCTTCATTTTCAAATCACATTTAGAGCCTGCACTGTTTCCTTTGTTTCAATTACATTAGCTAATTAGTTCAATGCTGAAGCTTTTTCTTGGACATTTTCCACCAAAGATATAGTTGGTTTCCAGAAATAATTTAGGTGCACACTGTGTATCCCATTTAGAAGACAGTGAGAACCTCCTGATGGTTCTGAACAGGCTGGAGCTGGGAAGAGAGCGAAGGGGCTTCTTAACAAGACAGGTGGTTGAAAAGGAAGGACACCTCCCAGGCCAGGTGGGTGTTTCCAAAGACAGCCGCAACAGTATGTCCCACCTCACATGTTTCGGCAACGTGACCTTGACACTCCTCCCGGGAAAAGGGGCAACCATGCCTGCTCCCCCTTGAATCTGGATGGACTTGTGTTTCTTTGACTAAAAGGGATGACTGGTTACACTGCAATGGTCACCGAAACACACACACATACACACACACACACACACACACACACACCCAGCATCACAGAACCAAGATTCCTCACTTCCCATGGCCATGTAGTCCCTCACGCACCCGAAAACCCACAAATGCTCAGATTCAAGAATACTCCTGAATCTACCTCTCACAGGCTTCTGTAACCTGGCTCCTTTGACCTCTGACATTATCTTCCAGCCCCTCTTTAAGACCGACACAAACACGCATACACTCGAGAGAACATCCTCTCTTCGAAGAATATATACAAATAGCCAGTAAGCACATGAAAAGATGCTCCGCATTGCTAGTCATGAGGGAAATGCAAACCAAAACCACAAGATACCCCCCTACACCTCTTAGGATGGCTACTGTGCGAAAACAGACGACAGCAAGTGTTGCGAGGATGTGGAATAATTGGAACCCAGTGCACTGTTGGTGGGAATGCAAACTGGTGCAGCCACTGTGGAAGACAGTGTGAGGGTCCTCAAAAAATAAAAAACAGAACTACCCTACCACCCAGTAATCCTACTTCTGGGTATCAAAATCCCACATTTTGATATATCAAAAAGAACTAAAAGCAGGGACCCAAATAGATCATCAGTCTGTCCACCCATGGTTCATAGCAGCATTAGTCACAATAGCTAAAACGTGGAAGAAACCCAGGTGTCCTTTGATGGATGAAGAAATAAACAAAGTGGGACATATACATATAAAGGGATATTATTCAACCTTACAGAGGAGGGAAAGGCTGACACATGCTACAACGTAGATAAAACTTGAGGACATTCTGCTAAGTGAAATAAGCCCGTCACAAAAAGACAAATACTCTATGGTTCCACTTCTATGAAGTACTTGGAAGAGTCCAAATCATAGAAACAGAAGATGGAATGGCGTTTGCCAGGGGCTGGGGGAGGGGGAGTGAGGGGATAGCATTTCATGGGGACAGAGTTTCAGTTTTACAAGATGAAAGAGTTATGGAGATGGATGGGGGTGATGATTGCATCACATTAGAAATGGATTTGATACTGCTAAACTGTCCACTTTAAAAAAATGGTTAAAATGGTAAATTTTATGTGCATGTATTTTAACAAAACAAAAAAAAGGAAAAAAAAAAAAAAGGAAAAACATTCCCATCAAGTCAGGTTGAACCAGGATTCCCAGTGTTCATAACTCTCCATGCTTCACTCACCCACTCAACCTGTATTCAAGCTGTGCCCATGGCCTGAAGGCCTTCTTGTCTTTTTAGCTATTCTCAAACATTGTTCGCTGTATCAGTTAAGAGTAAGCAGGGCTGGGGACACCTGGGTGGCTCGGTCAGTTGAGCCTCTGACTCTTGATTTCAGCTCGGGTCATGATCTCAGGGTCATGGCGGGGAGTCTGCTTGAGATTCTCTTTCCCTCTCCCTCTCTCCCTCCCCGCCCCCTCAAATAAATAAATAAATCTTAAAAAAAAAAAAAAAGACTAAGCAGAGCTGGTATTCAGCTAGTTTTCAGCTGGTAGGTATTGAGATAGCTGGACTGGTGGCTAAAATAATAAAATGTGTCCATACTACATGATAAATATCTGCTGCTAAAAGTGCCCCTGCTACTCCCAGCCCTTCACCTGCTACTCTAGCACTATGGCCAGAGTTTTTTCTGATTGGTCAGTGCCCACACCATTCTGGTTGTTATTTGAATAGCGCCCCTGGAATTAGGTTCAGCTGTGTATAACAGGAAAAAATGGGGGGGACTTAAGACAGAAGTTCATTTCTCTCATACAGAAAAGGAGATAGATAGGCAGTTCAAAGACATCATAGTGGCTCCACAGTGTCATAAAAAACCCAGGCTTCCATAATACACCATCATCCTCAGTCCACATTTTCTGTATGCAAAGTCAACTCCCACCTCAAAGTGCATGCTGGAGTTCCAGCCTTCACACCAGCATTCCAGTCCAACAGAGAAAAGAAATAGGGACAAAGGGACTCTCCTCCCAGCTGAGTCAGATTCTTTTAAGTAGGCTTCCCAGAAGTCCTACATAAAACTTGTGGCTAGTCCTACATAAAAATCCTACATAAAAGTTCTTGGCCAGAACTTAGTCATACGGCCAACCCTAGCAGCAAGGAAGGCTGGAAAATGTAGTCTTAATTTGGTTATTAAGAAAAAAGGGAAGAAGAATATTGAGGGGCAGTTGGTACTTTCCGATTCTCTTATCCTTTAAGGTTTAGTACAAGAGGCCCCTGTGACACCAGTCCCCCAGGAAATCTTATATCACACATCATTGGAAACACACAGTTTATATTCACTATTAAACCCTCACGGTTTTATGCAACAATACTTAACAGTAGTAGCAGTAGTTACCATTCATTGGGCCCTACAATGTGCCAGACACTAAGTACTTGACATGCCTGATCTTATCTGATCCTCATAAAATCCCTATATGTGGGTATAAACTGTCATTACCCCCAATCTGCAGGTAAGAAAACTGAGGCCCAAGTGGAGATTCGATACTTGCTGGAGGTCACAAAGTTTTTAAGAGGTGGAGTCAGGATTAGGTTCATGAGCTTGTTAGGACAAGAAGCCATTTCCTCGCCTACAGCACCCAGCACAGTGGTCGGGAAAGAGAACATATGAAAAATGAGTAAGGTGGGGCGGGGGGGGGGAGGGGGGAGCACGTCTGGCTGGCTTAGTCGGTGGAGCGTGTGACTCTGGATCTTGGGGTCCTGAGTTCAAACCCTATGTTGGGCATAGAGCCTACTTAAAAAAGAATAAGTGAATAAATATTTTAAAAACAAACATATACAACCTTGTGGGTTGATCCAGTGATTAACTCAGCATTGAGATAGAAACAGGAACCAGAGCAGGGACCTAATGGAAAAGCTGAGCCTTCTCCAAAGATCGGGAGATTTGCACGGACCATGGAATGCAGCAGGGCTGAAGTCCCAGGCCAGCCTCTGCCCCCACTGTGGGTCTTCCAGCCAGTGTCCCACAAGACTATTCTAGGCTCTATGACCCAGGGTGCCTTCCTAAGCAAGCAAGCATTTCCACTTGATGCCCAGTGTACTGCTTGTTTGAATTCCTTAAAATTTTTATTGTTACTTATTGAGCAACTAAAACATCAATGAAGCCACCTTCCACAGCTCAAACATACCCAGGCAAGTCGTTGAGCATTTGCTGTCAGTGGCCAGTAAATTATTTTTATTACTATTATTCTTGGTTCAACAGAAAATAATTCATGTGGGTTACAGATGTCTCTGAGAGCTGTTTTCAGCTTTTCTCATGACAGTGCTATAGACTTTAGTGCCAGCCTAAGATACCTCTTTCCTAGTGCAGAGACTTCTGGCAAAGCAGGCATGGACCTCTCCTACTGCTCTTAAAAGTACATTTTTTATTACGAAAAAATGTCGAACATATACTGGAAGATTAGTTTGCACCATATGAAATTGGCATTTTGAAGGTCAAAAATGGCCAAATGTCAGCAATTTCATATGACTCAAATTAATAAGGTGGTATGACCCCCCCCCATCCCCGATATCACCCCGCTACAACAATGATCAGCTCAGGTGCCTCTAATCCTCCACGTCCTCCTCTCCACCAGGGATGACTTTAAAGCACACTCCAGACATCTTATTATTTCATCCATAAATATTCCAGTATGCATTCCCCAACAATTAGGACTCTTTTTAATTATAGTCCCAATACCATCCTAACACCCCTCAAAAATTAAAAATCATTCCTTGACATGAATAAATACCCAGTCAGTGTTTAAATGTCCCCCAATCGTCTCATGAATGTCTCAGTTTTTATTGTCGTTGTTGTTTTTTAGTTTGTTAGCAAGACTGAGGAATCAAATGAAGTCCATCTGTGATAATTGGCTGATATTTCTCTGGAGCTTCTCCGCTAATTTATAAGCTCCCCTTCTGTTTTGTTTGGTGGGTTTTTTCCCCCTTTTATTCTTTTTCCTTGTAATCTTTTACTGATGTAACCTGTGAGTATTTGCCTGCAGACAAAATCTGGCTCTATCTCTGAAACCGGGAGTTACTTCCAGAGGCTTATCTGATTCTGGTTTGATTTTTGGCAGGAACACTTTATAGGTGGTGTTATGGTCTTCCATGAGAAGGAACCTAATATCCAACTGTCTATCCTTTTATGAGGTTAGCTGTCATTGACGATCACTGCCTAGATTCATTGTCTTCTGGATGGTGACAAATTGGCCTTGGTGACAGGCAGGGGGTATGTTCAGTTAAGGGACTCCCCTTGTCCCCCCATCCCCACCCCAACTGTGTTGTCTGAGAGAGAACAATGGGGCTGGATGCTACACTTCCTGACCATGTCTCCCCTCTTCCTCCCTACCCTCATCCCTGTAGGAGATGCACCATTAATGGAAGCCTGGGGAATTGGAACAAACCTTGAGTCCGGGCCTGGCCCTGCTGATGCCAGCCTCAGCGGTTGCTAGGATACACAGCTCCCAGATCCTCCTCGCAGTCACATCTTTCTAGGGTGGCTCACAGACACCGGACGGGCTGGCTGTGCAGTGGGGAGGGGAAAAGAAAGACAGCACTCAATAGACAGGCCTGCCAAAAAGGGAGAGGCCCAGTCCCCTCCTGGAATGCTACATGGGGATGAATTCTGACCACCCGTGCTGAAGGCCACTCTGGATTTTAAAAGTGTCCAGTCCTATCTTCCCCTGATACATTTCTTCCACAATATGCCCTTCTATATTTATTCAGAAAATATAACATACATGAATGAATGAATGAATGAATGAATGAATGCTGGCCCTCTCTCCAGGCTGTCTGCCTGACAAACTTTTGGTCCACATGAAGGCTCAGCAAAGGGCTGTATTCTCATCCCCAAAGCACCCTTCAGGCTCCCGTGCAGGCTCGGACGCTTTCCCTGTGCTCACAGACAGCTTTGCAGTTATCTGTTAAAGTATTCTTCCCCTGCTGGGCCTCCTTCTCTGCTCCCCCGGCCAAGCTCTTTGCACGGTGCTTCACGCAGATCAGTCTGGATGCATGAGGGAAAGACATCGGCTTGCATGGCTCTGGAGACAGAGCTCACCGTCACAACACAGCTCATTCTGCTCAGCTTGCAAGATCTTCTTTATGTACAAGTCTGCCTACAGGAAACTTCCACCTGGGATCCGTGGTGAGCAGGCCACATGCCTCTTTCATAAGACCACCCTGCGGAGCTGAACCTCTCTCCATCCCCCTCCGCAGCAACCGCCAAGGAGTAGTGGGAAACGGTCAGACATTCGTGTTCTAAGTCACCAGGCGGGACTCCACAGAAGCTTCCCTAAGGTCAGAGGTGTTGGTCCTATGAAGCACTCGGACATCTGCACCCCGTCCCTCGTGCCCCTGGGACAGCACCCCTCAGGGCTCGAATCAACAGGGCACAAGCCTGAATGCCAGAGAGCTCGAGGAGAGGGCATGGGTTGGATTCCAAAGGTTTTCTGGGACTGAGAGTATCCATCCCACCTTTTCCTGGTGCAGGTGAGGGGATCCCAAAGCCTAGAGAGGAGGCACAGGTTTCTCAGGATCACTGAGAATCTGTGCTGGGCTGCGACTAAGCCCAGAGAGAGAAGGGGAGAGAGAGAGAGAGAGAGAGAAGGCAGAGAGAGGAGGGGGGAACATGCCAGCATTGACTGCCTCAGTTGACCTGACCTGAGCCCTATCATGGTGATTTATGCGCCACCATCATCCCTGGGGTGGCAGGAGAGCTGACATCCTTTCTGACATCTCAGGACTGACCTCCTCAAACCCAGCAACAGCTTTTCCCCCACCGTCACCCAAGCTTGCTAGGACAGCTCAGAACAGTCTGGCCCTGACAAGCCAAGCCAGGGAAGGCTCCTGCCAAAGACTGCAGATCCGGCTGGGGAGCTCAAACCAAACACAGCAGTGACGGTTGGCTCTGCATTCCCCAGGCAGGCATCGGGATTAAGGGCTCTGGAACCAGACTGCCTCCGTGCAAACTCACCAGTTCTATGACCTTGGACCGTCGGCTATCCTCAGCCAGCCTCAGCGTCCGTGCGGAGTGAATGTTTATAGTATGAATAAAATCACGTGAAAGCCTTAGCAGTGTCCACCTTTCAGGAAACATTCAGCTAACGCTTACCATTTTCATACACGTCCACGTCCGGCCAGGCTCTGGGGATGCGAAGGAGAGAGAGCCAGACAGGGTCCCTGTCCCCCCAAGGCTGGCAGCCCTGCAGGGAGGACGTCCAAGTGGGTGAATGTGTGTTAGTGGAGGAACTGGGGCAGACCCTGGTCCTGGGAGGGGGGGGTCTGTAAAATGGTGGCGGGGGGTGTGTGTGGAGGACGTTAGTATAGGAACCCTCTCCTCCTGCACGTGAGGAGGGTGACGCCTGCCGACACGACGTCTCTGCCCTGCTCAGTGGCAGAGCCTGGGCCTCCGTCTGCCCACCGTCTGCCCAACCCGGGCCTTCTCTGCCAGCCCGGTAGCAAGGACCTAGGAGCCTGGGGCGCCGAAGCCCAATGTGGCGGCTGGGATCGAGGGCCCGGGAGGCTGTGTTCCCAACCAATGGGAGCGCACGGTGATGATGTAATGCCCAACCTCCACCATCATTGGCTGCCCTTCCTGCCACTCCTGAGCCCGCTCCAGGGAGGTGCCCTTCGCCGCCCCAGGTTCTTCTGCTGAAGAAGGGGGTCATTGGCCTGGGGAGGGGCGGGGTGTTGGAGGGCGGAGGACTGGGAAGGGAGCCCTATCCCTCCCTGAGCAGGCCAGAGGCCTGGCGGGCGCCATCTGGGGCCTCCGCGGAGCTCAAAGCTCCTGCGGGAGCGCGGCTGCGGGTTCTAAACACCACACTCCGTCATGTCCCCGGGCAGCGCGCCTTGGCGCCTGCGGGCGTGCACATCCCAGGAGAGCTGGGAGGAGAAGTAGGCACCAGCCCCTGCCACCCGGAGACAGCCGGTGCCCGAGGGAGGAGCGCTGGGCCCAGAGTGCTGGGGCCTGGGTTCAGCAGAAATAAAGCATGACCATGGGATGAGTCCCAAATGCGGGACCTGCAGTGGGGACGGCTCACGACTTGGGTTAGTCTTGGAAATCACTGTGCTTTTTCAAAAAAGATCATTCAAATGCCCTGAGGGAGAGGGACTGAAGCAGCTTTTACTTCCCCTTCTCTGAGGAGGGGAGTGAGACACCAGCACTAAGGGTACCTGTGGGGAGACCCCTCAGGGCCCCTCCTTCCTAGCTCTACCCCCATGAATCCAAACTGCAAACACAGACACCCAAGGGCCCTCTCCTTCCCCCAACCCTGGGAGATCATCGCTCTTCTTATCCCCATTTTACAGATGGGGAAACTAAGGCACAGAGAGGTGGAAGTGTTAGAAAGCCAGGGCCTGACTCAGAGCTGCCTGACTCCAAGGCCAGTGCTCTTCAGCTCACACGGGTAACCAGCCTGAGAGTGACCCAGACAAGGGAGGGTTCCAACCTGGGTGTGAGGGCCTGAAGTGGCCGTCCTGGGGATAGGCACCAGGATGGGGAAAGGAGAGCCTACCTTGCAACCCCATTTCCACCTGGAGCCCCAGAGTCAGGACACATGGAGCATTTTCTTTCCCTCCTCAGCAACAGAGCAAAGGCCTAGGACACCCCATCCCCCACTTCTCCAGTTTCATTCCTTGGTATAGAGGCAGTAGAGCTCCCTTTTGGCTGCTCCCAATGAGCTAGCTCACTTCTCATCTTCATCCTACCTATGCTTTTGCCGGAGTGGGTGTGCAGCTAAGCTAGGGTCCCAGGTCCCACAGAGCATCCTTACAGGGCCTGAGACTGGGATTCTGGTTCAGCCTTGGCCACTTACCGGCTGTGGAATGTGGGCACAGTCTTGCAACCGCTCTGGGCCTCCCTCGAACTCCTGGGGAATCACTCCTAGGAGCAAGTGTAAAGGGCTCCCAGTGTAAGGTAAGCATTCCACGCAAGTAGCCTCCTTGCCTTTTCAGATGTGAATCTTCAGGGGATAGCCCACCGAAGGTGCAGGCTGGAGACCAGGACACGATTGCAGAACTTCCCTAGACTCCCCACTCTCCACTTGACAAAGATCTCCCAGAGTCCCTGGGGGAAGGCCTTTCCCAAGAGACAGTGGTTGGGGCAGTGCTAGGACGGGCTGGCTTCAGACTCCCAGCTCAGGCTCCTTCCCAGCCTGCAGGTCTCCCCACCCCCGGCAGCTCTGGTAACTCCAGCAGAGGGGGAGACACCTCTAAGACACCCCCCCAAACTTACCTATCCTGACTGCAGCTTCCTATGTACGGCCTTCCCTCCCCCTTCTCCAAACACCCAGAACAGTAGACACGACCAACCCCTTATGGCCATCAAGCAATGGACACACAGAAGATGTTTTGTCCACTTGGGTTGTTGTAAGAAAATACCACACGCTGGGTGCTTACAAACAGCAGACTTTTATTTCTCACAGTTCTGGAGGCTGCAAGTCTGAGGTCGGGTTGCCAGCCTGGTCCAGTTCTGGTGAGGGCCCTCTTCTGGGTTGCAGAGAGGGTAAGAGAACTCTGTGGGGTTTCTTTAATAAGGACACTAATTCCGTTCATGAGGGTTCCACCTTCATGACCTAATACCTCCCAAATGCCCCCTTTTTAGTTTAATTTAATTTAATTCTAGTATAGTTAACATACAGTGTTATATTAGTTTCAAGTGCACAATATATCATGATTCAACAATTCTATACATTACTCAGTGCCCATCATGGTAAATGTACTCTAAATCCCCTTCGCCTGTTTCACCCATCCTCCCACCCCGCTCCCCTCTGGCCACCATCAGTTTGTTTTCTATAGTTAAGAGTCTGATGCTTGGTTTGTCTCTCTCTCTCTTTTTTTCCCTTTGTTCATTTGTTTAGTTTCTTAAATTTCACATGTGAGTGAGAGCATATGGTATTGATCTTTTTCTGACTGACTCGTTTTGCTTAGCATAATACTCTCTAGCTCCAGCCATGTTCTTGCAAAGGGAAAGATTTCACTTTTTTATGGCTGAGCAATATTCCATCATGTATATATCACATCTTCTTTATCCATTCATCTAGCAGTTGTAGTGAAATTACTGGCTCATATGGTAATTCCGTTTTTAATTTTTTGAGGAACCTCCATACTGTTTTCCACAGTAGCTGCACGAGTTTGGATTCCTACCAACAGGGCACAAGAGTTCCTTTTTCTCTACATTGTCACCAACACTTGTTGTTTCTTGTGTTTTTTTAATTTTAGCCATTCTGACAGGTGTGAGGTGATATCTCATTGTAGTTTAGCATTGCATTGCACTGATGATGAGTGATGTTGAGATCTTTTTATGTGTCTATTGACACATTTATGTGTCTATGTCTTCTTTGGAGAAATGTCTATTCATGTCCTCTGCCCATTCTTTAAGTAGATCATTTCTGGATTTGGTGTTGAGTTCTATCAGTTCTTTATATATTTTGGATACTAACCCTTTATTGGATATGTTATTTGCAAATATCTTCTCCCATTCTGGAGGTTGTCTTTTAGTTTTGTTGATTGTTTCCTTTGCTGTGCAGAAGCTTTTTGTTTTGATGTAGTTCTAATAGTTCATTTTTGCTTTTGTTTCCCTTGCCTCAGGAGACATATCTAGAAAAATGTTGCTATGGCTGATTCAGAGAAATTACTGTCTGTGCTCTCTTCTAGGATTTTTATGGTTTCAAGTCTCACATTTAGGTCTTTAACCCATTTTGAATTTATTTTTGTGTCTGGTGTAAAAAAGTGGTCTAGTTTCATTCTTTTGCAGGTAAGCTGTCCAACTTTCCCAACACCATCAAATGCCCTCCTCTTAACACCATCACACAGAGGGTTAGGATTCGAACATATGAATTTGGTGGAGGAACCAAACATCAGCCCATAACCGAAGGCATGAGTGAGGTGCCTAAAGTCACCAATGGGCAGAGCTGAGGTGCATGTTCCAGGAGTTTCTGGAAGTTCTTGCTCAACATCAGGAAAACCTCATCTGTGAGACAACCTTCCACCAGGATCCACTGAGGATGTTGGAGCAGCTATGGCTGACGGTAGGAGTTTCAAAAGCCTGGCCACTGGCAAATAGGACAAAATGGGCAGAGGAAACATCCCACCAGTGGGCCTATTTGTTGGTGAACCTGGCAGCATCAGGCTGGTGATCAGTGAGGGGATCAGACACTCACATAATCCATCATTCAGCATCCAGCCAAGTCAGCCGGCCCTGGAGGCCTCAGAGCTGCTGGCTGGAGGGTACTTTGGGGGTACCTTCAGTTCTCCCTTTAAATAAGAAATTCTGGGCTGCTCCCTCATCCCCAAGCACCTGACCATGTTCCACCTCCAAGTCTTTCCATTCCCTCTGCCTTTATCGAGCACGGGATTGGCTCTCCATTGTCACAACAACGCTGTGTAACAAACCACAAACCCCGTGGCTTAAGAGTGTGCATCTCTTTAGCCTCCGAGCGTGTGGGTCAGAGGGGGCAGTGCTGATCTTGGCTCTCACGCACCCCTGCGTCTGTGTCCAGCTGGCCGAGGAGCTGCGGGCTGGGCTCTCTCACATGCCGGGACCTCTGCTGGGACAATCGGGCAACTTGGCTTGGCCCCACGTGGTGTCTCACCCTCCACGAGGCTAGGCCATGCTGTTCACACTGAGGAGGCCAGGGTCCAAGAGAGCGAGTGGTGGCATGCAAGGCCTCTTACGGCCTGGGCTCAGGACTGGCACACCCCTGCTGTATTCTCTCTGCCAAAGCAAGTACCAAGGGCATCCCAGATTGGGGGGTGGGAAGGAGCTACAGAGTCTCATTGCAAAAAGGTGTGGGTACCGGGAGGCCCTTCACTGGAGCCGTCCGTGTAGTCAGCAGCAAACGCGGACTCTGCCCCTCTTCCCTCCGCCTGTTGGTCTGTTTCTTGTTCCTCGAGACTTTTCTCGGTCAACTTCTTCATTTTTTAAAAATTTTTTTTAGAGAGACAGAGAGTGTGCAAGAGCAAGTGGAGGGGAGGGGCAGAAGGAGAGGGAGAGAGACTCTCAAGCAGGCTCCACGCCCAGTGCAGAGCCTGACATAGACCCTGAGATCTACGTAGATCCCATGACCCTGGGATCATGACCTGAGCCAAAATCAAGAGTCAGACGCTTAACTGACTGAGCCACCCAGGTGCCCCTTGGTCTAGTTCTTTTTTTTTTTTTAATAATCATTTATAAACTTTATTTGGAATTCACTATTTCCTCGGTCTAGTTCTTTAAAGCTTTGCCTGAACGTCTCCCTCCTCATCCACTTCAAACTAAATGGAGTGCTGGATTCTTTGCTCTCCTAATATATATATATATATAAAAGCCCCCAAATCTGTCCTTGTCCCCATGGCTGTGGGTTGACCTTTCGGGCTGCCTCCACTGCTGGGTATGAGCTCCAGAACCCATGAGCTGCATTAGAGTCCCCTCCACACCTCAAACAGGTAGGGCTGCAAGCTGGGAGGCCAGCCTGGTGGGGAAGCTTTGTGAGTCCTGAACACCCGGCCCTCCTCGGAGCAGTATACTATCTGAGACACTCTACCTCGCAATTAGTACCCGTGTGACCTGGGGCAAATCAGTGCATTTCTCAGAGGCCCCATAATCCCCAGCTCCCAGGGTGGCTGGAAGAGAGGGTGGCTGACAGTGGATTGGGCCTCGGGGCACGCAGCAGGCAGGACATCTGGCAGCTTCCCGTCTTCTCCCTGCCCCACCCCTACCCCATACCCTGGTCTCGGCAAACCCAGACTCCCTGCTTTTCCTAGCGTGCTGCAGACTCATGCGATGACTTGCTGGCCAGGCTGAGCCCTCTCTGTGCTGTGCTGCCGGGCTCCCACGGGCTCCGTGCCCATGCATACATATTTGCGCTCGCTTGAGCACACTGCCTGGATAACAGAATCACATATGCCAGCTTCCTCTCCATTCTGCCCAGCTGCCCCTCGCCTTGGCCATATTGTTCCGTCTCCTCTCTGCCCCCCTCCCCGTGTGCCCTCTTCTCCCCAGCCGATGCTTCTGCAGGAATGCCCAACCAGGCCATCAGGGCATTCCCTGGGGGCCGCCTCCGAAATCCGGAGGCAGTGGGAGGCTCCCCGAGGGTGGTCTCGGGCGGCGTCGCCATATGTGCCCACCACCGGGCTCCCCTCCTAGAGCCTCGCCAGCACCGGGCGCCCCGCCAGGCCTTCCAGGTGGCATCGTGACTTGGAGAGGAGGGTCTTCGGCTGTCCCAGACGATGCTCTGCTGCCCACCCTCTCTCTGGGTGCCTATTTCTGCTTCTGTTTCTCCTCCTATTCTGCTCTCTCTATTTCTGCTCCTATCTCTGCTATTTCTGAGGCAGCTCGGTGTCCTGTCCACCACCACCCCCAGGATGTGTGGGGCCCTCAAACCCTGAGCCTGTGAAATCCTGACGACCGAAAATGATGAGTGTGCAGCAGTGTGGCTCAGGGCTGAAGAGTGCAAATGCTGGAGTCGGGCAGTCTGGATTCAAAGCCTCCGTCCCTTTCCAGCTGTGTGACTTTGGGCAAGTCACTTAACCTCTCTGTGCCTCATCTGTAAAATAAGGATAATAACAGTACCTACCTCAAAGAGCTATTATAAGGAGTGAGTGGATTAAAACGAAAAGCTTTTATTAACTGCCTGAGTTCATGGTAAGTGCGCAGAACCATGCCCCGTGCCCAGTGAGGTAGCTGTTACAAACAGGGCTAATGCTCAGAAAGAAGAACAACTAAGGGTTTTGGTTTCAGAAACACCCAAAGGATCTGGGCCTGTGTCCTGGCTCCCTTACTTCCTAGCTGTGTGACTTTGACCAGTCATTCAAACACCCTGAGCCTCAGTGCCCTTAGCCGTAAAATGGGGATGAAAACATTCACCATCCGGGACATTGTTGGGAGGGTTCAATGAGAAGGTGCGTAGCAGTGCCTCACACAGAGCCAGGCATGGCCAGTAGGCCCTTGGTGACAACTTGTTAGATGACGGGAGGATGTGTGGAACTCCCCTCCCCCGTCTCGTTCAAGCCATGATTTGAACCCAGGCCTGCCTGATTCCAAAGGGAGTCCCTAGCCATTGCCCCTGGTCAGTTTGCAGGGGTAGGGAAAATGCCCCTTGGGTCTCATGGCTGATATCTGGGGTGGCTGTCACCAACCTAGCTTGCCGGGGGTGACAGAAGAATCTGAGTCTTGAGTGAGTGGTAGAGGCCCCAGCTGGTCGCCTGAGATATACTCTGGAGGGCGTGGAAAGGGGTTGCTAGGTTAAGTGACATAATCGTGACCTCCATGTACGTAACACCTCCCCGCGCTGGGCACCATCTACGTGCTGGACATCGGTGGCTCATCCCTTGATCCTTGTGCAGGACGATGGTGTCATTATCATCAAATGCTGTCATTACCATCATCCCCATTTTGCCACTGAGGGGACGGAAGCAGAGAGAGGTGAAATCTGAATGCAGTGTTGTAGCCCGCATTAGATCCCAGATCAGAACAAGGACACTGGTGGAAAAACCGGAAATGCAGATAAAGTCCGAGTCAAGTAAACCGTAATGTGCCAATGTTAATTTC
The DNA here is from genome assembly GCA_028534135.1 of Potos flavus. Taxonomy (NCBI): domain Eukaryota; kingdom Metazoa; phylum Chordata; class Mammalia; order Carnivora; family Procyonidae; genus Potos; species Potos flavus. Next base: position 115,493,315 of record CM052896.1, on the reverse strand, counting down.
TTACCTGTGAGGAATGTATCACAGTAACGTAAGATGTCAACATCAGGAGAAGCTAGGTGAAGGGGGTACAGGAACGCTCTTGGCAACTCTTTCGTAAATCTAAGTCTCTCAAAATGGAAAGTTTAAAAATAAAAGAGGTTAAGTGTCTTGCCTGAGGTCACATGGCTCGTGAATGGCAGAGTGAGGATTAGGTCCCAAGCTACCTGCTCGAGTCCATGCTTGTGACCACCAGCTCCTCTGACCACCTCTCAGAAAGAAGGCCGCTGTCACCTGCCATCCCCCCAGCTCCCACCCAGGGCTGCAGGTGCTCGTAGCCATTGCGCCAGCGGCAGGACAGACCTTCGACGGGAGGGTCGCTCCCCAAGACAGTACGGGGTACCAAGGAGGGCACACACCCCGATCTGTGTTCTATCCCGACCCCGCCCCATCGTCGTCCCAGGACTTTGGCTAAGTGACTCCTTCCCTTAGCTTTCTTCTTAAATTATCCAAATCCTGACCATCATCTGATCCCCAGTTCAAGCCCCATTTTCTCCCTGGTGTCGTTTCTTCTTCTTGAGTGTCCTCTTTATGTATGGAACAAAGGAGCTTCCATCCCCCAACCAGCCAGCCGTGTCCCTTGATGTCCTTGGCATGTTATAAATACGCTCTGCCCCCTCAGAGGCACCAGCACGGGCCAAGCAGGGCTGCTTCCCAGAAGACTGAGTGCCAATTCAATGGGGCCCCACTCCCAGCCGTGAGTTTCTGACCTCTTCCCACTGTTCCCGGTCCGAGGAGTGACAGCAGCCTCCTGCAGTGTCTACCGCAGCAGTATCCGAGTGTCCCCCTTTCACGTCAGTGCTCCAACACCCGTCTCCAGAATTTCTTCATCCTACTGGGAAAACAGACCCAGCAAGTGCTGTGTGAGCCCCAAGGCAGCCTAAAGAATTGAGTCACCCCTTCCCAAGGAAGAAGCCAACCACAGTGACTATGACACCTGTGCCTGCTTATATTTGCTGTCGTTGCTGTTGTTGTTGTTGTTATTGTTGTTGTTGTTGTTAGAACAACTCAGCAAAATAAAATTCCTATTCATTGTTGGACAACATTGTTTCACATGTAGAACAACACGAGAAAAGCAAACAGCAACTTCCTGTACAGAAAGAGGGGGAAAAAAGAAACCTTTTATCTTGGCCCCTTTTTAATCATCTCATACAAACCAACTAATTATAGTACAGCTAAGTGCATACACAAAAAAAGTTACTGCACTACTCGGAATAAGGTCATTGTTGTTTTTGTTCTTTTTACAAGGTATTTTTTTTTCTCTTTGAAATTATAATGAATATGGTCATGCCATAAATAGTCAGAAGTAGGACAGAAAACACTCTGAAGGCAGGTTTTGGAGTTAGGCTGGCTTGGAGTTGAAGCCCAACTCTGCTACAAATTAGCTGTGTGATCTAGATCTGGTTTCTTAACCTCTCTGAGCCTCACTATTTTTCATCTGTAAACCGGGAATAACCACATCCACCCTTTAGGGTTGTTGTAAGAATTCAATTCAATGAGCTAATACCTATGTGGCTCTTCTCACATTGCCTGGCAATAAGGGTTCAGTAAGTAGGGTCTTTTGTTGTTATTGCTGTCATGATTGATAGTAGAATTCTTACAGTAAGAGAAAGGGTTCATTCGGTCTTCATGCATTACTAGCAGCCTCCCATGGAGAAAAACTCCACTTTGTAGCTGTATTAGATTAGCTACTATTGCATAAAAAAATTACTTCAAAATTCTGTGACTTAAAACAGCAGGCATTATTTTTCATGAGAGTGGAGTGGCCGGGATTGGCTGATTTCGGCTGCATAGGATGGGGGGTTCTATGGGTCTTGAAGGGACCACGGAAGTCTGAAGCTGTCTGGACCCGCTGCATGGGCCTTTCATCCGCCCCACGTATCACTGGGCTAGCCTGAGCGTGTCCTCCTCGTGCCATTGTCAGAGGTGAAGGGAATGAGCCCCATCCGGGAAGCACTGGTCAAAGCTCTGCTTTTGCTCTTGTTTGCTCCCATCCTGTGGTCTGAAGCAAGTCACGGGGCTGAGCCCAGAGTCAGGAATGGGAAAGTGTCCCCTGCCCACAATAGGACAGCGTTGCAACATTGTGAGGTAAAGAACATGGATATGGGGAAGGGTGAAGAATTGGATCCCTTAATGCAGTCAAATCTACCACATTCCACCCTGATGAGCCCAGTTATTCAGGTCCTTCCTGCATGCAAAATTCACTACCGTAGCAAGAATCCGAAACAGCCGATGGCAGCAAGCTTGAAGTCTACTCTCTTGCACGCTCCGTCAAGCCCAGCTGTAGCTTCTCTTGCTTCAGACACCGATGGGCAAGTATCGATCTCCCACGCCTCCAATATGCATGGTGACCTAGGAACAGGATGTCTGCAATCAACATTACCATTCAAATGGGGAAAGAAGGAGGGCCATATCTGTCTCCGGTCCATGGCAATTCTGAACTCCTGCTGGGAAAATGTCTCTTCTTACCCAAACCCTGAGGGCAGATAACGTTCCTGATTGGCCCCCAGATCTGCTTCTGGAGGAGGGGCCCATCTGCATGGCTCTCCATGGCTCCAGGTCCAGCCTCTTTTCTGGTACCTTCCTGGGTCACTTCTGAAAGCACTGTAAAATACATCCTTGAACAATCAAATTGTTTCCTACCCTGAGATCTGTTTACATTTTGAACAGTTTCTGTTTTAATTCAGGCTGAGAGTCCCTTCGTCAATATCACTGTTTTCTTAAGACTTTGTGGGTTCCCTGTGTCTTTGATTCCATTCTACTTACTGTGCCAAAACCATGTCAACAGAATAGATTCTAACTTCTCTATAGTCCCTCTAATTCTATTTGCAAACCGACCGGTTATTTTCTGAGCTCTTGTCTTTTTTTAGTACCTTACCAAACACAGCCATAAAAGCCAACTGATGCTTTCGATCTTCTGCCTAGAAATCTCTTTGCCCAAATCCAAGCATTCATTAGATACTTATTTCCCAAGTTACTATAGACAACAGTTTGACCAAGCAACTCCGCACTGCCTAACGTGGGTTGCCATTTTTCCCAGCCTCCCGTACCAGTTTCCTTACTGTTTTTCTGTAATAGTTTGCTCCTCCCCCCTACCCAGTCCCTGAAACCAATGCTGCCTATTTTAAGTTTGGTCACAGCAGCATCCTACTTCCGGGTACCCATTTATAAGTCAATTATTGCCGCATAACAACATAACCCAAATCTCAGTGCCTTAAAGTAACAATGAAATGTATTATTTCTCTCATGTCTGTGATGACTCACCGCGGGGGTTGGCTGATCCAGGCTGAACTTGACCGGCTCTGCTGGTCTCAGCTGAGCTGACTTATAAATCTGCAGTCGGCCAGGGCTCAGCTGATCCGGGCTGGGCTCAGTTAGGGATGGCTGTGCGCCACGTGTCTCTCATCTTCCTCCTGGGACCAGGGGGCAAGCCTGGGTCTGCCCATCTGCAGGCCATGGGAGCAGCATAAGAGAACAAACTTGTTTCTGCAAGCCCGTCTCAAGGGTCTTCTTGAGCCATGTCTGTGATCATCCATTGGCCAACGCACATGGCTGAGCCCAGAGTGAAGAGGTAGGGAAGGACCTCCCACCCACAAAAAGGAGGGCACTGTAAAGTCACACAGCAAAGGGCACAGACATAGGGAGGAGTCAAGAATTGGGACCATTAATGCAACCCACCAGTGTGGTCAAGGGCAAAGAGTCCCTTCCAATGCTTTGCGCCTGCTCTCTCCTCTTCCTGGAACATCATCCTTATAATTGCCCCACAAGGTAATACCCTCCTTTCTCAGATGAGAGAGATCAGATAGAGAAGTGAGGTCGCTTCCTCAGGATCACAACAGCTAATACATGGTAGAGCCCACCTATGTAGGGACATGTGTGGTGGCTACCAAACGTATATGACATGAAAAGCAAATCATTTCTGGGATGATTGTATCCACGGGGCTGCTGGATTCCAGAACCCAATTCTGGCTAACAAACAGGGAGAAAACCCATTTACTGGGAGGAAGCCGGACAGTGGACAGTGGTGAGGGAAGAGCTAGAGAAGCAATAGTGGTTCCAGAGAGCTCTGCCAGAAATGGGCTTATGGGGTGACCACTGGGAGGGTGACCCAAAGCCCCTGTGTCACTCAGCCTAAGAGTCAAGCACCAGAGAGTGCAGCTGGCCTACTCTGAGCAGGGCACCCGCCTTTTGGGTGGGGCACTCTGACAGGCCTCCAGGGACCTCATGGAATGGGGGAGGGGGGTGCTTCTGGACAGGAATGCTGAGTGAAGTCACCCAGAAAGGAGGAGGGAGGGGTGACCTGGGCACAACAGTTGGGTGCTTGGACCTGGGAACCAGGCTATCTGGGTTTGCAATTCCACTACATGTCACCCACTACATGTCACACACTACATGTCACCCACTACATGTCACCCCAAGCACCAGGCAGAGAATGGGACAAGCTCCCTTTCAGGTCTCCGGGTCTCACAAATCTCAGCTTTGCCGTTGGGGCAGCAAGGTTAAGGACGCCGAGCCTGGACTTGGCCTCGAGAGATCCCGTTGGAATCTTAGCTCTGCCATCGCTCGCTAGGTGGGTGGGGCCATGTCACTCCGAGTCTGGGTTTTGGCCTCTGTCCAGGGAGGGGTGCCTTCACAAGCCCCTGGTTCTGCCTCCCAGAGCTTCCCCCAGAGCTAGACCTGATTTTTCCCCTCCGATCACAGCCTTGCTTGTTTCAGGGATGACCAGGCAGTCCTTCGGTGCCACCTTCCGTGGCTTATCTTTGCTTTTCTGCTTCTGTGAGCTCCAGGGTCAAGGCAGGCCAATAAAGCGCTAGGTTCCCACCTCTGTTGGCGGGGGTGGGGGGGATGGGGAGTGCTTTATGACAACCCAGTGTTACCCCAGGGGGAAAGCATGAGAGGCCCCGTCTTTGTCCCCCTGCCCCGGCACTTTAGATTCAGAGTCCAAGAGGGGCAGCGGGCGGAGGGCAGCGAGTGAGGTGGGCGGAAGAGATGGGGCCAGCTCTCCCTGGCAGTGTGTGACCGGTTCAGAGACACCAAGTACAGGGGAGCTTCAAGGGGGCCCTGGCTCACGGCCGCCCTCCGCAAGCCATGGTGTGCCCGCGTTCGCTCATAATCTCATGATCTCAAAGGAGGAAATCGGGTTAGCCTGACAGCCTCATCTTTTTACAAAGCCGCTTGTTTTTCGTAAGGTTGGTTCTGTTGCCCCGTGTGACCCCAGAGCGTCTGCTGTTAAGTGAGCAGAGAAGACCATCATCCATTCCAATGACAGGATGGGGGAAGGACCTTGGGAGTCACTCAAGCCCGTCCCTTCATCTTTTTAGCCTTTAAAAAAAAAAAAAGAAAGAAATTAAGGCAGATAGCAGGATTCCAATTCTGGCTCCACCACTGGGGGGCCTCAAGCATGTCATTAAAACTCACTGTGCCTCAGTTTCCCCATTTGTCAAAGAAATACCATTGTCATTGAGTAATGATGCCAATAAAACATGTCGGGTCCTGTGAGTCCCAAGTGAGTTAACACACGGGCATCCTTGGAGGAGTGCTGGGCTCATCTCAAAGTCTCCTGCATCCCACCCAGGGCTTGCTCCTCGGACCAAGGTGAAGGGTTTCTGGGGGAGTGCCGTGCCCTCCTGGAAGGAGACAAAGGAGTCATTCACAAGCACCCCCAGAGGACCTGAGCCAGGACAGGGGCTGTCCAGGCCCTTGTCCATGCCCCCGGCCTCCTCTCCAAGCACCTGGACCCCTGCACTGTGACTCCTAAGCTTCCTGTGGGGCCTTGCCCTCAATCCCATGCCCCGGTCTCCATCAGCCCAATTTCTTTAGCCGTTCCTTCCTCCTCCCTCACCGTCTCTCCTCTCCAGCCAAGAATCCCCCTTCCCCAAGTCTCATCCCAGCCACATATCTTCCAAAAACCCAGACTCTCTCTGCACACTAGGCCCTAACTGACTTGCCAGGAGCCCCACTGAAGACAATATGAGGAAACCATTTTGCACAACTTCTGGAAACTGTATGAGGGTGTTTTTCAAGACTCTAGAGGTCTCTGGTGTGAAGTCGAGGGGCCGAGAGAAGGCAAGGGTAACATGAAAGCCCTAGGCAGGGGCTGGGAAAGTTAGTTTTTCGGGCATCGAGCTCCTGTAAAATGCTGTGATTTTATGTTATGTTTGTGTCAGCCTCAGGAGCAACAGCCTCTGAGGAGAAGACTCCAGGCTCTCTTGAAGAAGAAATTCAGAAAAGCAATGTTTCCATCAGTTTAGTCTGCTCGCTGCTGAAATGAGAGACGAGGGTAGACCACGGGTACTCAGGGATTTATTTTGATACCTTGTCCTAACTTATATATTAAGACGTGAAGTAGGAGAAATTAAAAATGGCTGACCTACATTTAGGAAAGCATGAATGAGAAGACGTGTCATTGTTGGCTATATCCGGCCTAATAGCACCCCCTCTTCCTTTAGAAGAATTTTTTCTCTCTCATTGTTTATACTTTTGACGGGAGAATGATTCCAGGCACAAGACCCCACCTCAGAAGCAAAGGGGACACATGCTTCTTCTCCGGGCCCATACCCTCAGCTCGGCCATATGGGCCATCTCTCTCGTCCTCAGGTTCCTTACTCCGCCATTTTGCTGGAAATGGAAGTCACCAACCCCAGCTGACTGCTCTGGGTAGTGGATTAGCCAGGCAGTGTGGCTTCCTGCCCCGCTTAGCCATGACCAGTCATGTGACCTCCAATGTGTCACTTAACTTCTCTGGGGCTCCATTTCTTCATCTGAATAAACAGACAAATATTACAATCATGATTTTGAGCAAAAGAAGCCGACACAATTAACATAGACTGTGTTAGTCCAAACCAGACAAGACTCAACTTTATTATTTAGGGATGTATACATGGTGGCAAACCAAAATGAAAAAGGAAATGATCTTCATAAAAGCAAAGCAGTGAGTGCCTGTAGGACGTGGGAGGTGATGTGAGTGGGAAAGGCCACTCGGGGATCCTGGCATCATCATATTATTCATTCTGTCTTGAGTTGGACTCTTACACAGGTGTTTGCTTTACAAGTACTACAATTACAATGATTCGTGACATTTACATTTATATCCTTTTCTGTATGTCTGCTCTGATGATAAAGAAATGGGCAATGTATTTAAAGAGCCTCATAAACGATAAAGGAATGTACAGGTATGAGTGAATAGCCTCTTCCTGCCTGTCCCTTTCCTCAAGGTTCCTAATCGAGAATGTCCAAGCTAGAAGGGACCATTCTAGTCTGGTCTCCCGTGTCTCATTTTACAGAGGAGCAAGCTGAGGTCGAGAAGACAAGGAAATTATCTCCTCGTCCTTCTCTCCTCCTACCCCCACGGGGTTTCCAGCCCCAAGACCCACGCTCGGCTGCAACCGGAAGCTCCCTCCTCTCTTTCAGCTGCTGGCGTGTTATGTGTGAATCCAGCCACCACCTCAGAATTCAGAGCTAACAGAGCGTTCCTCTCCTTGGGTACCTGTTTCCAATGGCCTCCCTCTCAGGCTGAAAAAACCATGTGTAATTTCCTCCTGCCCATGACTCCCCCTAGATGCGCTCAGCCTCGGGAGTAGTAGAGGACTTTATTAGTTTTTTAAAAACCCATACACACCTTCCCAAGCTCACATAAACCCTTCTGAGCATCCTTCTACAAACCACTCCAAAGGAATAAAAACCGTGCCAGGGAGAGCACCGAGCCCACGGCAGGTGCGTCTGAGATTCCGGCTCAGACATTACGAGCTTCCAAGAGGCTCCCAGGTCTCCTCATCACCTCAACAGATGTGGTCCTTATTTCCCTTTGAATAAGTTGCCTCCAGCTTGAAGCAGCTGGGAACTTTACAAGCCGTCCTGCTCCCAAGGCTGGTTATTTGCTAGAAATCAGCAGTGACTAAGATACACCAGCCTCCCTTTGTTCTAGGTGGCGGGGGCCAGCTTGTCTTGCATTTTTTGTTGTCGGCGTTGCTCAGAGAGCTGTGGACAGAGCTGTGGATAGAGCCACGCCTGGGTTGGGGGCTGTTCCTTCCTGACATTTTCCCATGTCCTCCTTGCCTTGCTCAGACTGATGAGGGAGGTACTGTGGACTTCCCATGACATTTGCTCATCTTTGCTTCTCCCCCATTTCCCTCTTGTTCATCTTCCAGAACAAGAAAGAAACAGAGTGGGTGGACTGCAGGCCGTTTTCACTGCTTTGTCAAAGGCTGGAAGTTTTTCCAGAGATGGAGGAGATCCTCCAAATCCCTGTCCTCTAAGAGCTGGAGGGAAAGGCCACTTAAGTCTGTGGCCTTGTCACCTGTCCACCGCTGGGCCCAGCAGGTGTGCTGCCACAGCAACAGGGTCGCCGCCCCAGTGAAATGAACTATATCCAATGGAGGTCCTAGCGAGAGGAGCCCTGCTCTGCGGCTTACGGGCTGGTTAAGTTTGTGCGAGTCATTTCACCTCTCTGTGCCTCCGTTTGTGCATCTGTAGAATAGGCGTGCCAGTGCACAACTGGCATGTTCCACGGGGTGATGTGAAGAGGCGGTACCAGCTACATCATTCACAGGAACCAGAGCACAATCAAAATCAGGGTCCCTTCCCAGACTAGGCTGCCACATACCAGAGTGTAGGTTGTGCACTGCACAATGGAAATGGTGCTCCCCAAAGCTGTGCACCGTCCATCCTTCCAGGGAGGCTGAACGAGGCAGACTTGCTTCCCTAAACCACTGGTAGATCCCCAGAATGGAGAACAATGGACTAGTGCCTCCACCCCCATACTATAACCTGCTGAGCCCACCAGCTTGGGCTCCTTAAATGAAACCTCACCCTGACCCTTCAAAGCTGGCAGTGAAGGGAGAGTGTCCATGGGATGGGGCAGAGGGGTTGTTACCTGGTCCCTCCAATTGTTAAGGGCCTCTCTGACCCTCCTTAGGGTGCTCCCGTTGGTCACCATGCTCCCACGTGCAGCTCTGGAGGGTGGGGTGCTGCTCCTCTTTCATCATCCCTTCCCAGTTCCCCTTTAAACATTTTGCCCATCCCAGATCAGGCGGAAGCCCTTAACCCAACTTTGTTAGAAGGCTAGGATGACAGAGAGGAAATTAGCAGCTGTGTGCAGCTGGGTGACCTGTCAGGCTTGCTAGCTAAAGCTCTCTTCAGGGGCCACGGGCCCCAGCCCAGCCCATGGGACAGCACAAGGAACGCACCCACCACCTGCTCCCTTTCCCTTCTGCCTTGGGAACTCCCCCCCCCCCCCCCCCCCCCCGCCCAAGCGGGGAGGCGCCTGCAGGAAGCAATCCAACTTTTGTTCATGGGGGAGCTTTCCCACTTCAGCCCAGAGAAATAGAGCTCAGTATGGGGGAAACAGACGGTCAAAATTCTAAGCAACCTGCATCCTGCTTCTCTTGTTCTCTCTGACAACATTTTCCTGAAGTTTCCATCTCAACAGGCCTCAGGAAATTAGCATTGGGGTTTGGAGTCAAGAAACCCCAGATTGGGGGGAGGGGTGCTGCGCCTGGGTGGCTCAGTCCGTTCAGCATCTACCTTTGGCTCCGGTCATGATCCCAGGGTCCTGGGATGGAGCCCCACATGGGTTCCCTGCTCACTGGGGAGTCTGCTTCTCCCTCTACCTCTGCCCCTCCCTACTGTTCATGCTCTCTCTCTCTCTCTCTTGCTTGCTCTCTCTCTCTCAAATAAAATAAACAAAATCTTTAAAAAAGAGAGAGAGACCTCAGACTGGGGATCCTCCCCAGACTGGGGGATTTGAATCTTGACTGCTGTGACCCAGCTGTGTGGCCTCTGGTGGTCACTTCACTTACCCCACTGGCCCTCAGTTTCCCCATCCATAAAGTGGGGACATTATTGGCCTCCCTTGCAGAGCCGCTGGGAGGATCCTGGGAATGCTGGGGGGAAATTGTGTCATATCGTAGTGTTAAGGTCACTGCAATACCCTGTCCTGTCCAGTGTGGATACTTTCGTTTTGGTTCTCTTTGGAATTGGATGGTGTTCCAGAGCAGGGCAATCGAGGCTCAAAAGGCCACCAGAGGTTAACAGCACTTTGTTAATGCTTCCTGTGCAGAAAGCAGCTACTAGGAATGGCTCCCCTCCTGTCCCCTTGGAGAAGGGAGAAGGCCTTGCCCTGAAATTTGCACAAGAAAGCCCCTTTCCCCTCCCCCCCCCATGATTATTCTATTGGTCCTAATGGTGCAGTTGGCTAGGGGGTAGGAACTGTGAATTCTGAGCAGCCATCCCTGTTCCTGTTGGTGAAAAAGAAGGGAAGACATCGGAGAGAAAAAGGAAGAGACAGTGATCCAGTGACAGAGACAGAGATAAAGACTGGGGCATCCAGGGGGAGACGCACACTGAGACAAAAAGAGACACAGAGAGGGACAGGAACACTTGGACAATGGGGACAAAGAGGACAGTAGAGTTGCGGGGCTGTGTCTCATAAATCAATATTAAAAAGAGAAACAAAAATCAAAATTCACTTCAGGGCAGGCCTGTTGCCTTCCCCCTTCCGTGTGTCAGGCACAATCCCTTGTGAGGTCTAGGATAGCTAATTTGCTTGGGCAAAGGTACTAAGCATCTATTAGGTATATATTAGGTACAATATAACTTAAAAGTGGTTCAAGGTTGTCCCTCTAACAGGGTCACCCTTACCCTCTTGCCTTCCCGAAGGTTTCTGGAGCGGGACCGAAGGTGCTGGGGTGCAGCCGGAGGTGACACCACCACCACCCTCCTCCCCCGCTCCAGCCTGAGGATACCAGCCCACCTGGCAGAAGCCGCTGGGAGCTGCTTCCCCCATGGGATCCCGTTTCCTCCGAGCTCCACCAACACACTGCAGGGCATGGGGAGGGGGCCTGCATGGGGTCAAGGGCAGCGTTCCCTGCTCCTGGTCTGACCTCCCCAGCCAGCCTGGGGTTCCCCATGACCCCTTCTAACTCCCAGACAGCAGGCTCGAGGACCACACCCTGGGGCTGAATCAGGCTCTCTCTCCTGTCTGTGCTCCCTCTCTGTGCGCCCCAGCTCCTCCCCTCTGCATGATGGGGACAGCAGTATTGTCCCCACTGTGGCTCCTGTCTGAGCCAGTGAGCGCGGTACCAGCACAGCGAGCGAGCGAGCGAGCCCTCGGCAGCTCTGAACTAGTCCAGCGCACAGCTGGTTAAAAAGATCCAGGGCAGAGAATCCAGACGTGTGTGTTACTGTCGGACTTAGGTAAGCAAGTCACTTTCCTCTTCTGGGCTCTTTTTCCCCAAATGTGGAATGAAAAGGCTGGACTGAATGGCAGCGGCTTTCCAACCTTTTGGATGGCAAATCCCAGTGAGAAATGGATTTTGACATTGTGGTCCGGTAGACACACAGGGGTTTATGGAACCGGGACACGACTGGCATAAACCCGCTCTCACCCTGACTGTGTCCTGGGCACTCCGACGTTTCCTGCTCCACCGCTATGTTGATTTCATGGTAACCGGTGGGTCATGACTGCAGGGGAAAAGGCCCAGGCAAGGGGTCTCGGAGGCCCCAAGAGACGCCCCCCTTGAGGGAGGAGGGACCCCCATCAGACAGGACCTTGGGCCTTCACCACCCACCATTCCCGCCTCACTCAGAACAATGCTGCTCTTCTCCGATTTATCCCCTGGCCTTCCCCACAAGCCTTCATTAGGAAATAGTGTTCTCTGGTTAGACTCTCAAAAAAAATAAGAAAGATTAAAACCAACTGGACTGGCAGTCATTGGGTGATTTCAAGCTTCGCTGTCCTGTGATTTGGTGGCTTGAAATGAATTGGACAAAGCGAGTAATTGTGAAAACAACATAAAAAATTCTGGGGAGGGAAAATGGAGTTAGAATGATTTCATCGGGAGAGGACTGACTAATGTATTTCAAGTAGATACATAATTGCTATGCATTAAAGAAAAGAATTACCTTTACCAAATGTCTTCTGATGTAGGAAAGACGTTAGGGTTTGAAGCCAATGGCTTCGAACCTTGAGATGTCTTTGGGGCAAACACGTGATTATAGTAAAGCCTGGGGACAGGACCCGTGGGCAGAAAGAGTTGCACTGGGGTAAGGAGGAGTGGCCCATTACATACTTTCAAGTCGGGAGTGGGTTAGGGATAGCCTAAGTCTCTAAGGAATTTTGGAAGCAAGGTTTTCAGGACCTTGAGGGGGCTAGCTATTGTTGGGAAAAGGTCATTTATTACCGCCTAATAAAACCTGAGTCATGAGACCCTTCAGATGTGTATCAGTGGGCCATATGCTTGGGGGATGATTGCCAATACGTATCTTGGGGGGTTTAGAGACAAAGGAAGTTTCCAAAGGAATTTTTACATGTTAAAGTAGACTTACAGGATCCTGGAGGGGAAGGAGGGAGGTTTCAGGCTAGGATTGCCTTTTGCCCTTAGCAAAGTGTCAACATTGAGGCAGTTGAGTCTTGAGAGGAATGTCCCTCTGCCTGTTTCAAGGACTTCTCAATGGACTGTAGGTAGTAAGGCAATTTAATAATTTCTCCTCTGCCTTTGTTTCCCACATCAACTTCTATGTCCCAGACATTTACATTTCTCAATGTGATCCTCACTGCAAACTTGTGAGGAAGGGCTTCTTATGCCCATTTTATAGATAAGGTAACTGAGGCTCAGAAGCACCCAGAACTTGTCCAAGATCACGTAGCCATGAAGAACATCTTGCTCTCCCAAAAGGAGAAGCTAAGAGGAGGTGCTCCTGAGCAATAGAAAATACCGTGGGAGACCCACCCCAAAGAGGGCTCAGTTGTCTCCTTTATAAGATAGAGAAATCCCACCTCTCAGGGTGATTGTGAGGACTGATGGAAATAATGCAAGTGCCTGGCTCCTAATAGCTGCTCAGCAATGGGAGCTCTTGTCGCGAAAAGCTAAACCCACAGGGGCGCCTGAGTGGCTCAGTCGATTGAGCACCCGCCTCTTGATTTCGGCTCTGGTCATGATGCCAGGGTCGTGGGATGGAGCCTGCATTAGCTGGGCTCCCAGCTCAGTGGGGAGTCTACTTGGGATTCTCTTTCCCTCTCCCTCTGCGCCCCCCACCCACTGCGCACACGCACACTAGCTCTCTAGCTCTCTCTCTAAAATAAATAAATCTTTAAAAAAAAAAAAAAAAGCTAAACCCACAGAACCTGCAGATACCACAACCACTCCTACAAAAGAGACACACGCAGCATATGCTGGTGCTAAAATCCCACTCTACAGTTCCGTTTCCGAGAAAAAGGGACACAGTAAGCAGGGTCTCTAATCAAATATCACAGTGAGACTGCTTGTGCTGTTTTTAACGTACAGCTGAAAGGATGTGTCTACTCCTCCCTCCCCCCTCCCCCTTGCAGATGATACCACTCCCCTATCCCTTTGCCAGTGATAAGAACAAAGAGAAAGACTTTCCTTCCAAAGGAGGGATCCAAGGCTCTCTGCTTCTCTGAAACAGAAGCCACCATCGAGATCACCCAACTGCAACCTCCAGCCCATTTTACAGGCGAGAAGACTGAGGAAAAAGAGGGCTGGGGGTAGAGCCAAGGTCATACAACATGCCTGTGGAAGAGCTAGGCCCAGAACCACAGGAGCCCAGTCTCAAGCATTGACAGCTCCAACAGTGACGTGGCTTTCCTAAGCATCGGTGGGTTTCCTGACATGTTCACCTTCATGCTGGTCCTACGCTCACTGTCCCCTGACTTCCTAACAGCCTCCAGCACAAAGGCTCTGCCTGCAGAGAGGAGCAAGGCAGACTCTCCTCCCTGAAGTTGCCAGTCTGCCTTTGTTGCCTCACCACCAACTCCACATGTGGACCATAATAATCATCAGTCCAGCCATGCAGACAGGGATGCATGCATGTTTGCCATTCACGCATCTTTCTCTGCCATCTCTCTGGTCTGAGGCAGGGTCCTTACTGCTCACAGTCTCTGCTTCCTCTATTCTTCACGGGAATGATGGGGATTCAATAAGGGCATAGACATGAAGAGCATAGCACGATATCTAGAACCTAGTAAAGGCTTAATGTACACTAGCTATTAGGAGTATTATGTTATTGATTTTTGTCATTATCTGCATCCCTGGCCCCAAACCCATCACAGCGACCAGCAAAAACACAGATGCTCAGTAACTTTGTAAGAAATAAATGTGCCAGGGGTGGTGTCACTGACTCATCGCCTACCATCTACCTAATTTCTAGTAAGTATTTGTATCAGTCAGCTATGGGCATGAAACGCTGCATAACAAACCATCCCTGAATTCAAGGAATTGAAACGGCTGTTGTTTGTTCTCATTCATGTATCTGCAGGTTGACAGGAGCAACTCTCTCCCCCACGTGTTCAGTCTGGGGCCCAGGACAAAGGAGCATGAGCTGCCAGGGGAAGTCCTCACAGAGATGGCAGAAGGCCAAGTGGAAACACACACAGTATCTTCTGGCCTGAGCTGAGAATTGGCTCCCTGACATTTTTGTCCACTTGCTACTGGGCAAAAAAAAAGTCACGGGGTCAGCCTCATGGCCAGTGGGCTGGAGAAATCTCCTCTCCTTCTGTGAGGCTACCGCAAGGGAGTGGGTTTATTACACAAGTGCAGGGAAGGGAGGGATCATCACCCATCATCCTGGCACAGACCCACAAGTCCAACTCTAACTTGCAGCTGCCTGAGGGCTGATTCCTCTACTGCTGTTTTCCTCCGATCCATACGTAGGAATCACCAGAAGGATGCATACACACACCCCCCGCCCAGGATCTTGGAGAGAGAAAAAAAAATCTCAGACAGAAAATGAAATGTATTTCAAAGCAGTTTGCAAGTATAAGGTGTAAAGCATAAACAAACAGGCAGTAATTCCTCTCATTTTTCCCTTTGCAGTTAGGGACGTTCGTACAAACCCTTCCTAACGGAGCGCTTAATTTCAAGAAGCTGAAAATGGATCTGACAATGTGTTGTTTACGAGCAAATTTCAGGTTCTGGAAGTAAGAAGAAAGGATAGTTCAAGCCCACGGATTATTCTTTCCAGTTAGGATCGGACCTCCATTTTGACCTGACAATACCCCACCTTTCAGGAATGCTCCACCTTTGCTTCTCGAAGGGTACTGGGCCCAGTCTGATGGTTGCGGAGAGAGTCAAGAGGGCAGGGGGCCAAGTCCACTGACGGATGCGGAGACAGAAGCAGCTGGAATCCCAGGAGTCCCTGCACTTTGTCTCGGGAGGGACACCCTCCATCCTGGAGTTTGGTCGTCCCGGGCCTCCCTGGCGGGCAGTGCTGGGAGGAAGGGCAGAGGATACAGAACTGTCAGATCCAGGGACGTGGAAGGAAATCTGTTTCTGCTCACTTGCAGCCGCAAAGACTGTTTACCTCCCAGTCTATGTTTTTCAAGGAAATGGAGACCAGCAGAGGAAAAACGCCCTTCTGAAAACATTTCCACGAATTTATGCCGTTCATCTAGAGAGGCACAATCCTTCGGCGACACCTCTGGGATTTCCCATGGTCAGGATGAGGCTGGCCTGCGTCTGGAATCCGCAGCCACGTGGGAGGCAGCCTGCTGGATCCGCGCAGGAAGAGCCTTTGGCCAGGTCACCCTCGGCTCAGCAGAGCCAAGGAGAGACGCACACACATCCCCTGGGATCCTTCGGTAAAATTCGGATCTGTGTCTCATCAGAGGAATGAGCAAGGGAGCAGAGTGGGGTGGCATCGAAAGAGCTGGGTTTGATGGCCCAGGGCTGCTAGTGCGGGGACGTGCGACCCCAGACAAGACAAGACCCCGAACTGCTGTGAGCCTCAAGGTCCTGTTGTGAAAGTGGCTGAAAATCTGCCCCCTCCCGGGGCTATTGTGAAGACCGAACGAGGAAAGGAGTATGACATGATCATTTCATCTCCTTCCTGAGCAGGGCAGGGCTGCTGCCTGGGGACAGACATCCACAGGCATCAAGTCCCTTGCTGAATTGGTTCTGTGGGATAAGCATAGGTTCGAGGAAAGCTAGCGAACTAAGCCAAGGGCTGATACGTGGAATTCATGGGGCATCTGGGGAGCCAAGGGTATTTCCTGGAGACCAGAGGAGAAACCTTGGGCAGTCCGGGCAACAACACACAGGAGGAGGCTTCCAAGGAAGGCTTCCTGGAAGAGGCAGAAGGGCCTTGGAAGATAAGTAGGTACTGAGACAAGTAGTACTTAGCAATTAGTAGAGATCTAATCTGCCTATGTGTCTAAGTATTATTTAGATAGTACTGAGTGCTACATACTTAGTACTTAGATAAGTAGGGCAGGCTCTCCAGGTAGGGAGAGTGTTATGAGTAGCTTAGAGGGCCGATTGCCTGCTATGTGCTTGGAAAGGACCCACTGGATCAGTGTGCTGAGTGGAGGAGTACAGAGCAGCGAGTGGGGGGGTGGGGGTGAAGAAAGAAGAGAAGAGAAACAGATGTCAAGGAGTCTTAATGCCAGGATGAGGGGTTGAGAGTCTATACCAACTAGAACTTTTTTAGGAACAGATGATGGAAGAACCGACTCCAACTGGCTTAAGCACAAAAGGAAACGTATCAGTTCATACAACTGAAGTGTTGGGGGCGAATGGGCTTCAGGTAAAGCTTAATCCAGGATTGTCCTGGCTCAGCGCCACTCTCTCAACAGGCCACATGCCTAAGAATCAGGCTGGTGGCTACCCGTGGGCTCTCAGGGAGCTGGTCCCAGGAGAGGGCAGCAAGCATGCCCCACACACTCACCCTGCCAGCAGTGGGGAACGACGGAGCAGGAGACCCACAGGGCAGCAACCCTAGGGCCAGCATGACACGTTGGGGGGGTGGGGTGAGACCTGTATTCACAGGAGTGGATCCAGCATTTAGGCCGTGGCTCAGCAGCCTCCACAAAGTAGGAAGTTAGCTCAGTCCTCACTCCCCCACACCAACCCCACTCAATGGGGTTGCTGGGGATGCCTCACTTCTCAGGCCCTGCAGAGGGAGAGGGGGATGGAATAGGGTGGAGCTGGCAGACTGCCGAACCCAGGAGGCAGCAGCAGTTCCTGGCCTTCCCCGGGACCCCAGAGGCCAGTAGACTCCATCAGCCCCCCTCCCCCACCTTCACATCATCTCTCCCTTTTAATCCAGCAAAAAGCTTTTACCTTTTTTTTCAATCTGCAGTGGAGACTGAGGATTTAATTCTTTTGCATTTCAAGTGTTTATTCGTTTTTTTATTTAAACCCCTAAAACTAATTCTGGGGCCTCCGTGTGCCACATGGCCCCCTGAGATCCTGAATCCTTTTCTCGTCCCCATCCCCTGTCTCATCAGACTAATGTGGTACAGTGGGATTTGGATGTGAGTGCATGTTTTTAAAAGGATAAAAAAAAAAAACAAACCCAACAAAAGGGTTTTTAAGATATTAAACTGTGTTTTTTTTAGTCTTTTAAATTTTGGATGGTTTCCATGGTAACTGGTAAGTTTTGCTTCTTTGTTCTCTCCAATTTTCTAGAGAAGCCAAGGCAGCTCTCGGTAGCTTCTCAAGTAGATTTGGATCAAAGGCCAGAGTCCAGGCATGGAGGGGGCCAGCTGCAGCCCCAGGGGCAAGGAGCTGCCCCCTGGGATCTGGTCACGAATTGGTAGGACAGCTAGAGCCGGAGCAAGGGCTCATGTTGACCCCACTCCCCTTCCCACACCTCCCTAGGGCCTGGGTCTCTCCCCTCGAGGTCCAGGAAGTCCACACGCATGCTGGAAGGCCAGGTCAATTCCCTGCAGGGTGCAGCAGGCATGGGAGTCTGGGTGGAGAATGGGGCATTGGCCTGCCGAGGATTTCCTGCCCCCCCCCACCTTTGGGGAGCCTGTCTGCATGCTTAGACACGCCCCCACGACCACCACCATTGCCTGGGCTTGAGGAGGGCTATCTTGGGCTTTCTCGCTCCTGGGAGCCCGGACGGTCACCCTCCCTGTGTCCCTGGGCTCAGCTGGTTCTCCAGCCTCAGCCCCCAGGGCCTCCACAAGAGCCTGGGCAATGGCTGTGCTCAGAAGTCTGGCTCCCCAGTGCAGCCTGTTCTGGGGATGAACCTCCTTCTTGCTCACCATTTCCTAGCCTGAGGCCCCTGAGTCCCCGTTACTGGCATTTCTGCATTTCTCCCCTCATCTTCCAGACCGGTGCTTATCGACTGTCGGTCCTGACACACAGGGTTGTGAACCCAGTCAGGGTCCCCGCGGGAGGCGGAGAGTCCCCTCGAATAGGGGGATTGGGACTGCTCAAGGGTGCAGACAGCATTAAGGAGACCCCGGTGGGATGTGGAAGCACCCGTGGGGCCAGACACGGCACCAGCCCCCAGGCCACGGGGATGAGGGGCCGGAGTTGCAGAAGCAGCTGTGTCCCTAAGCGGGGTCCCTCTGTCAAGCCTCCCAGCCCCTGGGCCACAGCCCCTGCTGACTCGCCGCCCGGCCGGGACCCACGCCCCTCCGCTCTCAGTCTCCGTGGTGCCCGTGTCTGGCGAACCCCAACCAAAAGCCCGGGGCAAGGGGCCGTTCATGCAGTGGGGACGGGTCAGCATCGACCGGGGCACCCGGTCTGGACAGAGAAGAGCAGAAATGAGGCTAGGGGTAAGTGGGGAACAGCCGACATAAAGAGCTCCCTGGCTCCTCCCGGGAAACCCCTCCGGGTGCCTGCGGGGCTGCCCGGGAACCTCTCCCAGGTGTCAGATCGGGACGCACACCGCTCCCCACCCACACGCGCCCCAGGCCTCCTCGTCTCCGAAGCCACCCCTCGGCTCATCTTGAGCGAGCATGGCCGGTGCCCCGCGCAGGGTGGGGGACCCGTGCGTGCACTCCAGGGGTGCTGAGGACGGTGGCCTCGGGATCCCAAGGCCTCCTCGAGGGGCGCTGCCTTCCTGGCCGCACCCGCTGCCGGCCCCCGCGGGCTCCTGTGCTCCGGGTCCCCCCATTCCAGGCACAGCCCTGGCCCTATTTTCTGTCTCCTTCCACCCGTGCTCAGCAGCGCCTGCTCGGAGCCTGGTCCTGCACTGGCCTCGTCGAGGGGAAGGCGGCGGACAGACCAGTGCTGGCCTCCGTGGGCTCTCAGCCAGGGGCGCTGGCGGGGTGGGTCTGGGGAGGGTTGAGTTCAAACCAGGCTAAGGTCACACACATCCCACCAGGGAGTTCCTCCTATACTGGCCTCAGTATGTTTGTCACCTGGCCAGTCAGGGGACACACTCGCCACCAGAAGCTGGAGAACAGGCCACAGGATGGGGAGTCCTGAGGGGAGCTGGTCCAAGGCAGGCCTTCAGGATGGTCATGGGGCAGGGCTCAAGAAGAAAGCAGGCCCATCAGGCCATTTTGCCTGAGGGGGCCCTCCCTGCCCAGGAGGTAACCAGGGGTCCCAGGCAGGGAATGTCACCTGTGACTTGCTGGGGTACGAGGTGGCCGCTGGGCCAACAGAAGGCCCGGGTTCTGCCCTGGTCTCACCACCTTCTCCCTGTGTGACTTTGGTTGGTTCTCCTCCAATGTTTGGGACCTAATACTTCACGTGGCAAGTGAAGAGCCTGGACTGGTTATCCCAGAGCCATCCCAGCTCCAAAAGGTAGGAAAACCAGACTCAGCCCATCCCGCAGGCCTCTCTCCAAGGAAGACTCTGAAGAAACCCTGCGTGGGGTGGGTTTTTCTCCCTGCAAACGGGTTTGGCAGAGGGAAGAGCGGGCTAGAACGGCGGCCACTTGCCCTGACACCCGGGCCAGGAAGCCTGCGGCCCGCCCAGAGCAGGTGAGAGTTCAGGATGTGAGTGGGTTTTTCCCTGAAGCCTCTCAGGCCAGAGCCAAGGGAAATATCAGTGAGCTGGCAGTGTGCCACCTGAGTCAGTCCAGTTCTGGCCTCATTCAAGGAAAACTAACTGCAGGAGGTCGGGAAGTGTGGTGTTGGGCAGGGTGCACACATAGGCATGAAGTCGTGTGCCCTGTGTGTGCCTGTTCACAGGTGGGCAACACTGACGTTCATCTGAGATGGACCCGATAAGTACCATCACGGCCTTATAAAACGTCAACCCCTGGCCCAAACCCCCCGTGCCTTCTTGTTGCCTCAGTTCCTCCCTGGCCCCCTGACACAGATGAGCCTCCAACCAAAGGGTTCACTCCCAACCCTGCTCCAGCAAAGGAAAAAGAGTGTCTAGTCAGTGGAGGGAGAAGAGGGCCCTCCCTGTTCCCATAGGTTGACGGCTGCCCTGCGTGTTTGTGCGTGGCTCTAAGAAGGGTTTTATCTGCAATCTCTGTGAGCAAGAGCTTGGTCTCACAGAGAGCCTGTCCCTCACCTTTCTGCAGTAGTTTGATAGAAGATGTCCCTTCTCACTATTTTAGAGGAAGGAATCTGAAGTTTGGGGCCAGAGAATCCGCTTCCCAGCCCAGCTTGGTTCAAATGGTGTTCTGTCTCTACAGTGGAATATTATTCAGCCGTGAAAAGGAACAGAGCACTGATACATGCGACTGTGTAGATGAAACTTTAAAACATTATCCTGAGTGAAAGAAGCCAGATATGATAGGTCCCATACTGTGTGATACCACTTATCTGAAAGATCCTGAATCCATAAATTAGAACGGAGGGGGCTGGAGGAAGAGGGAATGGAAGCGATTGCTTCACAGGACAAGGTTTTGTAGAGTCCTATAGAAGATGGTCAGGGAAGGATTCTTGAAGAGGAAACATCAAAGCTGAGACGCACAGGCTGAGAAGGAGCCAGTCATCCCACGGTGAAGGGACAAGCATTGTGGCCAGCAGTCAACTGAGGTGACTCAGGGGTCAATGACGCTGTCTGGAGGGTCCAAGATGGCCTTGCACATTGAGCACCTTGATAGGGAGAGCAGCAGGAAGGCTTGGCCCAGCATCTACATGTGACCTCTCCAGCATGAAGATCTCAGGGGCTTCCGGAATGTTCCAAGGACAGGATTAGAAAAAGCCAGTTTCTTAAGGCCTGAACCCAGAAACTAGCACGTCCTTTCCACCATATTCCATTGATCAAGGTGGTCACAGTGCCCACTTAGATTGAAGGGGATGAGACAAAGACCTCCTCACTCAGAGGGAGGAATGGAATAATTTGATGGACCGTCACTACTGGTAGATATATTTTTAAATACTCATTAGATTTCTTTAATGGTTATAGTTTGTTTTAAATTTTCTACTTCTTCCTCAGTCAGTTCTCTTCTCTAAGAAATTGTCCCTTTTACCTAGGTTTGCATATTAACTGGCATCAGATTTTTATAGCATGCTTTTTTAAAAAATCTCTGGTTTGGGTGCCTGGGTGGTTCAGTTGGTTAAGCAACTGCCTTCAGCTCAGGTCATGATCCTGGAGTCCCGGGATTGAGTCCCACATCAGGCTCCCTGCTCATCAGGGAGTCTGCTTCTCCCTCTGACCCTCCCCTCTCTCCTGCTCTCTCTCTCTCATTCACTCTCTCAAATAAATAAATAAAATATTTTAAAAATTAAAAAACTAATAATAATATAAAAATAAAAATAAATAAAAAATCTCTGGTTTATTTGTGGCTCTGTCTCCCTTTTCATTCCTAACATTTTTTTCATCAGCCCTGCCTGAGATTTCTAGTAACTTTTTTTACTTGAAATGCCAGAAATTAACTTCGATTATAAAACTATAATAATTACACATTATAGTAAGGGTGAAGTAATAGGGGAAAAAAATCAACGAAACAGAAGAGAATACATCATCCGCAATATGAGAAACTTACAGGCTGACATTATCTTTCTGTAATGTTCTACTTCCTCGACTTAAAAAAAATTGTGGTAAAATATGCGTAACATAAAGTTACCATTTTAACCATCTGTAAGTGCACGGTTCAGTGGCATTAAGTACATTCGCATTGCTTTGCAACCATCACCTCATCCATCTCCAAAGAACTTTTTTATCCTGCAATACTGAAACTGTACTCACTTCGCAAGGATTCCCTCTCCTCCCCTCTCTGGCATCCACCCTGAAAGTCTACCTTCTCTGTGAATTGATTACTCTAGGAACCTCGTGTTAGTGGAATCATGTAGTATTTGTCCTTTTGTGAATGGCACAATATCAAGGTCCATTCATGTTTTAGTGTGTGTCAGCACTTCCTTCCTTTTTAAGACAGAGTAATATTCCATTGTGTGTATATACCACATTTTGTTTACACACTTCCCCACTGAGGGACACTCAGGTCTCTTCCACCTTTTAGCTGTTGTCAATAATGTTGCTGTGGACGTGAGTGTACAAATATCTGTCTGAGTCCCTTCTTTCAATTCTTTGGGGTATATACCCAGAAGTGGGATTGCTAGATCATAGGGCAATTATATTTGTAAGTTCTTGCACACTGCCATACCATTTCTAATAATCTTTTCAGAGAGCCAACTGTATGTCTTTGTTGATCTTTTTGGTACCTTTGCTTTGTGTTTCATTTTGTATTTTGTATCTATGGTTATCTCTGATACTTTCCTTGTGCTCTCTTTGGACTTACTGTATTCTTTTTCTACTGTATTCTTTTTCTAACTTAAGTTGGATTTTAATAGGTTAAGTTAATAAGTTACCTTATTTATTTTTGTCTTTTTTTCTTTTCGATTATGCATTTCTAAGCTGTATGCTACGATTTTTAAATGTAGAATTTTGTTTTCATTCAGTCCTAAACATTTTCTAGATTGTCATTATGATTTCTCTTAAGACCCATGTATTATTAGAAATGGACTTTAATTTTCAAAACAAATGGGTATTTTTAAAGCTTTTTTTTTTTTTTAGGGGCACCTAGGTGGCTCATTCGATTAAGCGTCTGCCTTCAGCTCAGGTCACAATCTTAGGGTCCTGGGAAGGAGCCCCACATCAGACTCCCTGCTCAGCAGGAAGTCTGCTTCTCCCTCTCCCTCTGCCTACTGCTCCCCCCCCGCTTCTGCTCTGTGTGTGAAATAAATAAATAAAAATCTTTAAAAATAGAAAAGTTGTGTTATTTTAATTATTTTTCATCCATTGCATTGTTATGAGATAACATGGTCAGTATGAAATAGTTTTTAAATGTTTGTAGAGATTTACTTTATGATCTAATATATAATCAATCTTAATTCTCGAATACCTTCTTATTAATTTCATTGTTAGTATTATTAGTTATTTGTATATTTGTGTTTATAATTATACATTATAAAAATATAATGGTTTATTAATTTATTAATATTATTAAGAACTAATTAGTATTTGTAATCTGAAGTCTCTACTTTCTGGATAAAATGTTCTACATATGCTCGAGATCAAATTTGTGAATTGTGTAGTTCAAACGTACTATTGTCTGCTTGTTTCCTAATTACTAGAAGAAGATTGTTAAAATCTCTTTCATGATGGAGTTGTTATTCTTGTCAGTTTTTGTTTTATACGTCCTTCTGCTATGTCTGCATCAGTTCTTATGTATTCAAGTTGGTATATTTATTCATCAGCATGCTGTTTGGCAGTTGTAGTTACTAATGTTTCTTCGAAAAGCCTGCAGAAGCTCCTCAAAAGGTCAAGATTGAGCTCTGAACATTGTAGGCATCAAACCTGAGAACAAATAATTAGAATACAACCCTCTCCCACTTTCCCTTAATTGGCTGACTCTCCCAGGAAGAAACGGCAAAAACAAAAAAAAACAAAAAAAAAAATGTATGTTCAGAATTCTTCCCTGGTTACAAGTGGGCAGCCTGAACGGGAAGGCCCAGCAGTTACATGTGCGGCCGAGTTAAAGGATTTGCCCTGTTTGAACAGCTGCATCCAGACCCTGCATTTCCTTCCAGAACCCTTCAAAAAAGATGAGCTTGCTTAATGTTTAGCCAACCAATGGGTCATTGCTTACTTCTGGAGCTTGGGGATGGGTCTGTGATCTGGAGTTGGAATCAGGGCTTGGGAGCCCCGTCGAATGACATGTTCCAGGTGAGGTGAAGATGGAGTTTGGCAGACAAGAGGGGAGGCAGGATGTGAGCAAGTGGCTTTACTTTTCATGGTGTTAGACAAGTCTGGGCCAGCTCCAGCCACACTAGAGACAAGTGTTCCCAGCTGGGGACAGTGAGCATTTCTCAAGGACTCGTCAGAATTCCAATAGAACCACAGGGATCCCAGAAGAGAAGGAGCAGCAAGAGGCAGGCCTCTGCCAGAGATGGAAGGTAATGGGTTGTTCCCAGAGAACAAAGAGAGGGCCTAACCACTGACCTCACCCACCCACGGTCAACTGCCTCTGTTCAGATCGACTTTTGACCAGAATGGGACCACCATCATTCTCCAGAGAAGACCCAGCCCACAAGTGCCCAAAGATGCCACAGATCTTCCCGTGTGGGCACGCCAAGGGAGAACACCAACAGAAGCCTTTAGGCCTGGCCCCACTGAGGACCCAGTAGGCCTACCCATGAGCTCTGGGGAACAGATACCAGAAGACTAGACATGGGCAACTCTCCTCAGGACTTCCAAAGGGATGAGGAGTCAATGCCTAAACAGAAGGTTTGTGTGCTTTTAACAAAGACAGGAAGTGGCAATTCCCAAGAGCCAACATGAGCCGGATCCAACGAAGGAAACTGTAAACCTGGCCTCATTTTCTCCGGTGATGGAGTTCACAACACACGGAAGAAGGGAGCGCGTAAGCACCCTCCACGGGCTAGCCACCGTCCTAGAGGGTTTTCGTCACCTCATCCACTCTTACAGCCACCTTGAGGACGCTGAAGCACAGAGCTGCCACCTGCCAAGTTGTACCGCTTGGGAAAGCCTGATTTGAATGCAGAAATCTGTTCGAATCCAGAATCTGGGCAAATTTCACTATATTGTGTTGATTCCTCTCAGAGCAGTCTTTAAAAAAACAAAAAAATAAAACCACCACCACCACCACCACCACCACCAACAACAACAACAACAACAACAAGTAAGAGATAAATATTAAGCCTGAAAATTTAAGGAGGGGTGCATGGAAGTGGACAAGACCAAAGGTCTGCAGTGTGGAAACAGGATTAGACGTCCTGTGTTATCTCCACCAGGCTGACGCAGAACCAATGAGTAGAAGCTAAAAGAGGGCAACCTATTAAGAATGTTCTCACACTTAGAACGGTTCAAAATGAGATGTGCCAGATGGCCTTTATTAGGGGATTGGTTAACGAAAGTATGCCAAATTGATATAGCCGGCTCCTAAAAATTATATCCAAGAATTTAAGTATATGGAGGAATGCTTCAGTATAAAAAATGAAAAAGAGGGGACGCCTGGGTGGCTCAGTTGGTTGAGCGGCTGACTTCAGCTCAGGTCACGATCCCAGGGTCCTGGGATCGAGTCCCACATCAGGCTCCTTGCTCGGCAGGGAGCCTGCTTCTCCCTCTGCCTCTGCCTGCCTCTCTGCCTACTTGTGATCTCTCTCTCACTCTCTCTCTGACAAATAAATAAATAAAATTTAAAAAAAAATGAAAAAGAGAGGAGAAAAAATTATGAATATATAATTCCATTTATACAAAATGTCCAGAACAGGTAAATCTGGACACACAAAGTGGATTCATGGTTGCCACAGATAGGGGAAAGGGAGAACGGGAAGTGACTGCGAATGGGTACTTTTTGGGGTGACGAAAATGCTCTAAAATTCGATTTTGATGGCCACACAATCTTGTGAATGTATGAAAAACCACTAGTAAAAGGGTGAATTATATGGAACGTGAATCGTATCTCAAGAAAAAACCATAAGGAACAAAAAGATTATATTATATATGTATATAGTATACAGAATATGTAATTGTATATAATAAAGAAAATTATGCTTAATTTTTTAAAACCATACCTACAGATCCCAATTTTGTAACTTATATTTCTGCATTTATATGGTGAGAAAAAATTCTGGAAGGAAATACTAAGAGTTAACTATGTTTTACAGGGTAGTGGGGTCATACGATATCACAGATTTTATAAAATAAACATTTACTTTTAGAATCAGAAACATACTTTTGTAAAAATGGGACTGGGCTCCTATTGAGGTGACAAACTTCTTGTCATGGTATATATTCCCCAAAATTTGAGAATCACCAGATATGGATATTTGCACTGAGAGTTTGACCTACAATGGATGATATAGTCCTTTTTTCTTTTTTTTTTTTTAATAGGCTTCATGCTGGGCTTAGAGCCCAGTGAGGGGCTTGAACTCACAACCCCGAGATCAAGACCTGAGCCAAGATCAAGAGTCAGATGCTTAACTGACTGAGCCACCCAGGCACCCCTGATCTAGTCCTTTTAACTAAAGTATTATTTTACAATTACTTTTTCGTTTATTTTCTATTTTCTTTTTATAATCCATTATCTCAAATCTTGCCTCTGGTACCAATCTCTGTGGGGAGGGGGGGAATTCTTTTACTATAAAACACAATAATTAAAAAAGAAAGTCATAACTTAAAGGTTATACTAAGACCCAACAAAGGGAAGGAAATTGGTTTAAAAGCAAACCATCCATGTTTATATGCAGCCAGGATAGAAAGATGATGTAACAAAATTTAAGAAATTATCTTACTAGTGGAAGAACCTCCAGATTTCTCCCTTTCATCTTTGTAGAAGTGAAAATAAAACTTTAAAATGAGACATTTCAAGTGCTCTCTGCGTGTGTAAATACACACTCACTCCAAAGGTTGCTGACATGCAGGCAGAACATAATTCTTGTGAGGAAAGCGGCCACCTTTTTTTTAAACCCACGTTCAGGGATTGTCAATGGAAGCGGTGGGAAAGCCGGCTGGCTCCTCTGCCCTCATCGGCTCTCCAGTGAGGTTCTGAAGCCTGAGCTAACTCCTCCCGCTCCCTGGCAGAGGGCTGAGGGCAGTGGGAGAGGAGCTCCAAGCTATAAAAAAACGTTCAAGTTTTATTTCCTTCTAAGGCGTCCTGAGTCACTGGGTGCTCCAGCCCCCAGTGCCCAGGGAAGTTCAGCTCAAATCGGAAATGTGTGTGTGTCTGTGTTTCCTGAGTCAAAGCTGCTGAAGATCCAGATGACGTTGCCACTTGGACTGAATCTCCTACAAGCAGAGTGGGAGCTTCCTATTTCCGTCCTGGGAGGAGGATGGAAGTCACTTAATGATCAGTTTCTCTGACCCACGTTCCAGTATTACGTCACAGTCTAACAGCAAGCTTACCCTCCGCTCCACTCCCAACATGGAGCTGCTGACACTTTAAAAATCCCATTTGTCACCTCAAAGCATACAGCATGCCCACACTATTTTGCCTCCCACCCTTGAGGCTGTAATTTTTTTTTTTTAGGTTTTATTTTTCATTTATTTGAGAGAGAGAGCGCGCGCGCGAGAGAGAGCACGAGCAGGGGGAGGGGCAGAGGGAGAGGGAGAAGCAGACTTCCTGCTGAGCGGGGAGCTGATGCGGGGGCTGGATCCCAGGACCCCTGGGATCACGATCAAGCTGAGGGCAGCCCCTTAACCAACTGAGACCCCCAGGCACCCCTGGCTGCAATTTCAATGTAAACAAGTGATGCCAAGCTGGGTCAGTCAGTAGCCCAGAAAGCCACTTAGTCCAATAGTCTTATTTTACCAGGGAAACGAGGCCCAGAGAAGCGAAGTGCCTGCCCATAGCTACAGAGTGACAAAACCAAAACAAAGACCCAGGCTGAAAATGTCAGAGCAGAGGGTTCTGTCCCCACAGCAGTATCCACGTCCTTTAATTCAGCTCCTCTATACGGGAGGAGCCAAATGTTCCCTGCAAGTGGGACTCGAGCCTTCTGACCAAAGCAGCAGCTCCCCCAGTCATCTTGCCCCTTCTTTTCAGCCCTCTCACTGCTTTTGTGTAGAAGGAAACAGGCAAGGCAGCCTGGAAAAGACCCTTCTGGAAACAGAGGTGGCCTTTCCTGCTGCAGAACTTTGTCTAGGATCAGGGTCTGGACCAGGACTGATTAAGGGGAAGGTTTCAACCCCAGGGCTGGAAAGTTGCCTCCCGTCCCCTTTCCTTAGCTGCCCTGCTCTTGACACGGGGAGAGGTATGTGCTTATGTACTTTAAAATTCCCATCCAATTTTTAAAGTGTATTTCTTCATGCCATTCCTAAAGACCCTTGGGATTAACACTGAGGTGCAGCTTTTTATGGTGTGTCTTTTCCCGTGTAGGGCCCGCACGTAGACGGTAATGGGCCACGAGATCGTGTTCAAGTGTCGGCTATGAACACCTGAACCGAAAACTAGAGCAAAGCTGTCGTGGGCTGTGTCCGTGGTGTTTGTGGCCGCTTGTGCCCACCTACTGTCCCACAGCCTGGGTGGAATTATATCTGGGGGCAGGTGTCCCTTGTTCATCGAGCAGAAGGGACTGGAGGACACACAAAGCTAAAAACCTACACAGTTCGCAATTAGAGATGAAAGGCTGCAGAAATGTTTATTGAATACAGTGCCAGGTTTATAAATAAAACTTATTTACAATTTCCATAGAGTTGGTCCCCCATCAGAGAGGTGGTTAAATCTCCAAACAGTTTATCTCAAGATTTACAGAAAACGTTCAAGTACATCTCCTTTTCCAATTGCCACGGTGAAGGGTAACTTCTGTTAGCAGAACTACCGCCATCTTTGCTACAGACGGGTTTAAGGAACCTTGAAAGAGCTGGAGAAAGAACACACACACTCCACCCAAGCCGCTACCTTCTTACTCCAAGGGATACGGACAGCAAAGGGTTTCTGTCTCCTACAAGACGACTTCGAGGGATTGGAAAGAAAGGAAAATACTAACTTCCAGCTGAAGGGGATAGGTTAAGACACGTTCGTGGAATCTTGTCACTGCCGAAAGGGGAATGTAGTTTGGATATACAGTAATTAATTCCAATGTTTAAAATTGAGTGAACAGAAGAGCAGATTTTTGACCAAATTTACATTCTTTGTTGAGGAAGAAGTTCCCAGTATGCTGCGGGGCTGGTAAATACGCGGCTATGCTGACAGGGCCACAGCGGCACTCGGGAGGCCTACTGGACGGCCACTCGTCACGACACAGGTTACAGGTAAGAGTCAGACATGCATTTATAAAGAGAATATAAAAATATGTACAGTAGCTAATTTCCAATGTGTTTAAGTTGCCAAAAGACACCAATTAAAGTGTGCAAAAATTCGTTTGTCTAAAAATCAGAAAAAGCCTTCCTTGGCAAGAGTGCGTCAAGAGCCCATCTGAAACATCGAGATGCATTTGCCTCGCTCAACACCTACCCCCGACAGATGGAGAACAAAACTATGAAAGTGTTTGCCAAGGACTCAGCAGTTTCTAACGGCAAGTCTCAGGCTCAAGCGGGATGCCAGTTAAACTAGTCACTTTATATATATAAATATATGTATATATTTATAGAGCAGTTAGAAGTAAGGGGCAAGAGTTTACAGGGAGGTGCTAACCAACTTTAAGGGTACGGACCCAACACCCAGCTACTTCCTCTCACAAACGCATGCAGCCTGCAAACACCAGACCTGGGCTGGTCTTCCCCTCAGGAGCCACAGGGAAAACGGCTCCGGGGGCCAGGGCTGCCCTCTGCACCAAGCTGGGACTCAACACTCCCCCGGGGGAAAGGGTTCGCTTCCCATACAGGATGCTGGCCATGTTAAGAATCTGGTTTTTTCAAAAGCAGTCTTTTTGGAAGGACTGTGGGACCACGAAAATGGAGCCCACCCAGCTTCTAGAAAGACTTGACAGAAGAGTTAAGACAGAAGGCAAAGGTTTAAAAAGTTAAATTACCCCCAACTCTCTTCGAAATTACCAAGAAGCCAACGGACACAGGCCTGAGATGGGTCAACACGTGGACTCCAGAAAAGAAACATCCAGGAGCCCGCGGTCCTCCCTCTCTCACCTGAAGAACCTCCAAGGTGTTCCTTCCAGATTCGGGGAATTGTGAAAGTCCTCTCCAGCTCCATGTCTCCTCTACAACCACCCAGTCTAAGGACCAACGGCAGGAGATGGGCGGGCTCCTCTCCAGTGCTCTGACCTGTCCCTCTGGCAGGAAATCTAACAAGCTACAAAACGCCAGAAACACAGGGAGTAGGAGAGGGAGAAGCCAAGGGTCTCTACAAATCAGCCCCGAACGCACCCATCTGGCTGCCAAGAGCTTCTCACTAGCTCGCTAGCAGCCTGCCGCGCTTCCCTGGCAAATTAAAACCTCCCACGGACACGCTCAGAAACCCAACTCTCCTTCCTGGGGAGATACCAAATGCATATCCAGCCTGCATTTCGGAAAAAGAGTTCTGCACTAGATGCAATATTCCTTTAAAGGGGTTTTTAAAGCATACCAATCCCACTGCAAAGACCAGTACCAGCATCTCAGTTTTGGTTACAGGTTTAGACACAAAATCCCCTCCAGGCTGGAGTTTTACTTTTAAGCTGGAGGCTACCATTAGTTCTACTTGGGAGGTGGGGAGGGGGGAGAGCAAACTCAAGTCAACTTTGGGGGGGAGGGGAGGAAAAGGAGGCTAAGGAAAGTTACCATCATAAATTAAAAATCATGAATCAAAGGTGACCGGTAGTGTCTTTTAGGCAGAAAGACTGGCTTAAAAGGGACTACTGCTTCTACCACACAGCAAGGATTGAATTACAGACAGACACACTAAATCATGTCTCTTTGCACAGATGGTCTCAAGTAGTTACATAAAACAGGTAATCAGCAGCACGATTGAGAAGAACCCCTAAGTACATGCTTGAGAAAAAGTGGTTTTTTTTCCTTCATTAAAGAGCGCCACTGCCTGAATTATCATTAAGTTAACCAGGGTTCACTCCCCACCCCCGCCCCCCAGTGAAAATACAAGTAGACCTACATGTCCGTAGATAAGATGAAGCAATTGCTATCTGCCTGGTTTTAGGCAAGGTCTCAGGCTCAGAGGTTGGTGCTAGGATGTCAGGAGGGAGGGCGGGCGGAAGGGCAAGAAGCCCAATGCTGGACTGCGGGCTTTTAAAGGTACTGACCTCTCCTCCGACTGCCTTGTCCCCGTTGAGATCTCAGCTTTACAAAGCATTTAACACCACTTTAAGTTAATGGTCTTTTTTTATTGGAAAAAAAAAAAAAGACTAGCATTTACAACTTGGAATGGACGTAAATTGTAATTCCTTGATCAGCAATGTTGATGCTTGTGCTGAAGTCCACAGCCCCAGCCTACTCTGCTGGCTCCAAGTCATGGTTCAGAAGGTTTTAAAAACAGAGAGTCCAAAGATGCTCCCTTGATAAAGGTTTCTTTTTTCCTTTTTCTTTTTTTAAATTTGCGTGAACGGTGACAGCCTGACACCCATTTCGCTCTAGGACAATGCGGACAATGCTAAACCAACGCACGTGGCAGGCCACCCAGCTGAGTGCCGTGGTCACCACGGGTGGGGGCACCCGGAAGTGCGAGAGGGCCGTCCTGCTAAGTGGGGCTATGTCTAGACGGTTTATCCTTCACCCATTTCTCTGCGCAGCATCCTGAGGTAAACCAATTTAAAATATTTCTTTTCAGTAAACCAGCTATGACAATTTATACTAACAAATTGAACTAGAACCCATTTGAAGAAGTTTTAAATTTGTTTTTTCATTTTTCGTTTTTAATACAAATGCCTGACTGTGCTCAATTGTCAAGCTGCATGCATGAAAAACTGGCCAGCCCAGTGTGTTAATCATGAGCAAATGGAACTGCAAGGAGTCCACTAGGTGCTTCCTTATCATTAAGGTAGTACAAGTATTTATATCGTAAAACTGATGTGTAGCTTGATCTTTAGGGGACAGGACCACCAACCAATACATGCAGATTTTGTGTGTGTGGACAGAAGGTACTTTTGACATTCAGTTTTGCTATATAGAAACAGAATGAGTAAATGAACTTTTTTTTTTTTTTTTTGCAAGAGGTAAGTAAAAGATTCAATTTGATTCTTCTAGAAGGGGGGAAAGGAGTTGAAAGTAGGCCTTCATTTTGCAGTCATCATCTGTACGAATTCTGAAAAGACAAACAATCATAACTTTTGGTTATCTTCAAAAGCCGCTTGGATGAACACAATATCTCTACTCCGCATAAAGAAAATAAATAAAAATCAGTGTCTCGTGAAGCAGTTAACTCGTTTCTAGATGCCAAAGGGAGGACTATTAAAAACTAAGCTAAAGAGGCTGAGGCAGTGTTTTTACCTTCGTAGTTGACTTGCCCATCTCCATCAATATCTGCTTCTCTGATCATTTCATCTACTTCTTCATCTGTTAGTTTCTCCCCTAAGTTGGTCATGACGTGACGGAGCTCCGCCGCACTGATGTAACCGTTGCCATCCTGTGAACGTTAAGCAGGTGCTACTGAGGGCGGTGCAGGGGCCTTCTGACCGGGCACAGGCCCCCCAGCTCCGGTTCCCCACCAACCCACCAAGCGCGTGCCCTCGGCAAGCATCGAAAATGCAGGGGCTTGGCAAATGCTAACGAACCGAAAGCAGCAATCGAGAAGCTGGGTTCAGAATTTCCCACTGCTTATTATGCTCACCCTCCCCCAGTTTAAATTTGCTGCAGCTAAGTCGGCTTATTTCAAAGCAAGATCACCACAGAGGCCCAGGCAATTCGGTTTAAGTGTTCTAAGTATTTCAGAAACGGTAGCAAAGCAGCCTGTCTCTAAGGACGGGCTGCAACTCGGGACGCAGGATTACCTTGTCAAAGACTCGGAATGCCTCGCGAATTTCTTCTTCGCTGTCTGTATCTTTCATTTTTCTAGCCATCATAGTCAAAAATTCTGGGAAGTCAATGGTGCCATTACCTCAAATTAAAAAACAAAAGCTCGCATAAAATAAATGCACTGGCGATGCTCCCCGGCAGAGAATGGTTAAGACTCACTTGGACAAACTGGCAAGTTATTTATTTTACTAGGTTAAACCATGTGTAAGTCTCAGCTGTCCAAATACTTCGCAGGGCAATTTCACACAACTCATGTAATGCAAACTAGTCCTCGGGGTCCAGGAGAGCACTTCAGGATGCAAAGGAAACACACGTGTAGGCTCCTGACCGCTAAAGGTGGCTATGCAGTTCAAGAGAAGGCCCACAGCACCCTTCTGTTCCTGCCAGAAGCCCTCGAGACTGCCTCCCCCTGCCCCCCGCTCCGGGTGAGGGTGAGCCCCCGGCCCTACTTCTGCCTTGGCTCATGATGCTGGTCAAGGCCCAGAACTGGCCCACCAGTACAACAAAATGTTTTTATGGGAGGGGCAAAAACACTTTCTTATGCCACGGACCATAAAGTATCACACAGTCTTCTCCAGAAGGCATTTCCTGGCCACATTCTGATGATAAGTCACCTAATAATTTTTTTCTCTTAACTCAGGATCTTTGTTTCCCCAGTAAGGGCAAGGCTCAGAAGTACTGTCACAGCTCAGCCCACTACAACTTAGGGAACCGGGTCAGAAGAGCCTGTTCTAGGGCCAGTATTCTAAATAACTTCCCCTCTAAAGTTAAGAGTTGGCGAGCACCCCCCAAAGACAAAGATAATTAACAGCGTAACTGGACTTCAACGGAAACAAAATTAAAAGAAAAAAGCCTTAGGTTAAATTACTCGTTTTCACCAGTACCTTTTTTTTTTTTTCCACCAGTACCTTTAAATCAAAATAATGATTCAGAAATCCCTTTGGCCTCCAAAATTTTAAAGCCTCCAAAAATTTAAATCATAAATGATATTCATGCAAGACAAAGTAAATTATTTGAAGTACTATCTCACAACCCATGCAGAGAAGACATCCTTAGGCATTACATTTATTCATTACTAGATTCTGTACCCTGAGACAACTTCTCCTTCCTTGTTCCATACTATCTAAAGGCCTAATACACTTTGCCAGTCCCTAAGCACCGTTTCCCAGGGTTCACATAAAACGGGGGGTGGCCACCCCATGTTCCCAGATGGCCAATCATCTCAGCAGTCAAACAAGAGGGAATTATGAACTACCCCTTTTCCAGAACAACATTAATAGGGATGAAAACGATTTTCAAAGTAGCTTGAATGGGCTGAAACCACTTGTTAAAGAGCTCACCCAAAACCCCTGCTTCTCAATGTACATGACCAAATTGAATTCTACTTTATCACTTTATGATACCATATTTGTTTAAATGGTTACTCTCAAGCCAATCACCTAGAAAGTAGTCTAGATCCAAACTGCTTATTCTTAGCTCACTTTTTAAAAAATTTCCCATGTTCTACAATGTTATATATCACCTGCATATACGTGGTTTCCAAAAGGACAGTTTTTTGAGAGGGGAATGCTCAAAAACTGCTTCCTGAGAGAAGTGAGCAATAAAAGGTCTACAGTCCACTGTTCTGGAATCCAGCGGAATTGGTGACCAACCAGTGACCCCATTACAAGGGGTACTGCTTGTTCCTCCTTGCTCTGCACTTTACTCATCTTCCCCTTTTAGGTTCTACAATCTACTCCTTACAGTCATCGAGCACTCCATGTCCAAGCCTTGTATGAGCCTCAAAATTCTCTGTAATGAACACATCTGCAGTTCATGCTGTATTCAATTCTACACTAATGTCTAAGAGTGCTCTCCTCCCACTTCACTTCCCACTCCTCTTGGAGACCGCCAGCTTTTAGGAAAGGTCTATGGCTTTTTATTTTTACTTCCCCAAAGGACACAGTGGAGACTCATGGGCCAGTTGATAAAAAAGACTGAGCTGTAGGTCACGGCAAGTAGAAAAGAACAATGCGCCGATCGGATCCAGGAAATGTTCTAGACAGTGAGCACAGCCAAAGCCAGGCCCATAATCTTCTATTTTCATTGTCAACGGCCGTCAGGCAACCACCGAAAGGATCGCTGCGCATTTGCTTTGCTCTGGGGACCTGAAAGACAATCTTGTGACATGTCTGAACTTGAATTACACAACACTGGCACTCATTCATAGGTCTAAGCCCTCACCGTCAGCATCCACCTCGTTGATCATATCCTGCAATTCGGCTTCTGTTGGGTTCTGACCCAGTGACCTCATGACAGTTCCAAGTTCCTTTGTTGTGATGGTGCCGTCGCCATCTTTGTCAAATAGGGAGAAAGCTTCCTTGAACTCTGAAAACAGAAGTTTACCCTTTAGAATGAATGTCTTTACCCAACCCAGCCACAGCACACTCTTCCCTGGGGCTTGCCAAAGCAAACTGTCCAAGTCTGCAAATTATCAGAAACTGCCTCGTCTTTATCTCCTGAAATAAAGACCACAACAGTCCTACTGGACCGGCCTTCATTCAGCAGTCCGTAAAGCAGACACTGCTCCTGGTAACTGGTTCCATAGAACCACACAGTACTCCCACATTTTTAAAGAAAACTCAGCTGAAACACACTGAAATTAGTCCTCAGTCCAATATGACGAGTGAGGACTGGTCCACGTGCTCCCCTAAGGCACCTTCTAGTTCAACTGCTACAGCCGCAGGAACACCTTTCACAGTGACATGAAGGGGACACTAGAAATGCACACCTCCAGGTCACCAGAGTGTTCTCTCTGTACGGCACTTATTTCAAAGGCATCCCTGCTTTCCTAAAGAGAAATCATTTCAGAAGAGTCCTCCAAGGAATACTAAAAGCTAGAATCTAAACTAACTCCCTTTCCAATTATTATAGTGGTCCTAACCCTCATTTCCACCCATTCCCATGTATTTTCAAATAGCAAGCACGAGCCTCCGTGGTAAATTACGAAAAGACCTGTGGCGTAGCGGCATCTGTGAGTGGCAGGCTCCAGGCACTCCCACGACACGCAAAGCCGTGACCACCATGAGGCAGTCCAACACTCCACAGTGGAACAAGGACTCCTGGCCCCACTTCCCTTCACGCTGCCTCGGAAACACTGGCGAGGAATCAACACCTGACCTAAATATTTCTGCTTCTTGCTTCCATTTAAATAAATTCTTAGAAAACTGCTCAAATTATAGCAGGGGGGAAGGGTCAGAGAAGTCATCCAAACGGACGCGTGCCCAGTTCTGGCCTAATGGGACTCCCTGAAGTCATCAACTTACCAGCAATCTGTTCTTCGGTCAGCTGATCAGCCTACATAAAGAAAGAAGAGGTTATACCTCAGTGCACAAGCGTTGACGGAGAGCAACAGAGTTTTCTCAATTACACTTTTGATATTGACCTTTCAAAAATCACTCTTTAAAAAAAAAAGCCAACCACGTGAAACTGTTAGCCATTTAAATGAAAACAATGAGAATAAAGGGAACCCTTTCTGCTATTTTAAAAAAAACAAAGTATGACAAAGAAGTGACATTTCACTTCAGGTTTTCTTTGCTGGGCCGATGGCTGTGCGCTCTGAGGTCTAAGGAGGGTCAGTTCATAATTTGAAAAATGGCACCTCTAGTGGCAAGAGGCCTCACCACAACGGAGGCAGCAGCCGGCTCAGAGAAAGAAGAGCGCCACCTACTGCGCCAGGGACACCGCAGTCCCCCCTTCCATGCGAGGATCCCAGCCTGACGCTGCTGTCACCACCGCCAGGATCCGCGGCCAGGGGCAGGCTTTTAGCGCACCTTGCGCATTGCTGCGGGCGCTCCAAAATCTCCAAATAGGCGTTACATAATGGCATTGGGTTGGATTAACAGGCTTTCGTATCTATTTTATGAGATACAATTAAGTGGAAAATATAAATATACCGCAATGGGTTGCCCCCACCAACTGCATTTCCATGCAATAAATGCTTTTCCATTTAAATTAGGCAGTTATTTATTAAAAGCCTCCCATTTATAATGGCTGATGCCCTCCATCAAATTACCTTTGATAAAGAAGGCAGGAAAAAATGCAACCATCCTACTACTAAGCTGTTACAAAACTGCAAACATGAAGTACCCACAAAGGTACAAAATAATTAGGAGACTCTACCATGTCTTTTCTGGAAAAAGAGCAACTAACTTTGCTAGAGCATATTCACTCCACCAATTTTCAGTATGACACAAGGGCTGCTTGTAATAAACCCACTTTACTCAGGTGGTGCTGGCCATGCAGGTAATTCGCACTTGTTTTGTCTGGTCTCTGCAACACGGAACCTGTGTCGGGTGCCTTCAGGCGGGGGGCTTCAAGAATGCCAGGAGAGCTAGTATGTATTTTTATTTTAATGAAGGACGCCTAAGGAAGCCAGTTACAAAGTAAGTCCTAATAGAAAGTAACCACGATATGTTTACACTAATCTTAAACGATAAACTTTCCCAATAGGTTTGGTGTTCCAATATATTGCTTTGGGGAAAACTTATTTTTTCAAATTAGAATTAGGTCTTCCTTCCTTTCTACCCTAGTCACCGGAAGGCGGTTTTCTTAATATCGAATGAAGGGAGACACGATGATTTACGTAATGCCAGGACAACATGTGTCTTTGTACCACAGGAAGCCCTGCCACACCTCACACGAGAAGCTGTCACCTTACCGGGGAGAACAGTCCCACCTCACCACAAATTCGCTTGGTTAGAGAGCTTTCCGAGAGCATCAGCCTTCTTCGACAAAGAAATACCCACCCCCAAATCGCTCTGGTCTAGGGGGCAAAGGTGCTCTGAACCTGTTGGGAGCCATCTCCCCATCCCGCCAAGCCAGAAAGCGCTGTGGGTGATGTCAGCCCAGCCCGCCTAGGGAGGAAGGGGGCTGTAGAAAACACACCCAGCGAGACGCACAGGCGCATCTGGCAATCTAGAGGCTGCAGAGAAAGCGGAAACGTGGAGGGCATCTCCCTGCGGACTGCAAAGTGGCGAGGGGCCAGGCAGGGGTGCGTGCCCCGAGAGCAGGCGGGATGCGGAGGAACGAGGGAGTCCCAGGGCGGGGGCGCCGCCTTTCCCTGTCCAGGACCACCCCCCACTCCCACCCCCGCTCCGGGACCGCGCGGCGAGAGGGGGCCAAGCCCGCCCCGCGCCTCCCACCCGCTTCTGCTCCCCCAGGCGGCGAGCCGCACCGCCGCCTCCTCCCGGAGCAGAAACTTTGCGTCTCTAATGGAAACCGAGCCGCGCGCCAGCTCCCTCCTCCCCCGCCCCCCCCCGCCCCAATTAGCTCAAGCCGAGTGCCTCCCTCGGGAAGGGACCTCCGGGGTACAGAGGATCACGCACGCCTTCACTGCCGCACTGGGTGGGGGGCTGCAGGGGTGCGAAACAGGGGGACACGAGCCCCGGCCACACGGCAGGGCCCCGCCCGGGCGCAGGGCGGCCGGCCCGCCGCTTCCGCCCTCTTCGCCCCCCACCCCTCGCCTTCCTGCCCCCACCCCACCCTTCCCCGGCTCCTTCCTTCCCAGCCCACGCCCGCGCCGCGCCCCCCGGGAGGGAGGAGGGAGAGCTGCTGAGCCAAGGCGCCCAGCGGGGTCGTCGGGTGGGGGAGGAGGTGGACGCGGACTGCGCCCCCCACGCCCGGGCCGAAGCAATGTGCGCCACCAGCTAGGTCGGGCCCATTCATTCTCAGCAGCCCGCCCGACTCGCCGCCTCCGTGCCTAGGGTGGAGGTCGGAGGGAGGGCGAGGGGGGGGATCGAGTGCCCGGACCCGCCCGGCTCCCCCGCCCCCCGGGGCCCTGGCCCAGGCGCAGCGCTGCGGGAAGCCCGGGTGCGGCGCGCTGGATGCAGTGGTGCGGAGCTGGGGGAGGGGGTGGATGCGGAAGGCCCCGGTGCAGCTGCGACCGGAGCCCCTGCCTGCGGACAGCCCACGGCCAAGTCCAGCTCCAAGAGGGACCAAAATTTAAATAAGAAATCCTGGCCGAGCAAAGCGAAATGCAAATCCAAAATGCGTCCTTCTTAAATGCAGCTGCTGCGTAACACCCGGAAAAGAGGAAAGCCCCCCCCCCACCGAAAAAAGGGGGGGGCGCTGAACTCAAAATTTGGGAAGAAATCATGGGCAGACAGCTGCTACGCCGCCGTTTACCACTCCCGACCTACCATGGTGCGAGCGAAGGGAAGAAGAGCAGAGGGAGAGAGGGTGGCTGCACCAGCACAGGGGCTGTGACGGCGGGGGTGCCTCTGCTGCTGCGGCTGCTGCTGCTGCTGCTGCTGCTAAGGCGCGATGTGCGCTCAGCGCTGTGCCGCTGCCGCTGCCGCCGCCCGACTGCGAGTAACGGCGCCGCGCCCGCGAGGCTCCCAGCACCACTGCCGAAGTGCGAGTCTGCGCCCCGCGGTATATATACAGTGCTCCGTATCCCTCCGCCACGGCCGCTGCCGGCTCGCTCGGAGCGGCGCTGGGAGGGCCGGGCCTCGCCCGCTTGGCCCCGCCCCCGGTGCGCCCCGCCTCCCGCCTCTCCGGCGCGCCCGCCGCTGGCGGAGCCTGGGGGAAAGGGACGCGAAGGGTTCGGAGAGAGGCTAGAGGTCGTGGGGCTGGGGCCGAGGCAGGAGCAGGTGGGGGGAGGAATTCCCGGAGACTCCCATCTGGGGTTGGACTAGGGCAGAGTACCTCCACAGCCCCGACGTGGGGCGGCCCTGGAAGTGAGAAGCTATCCGCCTCTCACCCCAGCCCCACCTCCACCTGTGGGACACCCGCCTCAACCTCGCATCTTTTACACCTTCTCCTGGGACAGCCGAGTTCCCCAGGCCCCGCGCCTCGGGGCCCCCAGCTGGCCGCCTTCCGTTCGGGCTGTTTCAGGAGGTCCTGGGGCAGGGGGCCGCCGCGGGGAGCTGGGGACAGAAGAATTAACTGCACATCTTTCCCTGCCTTGGAGAGGGTCTGAAAGGGGCATGGCAGTTTTCCTCGCGCGAGAAATTGGTCAGATGTTTTTTTCTTTTAAAAATTCGAAGCAATTTCTGAAACACTATATACGCTGAGTTGCTAAGTCTGTGTCATGCTCATATGCTTAGCCAATCTTCTTCTAATGTTTTCACGTTTCCACTTAATATTTTGTATCCCTGAATAATATTTCTCCCTTAACTGTTTTGTTTCCTACGGAAAATACTATTCATCCTGGTTCTGGTCTTACCTGAAATTAATGTACCCGTGTGACTCTTCCATAGACCTTAAAACCCATGCCTTGATTTCTGTTTTTTTCTTAATTTTCCTGGTCCTGTGAAGGATCAGGTCTTCATTCATAAAAACAAAGAAGGAAAAAATAGGCACTTAGAATCCCCTAGA
Source organism: Potos flavus (assembly GCA_028534135.1). Classification (NCBI taxonomy): domain Eukaryota; kingdom Metazoa; phylum Chordata; class Mammalia; order Carnivora; family Procyonidae; genus Potos; species Potos flavus. The sequence goes on along the minus strand of CM052896.1, from coordinate 115,453,401 downwards.
TTAGGGCTGGAACAAACAGCAAATTGTCTACAATGGAGCTAGATTATATTTTAATGTACAATCTTGTTTCTGTTCCTCTCTTTAAAATATTTTGTCTTTAATAAATGCTTTCAGTTTTTCTGTAAACTAGAAAAAGGGCAATTTCAGTTATTAACTTGAAATAAGAACTTGTAAAAATCTTGACAAAATGCTGCAGTTAGTTTTCTTGCCAAGGCAGCACAGAGAATTTGATCTTTTGTTTACAGGGCCTGGGCAACAGTTGCAATTTATCATTTGTTTACTCTTTCAGAGAATGTGCAAAGTGTGGAATTGACAAACTCTGCTAGAAAGGGCTTCCCTTGGTGACGTTTGTTTCTGGCTTTGACAACATTTGCAGAAAGATGTTTTTTAAAAAGGAAAAATGTTCAGGCACATTGCAGATGCCACAGGATTTCTGGGATAACCTCTGTGGAACTGTTCTTACTGCTATTCCTTCTGAAATGCTGCAGAAAGGGTGAACCTGCGGTTCAGTTTAAAGAGAGGCTGCAGCAGCAAGCCAGGGAATGGTGTTGCCTTCTCTCTGCAGATTAAGAAGACATTATTTACTTCACAAATCTGCCAATCATCATCATCCTCATCCTCCTCCTCTTCCTCTTCTTCATCTTTTGCTTGCTCATGGCAGGAAACCTGAGTGGGAGAGTTGGAAATAGGGAAATAGAGGGAAAGGGACTAATATGAAATCAATTTAAAGAATATTCAATAATCTGGTGAGTTACAAGTCTAAATGGCCAAATACATCTTAAACCTGCTTCATTTCTATAGGAATTTGTATTCTTTTGTGAGGCTTTTCATATAGTACTTAGTGAAATACATTTTAAAATACCGTACACATTGTATAAGTAAGGGGAAATAATGACCTAGAAATGAAATGTGTTTAATTATTAAGGATTCATTAGCTTCTGTCTTCCATTCCTTATAATTATTTTGGTTAAATTACTATAATACATGATTTTGAAAATAATGTTTCTCCCCATTATTTAACCAATTTCACCCAGATAAAAAACTTTGAAACTTTTTCATGATGTTACTTGCTAAAAACTGTATATTTTAGAATCATTTTACTCATGAAATTCATAATTCTGATTCTTTTTATGGTTTTACTAGCTTAAGTTCTCGTTTGATAATTCTTTAATGTTTCAAAGTACATCTCATCTTTCAAGTCTGCTGGGTTTGCAGTGAGGTCATGCTTTAGTTTTTTGGCTAGTTTGACACACTGAAATATGAGAAGATCAGTGACTTGCCCAAGATCTTACTGTGAGTCAAAGATGGAGCAGAAAACAGAGCATAGGCCCTTGCATGGGGCTCTAATATTAGATTATATATTAGTGAAATCAATATCCAAAAACTTTAAACACACAATGTGAAGGATTCGCCTATGTCATGAAGCAGATTCTTCTTCTACCTAGATGATCACTAGGCTTTCATTAAAGTCAAATAGAATCTTTTTTTTATTATTTAAATTCAATAAATTAACATATAATGTATTATTAGTTTCAGAGGTAGAGGTCAGTGATTCATCAGTATTATATAATACCCAGTGCTCATTATATCACATGCACTCCTTAATGTCCATCACCCAGTTACTCCATCCCCCCACCCACTTCCCCTCCAGCAACCCTCAGTTTGTTTCCTATAACTAAGAATCTCTTATGGTTTGATTAGATTCTTTTTTTTAATAATAATATTCTTATGCTTGATCTTAGCCAAAAAGCTGAGAAGCTATTTTATTATAATTTTTTTTTAAGATTTTATTTTTAGGGGTGCGTGGATGGCTCAGTCAGTTAAGTGGCCAGCTCTTGATTTCAGCTCAAGTCATGATCTCAGGGTTGTGAGATCGAGCCCCACGTTGGGCTCCATGCTCAGTGTGGAGCCTGCTTGAGATTCTCTCTCCCTCTCCCTCTGCCCCTCCCACTCATGCTCTCTCTCCCTCTTTCTCTCTCTCTAAAATGGGTAAATAAATCTTTAAAAAAAAAGTAAGAAAGAAAACAACTTTTGCTGAGCATTGACTATAGCCAGGCCCTGTGCTAAATGCTTTATTTCATTCTCCTTGCCAATGCCATGAGGCAGGTATTATTATCCTTAGGTGGAAACAGGCACTAAGAGATTCAGTGATCTTCCTAATTTAAGTGGTAGAACCCCAATATCTAGCTCCAAGCTCTTTGGACATTATACTGTAACTATTTCCTGTAATTTAATAGAATTTATTTTTAATTTAATTTTCTGGGGAAGAAGCACAAAGGTTAAGATTAAAATATGTTTTTTAGGAGTGCCTGGCTGGTAAAGCACGTGACTCTTGATCTCAGGAGTTATGAGTTTGAGCCCCACGTTGGGTGTGGAGATTACTTGAAATTAAAATCTTAAAAAAATTTTTTTTAATTTGCTTTTTAAAGAAATACTTCTTTTTTTGAAAGCTTTTATTTATTTGAGAGAGAAAGGGAGAGCGAAGGAGACAGAGGAAGGGTGAGAGCGAGAAGCAGACCCTCTGCTGAGCAGAGAGCCTGACGTGGGACTCAATCCCTGGGATCATGACCTGAGCCAAAGGCAGATGTTCAACCCACTGAGCCACCTGGGGGCCCTTAAATAAATACTTCTTACCCAAGGATTTGAAAGTAAAATAAGATCATAGGAATGTAGTAATAGCTACATCTTCCACATAAGGAGCAGGGTATTTGTGAAAGAAAACTCAAAGCAAAACATTTACTTTGTAAGATGTGGTGTATGTATATGCAATGGAATATTACTCAGCCATCAAAAAATGAAATCTTGCCATTTGCAACAACATGGATTTAGCTAGAGTGTATTATGCTAAGTGAAGTAAGTCAGTCAGAGAAAGACAAATACCATATGATTTCACTCATATGTGGAATTTAAGAAAGAAAACAGATGAGCATGTGGGAAGGGGGAAAAGAAAAAAAGGAGACAGGGAAACAAGCCATAAGAGACTCTTAACTATAGAGAACAAGCTAACGGTTGATGAAAGGAGGTGGATGGGGGATGGGCTAGCTGGGTGATGGGGATTAAGGAGGGCACTCATTGGGACGGGCACTGGAGGTTGTATGTAAGTGATGAATCACTGAATTCTTTTTTTTTTTTTTCTTTTTTTAAAGATTCCATTTATTTATTTGAGAGAAACAGAGAGTGTGAGAGAGAGCACAAGCAGGGGACAGGGGCAGAAAAGCAGAAGGAGAAGCATATTCTCCACTGAGCAGGGAACTTGATGCTGGGATCAAGCCCCATGTTGGGCTCCCTGCTCATTGGGGAGTCTGCTTCTCCCTCTCCCTTTGCCTCTCTATTTGAGTATTTCTTATACTCACACCCTTCTAGGCATCAGGAATACAGCAGATGATAGATAAATAGTTCTGCTTGATTTCATGAAGCTTACACTCTTTTGAGAAAATGACTCTTGGGGGGCGGGGAGAGGGAGAAAGAATGAGAGTGTTGGTTTGATGATGTTTACAAAGTATCCAGTCTAAATTCATTCACTGCATGTACCTATAGTCAGTGCTGCCTTCATGGATGGATTATTCAGTTAGATTTTCCTCAAGAAATTCGTAATGCCAGACTGGAGGCCCCTGAGCTATCTCATAGAAAAGAAGTCTTCTCCCTCTCCACCGTCCCCAGCTCCCTCCTTCTCCACCCCATAATACTTTAATGATTATCTACTATTTGAGATTCTCTACCTCACTACCTCACTAATCGTCTCCATGAGCCAGGACAGATTCTTGCTGTTTGTGTGTGGATTTACATTTCATTAAATGTTATACAGGATTATTATAAAAGCTTCACTATCTCTAACAACAAACAAAATACCTCCTTATTTTTCCATTTTAAATTTTGCTAATTGGGGGTTTTTGGGGTATAATCTTTCATGACTGAGTCTTATGAAGGTAAAGAATAAAGGGAGAATTCTAGCATTACATTGAAATTTTAAAACATGTGACCATCAGAACACAATAAACAGGTGTTAGGCCAAGCCCTTGTACCAGGAGAAAAACATGATTGATTTTAGCATGTGTCGATTTTGTGTCCCATAATTTTAAGTGAATCATAACCAGACTAAATGCCCTGAGGTACGTTCCAGCCTGCAATGTTCACCAATATATTTAGTTAATAGTCTAAAGTGCAATATTTCCAAGCAACACCATCCACCTTGCATGTTTGCCCCATTCCTGTTTTTTTAAAAAGGCTTTCCTTTGTAGAGGAGAGGACATCTTGCCCTCCATCCACAGGGCTGGTGCTTGTTTTGCTAGTAGCTGTGGTGATGGATTTGCACTCTTCCCTCTCTGGCCTGTTCCACCCTTGTGACCAAGGTCATGAATATGCAACACAGCAAGTTGGGGTCAGGGATAGAGAACAGAGCAAAATAATTGGCCATTAATAAGTCTGGACCCATGACTTGGGCTTCATTAGCTCTGTGCTTTCCCCCACTGAGCTCTTAAGTCACAGGCAGCCAATGGTTGTACAGACTTAGGGAACAAGTATGTGAATTCAGATTCTAAAATGCCCAATGGGATAAGATCACAGCGTTTTGTGCTTTAGTTGTTTACACTAAATGCAAGCTTTTTTTTTTTTTTTTTAATGCAGCTGACCTACTGAGCCGTATATTCTCTAAGTCATTTTATTTTGGAAATTCTTAAGTCACCATTTTCCCTATTAATCCCAAAGTCAAGTGCACAAGTCACTTTAATCAACATCCAAACATCCAGCAACTTCTCATTTCTACTGTATGTGCTAGAGTGGGGGATGAACCAGAGAGCTGATCGAAGACATCCATACAACAATAGACATTTAGCAGCTTATAAATGACAACTATTCAGCTGAGGGATTATGTGGCCACCGTGGTAAGCTGGAATAGCATCTTTTGGGGTGACTCAGTTTGCCTGAAGAGCAGAGCCAGCGATTGGCACAAATTGGTACTTTCAATAAGGTCTTGATATGGAGAAAACTGACCACAAGGATTAATCAGATAAATTGATGCTGATTGTGGATCATGGCAAAGAATGGGCCTCACCAAGTCCAGCAGAGGGAAGGTCTAGTTTGGCAACCGTGTGGTTTGGTTTTGAATCATAACAGATTGTCTTGGTCCTGCGTTTTGGAGCCATGCTCTCCAACACAGTAGCCACTAGCCACATGTGGCTATCTCTATCAAAATTAATTAAAATAAAAAAATTCAATTCCTCAGTGTCATTAGCTGCATTTCAACTACCCAATAGGCCCATATGCTGGTGGTTGCCATATTACAGAGCATAGGACATTTCCAGCATCACAAATATTCTATTTGGACAGCATCATTCTAAAGATATTTTTCTTTTTAAGGGAAGAAACATCCACGTTTGCCTGGATCAAGAATGTTGAGGACCCCTAAATTTTTAATACCCGATCCATGATTCTTTGTTCATCTCAGTGAGCTAGTCTCCTTCTGAGTGAGGCAGCGTGTGGCCACCAGATTAGTTTCATTGTGTCACTTCTCTACTCCAGAACCTTCAGGGTCTCCTCAGTGCCCATAGGAGAGAAAATGCTAAGTCCTCATGCCTAGCATTCAAAGCCCATCAACAGTTTGTTGATCTACTTTTTCAGAGTTACTTTTGTTATTCTGTAAAAACAAATTCTCTGCTTCAGACACATAGGTTTATTCTCTGTTCCCTGAATAAACATTGTGCCCTCCCAACTCAATGCCCTTTCCGTGCCATTCCCAGGGTCAGATGTCTGTCCATATCCTCTCCACCTGTCTAAACCCCCCGGGTTCTTCATGCCCAGTTTAAATCCTACATCTTTCCAACTTTTCTGATTCTTATAGCTCCAAATGAACTTCTCTCCCAAATTCCACATCTCTTACCCATTTCTACCTGATATTATCTTTTCATGTATCTTATCTCCTCATCCAGATAGTAGCAGAAGTTCCATGTTATCCTCTTTGTTTTTTGTGTTTTCTTTTAAAGATTTCACCTATTCATTTGTCAGAGAAAGAGTGAGAGCACAAGCAGGGGGAGCGGCAGGCAGAAGGAGAAGCAGGCTCCCTGCTGAGCAAGGAGCCCGACGAGGGACTCGATCCCAGGACCCCAGGATCACCACCTGAGCAGAAGGCAAGATGCCAAACTGACTGAGCCACCCAGGCGTCCCCATGTTATACTCTTTGAACCCAGCATAGTACCTCAGTCAATAAATATCAGTACATTATTTAATTGGTTAGTGTTGACCTTAGTTCACTCCTAGGACTAGGGAAGATATTCGACCTGAATTTTGCAAGGTAGAGAGAAAAGGAAAAGGAAATCTTTGCTTTACACTGAACTACCACCTGAAACCAGTCTTCCTAGATTTGGTAGCAGGCCATATCTCCTCAGGAACGTGCTGGACGGTGCCTGCCTTGCTCCTGACCTGTACAAGCATATCCAACCCTTCTTCCACAATTCTCTCCCCACTTTCACATAACTGGATCCATTCCCAGCTTCCTGTAGTGGAGAAAATACGGCCAAAGGCAAGTTGTACTTGAATGGGAAAACTGAACTATCTATGTCCAAGCCCAGTGAAGATGCTACTTGAGTTTTATTCATTCTAAGTAGAGACTCTGAGTCATTGGCTAATAAACCAACTCTCAGCATCACAGCAGGATGAGTGGACCACTTGGTCCCTGAAAAGATCTTGCCTTCAGGAAAGTTTGCAAGCTGTATAAATAAATGAGTATTCGTACGTCCCCCTCCCCCCACCTTCTCACAACTCTCCTCCATAAAGCAAGAGGAGAGAAATAAATTCTTACTTCAGTGAAATTTTATTCAAGGGTTTATTTCTATTAACCTTGACAAAGCAAACAGCTGTTTCCCAGAAGAGGACAACATTGTGAAATATTACTTGCTAGGTTAAATGACTGCTTCCTTGGCTACTCAGTCACACAGACTCAGCTATCTCATCTGTAAAATGGCCGTATAATCAAAACATACCTCAAGGGCTCTTGTGAGGGAAAAAAAAATGAGAAAACGAGAGAAAAAAGTGTCAAATTAGTTTGTACACAATAAAACTCTTGACAAATGTAAGGCGTGGTTGTCTATAATACCTAAAATACATGTCAGCTAAATACGGCAAAGGTCAGGTCAGAAGTCAATTCAGGACCAGTCAGGGAATCTGAGGCAGTCGTTCTAGGGCTCAGCAGTGGGAAGATCAGAAAGGTCTCCCATCGCCCCCAACAGGCTGCTGCCCGGGGCAACAAGCCCTCTGGCCTCACTCCCTCCACCAGGCCAGTGGAATGCTGCTGAGTCATCACCGTCTTGTGGAGCAGCCTAAGAGATTTGTGACTCAGAGAACTGATTTATCATGTCGTGTTTCACTGCCCCAGAGCTTCCCTGCCACATGGATTTTCATAGTTGCACCTGTTACACATCGAATTTGAAACCTAGGAAGTGACCCCCCAAATCGGGTAGCAACAAAATAGATAAGCCATATTTTGAACGGCCTACCGACAAGTGATTCAGACAGAGGCATTTCTGATTTTCAAATCCCAAAGCAAGGTGAGAACCCACTAAAGCTGTTCGGTGCTTTGTACCTGTGGGAGCTTTGTATTTGGGGATACTTTGAGGTTCGAGCACCATTTCAGCCTGTATTTTGTATACAGAGGCTCACACTGTGCTATTCTTTCTAAACTCTTTTTTGCTTGTGAGCATTTGCTAGACAGCCAGCTAGATGAGGGGGTTAGGAGCTGCAGGAGCCAAGAAACAGGTTTCTCTTTCTGTGAAAGAGCGCCATGCTCTAAATAAGTCCAGTCGTACCTGTTTTCATCAGCTGAAGAGGAGAACCGAATTTTTAGGAACCAGGCTTAAAGTTGCATAGTGAGAAATGAAAACCACGATGATTCTTTATCAGCACTTTGCAATACCTCGCCCCCCCAAAATACTTCAGAATGTCGTGAAAGAATAACAATTGTATAGCTACATTCCTTTTCATTTGTTGGGTGCTCCTTTCAGAAAATGAGTTTCTCTGAACTCTTCTGGGAAAAAGAAAGGGAAACACTGCTAGCCTGAAGAAGACAAAAGTAAAGAAACTGATACAGCTTAACAACGGGAAAGTGTCAGCAATTTAAATGAAGGTCAAAGATTTTAAACCAGCTGTATAGATAAGACTTAACACAGAACAAGTCAGGACAGCCAATCCCTAAATGGAATAACAAAGTCCAAAGCAAAGTCATCTCAAGATTTTCCACAGTCACTGAGAGGCCTTGTGGATGATAACATTCCTCCGCTCCCCTTATTACAATTAATCTTTGATTAAAGTGTTTTCAAAGGTCAAAGGAAAGATCAGCCTAGGGAAGATCCTAAAGCCCACACTGTCCCTAACTATTGACTTCTCAGAACTTAGTTTTCTTATCTGTAAAATGGGAAAAGAGGACCAGATGGCCTTTCTGTGATTCCTCCCAGGTTTAGCATTTTATGATTCTAAATATTTTGCTTGTGAATTTTGCAACAGATTTGTGCAGAATTCCATTAGCAACTGGGAGACCCTTGGAGATGTGGATATAAATAGAACAAAGATCATAGGGGACTTGACTCAAGAGTTACATCTTTTTGTAAACAGTAAAAATTAAGATCATGATAGAATTCCTACTTTGTTGAATGATAGTTGATTAGAATACTCAGAACAGACTAGGCCATGCCTACTCAAACTGGCGCCTGAGTGGCTCAGGTGGTTAAGCATCTGCCTTCGGCTCAGGTCATGATCTTGGAGTCCTGGGATCGAGCCCCACGTCAGGCTCCCTGCTTAGCGGGGAGTCTGCTTCTTCCTCTCCCTCTGGCTCTCCACTTGGTCTCTCTCTCAAATAAAAAAATAAAATCTTAAAGAAAAACAAAACTAAACTAAACAACTGACTGATCAATCGTGACACTTATCCCCCCCAAATTACAAAAAAAGATCAAAAGCTGGGTAAAAGCAATAGGGTGACTGGGTTATGGACATTGGGGAGGGTATGTGCTATGGTGAGTGCTGTGAATTGTGTAAGACTGATGATTCACAGACCTGTACCCCTGAAGCAAATAATACATTATATGTTAATTAAAAAAAAAAAAAAAAGCTGGGTAAAGGACATTATCTCTTTATAAAGACCAGAAGAGCAACACCAGAAAGGGAAAGTGATTTTGTTTGAATGAATCTGATTTTTTTATTATTTTCTTATAAATCTGTGTATTATTCAAAGAATGTAATAGAATATACACAAAGGAAAGCTTGGAAGTAAACCTTGATAACTAAGAAGACATTAATAATTTCCCACAATGATGATATTTCCTTAATTTAAAAATAAAAAGTGGAGATAAATGGAGAAAATAAATGTGGTGTTAAAAAAAAAAAAGCCTACCGTCTACATTGTAGACTATAAGTAAGTATTGGTTGGTTGATTTTCTTGGAACTCAAAATACACTTTTACATCTGGATTCTTCTACCACTGTCCCAATTATTGCTCATTCATTCTTTTAATGAATCTTTATTGAGCTCCTGTGGAGTAATGTGAAATTCACTAAGCACAGAGAAAATAAAGATGAATTGGATAGGCCCTATCCTTAGAGAGCTCACAATTTAGCAAGCTAATTGCTGACCACCAAAAAGCAGCAGGTTTGGTATGTACTAGGATTGACGTAATAGGCCCAGAGGAATATTTTGTAGCATACCGATTCACATTTACATAATCTTGGGGCAAACTTTATAATAAACCCAACTTCTTATGCAATGGGGACTCTCCCTCCAGAAGTATTGCAAAGATTAAATGTGAAAATAAATGTAAAAGTAACTTAAAAAGCCTAAAGCACTGTACACAGAAGCAGATAAGCCTAAATATGACATAATAAGTTGTGGTCTAACTTCTTCACAGCAGAATAAAATAATAGAAATCATCTAATCCAATCCTCTCATTCTACAGAACAGAAAACTGAGAAATCATCTACTCCAATCCTCTCATTCTACAGAACAGAAAACTGAGGTCCCAAGAACAAAGGGACTTATGCAGGAATTCCCAATTTGTTAGTGGCACAGTCAAATCTCTTTTCTGGCATCGTGATCTGACTTAACACAAAGAAGTCATGGTATGTATTTCCTATAACATATATATTGCAAAAGAAATGTGATGTATTGTTTATTTGGGCAGGTTATCTTTATGATGAGTTGCTCATTTGGAAGTTCAGAGATTTGCTCACTTGGCAAGCATCTTTGGGGATGACTACTAGCCGCCTACAGAGAGAAAACCACAGCTTTTCTCCTTTTTGAACAGGGCTTTGAATAAAGGTTTGAGAAGCAGCAATAAACAGCTACTGGCAACTATAGCCTTAGATCAAAGAACAAGCTTTACATGGGTACAGCAGAACCACCACTACTGGTTGTAAAACCTCAGGAAAGACCATTAGCAGCACAACCTTAGAAATAGGATGTGAATAGAGAATAGTTCAATCACAAAAATCATTAGATCATCAAAATCACAGAGAGAGGATGTTAAATGAAATGGCAGTTCTAAGAAATCTTAATTTCAACCAGACTTTATTTTCTCAGCTAGATTCTTAAGAGTACTGAAAATAACCAAGTAACAGTTCTTCCTGCTACTTTCTCTGTAGGAGACTGAAAATTATGTTCAGAGAAACGCTTTCCCTTAGTTCCCACACCTTCTTCCCGTTGCACAGTCAAGTTCCCCAAATGCTTAAACCATCTCACACCTACAGCGTCAGCTCTAGAAAGTGGAGTATTTACGGAGCAAAACACCCCAGGCTTGGGAGACAGACAACCTAGGCTGTGTTCCGTGCTCTGCTACTCAATTGCTACGTGACTTAGGCGTGTCGATTGACCTTCCTGGGTCTCAGATTTTTCACTTGGACAACGAGGGCTTAGAGAGAGGTACCAACCAGCACTAGACAGACCGTGGTACCAGATCTGGCCCAGTTTTTCCACTGAACCCCGTCCTCTGTCCAGGAGGGCCTTTCCACCAAGAAGTCACAAGTGGCTTTCCGTGGGGGGAGGCCGCTAGAGGCTTCCCCTCGGTCTCCCGAGGAGCTCCGCAGCCACCGCCTGTTCCTTTGCCCCAGTCGGCGGGTCGCGGCCCGCAGCCGGCTCCTGGCGGCGTCCCCGGCGGCCCCCTTCCGCTCAGACCCGGCTCAAAACCCGGCCGGCGGGAGGAGATAAGGAAACCACAGGGGGGAAATGGAACCGGCCCTTCTGAAACAAAAGTGCCCACGAGGGTGCTTCTCGGGCGCCCAGGCCTCCGCTGTAAACAGGAAGGGTCGGCTCCGTGGCCGTTTGAGTCGGGGTTTCGAGATAAGGGGAGCTTTTATTTCTCTGGAGGCAAATGTGTTCACAAAGCGTGCCGCATAAACGGCAACGCGCGCGGCCTCACTGAGCGAGGGGGCAGGACGGCAGTGGTTGGAGATCGCCCCTGTCAGGGCCACCGGCATTTAGCATTGTTTTTAAGGCAATTATTTGTCTCGAGTCTCTCCGAGTGGGAGCGGAGGAGCGAGCGTCGCGCCTAATCCTTTCAAGAGCGCGCGGGCGGGTGGGGCGGGGCGCGGCACGGGCGAGGGCACTATATCTCCCGGCGGAGGAGCACACGACAGGCCGACAGCACACGCCCAAAATGCACTCAGTTGCCGGTTGCTTAGTTGGCGCTGCTGAGCCTTCTTTCCTCGTTCAGTTTGACAAGGACGCTGTGATAGGCCAGCGCGACCCTGCAGTGGTTGGCCGGAAAGAGTCGAGCCGCCTGATTGGCCGCGCCGCACCTGCAATGCGTCAAGCCGCGGCGGGCGTGGAGGGCTCCGCGTGAATGGTTGTGGCTGGCGGGGCAGCCGGCGGCCTGCGGAAGGGAGCGGCTCCGCCTATGGCCGCCATCTTTACTAGTGGCAGCGCGGACGGCCCTGGCGGTAGAGGGCCTTTCGCGGCGCTCTTTGGCCAGTGGAGAAAGGCTTTGTGACCCAAGTTTCCTTTAGGGTTTCTTTTTCCCGTTTTACGTTGCGGGGGGTGGTTTTGTGTTGACTCCGGTCCCGGGAATGTGGTGGGGGTAGAGTTAGAGGGCTCCCGGCTCGGAGCTCAGAGCAGAGTGGTCACCCAGTAAGGAGGGGGCTCTGGCGAGAGTTTTAGCCGCCGCCTCAAGAAAACCGCTTGCTTTGCGTTCCCTCGGTGTGCTCGGTTCCTCTCATTTTCTAGAAGCAAAAAGGAGATTTGCTTTCTGGGCATCTTGCTCGAGCTGGAAAGCCGTTCTGGAAAGCTCTCCCGAATACGTCATGTTTCTTGCTCATGCTGTGCGCGGTCCCGCCCGCATGGTCTGCGTTTTTGTTTTTTGAAACTGTAAATCAAACAGCCCTCTTGGAAACGGTGTCTCGGCTCCAGAGACAGTGCCCTGCAGGGGCAAAACGGAGCTTCCCTGACAGACAAGCCACGAAACGTTGGCTGAAAATTATTTTGATCATATCAGTTTATTTGCCTTTTTAGGCAACTGCCGTGTTTGTGTGTGCATCCGGTTTTCTTCCGTCTCTGATGTCCACCCCCGCAAAAAAGGGAAAAGAAAAAAAGCCCTCTTTGCATCAAGAGTGGTGGTTGTTCGGGACTCATCCGCCGTTCCGTGGATGTGGGTGAAAAGAAGGAGTATGTTCTTTGATGAGTTAGATGGGGAAACGGAAAAAAGCATGGTTGTGGTGTTTAGCGGGAGGTGATGTCTTTTTTGGTTTTGTTTGAGTTGCGCAGGTGCAAATTCGGTGGAGTGTGGCTATCCAAAGGTGAACCCTGGAGCTGCCTTGGTGTGGGTGTTGCCATGGCTACGGGGAGAGCTGGCTGGTGAATTGCGGGGCCAATAAACCCAGCAAGGCGAGGCCTCTCCCATGTATGAAATCGTCCTTTCCCAGCTCTGTCCAACATTCCTGGACTGATCTATACAGGCACACATGGGCGTGTCAGTTTTTGTATCTGCTGATAGAGGTGCGTTCACTGCCTTGTGTGGATTTTCTGATTAGATGCTGCATATAGCAGAGTGGCTTGGGTACCGTTTGCCACACATTTTTTTTTTTTAAGATTTTATTTTATTTATTCGACAGAGAGAGAGATCACAAGTAGGCAGAGGCAGGAAGAGAGAGAGGGGGAAGCAGGCTCCCTGCTGAGCAGAGAGCCCGATGCGGGGCTCCATCCCAGGACCCTGAGATCGTGACCTGAGCCGAAGGCAGAGGCTTTAATCCACTGAGCCACTCAGGCGCCCCTTGCCACACATTTTGATTTGCAAGCTGTTGCCACTCCTACCTAATCTTAACCAATTTGGAACATTTAATTATTGGCTTTTATGCCTTTTTCCATAGGTAAACCATCACTTTACCTTAGGGTGCCTTCTCCCGAAAACTAACATTCCCATTTACTGTGTATCAGTATAATGCCAGAGCACTGAGTTCATGGACATTGCAAAAGAAAGAAAATTGCAGCTTTGCATAATCTCCATATAGCAACAACCACTTGGGCCTCTGTGGAACACTCAGTAATTCAGTGTTCTTTGGCAGCTGCAGTGCTAGGAGCAGCCACTTTGCTTGCTGTGTGAAGTACAGCAAAGGACTAAATCTTCCAGAACGGTGGTTTCTTCTGTAGTATGAGGAGAATCAAGTCTATCTCACAGAGTCCTTGTGAGTTTTGCATGAGCTATGAATGTGCCAGCACCGTGTAAATTATAGAACTACCGATAATGATATTCAGTTACTAAAGCATTTATTGAATGCCCATAACTGTCTGACCTTATGAGAGAAAGATTTTCCTTCAAGATTTTCTACTTTGTGGGAAGAACAGATGGAGAAACTCAGATCCAAAATCTTAAATGGCATAATTTTTTCCTTAATTGAAGGCATAGTATTAATATAGCCTTATTAGCATACACTGCCAGATTTGAGGACTCTTGGGGTGACTGGCTTATCAATTTGCCTAGGACTTTCCTGGCTTTAGCATCAAGGGCCCATGTCCTAGAGAGCCCCTCTTGTCCCAGGCAAACCAAGACATTTGGTCACCGCTGGACTGTTTTCAGTGCTATAAGATGGGAGGATGAACAGAATGGGAAATGAAGATTCCTGCCGTGTAAAGGCGATTAGGTTTCCCTGCAGCTAAAGACAAGAAATGAGATAAGCGTGTGCTGACACCTGAAACTCATCCAAAGTGAAATTGATACTCTTATCCATCTTTATTCTTCCTTCTCTCAGTCCCCACACATGTTTTTGTTGTTGTTGTTTTATTTAATTCAAATCTTTATCTCTGGTAAAGTCTTTATTGAGCTTTTAGTCACTTCACAGTGATTAAGTTCTTTTTTATGCCAAGGAGCCGTTTGCCAGCCCAATGAAGCCTACTGGCTACTAGGGTTTGTTGCGCATATTCGTAATTGAAGACATGCTACATTTCACTTTGAGGTTAGTGAAAGTAAAGATGTTCTACTTTTCCACCCAACTTCATGTACCCTCTGAATTGCCTCCATGGAGAGTCCTTGCTCCTGCATTGCCCCGTTGCAGCTTGCTCTCTACTTTGTCCCCTTTTACATTCTTTCACTTTGACATTCCCACTGCCACCACCATAGTTCAAGGCACTGCTGCTGTTTCCCTAACTCTCACAAACATCTCCATTGGTTTCCTACCTAGTTCCATCTTCTGCCCAGCCGGTGGAGTGGTTTTCCTAAAGCACACATTTGAATATGTAATTTCTTTTTTTTTTAAGATTATTTATTTATTTATTTGACAGAGACAGAGATCACAAGTAGGCAAAGAGAAAGGGGGAAGCAGGCTCCCCGCTGAGCAGAGAGCCCGCCGTGGGGCTCAATCCCAGGACCCTGAGATCGTGACCTGAGCCGAAGGCAGAGGCTTTAACCCACTGAGCCACCCAGTGCCCCCCACTCCTCAAACTTGCTTTGGGTTTCTGTGGCCTCGAGGATAAAGTCCAGATTCCTTAGGAGTTCCTTCAGGGTCCTTTCTAAGCTGGCCTTTTCAGTCCTGATAACCTACTACCCTTTGCATCTCCTAGTTTTGAGCCATGTGAATTGTTATTCAGTATTTGTGCTTCCCCACTCCATCCTTTATTCACATGTTTCTCTTGGCCTAGAATTCTGATTTCCATCATCTCTACCTCACAAAGAAGGCTTACTTCAAATTCAGAGTCAGTGAAAATAACCTCTTCCTTCCCTGAGCTCTCTTAGCACTTTATTTCACCCTCTTCTGTTAACCACATTCTACTTTTATTGAGTATTTGATTATTCATTCCATAAATATTTATCAAGTACCTGTTAATTTTGGACGTGTACTAGGGGCAATGGGAATATAAAGTGAAACCGATTTGTACCTTGGTGGTTTTTGTTTTTTTATTTGCAGAACAGATTTATTTAAATGTTAATTTTGGTTGTATTTAGGGGACCTGGTGGAGATTATGGGGGGCTTCCTAAAACCACCCCCAAGTGACCAATTTCACGGCTGCTTTTTCCTTTTGTTTCTCCCTCCCACCTTTTAAAACTGATCTTCATGGACTACCTTAGCATCCTCTTAGACTGTCCTCCAGTAGTCCACTCTGTGTGGCATTAAATATTTCTTTCTGAAACTTGCCTCTGTAAACTGGTCTTCCTTAGACAATCGTATTTCTTCTTTTAAAAATTCCAATGTAGTTAACGTACAGTGTTATATTAGCTTCAGGTGTACAATATAGTGATTCAACAATTCCATATATTACTCAGTGTTCTCCAAGATAACTGTACTCTTAATCCCCATCATATATTTCACCAGACCTCCTCCCCACCTCCCCTTTGGTTACTATCTGTTTGTTCTCCATATTTGAGAGTCAGTTTTTTGGTTCGTCTCTTTTTCTTTTCCCTTTGTTCATTTGTTTTGTTTCTTAAATTCCACCTGTGAGTGAGATCCTATGATATTTGTCTTTCTCTGGCTGGCTTATTTCACATAGCATTGTACTCTCTAGATCCATCTATGTCATTGCAAAAGACAGCATTTTACTCTTTTTTATGACCGAGGAATATTCTATTGTATATATATGCCACATCTTCATTCATCAGTTGTTGGACACTTGGGCTGCTTACATAGTTTGGCTGTTGTAAACAGTGCTGCAATAAATGTAGGGGTGCATATATCCTTTTGAATTACTGTTTTCATATTCTTTGGGTGAATATTCAGTAGTGCAATTACTGGATCATAGGGTAGTTCTATTTTTAATTCTTTGAGGGACCTCCGTACTGTCTTCTGCAGTGGCTGCACCAGTTTGCTTTCCCACCGGTAGTGCACAGGGTTCCTTTTTCTCTACATGCATGCCAACACTTGTTTCTTGTGTTTTTGATTTTAGCCATTCTGACAGATGTGACATGACACCTCATTGTGGTTTTGATTTGCATTTCCCTGATGATGAGTGATGTTGAGTGTCTGTTGGCCATCTGTATCTCTTCTTTGGAGAAATGTATGTTCATATCTCCTGCCCATTTTTTACATTGGATTATTATTATTATTTTTTGGTGTTGAGTTGTTGAAGTTCTTTATATGTTTTGGATACTAACCTTTTATCAGATATGTCATTTGCATGCATCTTCTCCCATTCAGTAGGCTGTCTTTTAGTTTTGTTGGTGGTTTCTTTTGCTGTGCAGAAGCTTTTTTTTTTTTGTGCAGAAGCTTTTTATTTTGATGTAGTCCCAACAGTTTATTTGTCCATTGGTTTTAAAGGGCTTACATTTCAGTTTGGGAGATAATGTAAATCTAAGAAATGAGTTTTCAAGGTAGAAGAAAACAACAAAGTATTTCAGAAGTGCAAAGGGAGAACTCATTTTACTAGACGGATCACAAAAAAACTTTGTGGGGGAAGTGGCCTTCAAGCTAGCTGGGAGGATCATGACCTATATGGATGTACGTAGGAAAGGCATTCCATGCAGAGGGAGTATCAGGAACAAAGCAAGGAGGCTGAAAAGAGTAGCATGTGTTGGGGAAGGGGAAGTTTAATCTGTTATTAAGAGGCCTCAGGAGAGATCAGGCTGGTGTCAGGTTGGTTAAGGGTTGACAGAGAATAGCAACACGCCCCAGGCAAGAAGATGAGACCATCCTGTATGCATGGAATCCATTGAAGAGTTTTGACAAGAGACTGACAAAATCAAAGGTGATTCAAGAATAATTATGTGGCACCATAGTGGGAGGTGAATTTTATAAGGAGATACTGTAGAAGGGAGACTGATAAAGGCAATAACAATAAGAATAATGGCAAATATTTATTGAGCACTTACAAAAAATGCTGTGCGGTATCTTTATTTGTAGTATCTTGTTTGTTGCTCACAAAAACCCCATTATTCACTCCTTTTCACAAATAAGGAAATCTAAACTTAGAGAGAATAAATAGCTTGTCCAGGTTCACCCATGGTGACAGAGCTAAAAGTTGAACCATTCCTGTCTGCAGTGGTTGGCCCACGAGTTAGCTATAATCTGAAAATGTTAACAGTGGAATTAGAGAAGATCCAAGAAGTGATGCTCTTTTTAAGTAGTAGTATTTTTGTACTTTATGTTTGAGGTGAAAAATGAAAAGGCAACAAATATCACCAAGGTTGGGCTAAATTCCTGGACTGTCTTCTTAAATATTGATCTGTGTATCTCATACATACTTTCCTATAGTGAAGAAATAAGACATCAGTAAGCAAAATACAGTTGCTACAGTTTTGTCTCAGTTTATAAAAACTCATAATACCAAAATGGGGAAAGGTTTAGATGCTAGTTGGCCTTGGCCTTCTACTTGGACTCCTCAGAAATCTCACAGAAGAAAGGAGCAACAGCACTGCATTGGAGGTATACCAGCTTATGCTACCAATAGACCTATTGGGGATGTCTCCTGAATGTGAACTAGAACTTTTCAAAGTATTTGCCTTGGGTGAAAGATTTCTTGGGCTAGCATCTGTTTAAAGATGTTTAATGGGTTCAGAGCACTGGAGGAATGGTTCTCCTATGCTCTTGGTCAAGTCTGCGACCCCCACCCACTTTGCCTTCTTAAGAAAAAAAGCGGTAAGGAGAAAGAGCTAGCGACTGTGCCCTTGAGGAACCACTGGATTGCTTGATTCTCCTTGGTACTATCTTCCCAATCACTGAAGATTATAAAAAGAGGAGCCGGGAGGGGGAAGTTTCATTTGTGCTGATCCCTTTATTCCCCCTCTCCCTACCCTTTATACTTCCCATCTCTTTCTGATTGTAGATGGAAAAATTAAACCCCTTATGTGTCAAAAATCTTGAAATCTAGGAAAGGCTCACCTTCAAAAGTTCTAGTATACATTTTATAATACCTTGACTACCTTTTCCCCTTCGCCAATAGTCTCACAGCATTTTGCCTGTTTTATCGTTCTGATTAGATCGTAGGTTACTTAAAAACAAATTACCTTTTTTAAAAAAAGACCTCCCACCACCTGTACCATTGTCCTGAATTTAGTAGTCACTCAGTCTTGATTTGTCATTTTTCTCTCTTTTTTTTTCTGATTTTTCTTTTCTACCCCACACTTGATGATCACATTAAAAAGTTCAAGGATACTTTGGAAAAAGGTTATTCATTTAAGATTCATTCGACCATGTTTATTGATTTCATTCTCTATATCAGGTATGTTTGAATGTGAGTGCTGATTCCTCTCTTCTGGGGTCATGGTTCATAGTTTTATTTGGGTCACCAACACCTTTGAGAGTCTAATAAAAGCCATAGAAACCTTCTCTCAGAAAAGTGTACGTACATGAAATAATTCTGAAACTTCCACCATAAGGTGTAGACTTTCTGACTCAACCAAAACCAAAACAAAAAACATGTTTAAAAAATCCAAAAATCCTCTTCAGTGTGATGTGATGTGTTTACAGGGTTTACCACTGTATGATCGCATATGATCAGTCTGTATAGGTGACTATATTTGTAAGTGTTCATATGCAATTGCTCAAAAATAGAGCACCAAGGAAGCTATTCCAATACTTGAACTGTTTAGCTTTTTTTCTTACAGAATTTATTTATTTATTTGACAGAAAGCTAACAGGAGACAGAAAGAGCACAAGCAGGGGGAATGGCAGGCAGAGGGAGAGGAAGGAACAGATTCCCTGCTGAGCAAGGAGCCCGATGCAGGACTTTATCCCAGGACCCCGGGATCATGACCTGAGCCGAAGGCAGACGCTTAACTGACTGAGCCACCCAGGTGTCCCTGTTTGGTTTGTTTTTTTAAACTTAAGACTGTCTAAAGCAAAAATGGTCATCTTTCTACTACTAGAATTTGGAAGATGAAACATCATAGCACCATTATTCATTAAGGTAAGAGTTCTAATTCATCACTGATAAAAATGTTTTTCAAATTATAATATGCCATATTGGTAGACCTAATCTTTGAAACTTTGAGATTCTAGTCTCTCTTTTATTTTAAATTTTGTGCCACCTGAAATGTATATGATTCAACTAAGAAACAAGGTACATAAATGAGATTTTTCATAGAACATTTTCCCATAATATTTAGTACTGTTGATGTTTTCAATGTTCATTTGTTATCTTGAAAAAATATTTATTTTCACTGAAGAGAATGAGTAGTGACTGCATGAGTTATTTTCAAAACAGTTTTCCAGTGGGTTTTTTGTATTAATTCCCTTGTGCTGCTCTTCCTAATTAATGTCAGTATTTGCTAAATTTTATTACAGAAAGACTGATAAAGAGGAAACCTGTCATAATCTATAAATTTGTGTAAAACTTGGATGTTTAAAAGGTGCAGAGAGGGAACAAAAGCTGCCATTTGAGAATTTCTTCTCTGTGAATAATTAATGATGGGATAATTGGACACTGAACAAAATTTATAAACATCTACAACTCTTTACCTCCACCTGGAAACTTGTTGCAGTGATAGTTATTTCAGTAAGACAAGGCTGCCGAGATTCCCAAAAAGGATGAGATTCTAAGTGGCTTTTAGGAATCCAGTATGACAGATTTCCTTGTCACTGAATGAAGTCTATTTTATTTATTTATTACAGTTTATTTAATCTCTACACTCAACGTGGGGCTCAAACTCACAATCCTGAGATCAAGAGTCACATGCTCTTTTGACTGAGCCAGTCAGGTGCCCCACTGAAGTCCATTTCAGGTGGCAAGATGATCTGAATACAGCATAAAGAACCTTTTAGCAGGGTACCTGGCTGGCTCAGTCAGAAGAGCATGTGACTCTTGATATCAGGGCTGTGAGTTCAAGTCCCACATTGGGTGCAGAGATTATTAAAAATAAAATCTTTAAGGGGTGCCTGAGTGGCTCAATTGGTTGAGCGTCCGGTTCTTGATTTCAGCTCAGGTCATGATCTCGGGGTCCTAGGATCAAGCCCTGCCTTGGGCTCCACGCTCAGCGGGGAGACTGCTTCTCTCCTTCTCCCTCTCCCTTTGCCCCTCCCCCAGCTCTCTCTCTCTCTAATGAATAAATAAATCTTTAAAAAATAATAAAGTAAAATTTTAAATATCTATCGATGAAAAGATCTGTAAATGGTACAAACAGCATCAATATCATCAGTGAATAGTATTGAGGTTCTTACATGGGCAAGGCTCTATGGTAGGTACCAAGCTTACAAAGAATTACACATAGTTCTGTCCTTGAGGTTCTCACAACTAGACTGTCACCTGCCTGCAGGCAAGGACCATGTTTTTATTTATGTTGGTTATTGTAATGTTGTTTATATTGGCTTATACTCTCAATACACAACCATGTCTGGCATGTGATAGTTGCTAAACAAATATATGTTGACCATCTGAATCAACAGCTATTAAAATAGTTGGAGAGAGAAAGAGTTAAATAAAAGGAAAGCTGCTATTCTGTAATGTAGCTTTTATCTTTTATTATTTTTTTTAAAGATTTTATTTATTTATTTGACAGAGAGAGAGAGACAGCGAGAGAGGGAACACAAGCAGGGGCAGTGGTAGAGGGAGAAATGGGCTTCCTGCCGAGCAGGGAGCCCGATGCGGGGCTCGATCCCAGGACCCTGGGATCATGACCCGAACCAAAGGCAAACACTCAATGACTGAGCCACCCAGGCGCCCCTGTAATGTAGCTTTTTTAAAAAGGAAAATATTTAAAAAAATAATAATAATAAATAAAAAGGAAAATATTATATTATGTTCTTCTTTTAAAACACCTTTAGAAATATTGAACACATAAAAAATAATATATATAGTAAATGTAAATTAATAAGCATAATAAGCCCCAGTGAACCCACCACCTATTCAAATAACTAGAAAGTTACCAATACTGTGGGAAATAACTTGTGTACTTCCAAATGTCATCCTCCCACCTCCCGACCAGCCCAAACTGCACTCTCCATTCAGGAGTATTTTAACTTTGAGATGTATAAATCAGAAACAAGGATTTACAGAAGGTAAATCTATGTAATTCTTTATTAAGAATTACACATTTATGGGACACCTGGGTGACTTAGTTGGTTAAGTGTCAGACTCGATTTTGATTTTGGCTCAGGTCATGATCTCAGGGCTGTGAGATTGAGCCCCGAGTCGGGCTCCACACTAAGCCCTCTGCCCCTTCCTCCTCTCAGGTGTGCTCTCTCTCTAAAATGAATAACTCTTTAAAAAAACATTGTAATATGTTAAAGATTCCTTTAAAAAAAAGAATTACACATTTAGGAAGCAATTGAAAAACAAATTTAGTAATAGTCATGTGGAAGATCCTTTATTACAGGCTTTGAATATCATAAGAAAATAGTAAGCAAGGTTACTTCTATGTGTGAAATCCTGAGGACATCGGCACAGTCTACGACACACACAGAGAAGGCAAATACTAGAGTTCAGTTTCTAGTGTCTTGTTTTGCTTCCCTTCCCTCTTGTAAAATGATTTTTGAAACGTCATTTTTTTTTTTGAAATTTGCTTTAAATAGCTTTTTAATTTGTCTTACGTGTTTTCTATTTCACAGTCTCAACACTGTTTTTCATCATTTGGGGTATGTTTTTACATAGATGCTGAGTGTAACTCTTCCTGTGAGTTGTCGGTGAAGAGATTTTAAGTTGTAACACTGGTTATAAGTAAAGATTTACCGAAGCAGAACATAAAAATAAAGAAATGACTAACAGAATGGCATTATAGCAACATTTATCTTCTCAAGCAAGAATTGTTACACCAGTGTTGACTAGGAGCATGCTTTCATACAATACGCAGTATCATGTCTAGTAGCATAAACTTGAATTCCAAAGAAATATTATAAATGAAGAGGGTTCCTTTCTAGGACAGTTTTACCCTTCCTGTTAATCTTTGTACATCTGGTTTCCATTACAGTTCTATATGCAGCCATTCAACCAAACTGTCTTCCTCATTTCTTTCTTTTAATTTTTTATTTTTGACATAATTTCAGAGTTACAGAAGAGTTACAAGAATGGGGCACCTTTGGCTCAGGTCGTGATCCCAGAGTCCTGGGATTGAGCCCTCTGTCAGGCTCCCTGCTCAATGGGGAGTCTGCTTCTCTCTCTCCCTCTGCCCTTCCCCCTACTCATGCTCACTCTGTCTCTCAAAAAAAAAAAAAAAAAAAAAAAAGTTACAAGAGTAGCACAAAGGATTCTCCTGTACCCATCCCCTGTATTTCCTGTTAACATTTGCACATTGGCACATTGGCACACGTTCTCTTGTGCTCGCTCTCTCTTGTGGCAGACATCCCTTTGTCCCTAAGTAGTTCAGTGTATAACTCAGCAATAAGGCCATTCTCTCACATAACTATAGTACAATTATCAAAATCAGGAAAAGGATGTAATACCGTTGTTTATTATTGTCTAATCTATAGTTGAAATTTGTTGTCCGAATACTATTCTTTACAGCAAAAGAAAATCCCAGATCATGCATTGCATTCCGGTGTCACATCTCTAGTCTCATTTAATGTGGAATCCTTCTTCATTTTGTCTTTGTTTTTCACAGCATTGACTAATTTACTGATTTCTAACCAATCAATATGCTGAGAATTTTTAAGGAACTAAGTATATTTCAAGTAACTGAATTAATCACTGTCAAGACCTACAGGAAAAGGTTTAGGTGCTGATTATCTTATCTTACATTCATTAAAAAATAACACCCAAAGAAATGGTAGAGCAAAGGATGAGAAAAAGCAATTTAGAATTCTAGACATTTCCACCCCCATAGTGACACAATCCACTGTTAAGAGAAAATAGAAAACAGACTAAGGTTAGATAATTAATTGATCAGAAGTTCTCCAGCTCTCCTGCTTCCTGGATCCCTGTACTTTTGTCTATAGCATATATGCTTAATGGAAAAAGTCATTATAAAACCCTGAAAGTAATAGATTGGTTTATTTTTATTAATTTCATCTACTGTGTTTGCTTTGCTGATAGAATTCTGCCTACCGGTGACCTCTGTCTGGTGGTGATCAGCTATTTACAATAGCTGTATAATAGTTGATACTTGATTTGTATTATAATATTTATAATGTAATGCTTGTCCTGTATAGACTCTGATTTTATCTTAGGACCATGTACACAGGGTTTAGGACCATGCACACACAGCAGTGTGACAATTTGTCTAGGACACAAGTGTAACGTGACCTTATCTATGTGCTTCACAGTAGGCAAAGTGGGCTCCGATGGAGAGAAAACTTTTAACCAGGTACTGTTCTGAGCTTTCCACCAAAGTATCCCAACAGGATAGGGGACCGAGGGTGTCTCCTACCGTAGGCTTGAGGGTGCAGCCTGAGCGAATCTACCCAAAGCAACACACCTCTTTGAAACTTCATGTATTTCATGTTTACAATTCATATACATTTTATGTTTCTTTAAATTAAAAAGATGTTATCATCCTCCCCAACCCCCCATCATCTAGGAGGACTTATTCTTCCTACTGCATCAAATACCGCTGTACATCACCACACCCCAGTTTGAGAAACACATGGACAGATCTGTGAGGAGAGTTGCGGAATTCCGGGCTCAGAGTAACTCAGGAGCTACGCTCTGACAGGTGAAAGGCAGCCTGTGAAGTGCAAAGTGGGGCTCCGTGAAGAGTAGTCATGTGGACTTTGATGCCACCATGAGGAGTTGGAGAAATACAGTGAACAAAGGCACTGGTGCAGATTTAGAAGGAAGGAAACCAGGAGTTTGGTTCTCTCTCTGCTACCCCCTTTGCCATGCGGCCTTGGGCAAAGCGCTTCTGAAATCTGGACTCTGGTTTCCTTATCGGAGAAAGGCAATACCAGAATAAGCAACCGTAAGTTACCTTTTGGCTGTGATTCATAATGAACTAAGGAAAGGCATTAGCTTGTTAATGGTCCCCATGTTTCATAGTTTACACATCTAATCTGGAAGGTGCTCTTAATATTATTACTATCCACCTGCTGCTAATACACAGTATCTATTTCAAGGCAATGAGTATATTTATGCTTGTAAGAATATCATGGGGGGGGAGGAAGGAAAAGAATATCACTGTGAAATCTAGGCCTGCCATCTTATGGATCCTAAATGGTACTACTGAAATACAGGGTAGTCTGTCAGGAGAGTTAGACAGTAGGAAACATTTTTCAACTCTTTTGAGACTGTGACTCTAAAATATTGCAAAGAAAAGACCAAGGACAAAAGACTGCATCCCAAGTAAATGATGGAATTTGTCTCTAGTTACACTTTGCTTTGTCCAGAACAGATCCAAATAAAATCGTTCAGCCTCCCTTCCTAATAATATAATTTGAGACACTGAAATATCCTAAAGGTTCTTCTAACGGGCATTCTAAAATTTTCTCTGGGGCAAAACCAGTAATGCTCCTGTTTAAGGTTGCGGATTTCACGAAGCTTTTTAAACTGTGTTGTACTTCCCACCGGTTTTCAATTTATTTTCAGTATGCTTCAGTATTTGTGGCGGTTTTAATCCCTTTCAAGTTGAAACGCCATTATTGTAGTACAGTAGAAGGCAGTGCTTGGACGTGGCTGACAGTACAAGTACTTACTTGCTGCAACTGATTTTCACCAGTATGGATCCTTCTATCTGAATCCAACATCAGCAGCTGGTATCAGTCATGGAGAATTATAGCAGAGTTCCATCCAAACCATTTTAGCTTCTCAGGGCTCCCTGTTTTGCTAACTAGAGACGTTGGCTGAGATTACATTCTTCCTACTGCCTCCTGGAAGGTGAATGTTTTTCTAATCATCTCGCAATTTAATTAATCAGACCCCCTTTCTTTAGATTTTTCTCTCTTCTTGGTTTGACTAGGTTGACTTTCAGGAAACAGTCCAAAGTGTCATGTCCACATTCAGCGCGATCAAAGTCTGTGACATCCATGTTTTCTTGTTGATTTTGGTTATGTATTTTAAGGTTTTTATAAATACTTAGAATATTTTCAAACCCTGCTCCAAGTCAAAAGTATTCTTTTGTAGTCTGACTCTAATAGTTTACTTAAAACGTGTTTGAGAAAGTGTTTGGTTTTACTTCCAGTTGCTCAATTGATGTTTCAAAAATTTCTAAATCTACATTTGCTTTTACTCTTAAAATATGCTGTCATATTATAGAATCAAACGACTATACCAAGTGCCGACAACATGTCTTATAGAAATAAAATTATTCACAAAAATGAATCATTGTAGGAAAGATACCTCACAAGTAAGTGTTTTGTAAGGTTCAAGTGTCACTAAAGAAGGTAAAACTTGAAACAGTTCAAATGCCGAAACCTAGTTTTGGGAAGGAATGCACATGTGTAATTTACATGTTGAAACATAGGTGTATGGCTATCTGCTAAATTTTTAAAGTTTAGTTTACTTTCACTCCTGCCCCAGGAATATTCTGGTGTCCATAAATCTAAAGATAAAACTGTTGACGAGCCTTTCACTTAAATATGTAATTAAGGTGTTTTTATTTGGGCAATTATTTTTGGAAGAATAAGACACCAGTGTAAAATTTAAGTTGAGCCAACTGGTTTTGTAGAGTTCCGTGTCCTAAGATATATTTGAAAAGCTTAAGTAGTTTTGCTTTATAATGGAGTAAGTTGGCTAGAAAGGAAGTAAACTAGATCATTGTTTGTATGAAAACTCAAGCATAAGTTGGGGTCCTTGCTGGGGATTTTGTGGAATATATTTTTTCACTGGAAGGGGGTGGGGTCAGATTTTCTCAGCAATTCCTTCTAACTCTGAAAGTCTAACATTTTAGTAAACTTCAGATTAATATTTTATGGAATTTACTGTAACAATATCAGAATGGGAGGCATTTGGGGGTGTTTAATCATTCTGAAAATATAGCCTGAGTTGGGGCAATGGGGGAAGAATCCCTTTTCATTGTCATTGAAGGCATGTTGACAGTAGAGGGAAAAAACTGAGCTCCTGTAGCTCTGGTAGGGCTTTATAAAAGCAGTTATCCAAGTCCAGTTTCTCCTCTGTGTCTGCTGCCCTTCAGGTCCTTTTCGAGTAGAATGTGAGGATCACTTCCTGTCATTTTGACCTCCCCCCCCCAAAATGACTGTCCTGTGATAACTGGCCACGTGTGGTGGCCAGTACCCTGTAGGATCAGGATCAGGATCGATGGTGAAGCTTTTTCCATATTAATTCTGGAAGAAAAACCTTGTGATCAGAACTTTTTTGGGTGGGAGCCAGCTGCACAGCCTCCCACTGTCCCCCAGCATCCATCTAGTTGGAGAGGAAATCATTGTTTCCCTGGCTGCCGGTGCCTGCCAAGGGTCCAGGAAGGGGTCTCATTGACCCCAGATAAGTTGTGATCTGGTGGATTGTTCCTGACCAGCGGAAGGTGACCCTCAGCAAAACTATGACATAAGAAAGGTTATTTTTTTTATACCTTTCATCCTGGTTCCCACATTTTTTCATCCCTGGTCACCGAGGGACAGCTTTCATCTTTAGACTTTGAGAGTCTTGATTTAGTATTCTTCACAACACACCCTCTCCTCCAGCTTGCTCTCTGGAAAGGATGTGTTATTAATATGCTAATGCAAATTTAGGTTAATGTCTGATCTCTCCCAGGGACATATGCATTTCAGAGCTTTCTTCTTGTGCAATGATAGCATCGGCAGACAGCAGAGGTATTTGGGGGCCCTTGTGGGAAGTATGTCACATTAAACTGTCTCCCAGCCTGCCTTCTCTTAAGGTCTTCACCACCTCAAGTCTCATCTCCAGCATGCCCCTCATACCTCTTTCTCTCATTCATTTATTCAATATATTTGCTATATTTACTCCATATAGCCAATACCCATGGAGCACCAGTGTGTGTCCTGCATGAGGCTGGGCCCAGGGCATAGGCACAGTCCCTGCGGTGAGGGACTTAGAGTCTACTGAGAGGGTGGGACAATCAAATAATTGCATAAATAAATGTCAAGTTAGAACTGTGGTAAATGCTACGAAGGGGGCGGGTGAACAGAGTGCTGTGTGTGTATAACAGGGGATTCGACTGAGCCAGGAGATCCCGGACACACTCCCTGAGAGAGTGTGGCTGAGCGGGAGTTAATGAGACAAAAGGCATGACGGGTTATATTGGTTGCCCAGGATAGCCATAATAACATACCAAACCTTGGGTTGCTGAAAACTTCACACATTTATTGTCTCACAGTTGTGGAACCGAGAAGTCCAAAATCAAGATGTCAGGAAGGCCATGCTCTCTGATGGTTCCAGGGGAGACTCCTTCCTTTCCTCTTCTTGCTTCTGGTATCTGCTGGCCATCCTCGGTGTCCTTTGGCTGGTAGATGTGCCACTCGAGGTTGTCTTCTCCCTTTGTGCCTTCACATCAGCTTCCCTCTTCATGTGTCTGTCTCTGCACCAAACTGCTCCTTTTGAATAAGAACGTCCGTCATGTTGGATCAGGACCCACCTTAATGACCTCATTTCAACTTGATTCCTTCTGCAGAGACCCTGTTTTCCAGGAAGCCACATTCTGGGGTACTGGGGGTTGAGACTTTAGCCTATCTTTTTGGGGGCCACAATTCAGCCCATAACCGGATAAAGAGTAGAAGAGTAGAGTATTCTAGGCAAGGGAGACTGAACACACCAAGGTCCTTTGGCGGGAGAAAGCATGGTCTGCGTGGTGTGGAGAGTGAGCAGGAAGTGTGGTGTTGAGACGAAGCTGGAAAGGAAGTGAGACGAGTTATTAGGCCTACATTAGGGATCTTGGTCATAATGTAAAAGCATCGGTCAATAACGTCACTGGGGGATTTCAGCAGGAATAAGGCATGATCAGATTTGTACTTTGCAAAAAAGTCACCCTGGCTACAATGCGCGGAATGGGTTAGAAAAGCAGGAATGGATGCAGATGTAGCAGTGAAAAAGCTATGCAACAGAGCGGGTGAGAGAGGAAGAGGCATGGAGGGCATTGGTCATGGAAAGTCAAATCCGTGAGCCTAGATGCTAGGTCAGACGTGGCATGGTGGAGGAAATGGTCAGGGATGATTTGTTCCTAGATTTCCAACTCCTCTGCTGGATGCATGTCGGGGGACACTGAGGAAGAGCCTGGTTAGGGGGCAAAATTGCAAGGTGTTTGTGGACATGCTGGGCTTAGAGTATACTGTGTACAGCTGTCAAACAGGCATCTCTAGTCTGCAGCTTAGAGGAAAGGTCCCAGCTGAAGATGAAAGTCCAAGTCATTGGCAGGTAGGTGATATTGAAAGGTTTTTTTTTGTTTTCTTTTTTCTTTTTTAATGGGAGAGCCTTCAGCTGCTGAGTGGCAGCTGAGGGGAAAGATAGAACATTTGATCGAGAGAAAGGTCATCAAATGCTTACAGCAGGAGAAGACAGAAAAGGTGGCCCTAGGTGGAAGAGGAGACGTTTTCTCACTTAGCGGGACTCTCTAGGATTTTTCCCTCCCTGGGTTTCCTGTGTGACAAGGCAAAGTGGACTTCCCCCTCCTGTCACGGATGGTCCTCAGCCCCCGGCTGATGCTACAGGCTGGGGCAGGTGCTCCCCACTCCCGTGTTTGATAGAGTCTAATCTGACAGCTGCTGTAAATACAGGAGGAACCGAAGGCCACGTCTTGAGTAATTCAGTTTTGGTAATCTATCAGTAAAATCACAAGATATGTCACGGTACCGAAACAGATGATCATTTACACTTTTAAAAATAAAACTTTGGATTTTTGGTCACATCAAAGCACACCTTTTCTATTTTTCTTCTGAGGCAGTAAAAGAAAAGGATTATATAAAAAAAAATTTTTTTTTAATGCTATGGTGTGGGCAAGTCCAGCCCAGAACAAAGTCCATCTAGTCCTCTCTCTCTGTCTGGGTGATGTTTCATTTTGTTCTATTCATCCTTTCTAGCTCCTTTTGTTTTTTAAATTCTGGACTCCATTGGTCCTTATTATAAAACTTTCTGGGCTGCCTCTATGTTTTCTTGTTCTTATGTATCCCATTCTGCATTTCTAATATTAAATGCTGTGTCCCAGGTATGCATTCGTGGGCTGGCCTTCAGCTGCACCTGCCTGGGCGTGTTGAAATTGCTGATAAGAAAGACAGAGCCCCAGCCATTTGGCAACTCGGGAACACTAGTTCATACTGGTGTAAGTGGGCTTAGGATTTCCATGAAAGTCTTCCTTTTTTGTATTTTTACTTTTGTCTCTTAAAAAAATGGCATAAACATTTCCTGAAGATATTCTTATTGTAAAGGATTTTTTAAAATACAGAAGTATTTAAAGCAAGCTAAAAAAAAAATTATCTGCTATCCTTTTTCCCAACATTCTCCCTATCAATTCCATTTGCTATTTTCTCAATGGGATTTGTATCTCTAATACGTTTTTTGCCGTCTTTCTCTTGCCCCTCCTCCCTCCCTCTTATTCTTTTTAATCACTGCAGAGGACGCCATAATATAGATGTAACATTGTGTAATCAATTTTGTACTTTTTTTTTTTTTTTTTTTTGCTGTAATTGATAATGCTGCAGCAGACAGTATTACCTGTGCATTTTTTTCCATATGTGAATGTACTTCTTTAGGTTAGATTCAAAGAAGTAGTATCGGGACATACGCATTTAAATTTTTGGAAAATGCCTTCTGGCGCCCTTTCTCCCCACCCCCACCCACCTCTAACCATGCTACTCTAGAACTCACTGTTCTGGTTTGACTAGTCTTCCTAGCTTCAGGAATGAGGTGTCCAGGGTGCTGGGGGTTGGGTGGGCAATTTGGCAACCACTGCTGGCATATTCCCGTTCCCTCAGAGAACCAAGAAACTTCACAAATGCGGCAAAAGCAAAGGATCTCAGGAGAAGCACCAACACCTATGTTCTGGAAAGCAGAAATCTAAAATTCTGGGCTTTGAAAGAGGACACAGCACCCGCTATACCCGCTCAGTTTCTTTAAATGGAAATTAACTTTTCTAAGGCTTTACCCAAGTGATATAAATTTTATGTATTCTAGAGTTGGCCTTGATTTTTCTAAACCTGACACCAAAACTAGAAACAGCAAAACAAAATGAATTAATTTGACTAAAAGGAAATTTATAAAAATTTTTCAAAGGCAAGAGAAACCAACATAAGCCAAAATTTAAGGTACAAAAAAAACACCTGAGGTGATATCTTTAATATATTTATGTAATATATAATAGACCTCCGCAAGATCCCATATACGTACATATAAAGAATTCTTAAAATCAGAAAAAGGTAAACTCTCCAATAGAAACATAGGCAAGAGGTCATGATTAAGCAATTTACCAAAGAGGAAAATACAAAGAACTATAAATATTTAAATATAAATTGGCATAATATTTCTGGAGCTCATCAGCTTTAGGTAGTAAACCATGTATATTAAAAGTGTTTTTACTCCCTTATGATGTAGGAAAGACGTTAGAGTTTGAAGCTCATGGCCAAGAAAGAATTCTTGAGGTGTTTTTGGTGCAAACATGTGGTTTTATTAAAGCTTGGGAACGGGACCCGTGGGCAGAAAGAGCTGCACTGGGGTCAGGAGAAGTGGCCCATTATATACTTTCAAGTCGGGAGTGGGTTAGGGTTAGCCTAAGTCTCTAAGGAATTTTGGAAGCAAGGTTTTCAGGACCTTGAGGGGGCTAGCTATTGTTGGGAAAAGGTCATTTATTACCGCCTAATAAAACCTGAGTCATGAGACCCTTCAGATGTGTATCAGTGGGCCATATGCTTGGGGGATGATCGCCAGTACTTCTCTTGGGGGGTTTAGAGATAAAGGAAGTTTCCAAAGGAATTTTTATATGTTAAAGTAGACTTAGAGGATCCTAGGGGGTAGGAAGGAGGGTTTCGGGCTAGAATTGCCTTTTGCCCTTAGCAAAGTGTCAACATCGAGACAGTTGAATCCAGAGAGGAATGTCACTCTGCCTGTTTCAAGGACTTGTCAATGGGCTGTAGGTAGTAAGGAAATTTACTAATTTTTCTTCTGCCCTTGTTTCCCACATCACCTTTGACCCAGAAATTCTACTTCTTAGAATTTATCCTAAGGAAACAATGATGGATATGGACAATGGTTTAATTTATAGGTATTAATTTCAGGCTCATTTATAATGTTTTAGAAGTGGGATATAACCTACCAGAGAGAAATGATCCATGAATCATGGTACAACAAGATAATTGTAATGGATTCGTAGAATGTCATTGATGTTATAGAAACGATAAGCAGGCAAAGATCCTCATGGTATACTGTTAAATGAAAAAAAATCAAATTCTGAAGTACCACGTATGTTGTGATGCCCCTACTTTGTGTTCCCTAAAATATACTTATTTGTGGTGGAAAAGGCCAAAACCTTAATAACGGTTATCTGGTTTGGGGGGATTATGACTGATTTTATTATTTTTGCTTGTCTATAGTTCTTAAATATTTCATGTATTATGAAAATTTATTTTTGAGGAATTTCATATTTTTTCATGTACCTTTTTTTTTTTAAGATTTTATTTGTTTATTAGTGAGAGAGCACAAGCAGGGGGAGGGGCAGAGGGAGACAGAGAAGCAGACTCCCCGCTGAGCAGGGAGCCCAATGCGGGGCTGGATCCCAGGACCCTGAGACCATGACCTGAGCTGAAGGCGGACACTTAACTTACTGAGCCACCCAGGCACTCCTCAAGTCCTATTTCTAATTCATTGATCTTTCTTCATCTCTTTATACCTACATATTAAAACATTACTACCAGGGCGCCTGGGTGGCTCAGTGGGTTAAAGCCTCTGCCTTCGGCTCAGGTCATGATCTTAGGGTCCTGGGATCGAGCCCCACATTGGGCTCTTTGCTCAGCAGGGAGCCTGCTTCCCCCTCTCTCTGCCTACTTGTGAACTCTCTCTCTCTGTCAAATAAATAAATAAAATCTTTTAATTAAAAAAAAAAACATTACTACCCTCTTTTTTAGAGTCTCCCATTTTGGGGTCACTTTCTGGGAATCTTTGGTGAGTAGAGGTGCTAAGTCTTGCCTTAAGAATATGAAAGAACAGGGACACCTGGGTGGCTCAGTCAGTTAAATGTCTGGCTCAGGTCATGATCTCAGGGTCGTAAGATGGAGCCCAATTTTGGGCTTTGCGCTCTCCTTCTCCTGCACACGTGCGCTCTCTCTCTCTCAAAAACAAAAATGGAAGAACAGATTTAGAAATAAGAAAATAAAATACCTCAAACTTTTGTAATAAAATTTTATTATGATTTAAGACAAGAGACACACTAATAGATGGCTCACAGACACACCCCTAGAAATGCATTTTGAGAATATTTCTGGCTCATTTTTAATTATGTGTGGATAAGTACTAGGGTAGGTATTCAGTAATAAAACAAATGCTTTTAACTCCCCCAAGTATTTATGGATTATATAGTGAATTAGGAAAAATGTTACCACTTTCAGTTAACACTTTTTGAACTGGGAATTAGTTCGCTCATGTAGTTTATTTATTTTTAAAGATTTTATTTATTTATTTGACAGAGAGAGAGAGAGTAGAAGCAAGGGGAGTGGCAGGCAGAGGGAGAGGAGAAGCAGACTCCTCGCTGAGCAGGGAGCCTGATGCAGGACTCGATCCCAGGACCCTGGGACCATGACCCAAGCCGAAGGCAGATGCTCAACTCACTGAGCCACCCAGGCGCCCCTCATGTAGTTTATTTTTAATTCACTTGATTTTATTTTTAGTTCACCTTATTTTTCTCAAAATTGTTTTTCTGCCAGTTAAAGTGGAATGCTCCTTTGGTAATAGTATTACTCAGATACCCCGAATGTGATGATTTACTTCACGCCTGATTCTCATCTTTGATCACCGCTGCAGAACATGGTTTCCAGTGAAGACAGATTTGCCTAATCAAGTCTTCCAAAGAAGTGCCATACCCATATAGATGAATAGTCAGTTTTAATTAGTTTATCACCTTGAGCTTGGTGAAACTAATGGATATTTCAGATAACTAAGCCCAGGAGGATGGTTGGCTATTCACTTATTCCTTCATTCAACAAGCTTTTATTTATTATTTTTTTAGATTTTTATTTTTATTTTAGAGGATGCATGAGCATGCAGGGGGAATGTGGAAGGGGGAGGGACAGAGAGAGGAGACAGAGTCTTAAGCCATGGAGTCCGACGTGGGGCTCAATCCCATGACCCCAATATCACTATCTGGGCCTAAACCAAGAGGAGAGTCTTAACTGACTAGGCCACCCAGGCACCCCCAACAAGCTTCTATATGGTGCCTACCATGTGCCAGGCTCCATGCAGCCCCAAGCTGCCCACCCCCATTCCTTTCTTCCTTCATGCCTACCGTGTGCCCAGCACAGTGTAGACTATGACAAGGTAACCTGGAGAGAGGCAAACTTGTTGTCAGCCCCCACAGGCCTTGTAGCAGGCAGAGACAAAGACGTGTATAGCTGCATGGGACAAGTTATGCTGGAGAACAGTGGAGGGGAAAAGAATATAATCAGAAATGGCTTATAGAGGGAAGGAGTCTTGCTGAGTCATGAAAGATGAGGAAGTGCTCATCATATAAGGGGATTCATCACTCTGCCAGCAACATGGGAGACAGAGGACAGAAGCTCTGGGCTGGGGTGGGGGGACCACGGGAGTGACCATGGGAGTGATGATAGGACCCTAGACAAAGGGAATTGCAGTGAAAGAAGAGAGACAAGAACAGATATAATATGTAACAAAGAGAGAGAAACACAGTCTCGATGCCTGGCTTTGAGATCCAAAAGAAGTAAGAGGGGCAAGGGAGCCTCCTGTATCAGGAAGCCTTGGAAGTCACCTGGGAGGGTGGATATTGGCACTGTCCCTGGCCACAGGACAGACTTGGGAGGGATCAACAAACAGCTGGAGACCTAGGAGCCCCTGGCTGAGTGTATCTAAGTCTGAGGGCTGGGGAGGGGTAGGGGGGAATCTGCACTGGAAAGCAATGTGAGAGACATCTGTGTCTAAGAGGCGCACTTGAATGACAGCTAGAAAAAAGCCTGTTTTAGACCCTTAGATGCTCATTTTAATAAATTAGTGTATTGACAGAGCCACTTTCTTTTCCATTATTTCAGATTATTTATCCCATAAAGGAACATCACTTACAGCAGATAATCACAGTGCTGCAACTTTGAATTCTATCACTGGGGGAGTTTGGAAGTGTAGAGTCCTGGATCCCACCCCCAGAGGCTGATTCAGTAGGTAGGTGAGGCAGATACCCACTTCTCAGCCCCTGGCAGTGGTGGGGGGAGAGGGGGTCTCACGTGACAGGTTCTGGCCAATGCATTGTGAATAGATGGGCCAGGAGTCACCTGGACTGTCTTCTCCACCTGCCGCATCACCAGCAAGAGGCCTCGTCTCCCCAGTGGAGACACAGGAGAGAAACAGCCCGCCTTCCTGAACCCCTGCTTTGCATGTGTTTCCCTGGAGGACACTCAGAACCACAGTGGATTTCGCGTGAGTGAGAAGTAAACCTTTCAAAATTAAATGACTGAGCTTTTCGGGTGTGTCTGTTACCACAGCCTAGCCAATCCTGACCAATTCAGCCTGCCCTTTGGTGGGACCCAGAAGCTAGTTTTATAAACATACACCGTCGGCGGTCTTGCTGCTATGGGTCACTGACCACATTTTGTGATCAGTGACCAGAAGGACCTTTTGTGATAGCCTAGGTCTGGTGGGTACCTTAGAATTTTCTTTAATGTCAGCCCTTCCCCAAAGGAGGCTTGGCAAGTAAACGGTGTGCCCTCCATTCAGAAATGTTAACAGCCTATGTCACTGAAGGAAGCATGATTCATCGGTATAATTAATGTGTTGATCGCAGTTTGTTGAGCATTTCCTACTTCCCAGGCACAGTGTTCAGTGTTTCAACCTTGCAGGGTAGATACGATTGTACACAGGTACGAAGTGGGAGGGCGGGATTTCATCTAATTCTAAACTTGTGCTTTTTTTTTAAGTTTTTTTTTTTTTTAGTAATCTCCACACCCAACATGGGACTTGAACTCATGACCCCAAGATCCTCTGATAGAGCCAACCAGCTGCCCCTAATTTCAAACGTGTGCTTTGATTCCTATACTCTCATTTGCAAATTTTACTCCCCTAATGTGTTAGAGCTGGAGTCCTACAGCTGAGGGTGACCTTAGTGTCCCCACCAGAATGACTTGCAAAGGTGGTGGTCATACTGAAGGTTGTGTCGCATTAAACAGCAAAAAATTTCTTGAACTTATTCTACAATTTTTAGCTAAGCATTTTCAGGCTTCGAGGATAGCTATCTAGCATAGTTTCAATTTTCCTAGCAATAAGTGAAGATTTTTCCATTTCTAAGGGCTGTGAGGGAAGTTTGCTACAGGGTTATGATTCCGTCTCTGGGGATCCCAGACTGTAAGACATTTGCATATCAATAAACCAAACTGATAGCACAAATTACTTGTAATAAAATCCTTTGCAAACTTCTATGCATTGACCATATGTCAAAAACTCTAAAAAATAATCTCTACGGAGGAAAACAAATATTGTATGATCTTACATCTATATGGTTCCTAAAAATGCCACAGTCCTGGAAATGGAAAATAGATAGTACAGGTTGCCAGGGGTTGGGAGGGTAGGGGTGGGGGAAAGGAGATGTAGGTCAAATGGTACAAACTTTCAGTTGTAAGATGAATAGATCCTGGCGATCTAATGTACAGCGGTGACTGTAGTTTATAGTTTACAATAGTGTATTGTATACTTGAAAGTTGCTAAGAGAGTGGCTCTTAAATGTTCTCATCACACACCTCTAAAAAAGGTAATTATGTGGCATGATGAACCTTACAGCGGTAAACATTTCACAATAGGTATGTGTATCACGCTCTATACCTTAAATGTTATACCGTGGTATGTGTCAGATATCTTTCCATAAAGCTAGAAAAGAAAAAGTCTGCAGATCAGCAGTCTGTGTAGCACATCCTCTCTTGTCAGCATCTCCGTGTTCTTGGACAGGCAACTCACGGACCCAGAACAGGTATGACCCACTCGAAACCAGAGCTTAGCTAATCAGTGGATGGTGACGCAGGCCATGAGAATGTTTAACAACAGTGGCAACTGATAACAGTAACAAAAATACTTCAAACTTCTCAGAAAAAGAAAGTGTTGTCCCAACAGACCATGATTGTGCTGTTTTTTTTTTTTTTTTTTTTTTTTTTAAGATTTTATTTTTGAGAGAGAGACTGTGAGCACAAGTAGGGGGCGGGGGACAGAGGGAGAAGTAGCTCCCTCTGAGCAGGGAGCCCGGTGAGCAGAGGCTCGATCCCAGGCCCCTGTGATGATGACCTGAGCAGAAGGCAGACGCTTAACCAACTGAGCCACCCAAGTGCCCCATGGATGTGCTTTTGTTAAATGTCTAACCGTGTGATAGATGTTGACGCACATTCAAAAGGGCCTTTTCTTACCAAATAGAAAACTTTGTTGCAAAATCTTATCTACAGTCTACAACAGTTAGTAATCTTGTTAGAAACCTTAACAAAAACGTTGTCTGGATTTATTTTTCCCTTTCACTTCCCTTCAGAAACGGGTAGTATGGAGGGAGACGTTACCCCGGGATACCATGACTGGGAAAGTGATTTACCCCGCTATAGCCAAAAAGGTTGGTTGGTTCATGGGTATAATTTAATGCCAAGTCTCAGAGCAATTGAAAATTAGAAAGATTATAGGCAAGCTCATGAAATATCTCCAAGCATAATTTGCTCAGGTACCATTTTCAAACAAAGGAGCCTAGAAGAAAAATGTCCCTGCAGTTCCAAAGTCCCCCCATCCAAAACCCAACGCCTCGCCTGCTGTGGGGAGCCGCAGAGGAAGGAATTTACCCTGGGTGGAAAGTTCACTGAACATACTGCGCTGACTATTTGAAAATTACTTGTTCCAAAAGCCCTTCAGAAACCAGTAATCCTATTAGCGCGGCTTCTGGAACAGTTACCTACCTGCAGCAAAAAGTAATTACAACTGTCAGCCAGCAAATAATTGCTCCAGTGTCTAAATGAATGGGGAATCTTCTCTGGAAGGAATTACTGTTCCTAAATGAGTCAGCTCAGCCTTCGTCTCCGCTTTGGTTGCTGACAAACTGGGCCATCTGCCTATACCTGGGAGGAAAGGGGAAAGGGGTGAGGGAGCTGTAATTGGTGGAAACAGACAGCTGAGGGACCACGCAAAGGTTATCACCTGAAGAGCTCTTCTGAGCCATGCGAAGCCTATTCTGGAGACAGAGACACCCTAGGCGGGTTTCAGGTCCGAGGATTTGGCCACTGGCTGCATCACAAAACCTCTGAAGCTCCAACCTTTTCCTCCCATTCTTCGCCAGTGCTAAGTATACAAGGGTGTCCAGTAGACAGGAGTCCTTGTGCCCACAGCTGGGTAATAATGTCAAGAGTTGTCACAGTAGACCTTTTGCAAAGGAATGAACAGGAAGGGTTTGGCAAGGGCAGGGAGTCTGTAAAGAGAAAAAATTCCAGTAAATTGGAACAAGGCCTTTCCAACAAGACTCAAAGCCCCAAGGTGCTCAGGACTCCTAAAGGACCCCACTTTCACCTCCTGAAAAGGCAGCCCTACTTTGGTTGGAATCCTCCCCTGCATCCCCCCCACCCACTAGCAGCTGGAAGAGGTGGGAGACAGCAGAGCCTCCCATGGACTGGGAGAAGGTGGGGGTTCTGGCCCAGACATGCCCTGAGCCAGCTGCACCATCTTGGGTCAGCTCCTGGATTTTTCAGGCCCCGCGTTGTCACATGTGAAATGAAAGGAGCAGTTACTGTCACAGGCTCTCTAGCTTGGAAATCCTCCTATAGATTTGGGGCACAGTTGGGCCGTGTGGTCTGAATACGGGCAGAATGCTGCGGGCAGTCCCCTTTAGGGATGAGGGTTTTGAGGAACTCTCAGGAGCTTAGCTGAAAGGTTTTTAAAAGACTCCTGTGTGCGGAGGACCAAAGGGCATGGTTAAGCCCTGCAGGATAAATTGCTGCCAATTCGGGAGGGAGGAGATTGTCAGGTAGGAGGACTGGCTCCTTGGTGACTCTGTGCCTACAGGCTGGGACCTGTGCTAGTGACCAAACTTGCCTGACCTTGACATTATCCATTATCCTCTGCAAAAGAAGATGAAGCAGGAACAGTAGATTTTTGAGCACCATTGTTGGGAGGGAGGGGTTCGCCTGCTGAGCCCCCGGCTTCCTGCCTGGTCTTCCATCTCAGTCACACGTAATGTGGCAGCTCCCAGTTGCCTGCAGAAATCACAGACCATTGTATGCTTACCTCGATGTGCACCAACCTGGCTTTTGTTCTCTCTTCAGCTCCAAGTTTATTATTAATACTGACTCATAATATTAAACACCTAACTTACCTGCGGACGCATTTACATGTTAGAGACCAACGCTATCGGTTTAGAATATGTTGCTAAGAGGATGTGAATTCTTTCCTAAATAATTATGCCCAGGGTTAGTTGCATAAGTAGCAGTAACTAAGCAAATACCAGAGATAATTATTTGCTGATTATTAATTCAGCATATTTTCTCTCTCCACCTTAGATTTACTTTACTATCATATCTTTGAAACATGTTAATGAAAGATGTATATTTAACGTGCATTAAAGATGTCATTTGAGTTTTAGTGCATTGCTTAAAACTGCTTATCAGCTATAATGGTTTTATAAATAATTTTTGATGCAAAGATCAGGGAAAGAATTCACCTGTTTTATTACAGAGCATTTTGTTTGAAATATTTTGCTGGCAAATTCTGACCTCATAATCTCCCCCACCCCCTTAGATATGTTTTGTTTGGAACATCACACTCCACATTCATTCGGTAATCATTCGAGTGCTGCTCTTTGCTGAGACTTGGGCTATAGCAATTGAGGGTAAGCACTTGAATGTTTTCTGTTTTTATTTCCCTTGGAGAGCTCGTCGTTTTTCAAATTTTAAACTCTAGGCAGGCAACTCTCCAGTTGACATTTCCAGCCCTGTAGACCTCCAGGCCTGCACCCCCACTCGGGTATTCTGCCATCCAAAACCAAACTCTTCCTCTGGGCTGGTCTTAGTCTGGGGGACGTCATTTGCTGGGCCTGAAGTGTGTGGGGAGAGGGCGGGGGAGCTGTGTTCTAGGTTGGAGAGCAGCAGAGAACTGGGAATAAAAGTGGTGTGGTGGCGCCACCGTCAGGCTCCTATGGGTACTGCAGTCATGAGGAGAAAGAACCAAAGCAGTTAAACCTTGCGTTGGGGGCATGAAACAGTGGGATGATGTCAGTGTGCAGAATGACCTGGAAGGACCCTGGAAGTAGGGGAATCAGCCGGGAGGATGCTTTAATGTTGCAAGTATAGTGTAATGATAGTATTGATTTTTTAAAGTTTTTTTAAGGATTTTTTTTAAAGATTTTATTTATTTATTTGACAGAGAGAGATCACAAGTAGGCAGAGAGGCAGGCAGAGAGAGAGGGGGAAGGAGGCTCCCTGCTGAGCAGAGAGCCTAATGCGGGGCTTGATCCCAGGATCCTGAGATCATGACCTGAGCTGAAGGCAGAGGCTTTAACCCACTGAGCCACCCAGGCGCCACAGTGATAGTATTGATTAAAATGACAGACCACTGTGATCCTTTTGGAGGAGGAGAGGGTCATGGACCCTTTCAGGATAGAACAAAAGCTATGGGTCTTCTCCCTAGAAAAATAAGCACACGTGTACCAAGTATTATGTGTAATTTTGGGGAGGCTCATGGGTCT
Organism: Potos flavus; assembly: GCA_028534135.1. Classification (NCBI taxonomy): domain Eukaryota; kingdom Metazoa; phylum Chordata; class Mammalia; order Carnivora; family Procyonidae; genus Potos; species Potos flavus. Next base: position 115,413,350 of record CM052896.1, on the reverse strand, counting down.
CAGTGGATGATGAAACAGGTCGATTTGGGATCTGCAAAGGAAACAGGAATAGCACAGTGTAGCTGGTGGAAGTCATTAGGGAGACTTGGAAAAGGAAGTAGTTCAGGGAAGAAGGGAACAGGACATGTGGAAATGTGGAGATGTGCTTTGGGTAGCGCACATGTGTCTGGAGCTGTGTGAGGAGAGGCCCGGCTTCGTGGCTGGAGGGGGAGACCTAAGTCATTTGATCTGATTGCATGAACTTTCTTTTTGAGGGGGGCCTGGCTGACTCAGTTGGTGGAGCGTATGACTCTTGATTTCGGGGTTGTAAGACTGAGCCCCACGTTGAGTGTGGAGGTTACTTAAAAACTTTAAAAAAAAGAGTTTTCCTTTTGAGAGTAAGTGAGCTCCTTGAGTTAACAAAACAGCAGAAGGCATTCAAGTATTTCCCAATGTAAATAATGGGAGCCATAAATATGCCAGTAATATTCCTAGAGGAGTTTGGGATTGCTGTCATAAAAAAACCGTACATGAAGAAACAGACACTAGATAAATTCCCAAGTAAATCGTTTCATTAATATTCATTATGAAACTTAAAAAAAATTAAGCGTAAGTTGTAAGAATCAAGATCACGAGAGAAGCTGACCATTTAAAATTAGTTGTTAAAGTAAGCTTCAGATGAACAGATACATCAAGATATCTAGACTTTTCAAAATCGTTTTCCTCGTGTCTGTATGGTGCCATGGGAGCAGTGTAGTCAAAACACCACGTCCCTCCTGTTCCAAGTTCTCTGCCAACATCACCCAGAACTGGCAGCTGACGCAGCGGCACCTTTTGACCCCGTAAGCTGCACTCGAACGGGAGCTCTTTGGGGTCTGATCTCCTGGGAGCAGATGTGTAGAAGTAGACAGCTCTCCCCGAAGAGATGAGGGGAAACCACACGGTTAGTTTCCAAAACATCCAGGGCTGTGGTCCTGCTATATGGGAAATCATCACTCTGATATTTGGGTTTGAGGAATTCACCAGTTTTCCTGACTGGGGCCAAAATAACACACCTATTCCAGAGACTAAGGTGGGGCACAGCGCTGAATCTTCCCTCAGTCACCCTTCCCAAAGGGTCTGGTGGCCATTGGACAGGCCACGCAGAGCCTTGCATGGGCCCAGGCTGGGACTGGCCACCCATACCCATGAGGCACCATGGAAGTGAGCACTGGTCATGACTTCCTCAGAACCTACACCCGCTACTCACTCTAACCTAACGGTAGTTCTCTCCGCATCCAGCTTCTTCATATGACCGGAAAGCCGATGCTGTACAATGAATGATCTGAGTATTTCTAGAGACAGTGATTGATTTATCAAGGTAAATGTCTGTGGTAGTTTTAGAGGCCCCAGATAACCTTGACTTCCCAAGGGCTACATAGCTTGGGATCCATTTGGAGGACAGCATAATAACCCTGAAAGATCTCCACTCCCCCGAATTTGCAGCAACTGGCATCTGTTGCTTATTTATTTTTGTCTTCTATTGGAAAACATCAAATGACAGGAAAGGGGACTTGAGCCAAGGATCCCAGTGTCAGGTCCTATTAGCTGATGAACCATACTGTTGGGCGAATCGTGACCCTGTGTAGCCTTCCCCGGTGTGGGTAATGAGGATGCTGAGACACACACCATCCCTCTTTGTTGAGGTGGGGTCAGAAAATAAATCCACAAGGTCTTTATTTTTTTTTTTAATTTTTTAAAGATTTTATTTATTTATTTGACAGAGAGCGAGAGAGATCACAAGTAGGCAGAGAGGCAGGCAGAGAGAGAGGGGGAAGCAGGCTCCCCACTGAGCAGAGAGCCCAATGCGGGGCTCGATCCCAGGACCCTGAGATCATGACCTGAGCCAAAGACAGAGGCTTTAACCCACTGAGCCACCCAGGTGCCCCCCCCACGAGGTCTTTAGAAGTGTTATTTACAATAACAGCTGAAGCAAAAGAAGATTCCCCGGCCCCCCAGACCCCCAAAAAACAAATATCTCCGGAAATGCCTTAGTCTGTTCAGCTAGAGGAACCAGGGCTGGCTTGGTGGGGACTTGTCCTGGGTGAGGGGCTCCTAGAGGGACTCAGCGAAGGGATGGGTTTAAATCAAGGAAGAATCATGAAGACAGGGTTGAGAGCCAGAGAAGCCATGCTGAGTGTTAGGTCAGAGGGTCGGGAAGGCTGTAAGCCTTCGGGGGGTAAGAAGTGAGATAAGAAGTGAGAGGTGAGGCCAGACAGATACTTTGTATGACAGATGAGTGAAGTGGGACCAGCCCTGTGACCCAGGAGGCAATGGTGTTGGGGAAGGGACCATGGGGGTGAGGGCAGATTGTCCAGCTAAGACACACCAGAGCAAACTAACCAGGAAAATTCTAGAAAACTGAGGTTCTGTGATATTTCCCGTACAGAAATAAAATCCCTATATTTAGAGTTAGAAGTCTCCTCATGCTATGAGTATTTTGTATAACTTTGCAAAAGACTGATAAGTGCTTATGAGTTACATGGCTGCTCCCTTGTCCTCAGCACAAGCTTCCTTCTGGTGCTCTGTACAGCCTGATCTCAAGTGGCCTGAGTAGCCGAGGGGATACCCAGCCCCTGGGTTGTTGGCAGTGCGGTGTCCTGTCCTCGGGCCGATTTTTTTCTGTGAAGATAACAAGCATTTCCTTCTTGCTTTCGTCCTTACCTTTGAACGGTAAATCCCTTGTGCCGGATGAAAAACTTCCCTTTCTGTTGGCACATCTGAAATACCTGTCGATTTCGGGTCATAGGGCAGAGGGGGTTGAGTTAGCAGCAAAAAGCCTGCCCCCTACCCCTATGTTTGTGTGGTCACCGGGCCAGCCCCCTTGCTGGTGCTGAGTCTGGGCTCCCACCGAGCCCATTAGCTGCTTCTGTCTCCTTGTCCACAGCTTCCCCTCACTCCCCGCTGCTCTTCTAGCTCTTCTGTGATTGTGGGAGCCCTTGAACGAGGCCCCCTCTACCCTTTCTTTCCTTCAGCCTCACCTCCCTGTGAGTCTTCCAGCAGGGACCATGCTCTACATGGAACGCCCCTCCTGGAAATGACCCAGGGTTTCTAGGAGATTCAGAAAACCCTGAGGGATGGTGCCAGGCATCTTGTCGGAGCTTACCGAAAGAAACATGGAAAGAAATCAGACACCTGGACACCTTTAAGCCTTGGTGCAAAGCATAACCATCACTCCTGGCAGTTCTAAAAGTTTGTAGGATGAGAGGATATGGTAGGATTTCAAATCTCAGCTGCCTCTTGCTATGTCGCAGGATCCTAGAGATTCTTGTTTTGAGCTCTGCGGACAAAGATGGTTCACCATGACTTTGACGGTTACTCCAGGGCAGGAGACGGGATTTTCCTGAGCACTCTGACTCTGAAAGATTCACTTCTGGAAGGTTTTTCACAAGCCTACCAGCCTGGCATCCAGTGTCTCTGGCCGGCCTATTGGAGATGCTGATTTAGCCTTCTCTCTTTATGATATAATCCTGTTTAAAAGCAAAACTCCCCAGTACTGTTCATGTGATTGCTTCGCGTCTCATGCCATGTTACCTAAAGTTTTACGGTAATTGAAAAACTAATGAATAGCACCCCAGGCAATAAATAAATCACAAAGTTCATTAATTCAAAGCACCGAACATCAATTTGTAGAACACCACAGCGCAGTGTAAAATAACATTACCTACAGTGTAAGAATGGGAAAGTGGGAATTAATTTTATTTTAATTTTTAATGCACTTTTGACTGCTTGAAAAAGATGTTAAACATTAACAGAATTTAATATATACACTGGCATTTAGTAAACCACTGATTCATGAACAAATTAAGCACCGTGTGTTTTTTTTTTTTAGTATTAAAGATTCAACAGTGATAATTGAATGTCACAGAGGAAACCGTTCTCAGCATATTCTGCAGGACCCTCCCATAGATTATGCAACCCACATGCTGAAGGTTGTGGAAGATTGGGATCAGCTGCTTGGTCATCTGAAAAGAGGTTGAAAGACATTATGCTTTCGTTTGTTCTGATCAATCAGTTCGCCAAACGTGGGAATGGTGAGAACTCAGGCGACGAATTTATTTGCACCCTCGACGCCACCGTCCAGTCTCCCGGAGAAAGATCTGCTTCTCAGGTCGAGGCAAATCCAGCAGCATCTCGAAGGTTCCGTCTACGGCACGGGCATCGCTGATAATGCAGCATCAGGAACTTTCCTGGGCGTGTTGCTCCATCTGAACGACCATCACCAACATGGGGCCTTTCACCGCTGAGGTCTTGGAACTTGAGGGACCTGACTCGAATTTTGATTCTTTCAACACAAAGCCTAAGTCAAAATAAGCAGCAAGTTGGGGGGATTTTTCACTAAAAGGAATGAGTTGTATCTCTAGGGGCCGAATTCACTGATAAGCCAATCAAGAACGAAAGCAACATACTGTAGACTGTTGTGTTGGGTTTTTTCCCCCCTGGTTGTAAAAGTGGATTTAGATGAGGGATCCCATTCGGTTGGTGTTGAAATTGCACATACGATTCCAAGTTGCTAGAAAAAGAATTTATTATCTTTGAAATAGGTCAGTAGATTTGTTTACTCTAGGGGCCTTTTGGCTTAAATGATCTATTTTATCTCACACTGATCAAATCGACAGAGGACTGCCGAGTATCCACTAAGCACATCCATAAACTCTATTGGGTAATCACTATTTACTTAGGTTCATAATTTCTCTGCCAATGAATAACTTCCACTCAGGACTGTAACCCGCCTCACATCCGTGGCCCCTTTGCTGGTGTGCCCCCTGTAGAACCTCTTCGGCCCATAGGCTGCAATCATTTAGCAAGAAGTTCGTAATCAGAAATTGAAATGTATTTCAATGATCCTCAAAGACATAAATTTGGGGGAGAACTGTCCTTCGGGAAATAACTTTTTTCACACTTATCAGGAGGAGCACTGAATAGATACAGAATTGTTGAATCACTATGTCATGCACCTGAAACTAACATAACATTGTACGTCCGCTATACTGCCATAATAACATCTTTTAAAAAAAGACAATACTTTTTTTCTTCTTTCTACGAAGGTAAAAATATTCATTATGTATTATTCATAAAAAAATAAAGCTGAATATGTATATTTCCCCCAACTCCACTACTCAGAGGTTACCTTGTCTACTTTGGGATGCCTAAACTTTGTTATTCAAATATGCATATGTATTTGGTCACACTAGCCTATTGTTTTAAAGCCTTCTAAGAAATATGTCACGTATGGGGTGCCTGGGTGGCTCAGCCAGTTGGGCATCTGATCTTGGTTTTGGCTCAGGTCATGATCTCAAGGTTGTGAGATCGAGCCCCCAGGTGGGCTCCATGCTCAGCAGGGAGTCTGCTTGGGATTCTCTCCCTCTCCCTCTCTTCCTCCCCCTACTCACATACGCGTGTGCACAACCCCCCAAAATAAAGAAATAAATCTTAAAAAACAAAAACATGTCATATATCATGACAGCTTTCCACATTAACACATATAAATCAATTTTATCATTTTTAAGGCTGCATAATATTGTACTATACGGACCTCCAGGTTGTTTCCCATTTTTCATTATTTGTTATGGACCAAATTCTGTTTTCCCAAAATTCATACGTTGAAGCTCTAATTCTCAAGGAGACTATATTTGGAGATGGGGCCTTTAAAGAGGTAACGAAGAGTAAATGAGATCATAAGGGTGGGGCCTCGATTCAAAATGACTTGGTGTCCTTATATGAGAGGAAGAAACGCCAGGGCAAAGGTCATGTGAGGACCCAGGAGAAGACGGCCATCTGCAAGCTGAAGAGGGAGGCCTAGGGAGAAACCAACCGTGCCAGCACCTTGATCTTGGACTTCTAGCCTCCAGAACTGTGAGAAAATAAACTCCTATTGTTTCGGCCACTAGCCCGCTGCATTCTGGGGGAGCAGCCTGAGCTGACTAATATGCCATTACAAAAGCAAGAGATGCACACTTAGATAAATTCCTAGAAAAGGACTTGCTAGTTCAAAAGTACCCCCTTCGCCTCCCCCACCCCGAACTGCCTATATTTTTTTTTCTTCTTTGACTTTTTTACACATATTACCAAATTCCCACCCAGAAGATTTCTACCTAGGTTATCTTCCCACTATCACTGTATAATGTCTGCTTTCTGCACACATTGGTAGTTTCCATCTTTTAAATCCTCACTATCTTTTATTGTGGTGAAATTTACAGTTCTTTGACTATCAGTAAGAATGACATCTTTCCACATGACTATTTGCATGTCTTTTTTTTGTGAAATGAATTTTCATTTCATTTCTCCATTTTATGGGGAGAGTCATGTTTGTCTTATTTATATATAACAGCTTTTTAATCTGTCTTAAGGATATTAGTCCAGATGATCTAGCTTTTTTAAAGATTTTATTTTTTTAAGTAATCTCAGTATCCAATGTGGGGCTCGAATTTACAACCCTGAGATCAAGAGTCCCACGCTCTACCGACTGAGCCAACCAGATGCCCCTGGATGATCTAGTTTTTTAAAAAAAATCTGTTGCTTCACATTTTATATTTGTTTTTGGGAGTTGTCTGTAGTTCAGAATTTTTAAATTTTTAGTAAAATTTATCAACATTTTAAAAAAAGATTTTATTCATTTATTTGAGAGAGGGAGAGCACCAGAGAGAAAGCACAATCAGAGGGGAAGGGCAGAGGAAGAAGCAGATTCCCCACTAAACAGGGAGCCTGATGCGGGCTCAGGACCCTGGGATCATGACCCGAGCTGAAGGCAGATGCTTAACCAACTGAGCCACCTGGGTGTCTCATTTTTATTTTTTAAAAGTTATTTATTTATTTTTTTAGTAATCTCCACACTCACTGTGGGGCTCAAACTCACGACTCAGATCAAGAGTAGCAAGTTCTTCCTACTGAGCCAACCAGGCACCCCTTAAGTATACACTTTAAATTGTTCTATAAGGAGGGTCTCTTAAGCCAAATTCTCTCACACATTTGTAGCATAGAAAATATCTAACAGATTTCCTTCTGATCACAGAACCATTTCTATTATGGTTTTGATTCTCCCAAGCATTCCATATTACTTATTTTTCTGGAGTAGAAAAGTATGAAGCACTGGAGAAGACTGTCACCATTCTAGCTACACAAAGTGCTAAGGAGGCAGATGCTGCCCCAACTAAATGAGGTAACTTAGAGCCAGACATTTTGGTAGAACCGGAGTTTTCTTAAGTTGCAGACAGGCAAAGGTTTACTACCCCTACCGTTATACCCCTCCTTTTAAAAAATACTATGCAGAGGTCTTCAAAGCATGAAGGGTGCTCATTTTGGACTCACACAAGGTCTGTAGCTTTCTCAAGGCCACCCAGTTCCTTGATTAGATTTGTAACTATTTGGTTTCATATATATATATATATACATATATATATATATATACACACACATATATACAAATATATATATATTTGTGTATATATATTTAGACTTTATTTATTAGATAGAGCACAAGCAGGGGGAGCAGGAGGGGGAGAGGGAGAAGCAGGCTCCCTGCTGAGTAGGGAGCCGGAGTTGGGCAGGATCCCAGAGTCCTGGGATCATGACCTGAGCTGAAGGCAAAGGCTTAACCCACTGAGCCACCCAGGCTCCAGGTGGAAACCGAATTAGGTCATCTCACATGGCTTTGAGATGGATCTGCAGTCACAACTCACATAATAGCTAACTTTTATCAAGAGCTTCCCATGGGCCAGGCACAACCACAACTAAGCACCTTACTTACAATGCTCACTTAATCTTACGAACATTTTGCAGAAGAGGAAACTGAAGCTTAGAGTTTGATTACTTTGACACACTTAGTGATAGTGGAGTTCAGGAGTCGATCTAGGATCCCAGCTCCTGCTACTTTCAGCTTCGAACGATTCCACTTCGCGGTCTCTACATTTTTCCGGTTCTCACAGAAGCCTTCGGGTATCAATCACAGGGAAGTGGCTCCGCCCCGCCCCTCCTCGCCTCGCCTCGCCTCGCCTCGCCCCGCCCCGCCCCTCCTCGCCCCCCTTCTCGCCCCGCCCAGTCCTGGGTCGAGGACGAGTTTAAAAAAAAACAAAACAAAACCACACTTCCCAGAGAGCACCGCGAGAGCGAAGGCCTCACTACCCGCGTCCGCTCGCCGGCGCCATTTCTGTAGAGGGGAACGGCTGTGCGGCCTGTGATCATGGCGCTGTTCCCGGCCTTTGCGGGCATTGAGGAGGCTCCCAATAGCGGCAGCGCCCGGAAAGGTAAGCACACAAAAGGGATGAAGAAGGCACTCGGCGGACATACAGCGGAGTTTCTCGGTCCTAGGTCTCGGCCCTCGTCTTGGATTTGTTTATCCATTTGTATCCCAGAGTTCTCCGCGGCGCTGCGAAGACTTCTGGGAAGGGAAGCCTCCTGGCCCGGTCCTGGCTTCTGCTTTGGGTTGTACAGCAACGCACGGAGAGAGACCGTGGAGAGGCCCTGGGGTTGGGGCTTCGATATTGTCATGCTCTTGGACCCCATTCTTGCTTTGAGCCTCAGTTACTTCACCTGTGAAACGGAGATGATAGTACTCCACATCTCAAGGAGATTCCTGATGCAAATGCTGGGTGTTCTTATTACATCTTTCTTCCTTTCCCGTTTTACTTATTTCTGAACTTCTTAGTGGGTTCACAGATTTTTGCAGACCTAGAGCTAGGGATTAGGATCCAAAGCCTAATCGAACGCAGTTTCTCTCCAGAGGGGCACAGATGCTGGGAATCAGAACTGTTTATTGAGGGTCCCCAGGTGATGGCATTCCATATTCTATTTAGCCTTAAACATTCCCAGGAGATCTGCATTATTAAAAGTTGAGACAGGGAATTGTCATTTAAAGTAATCAATCATGCATTTATGTGGCAGAGTCCAATTGTGTCTGATACCTCTTTCATATCCTCTCATAGTTCCTACACTTCTTTTTTGGTAATGCTGTTCATAATTTTGAGTAATTTCTTATATAATTAGTGTAAGTTTTGGCTGTCCTTTACTAGACTAACCTCTAGCGGTCAGGGACAGTGTCTGTACACTGTAGCATACTTTGATCTGAGCATAGGTCCAGAGTATAGTAGGTGTTCAACAAATGTTTGCTGAATGTACAGACCAATAATAGGTGATGTGGGAAACAAAGGCAGAAGAAAAATTATTAAATTTCCTTGCTACCCACCGCCCATTGCCAAGTCCTTAAAACAAGCAGAGTGACAATCTAGGAACTCAGCTGCCTCAATGTTTATACTTTGCTAAGGGCAAAAGGTCCTGGAAACCTTGCTTCCAAAATTCCTTAGAGACTTAGGCTATCCCTAACGCTCTCCCAGCTTGAAAGTATACAGTGGGCCACTCATCGTGACCCCCGTGCAGCTCTTTCTGCCCAAGGGTCCTGTCCCTGTGCCTTAATAAAACTAGGTTTTTGCACCAAGGCATCTCAAAAATTCTTTCTTGGCCCTCAGCTTTGAACCCTAACTTCTTCCCTGCATCAGTGGTTATTTTAAAAAAAATAACAAAAGGTGAGATGTTACAGATGTCACAGGTAAACTACAGGAATACTGACTTCTGATGGGAGGTTCAAAGAAGGTTTATTTAGGAGATAATTTTGGCGATGGGTCTTCAGGCAGGTAAGATTTGGACAGATGAAGATAGTGGAAGGGCATTCCAGGGCCTTTAAAGACAGGCAGGAAGGAAACTGTGACCTGTGCAGAAAATTATAAATAGTCCAGTTTGTTTGGAAATATAGAGGCATAAAGGGGAAAGCCGTGGGAAATACGGTTGGGACTCCTGGTGAGGGAGGGTAATGACTGAGTAACAGGCCAGGGGTTTATCCTTTATTTGGGGAGGGTGAAATGGAAAGTTTACAGGGGAGTGTCGCCCTTGTCATTTATCTTAACTAGTATTTATCAGACATTTTCTGGGTATTCAATGGCAGTATAATGTTTGTAGAAGAGCTTTTTTTTTCTTTTTAAAGATTTTATTTATTTATTTGACACAGAGAGAGAGATCACATGTAGGCAGAGAGGCAGGCAGAGAGAGAGAGGGGGAAGCAGGCTCCCTGCTGAGCAGAGAGCCTGATGCGGGGCTCGATTCTAGGACCCTGAGATCATGACCTGAACCGAAGGCAGAGGCTTTAACCCACTGAGCCACCCAGGCGCCCCTGTAGAAGAGCTTTTTATGCAGCACTGTATTTTTAAAAATTTGAACATTATCACTTGATGAAATTAACTAATTCTTTAATATCATCTGATTTCCAGTCAATGTTCAAATTTCCCAAGTTGTCTCAAAAATGGCCTCTTAATGCTACTTCAAGTCAGGATCCCCAAAGGATACAACACTGTATTTTATGGATAAATCTCTTAGGTCTTTTTTAAATATGAAACAGTTTCTCCTTCCCCTCCATTTTCCCTTGTGATATATTTGTTGAGGAAATGGGTCATTTGTCCTATAGACATTTCCCACCAGATCCTCCTGGTAACATTTAGCATGCTTCTCTATCCTAGTATTTCCTGTGAGCTGGTAATTAGATCTAGAGAGTTAATTAGATCCAGGTATAATTTTTAAATTGAAAATACAAATGGCAAATAAATTTGCCATTGACTCCATTCAGAAAGATGTGCTGTCTAGTTTTCTTTCAGAAATGTTAAATTGATCAGTGATTTCATGGTCAGTCCTGACTCCTGCATTATGAAGCTGCCTATCAGTCTTTCACCTAATGATCTTTGCAAGCCATTTATGATTATTGCTTAGAGGCATTATTTCATCGAGGTCACAAAATGGTTCTTTTCTAATTTTAATTTTCCTCCTATATTAGCATCAGTTATTCTATAAACTTTCTGTCAACACTACTGGGGTACCCTGAAATAGAATTCAGGCAGGGAAGACAGGATGAATGGTTGATTCTTTCCCTTTGTCATTGTTCAGAAAATGAGTTGGGGTCCCTGCAACTTTTAGAGGTCTCCCTCTTCGTTATGAACTCTCGAATTTTTAACACTTGTATTTCAATCCACTGTAGATACTGTCTTTCTTATGCTCAAATCATCCCATTTGTGGCTACTGGGAGTCTAATTAAATTTGGTGTGTCTTTTTGACATGACCCAGATGTCTTAATTGCTTCCTTGCTTTCTGGCCTAAAAGGTGCCAGAGCTCATCACTTACATGCTCTGTTAGGACCTGGAATTGGCTGTTTCTCTAAAAACCATGGTTTCTTTTAGTGGATAATGGTATGGGAAGGTTAAAACCATAAGTTGGTGTCTGGAGTACCAATTGCATTGGGTTGTCATTATGTCTAGATATTTTGAGTGGTCAAAACCAGGAAGAGAGAAATAGATCATGAATTCGCATTGGTATTTCCAGGCCAAATTTAAGATTGTGAGATTTTTACTTTATTTCTTTTTATAATTTAATTTGTAATTTATACCTACATTTGTAATTTAATATTTATTTTTCTTTCTTCTTATGCTGAAAATCTTAGTTGCTGGGGCACCTGGCTGGCTTGGTGGATGGAGCTTGTGACTCTTGATCTTGGGGTTGTGAGTTTGAGTCCCATGTTGGGTGTGGAGGTTACTTAAAAATAACATCTTAAAAAAAAAGTCTTAGTTCCTAATGCCACCAGTACAACTGTGTATATGTTCAAAATAACAGTAGTAGTGTGAGTAAAACTAAATAATTTAATATTTCTTTGTGGTTCTTTTTGTCCTTAGGATGTATCCTGCAGCAGATGTGTGGTCAAATGGCTGTGTTTTAAAATCACTTGAAATAATTCTCTGTGTGGTTTTGTCACCAGTTTGACATACAGCTAGGTATATTTGTTTTTAATTTTTAGAGATTGCTTTTTTGTTTTGTTTTGTTTTTGAACTGATCCTGTTTTATAGTGTGAAACATTTGCATGGTCCTAAGGTTGAAAATGTAAACCAGGTATATTCAGAGAAAAAAAAGGCTTTCATTTCTGTTCCTCCAGCCTGCTACTTTCCTTTTTCTGTGGGTTAGAATTTTAGTCAATGAGATCCTTCCATTTTTTTCTTGCTCAATACGAGTAACTACATTTCTTTCTCTTTCTTAAATGCGGACTGTTCTGCATTTTATTTTTTTAAAGATTTACTTCTTTATTTTAGAGTTAGAGAGAGGTGGAACAAGCAGAGGGAGGGGTAGAGGGAGAGAGAATCCTGAAGCAGACTCCCTGCTGAGCACAGGGCCCAATACAGGGCTCGATCTCAGACCCTGAGACCATGGCCTGAGCTGAAATCAAGAGTCAGACACTTAACCAGCTGAGCCACCCGGGAAGATTTATTTATTTTAGAGAGAGAGCACAAGGGGGGAGGGCAGAGGGAGAGGGAGAATCTTTTTTTTTTAAGATTTTATTTGAGAGCGAGAGAGCGCATGTGCGCATCTGTGCACGCACATTGGGGGGAAGGGCAGAGGGACAAGCAGACTTCCCACTGAGTGAGGAGCTGGATGTGGGGCTCAATCCTAGGACCCTGAGGTCACGACCTGAGCTGAAGTCAGATGCTTAACCCACTGAGCCACCCAGGCGCCCCAGAGAGATAATTTTAATCAGACACCCCGCTGAGTGCAGAGCCAGACAGGGCTTGATCTCAGGACCCTGAGATCACCACCTGAGCTGAACTTAAAAGTGCCCCGCATATTTGCATTTTAGCTGAAATCCCAGAGGTAACTCTACAGCCTTTGCATGCTACAGTATGAGATCTTCCTTATTTCCTTTGGCTGATACACAGAACTCCATCTTGTGATGTCATACGATTTATGCAGACAGTTCCCTATTAAGAACATCTAGACCATTTCCGTTCTTCTGCTGTTATAAATAGAAGGACTGTATTTTTTTTTAAGTTAACACGTGATGTTACATTAGTTTCAGGTGTACAACGTAGTGATTCACCCACTTTATACCTTATGCTCTACTCACTGCAGGTGTAGCCGCCATGGCGCCATGCACCACGGTTACCGTATCGTTGACTCTGTTCACTATGCTGTTCCTTCTATTCCTATGATTTATTCATTACATCACTGGAAGCCTGTATCTACCTCTCCCCTTCACCCAGCTTGCCCATCCCCCAGCAACCCATCCGTTCTTTGTATTTATAAACAGTTCTACTTTTTGTTTATTCAGTGTTTTGTAGATTCTACATATAAGTGAAATCATGTGGTATTTTTGTTTCTATGACTTCACTTAGCATAATACCCTTTTAGGTCCATTTGTGTTATCACAAATGGCAAGATCTCATCCTTTTTTATGGCTAAGTAAAAATTCCATAGCATTTTTATTTTTATATTACAAATCACATCTTTTTTACTGATTCGTCTATTGATGAACACTTGGGCTGTTTCCGTATCTTGGCTATTGTAAATAATGCTGCAGGAAACATAAGGGTGCATATATCCTTTCGATTTCTTTGGGTAAATGCCCAGGAGTGGAATTATTGGATCATATGGTATTTGTGTTTTTAATTTTTTGAGGAATCCCCATACTGTTTTCCATAGTGGTTGTACCAGTTTGCTTCTCACTAACAGTACACAAATGTTCCTTTTTTCCACATCCTTGCCAGCACTTGTTATTTCTTGCCTTTTTTGATTTGAGCCATTCTGACAGGTGTGAGGTGACATCGTTGTGGTTTTGATTTGTATTTCCCCGATGATGAGTGATGTTGAGCATCTTTTCATGTGTCTGGTGGCCACTTGGATGTCTTCTTTGGAAAGATGTCTATTCTCGTCCTTGCCGATTTTTTGTACTTGTTGCCTTACACTGTAAAATGTCATAAAAATGTAAGATTGTCGGGGCACCTGGGTGGCTCAGTTGGTTAGGCGTCTGCTTTCAGCTCAGGTCATGATCCCAGGGTCCTGGGATCGAGCCTTGCATTGGGCTCCCTGCTCAGCGGGGAGTCTGCTTCTCCCTCTCCCTCTCGCTCTGCCCCTGCTTGTGTTCTCTCTCTCTCTTTCTCACTCACTCTCTCAAATAAATAAATAAAATCTAAAAAAAGTAAGATCATTAATAGTAGGTGCAGAGTTTCAATTAAAAAAAAAACCGAAAAACTAAACTGCTGGATAGGACAGACAGGCAATACCCAAGTGAGTGACCGCAAGTCTGCTCCTCACTCTGGAGGTGCTGTTAAGTGTTAGGACAGGATTTAAGTAGCCATCCCGTTCGGTAAGAGGTCTGAGGGGGGACATTTAGCAACATTCGTTCTTTCAGCAAACAGGCATGTAGTGCCTCCGTGGTGTTAGGAGCAGCAGAGGGCCTCCAGTGTCTGACCCCTCCAATTCTGAAGTTTTCCTTCTATGCCATCAGACTATTTACTAGGATTTTATACTCTCAAACATTGTTGGTCAGGTGTCGAATATTTGGACAGAGGAAGGAAGATGGCATGGCCGTTTAATCCTCGTAACAACATACGAAGCAAGTGTATTATCCATATTGGGGAAAGAAACTAAACTCATTTTTTTTTTTTTTCTCTAAAACTTGCTCTTCTTCCTGGGTCCACGTATTGGAAAATGGCACCACCATTCCCCCCGAGCCAAAACTGAGACCCGTACTTTGACTTCTCCTCCTCCCCTCACCCCCCATTCAGTTCTACATCCCATCCTTCCAGATAACTCTTCCCATCTCTGGAAGTTTGTACCTCTTAATCCCTTCCGTGTATTTTGCCCATCCACCCACCCTCTTCCCGGAACTCTGGCAGCCATCAGTTTGTGCTCTGTGTTTTTAGGTCTGATTCTATTTTGTTTGTTCATTTGTTTTTTAGATTCCACATGTAAGTGAAATCGTGGTATTTGTCTTTCTCTGACTTATTTAATGTAATACCTTCTACGTTGATCTGTGTTATTGCAAATGGCAAGATCTCACTTTTTTATGGCTTAGTAATCTTCCCTAGAGAATATGTGTGTGTGTGTGTGTGTGTGTGTGTGTGCATGCATGTGTGCGTGCATGTGTGCACGTATACACACACTATATCTCTTTTGAGATTTTATTTATTTGGCAGAGAGAGAGCATGAGCAGGGAGGAGAGGGAGAAGCAGGCTCCCTGCTGAGCAGGAGTTCGATGTGGGGCTCGATCCCAGGATCCTGGAGTCATGATCTGAGCTACCCAGGATCCCTGCACACTACGTCTTTACCTACCCATCTGTTGATGGACGTTTAAGTGTTTTCATCTCTTGGCTATTGTAAATAATGCTGCAATGAATATAGAGGTGCATATATCTTTTTGCATTAGTGTTTTCCTTTTCTTAGGATAAATACCCAGAAGTGGGATTGCTATATCATATGGTATTTATAGTTTTAATTTTTTGAGGAACCTCCATACTGTTTTCCACAGTGACTGCACCAGTTTGCATTCATACCAACAGTGCACAAGGGTTTTGTTTTTTTTCTCTCCACATCCTCGCCAACACTTATTTCTTGTCTTTCTGATTTTAGCCATTCCAGCAGGCATGAGGTGATAGCTCATTGTGGTTTTGATTTGCATTTCCCGGATGGTGAGTGGTGTTGAGCATCTTCACGTGTCTGTTGGCCATCTGGATGTCTTTGGAAAAATGTCTGTCTGGATCCTCTTCCCAGTTTTTAATTGGATTGTTTTATGGGTATTGAGTTGTACGAGTTCTTTATATATTTTGGATATTAACATCTTATTAAGTATATCATTTGCAAATATCTTCTCTCATTCAGTAGGTTGCCTTTTGGTTTTTTGATGGTTTCCTTTGCTGTGCAAAAGGTTTTTAGTCTGATGTAGTGCCAATTGTTTATTTTTGCTTTTGTTGCCCGTGCCTGATGAGACAGCTCCAAAAAAATATTGCTACGATTGATGTCCAAGACTTTAGCATCTGTGTTTTCTTTTAGGAACTTTATGGTTTCGGTTCTTACGTGTAAGTGTTTAACCCATTTTGAATTTATTTTTGTGTATGGTATAAGACAGTGGCCCAGTTTCACGCTTTTGCATGTAGCTATCCAGTTTTCCCAACACCATTTATTGAAGAGACTGTCTTTTCCTCATTGAATTTTCTTGGCTCCTTTGTTGTGGATTAAATGACCATATAAATGTGGTTTTATCTTAGGCTGTCTATTCTGTCTCATTGACCTATGTGTCCGTTTTTGTGCCAGTACCATACTATTTTGATTATTATAGCTTTGAAGTATAATTTGAAATCTGGGGTGTGATACTTCCATCTTTGTTTTTCTTTCTCAAGATTGCTTTGGCTATTCAAGGGGTTTTGTGGTTTCATACAAATTTTAGGATTATTTTGTTCTAGTTATGTGAAAAACGCCATTGGTATTTTGATAGGGATTGCATTGGATCTTGTAGATTTGCTTTGGGTAGTATGGACATTTTAACAATATTAATTCTAGTACGTGAGCATAGTATATCTTTTATACCATTTGTGTCATCGTCAGTTTCTTTTATCAAAGAAAGTTACAGTTCTTGGAGTGCTGGTCTTTCGCTTCCTCGGTTAAATTTATTCCTAGTATCTTATTTTTTCTGATGCAGTTGTAGATGGGATTGTTTTCTTAATTTCTCTTTCTGATAGTTTGTAATTAGTGTAGAGAAACACATCAGGTTCCTGTATATTAATTTTGTATCCTGCAACTTTACTGAATTCATTTATTCTAAAAGTTTTTTTGTGGAGTCATTAGGGTTTTCTGTATATAGTATCATGTCATCTCCAAACAGTGACAGTTTTACTTCTTCCTCACTAATTTGGATGCCTTTTATTTCTTGTCTGGTTGCTGTGGCTAGGAATTCTAGTACTGTGTTGAATAAAAGTGGCAAGAGTGGGCATCCTTAGCTTACTCCTGATCTTAGAGAAAGGGCTTTCAGTTTTTCACCATTGAGTATAATACTGGCTGTGCGTTTTTCCTATATGGCCTTTATTATGTTGAGATATATTCTCTTTATACCCACTTTCTTGGGAGTTTTTATCATGAATAGATATTGAACTTTGTCATATATCTATTGAGGTGGTATGATTTTTACCCTTTATTTTGTTAATGTGTATCATGTTGATTGATTTGCAGATTGTGAACCAAATCTGGAGTAAATCTCACCTGACCATGGTGTAGGATCCTTTTAATGTACTGTTGAATTCAGTTTGCTAATGTTTTATTGAGCCAGTTAACTCTTCGATTCATTAGCTTACCCCTGTTCTCCCGCCACTTCCCAGTTTTGGCCGCCATCACCCCCTGGAGTGACAACAGCCTCCTAAACCGTCTCCCTGTGTTCAGCCCTACCTCCCACTCCCTGAACCACAATCCACACTGTAGGCGGAATGTTAAAGTGCATTTATTTAAAAACACCAGGTGCCATTCACTAGTATAAATGCTTTACAAATATTAACTCATTGAATCATTCATAACCCTATGAAGTTGGTACTATTATCTGCATTTTCAAGGAGGAGAAAATGGAGTCACAGAGCCAACAGGTAGCCTGTCTGTGGTCAGGTGGCTGGTAGGCCTCAGAACCAGGATCTGAGCTCAGGCCGTCCAGCTTCAGAACTGTGTGTGCTCTTGAATACTACTCTTCGCGGCCGACCTTTAGAATCCTAGATCTGACTTCGTCCCTCTTATTCAGACATCTTGAGTGTCTTCCATTGCTTTTAGGCTCAGCCCAAACTCTGACATCTTTGTAAGGCCCCCAGCCTCTCCAGCTTCATTGTGCCCCCACCTGCTCCCCCTCCCAGTGGTCCAGACATAACAGCTTCCTGCTGTTTTCCAGAGCCCTGCTTTTCCGCTTTCAAGCCTTTGTACCAGCCGTTTCTTGTACGACTCTGCCTAGGAGCAGATTAGCCTCATTCCTTGTCCTTCAGGTCTTAACCGAGCTGTTCCCCCAGGCCGCTTCCTCTGACCCATACCTAGTTTGGATGATGTGCTCCCATTATACCCTGTGTGTTTCCTTTATCTTGACATTTGTCACATTGTGTGTAAGTGACTGCAGGTGTGTCAGTGCCCTAGGGTCAGGTTGGATTTGCCTTGTTTGCTGTGTGTTCCTAGCTCCTAGAACAGTGCCTGGCTTTCAGTAAGAAGGAAAAATAAAAACCATGCTGAGTGAAAGAAAAGAAGGAGAGTCAGAGATTAAGTATTTTGCAAAGAGTTGCACACGCAGTAAACGACAAAGCCAGTATGTGAGCTCAGGTCCGTCCAGCTCACACACTTGTGTTATAAATCACACAGTGATATTAGAATGTTGGGGTTTGGACCGTGTAAACATTACTTTTGGGATCCCCGGGTCTCTTCAAATTGTAGGTTAACCCCGTAGGAGGGCTGACTTTGGCTGGGTACTCTGTAATCACCATCTTAAAAGCAGTTTTTAGCCACATTTGCTGGTGCTTTCCGTACAAATGTTTGCGCGCTCAGTTTCCTTGTCAGAAAAGAAGGATTTCGATCAAAATGAAGAGCTTGGCTCGCTCTTATTAAAGGAACAATCCCCTTCCCTAATATATATGCCAACTGATTACCCTTGACCTTGGAAGTGTCTTCTGAATTATTCCTGGAGGCGTGGCGCACACCGGCATTCCCGGAGCGCAGTAATCAGTGCTGTTTTTTTATGATAGAACTGGGAAGGGCAAACTGGGATGTTTTACCCAATTGTCATTCAAAAAAAAATTTTTTTTTTTTTAATTTAAAACGGTTCGTGGTGATTTCTTCATCCCTCTATCCAGTGGAATTGAACTAAAGCATTTTCACTAGCAATGGGGAGATAGCATGCTATTTATCATAAACTTCTCATAAAAAGCACGTCAACTTAGGGATGATTCATTATGTAATTTTCTGTAAAATTACACATGCGTGGTTCTTCCAGATACTTACTTGATTTTTGTTAGGCAGTGGTTCTAAAGTGGTTTTCTGCCTGATGCTTCTACCCTTCTTTTCTTAGGGTGTGTGTGTGTGTGTGTGTGTGTGTGTGTGTGTGTAGCAGAGTGCTGATTTCCAGGCAGGTTCAGCCTGTGCTTATTTACTAACCTGCAGGGACAAAAGGTTTGTCAGCCAGTCAGCTTCTGTATCTAAACCCTAGGCTTGTCGTGTCCTGCTCGTCCTTCTGTAATATGTTACGTCCTGCTTGGTATGGACACAATGATCTAAATACGTATTTGATGTCTATCACAGGAACTTGTAAATCGTGTGAGGATGTAGGTACATATAGAAAAAAAAAACTCTTTGCAATCTGATTATTAATAAAGTATCTTTTAATCTCAAATAACTTCCTCCAAGATTCCATGTAACCAAAATTTAATTTAATAATCTACATGTATTACGTGAACAGTTAAGGTTATGATTAAGTCTAAATCCCATGTGAGCAGAAACCTGGCCTGCCTTATTCACACTGTACCCACATAGCCTGGGGTGTGCCTGGGCACATAGGAGGTATTCAGTACTTCATTCTTCAATGGATAAATCTCCTTTTACAGTGAAGACCAGAAGAATTAAAATAGTTGTATTTATACCTAGATAATGGCATGCTTTTGATGATCTCAGATTCCTTCAGTGCAGTAAGTTAGGTACTGGGGATACAAAGATAAGATATGGCTCAGGTCCTCAGTCATTTTATTTATTCAACAAATATTTATCGATTCCAGTTACTTTGTGCCAAGGCGCCGTGCTAGGGGTTGGGAATACAGGAGCAAGTAGTCATGACCTCTGCCCTCACGTTGCATTTAGTTTAGAAAGAAAGGAATGGGAGGAGGGGAGGCAAGCTGGAAACTTGGATGCAGGAATTGTAAACCAGTTGGCTGGATTTGTTTGGCTGGCAAAATATTTTTGTTTGTCTTTTTCTTTTTTCCATTCTCACTCCCTACAGTGGCAAGTGATCATGACTAATCTGGTCCCTGTAAGGATTTGAGTTGTTGCCGTTTGCCTTAGAATAAAGTAAGAGGGCTGCCATGCAAATAATGAGATTATAATGTGAAAATTGCCACGATAGCCTCACGTACCTGTTGCGGGGAGACTGCAGGAAAACCAGCTCCTTGGTTGAGGGAATGAGGAGTAGCACCGCGGTGTGGTGGAGGGACCAGACGGGGCACAGATCCGGGTTCAGGTGTGTGCCCTTGGCCCCGTGACCGAACTTCTTTGGGCCTCCTGCCGTTGATCTGTGAATGAGGGGTGGCATCCCATCTGTGCTCCAGAGAGCCTTCTCAGAGCCGCCCCCTCCCTCTGGACCCCCAGGAGTAGCCCTGCTTTTGCTGTTCTGCATGTTGGGCTTCTCTGAAATATTTTGTTTGAGCAGCGTTTTCTTTGGCTAAAAAGAGTTTTAAAATCTCTAGACTAGATGATCTCCAAAATCCCTGCACGCCTAACATCCAGTGATGATTACTTCTGACGGTCCATGTTCCTGCTCATGTGCTGCCAGGAAAAAAAAAAAAAGCAGCAGCAGTAACTTCAAGTCAGATGCAAATACCCTTTGCTCTGACAAAAGGTCATTTGATTGAGATGAAGGTCACAGAGAAGTTCAGTGATGATTTGGGTTA
>CM052896.1:115361571-115392370 GCA_028534135.1 Potos flavus | reverse complement strand
ATTGATTTATTATTTTTAGAGAAAGGAGGAAGGGCAGAGGGGGAAAGGGAGAGAGGATCTCAAGCAGACTTCGTGCTAAGCTCAGAGCCTGACGCAGGGCTTGATCTCACAACCCTGACATCAGGACCTGAGCCGAAACCGAGGGTCTGATGCTCAGTGGACTGTGCCACCCAGCTGCCCCCACATAATAAAATTATTTTCTACCTTAATAAACAGTTTTAGCGATTGTAATTTATCAAAGTAACTATAAAAGCAGTTATGTGTGCTTTCAGAAGTGAGTACGATTCTAGATTTTCTATGAATACGTTAGGCTCCTCTGGAAGGTTTTGGCTTAAGCCCATTCACGGTCGTCCCTCCTCCTCAGGGTGCCTGGGCAGCGTGAGAATGCCGCCAGCCCCCCGCCAGCTCCCCACCATATCTCCAGTGCCTGGCGAGGCCCCTAGCTTTTTCGCGTCTTGCAGGAAACCTGGCTCTTGTCTGTTTAAAATGTAATTGGAATAATGTTGAATCATTAGCACACCACGTGAAAGGAGCCATGGGGAAAGTCGTGGAGCCTTGTCACTTGTCTGTCGCCATGAACAAACGGCGCTCCCGGGCGGGCCGCCTCACGTGTCTCTGTTACAGGTGCTGTTCGATGACATCGCGCAGTCCCTGATCCAGCTCTCCAGCCGGGATCTTCAGTTTCAGCTGGTCGCGGCCTTTCTGCAGTTCCTGGGTGTGCCTTGTGGCCTCAGCCCCCCGGCCTCCTGCCTCTACCTGGCTGTGGATGAGAACAGCATCTTCGATAACGGGCTTCATGATGAAAAGCCGTTGACTTTCCTCGACCTGTCCTCTAATGGCATCAGCTGCGTTGGCCGCTCAGACCCGCTGGGCTGCCATCGCTGGGCCCGCGGTCACGACCGAGAGGGCGAGGAGTTCATCCGCAACATCTTTCACCTTGTGATGCCTCTGTTTGCAGGCCAGGAGAGGTCGCAGCTCTGCTTCTCCTGGCTACGGTACGAGATGGCGAAGGTAACTCCGGCCTCCCCGACCCCGTGCGGGGACTTCAGAAACGATCACGGGGCTCTCGGTGTTCCTCAAGTGCTGGGCTCGGCCCCTCCTGGTTCAGGGACACCCCCCCCCCCCCCCGCCAGGGTCCTGGTATATGGCTGCCCCTGCTGAGGGGCTGGGAGGGCAGGAGGAGAGTGAGGGGTGGGTGTGCGCGGCTCGCCAGTGACCGGAGCTCTTTGTTGTGTTCGCTCTTCTGCCAGATGTCTGGGATTATACGAGCAGTTCGTATGAAGAACCAAGGTTAGGTGGGGGTTGGGGGATTTCGGGGTTTATTAAAAGATAAAACAAGCTACTTACTTACCCTGCTCTTGATAGCTGTCTGTTAGGTATTCTTCTAGGGTGGACTCTTCTGCCCTCTGCTGGCCACCGGCTAGTATTGAATCTTAACGCCCAGAGCTCTGGCTCTTGAACTACACGGATTGCACACGCCAGGATGTATTATGAAAATAGTGTGCGAGAAAATCTGGTGGCCCCCTCTCACTGGAGAAGGAGACGAGGAGCAGACGAGCCTCGTTTACCGAGGTTTCAGGTGGAAACCTGGATGTGGTCGTTTGGGGGCACCGGCGGCCTTGCTTCAGTCCTGATTTCTTGTCCAGCTCAGGGAGCCTAAGTGTTGAGCAACCATGTGACGAAGGAAGGAAATGTAGACGGCCGTGTGGCTTTCCGAAGCGGACAGGACAAGGGGTTGGCTTGAAAATCACAGAGCCCTCGGGAGTCCTTTTCTTTTCACTTGCAGGTCATTTGGTGTCTGCACACTAAAAACAAGAAGCGGTTAAAGTCACAAGGAAAGAACTGCAAAAAACTCGCCAAAAATCTCCTTAAGGAGCCAGAAAACCGCAACGATTTCTGCCTCTGGAAGCAGTATGCACATCTGGAGTGGCTGCTCGGCAACACGGAGGATGCCAGGAAGGTGTTCGACACGGCGCTCAGCCTGGCGGGGAGCGGAGCACCGAGGGGGGGCGAGCTCTGGGAGCTCAGCCTCCTCTACGCGGGGCTGGAGCTGGAGCTGGAGCTCTCGGCGGGCGAGACGGGCGCCGCCGCGGCCCGGGCAGTGCACGTACTCACCAGACTGACGGAGAACGGGCCCTACGGGCCCTACTTGGGGCCGGTCTCGGCCGTTCACGTCTTGAAAGCCCGGAAGGCTTACGAGCACGCGCTGCGGGACTGCCTGGGGCAGAGCTGTGGCTCTGGCGCGGCCCCCGCCGGCTCCGCTCACCGCCTCCCAAGCCTGGCCAAGTGCTTCATGCTCTTCCAGTACGTGACCGTGGGGATCGAGGCCGCCACGCGGCTCTACGAGCAGGTGTGTGCGGAGCTGCGGGGCCCGGCGTCCCCGGGCGGCGCCCTCGAGGCCATCACGCTGCTGCACGTGGGCCTGCTCCGGTTCCACACGAGGGTCCGCGTTTACCCCCTGGCTCCCCTGCGCCAGGCGCTCTCGGAGGCCTTACGGCTGTACCCAGCCAACCAGGTTCTTTGGCGGGCCTACGTTCAGGTTCAGAGTAAGTCCCACGCAGCCAGTAAGACCAGAAGGTTCTTCGATGCCGTGACCAGGTCTGCCAAAGCCTTGGAGCCTTGGTTGTTCGCGATCGAAGCTGAGAAAATGAGGAAGAGGCTGGTGGAAACCGTTCAGAGGTAGGTTGGGACGTCTCGTCTGTGTATCCACAGAGCTTTGTGCATGCTTGCCGTGACCCCGCTGCGCAGCGAGGCCTCCGGGATCCCAAGGGAATACGGGCCGGCACCTGGAGCGCTGCTGTCGGTGTTGCTGGTGACATGGGGCGACCTACCGGAAGAGGACTGCAGGGGCTTTTGTCAGGGGCTTCGTGGCCGTCTCCCCGGGCTATGAATTTTGGGTTCCTGAACGTTGCTGATGGCCTGCGGCCATCTGAGCAGCTGTGGTGACAGCACGATGGGCAAGAGCAGGGACTCCGGAGTAGGGCTGCGGATTCAGATCTTCCACGTCCGGGCCGTGTGGCCTTGGGCAAGTCCCGTCCCCTCGAATAGGTTCCCCTTCCATAAGGTGAACAGTAGCCTTCTGCGAGGGCTGCTCAGAGGGGCCAGGCAGGGAAGGGCTAAGCAGGAGGCAGTGTGAACGAGTTACTGGCCCGTTGTTATCACTAGTGGTGACAGCATCGCGTTCTACGTGTCATCTCTTGATCCGGCGTGTGTGTGTCTGAAGGTCAGGTGGCTTCGCTCTGACCTCATATCAGCTGACGACTCAGAGTTGCCTCTGAAGAGTGTGTCGCTTTGTTTTTTGTTTTTTCCATTGGGATTTTATTCACTGTACGCCCCTTAAATTGACAGGACTTTCCTCCCACCAGGTAGCACTGGCATTCTGCTGAGTAAAGGGTGGGCTTGGCTCTGGAAAGCAGAGACGCAGGGAGGTTGCGTGTGGGTTCTAGGCGGACTCCGGCGTAGAGAACACAGGAGCCTGGGCGCTGCTGTCCTCTGGCCGTGGAGGGGTCCCGTCATGACTGCTGTCTGCACACCCAGGGCTCCCAGACCCGGGGGGACGGCGCCGTCCCTGGCATGCTGATCCTGCCGGAATGGACGTTGGCGGTCACTAACGTGCCGCTTCCGCCAGCGCCGTGGGGCCCGAGAACCGGTCTCGGGGTCACGGGAACCTTTGTCTTGCAGGGTGGATGGCAGAGAGGTCCACGCCACGATTCCTGAGACCGGCTTGACGCACCGGATCAGAGCCCTGTTTGAAAGTGCGCTGCGGAGTGACCATGGCGGCCAGTGCCCCTTGCTGTGGAGGATGTATTTGAATTTTCTGGTAAGAAAACGTTTAGTGTTTTTGTCTGCAGAGCTCCGCTGATTCCTCACAGGGGAGAACATGCAGGTGTCCAGTAACCAGCGCCCAGGAGAGCTGGCCAGGGCCTCCTTTCCCCCCACTTCTCGGCCTCGATGAATCCTTCCGGGGACCTTGGTGGAGTCACGTCAGGTCGCTCCGGATGTGGGAGGGGGACGCAGGTCGCATCGCTCCTTGGGGCTTTGGCGAAGTGACAGGAATAATTGCTGGGCGGTTCGCAGCAGAACCTAACGTGACTCTCGGGGTTGAACACCTCGAGTCAACACCTCGAGTCAACAACTCGGAAATGGCCTGAGAGCTTTCATTAGAAAGAGATCTGTTCATAAGAACTCCCAGGTTCTGATTCCGTTCTCTCATTAAAGGTAAGATTCACCCTAGAATGTAGCTTTGACAGTAGGCCTCTCCAGAGCAGCTTCGTTTTCGATTAAAAGTACCATCGTTGGTGACTGGACTCGCGGAGAGGCCTTTGATCGCGTTAACGTGCGTGTGGAGGCTGAAAGGCGCTCTTGGGCCTCGCGGAGTCTTTCTTGAAGCTGAGAATGTGGGTTGACTTTGCCTTTGGTTAAGGACCTGGCGTCGGGATGGGCCTCATTTCCTGGAATATATCTACCAAGTTGCGTGGTTTTTCAGAAACGTAGTCTCCTAGGCCACTCGAGCGTTTCAGCGGAAGGCCACGAAATCCTATGCAAGTGATCTCTCACGAATACTGTACTTTTCTTCAGAAGCCCCGAGTGACCTTCCTTGTCTCTCTATATTTCCAATGGATAAGTTCTCAAGGCAGTCAAAGTACTTGAACTTTTCCAGTCGAAACGTAACAGTTCGGTATGAAGAGGTGTGGAGAAAGTAAGCTACGGGTTAGGAGAGCTTTGGGCCTTCCCCATTGTAGACTTGGGCTTGGTGTGCCTCCCCTGTGCTCTCAGAGGCCCGAGTGGCAGGGAGGACGCGGCATGTCAGGACAGCAGCTTACTGGCATGCCGAGGACGAGCAGGGTAGAGGTCGGGCAGAGGTCGGGATTGAGTTGAACTAACCCAAGTCTGCGTGTTTTTGTTTTTTTTTTAATGTAAGATTTTATTTCTTTGTCGGAGAAAGAACAAGCAGGAGGAGCGGCAGGCGGAGGGAGAGGGAGAAGCAGGCTCCCCGCCAAGTAGGGAGCCCAGTGTGGGGCTTGATCCCAGGACCCTGGGATCGCAGCCCAAACTGAAGGCAGATGCTTCACCAACTGAGCCACCCAAGTGCCCCAGACGTTTGTGGGGGTTTTTTCTAACATTTATTCATCAGACCCAAAGGCTCAGGTTTTATGTTTTGGCGCCCACGTGTGAAACGGAAACCTTCAGATGCTGGTGTGTCACGGCACATCCGTGGCTGCCGCCTGTTAATCGGGGCGGGGGGCGGGGGCGGCTTAGGCGGAGAGTGGTCAGGAGAACCGGCTTCCTGCTGCATCGCCGCTCCTGTGCTGGGGCCGCTCAGCCGAAGGAGCGGCTGATATCGTGTGAGTCTTTGTAAGCAAGGGAAAGACCTTGAAATGTGAAGAGGGCTTGCAGACTTGCCAGTTTTAACTTCTCCCCGTCGGTAGAGATGGGTGGGACAAAGACGGACTTCCCGTATTTTTACGGAGAATCTTCCAAGAGCCAAATTTGGTTGGACCATAGAAAAATTCTCCTTGACTTGGAAGAAAAGATTGGGGCCCTTAAGGAATTTCTGTCTTTCTGGAAAGGTTAGCATTGGAGCGAGGACGAGTTTGAGTGTGACTTCCTCTCGCAGCTCCTGAGGCATCTGGGTTGGCTACCGAGGCTTTGATAAACCTGCGAAAAACTCCAGTTAGGGCCAGAATGCGAGGTGAGGAGAGGCCCGAAGGGAGCCGGCTCCGCGGAGGAGAGCAGATGCTGTGTGTGTGTGTGTGCGCGCCCACGCGTGAGCACACACACGAGGATCTACACACACTTGAGCCTGTTTCCACCCTTGCTTTTTTTCCTGCAAAAGTGTTGGAAGGGATTACAGCTGCTTGTTGGCCACGGAGGACATGGGAGAAGGGAGGGATTGGCCAGTGAACACTGCCCACCAGGGTTGGAGCTTAGCTTGAAACCTCTGCTGTGGGGGCGCCTCCAAAGGCGCCGTTCTCCCTGCACCCTCCCGCCACACCTTGTTGTTGTTTAGGCTGTTGTTGTTGTTATTGCAGTTCTTTTCTTTCTTGAACTCGGGGCCCAGTGTGGGGCTCGAAACTCACAACCCCAAGCTTCGGGGTCACACGCTCCACCGACAGCCAGCTGGGAGTCCCAGAATCGCAGTGCTTTTCAGGATGGTTAGAGCTCTTTAACGTGGTCGTCCAGTTGCACAATCGGGAAAGAAACGGAAGCGTATAAAGCGTTAGCTCATGCCATGGCGTGATGAAGTAAATCTTACGAACAGAAGGGGAGCCGCGGCCCCTCTGTAGTCCCCGGCATCATTTCTCCTTCCCGGTGTTGGCAGCTGGCGGAGGTCAGCCCGTATGGAGAGGCCAGCACTGAGAAGAGCCGCTGGGAGGGCGAAGAGCCGTCTGCAGTTCACCCTGCTGGTCGTGGGGACGTAAGCTTCCGGCAGGACTGCCGTCTCTTCCCGGACCGCTCAGGGTGTTGTGGAAACACGGCTTTTTGTTTGGGTTGGGTTATCAGTTGGGTCAAATGACTTTATTTATTTATTTATTATTTTATTTATTTATTTGACAGACAGCGAGAGGGGGAGCATAAGCAGGGGGAGTGGGAGAGGGAGAAGCAGGCCTTCCGGGGAGTGGGGAGCCCGAGGCAGGGCTCGATCCCAGGATCCTGCAATCATGACCTGAGCCAGAGGCAGACGCTTAACTGAGCCACCCAGGGCCCCGGGTCAAAGTACTTTAAAAAAGTTGGATACTGAACAGCTGCTCAGATTTGTCTACCATCAAATAAGAAAAGAGACTCAAATCTTACCAAAGCCCCTCAGGCTTTTCCCTTTGTGGCGGGTGCTGCCTCTGCCGGGTGGAGGCGGCCACACCGGGTGAGAGGGGACCCAGGGGCCCAGACAGGCGGTCACTTGCCCACATCTCTGAAGGGGGTGCTCGCGCACCTGCTCGGTCGTGGAGGGGCAGCCCCCCCCCCCCCCCCCGCGCACGGCTGGGCTGTGTTGCTCCCTGGGCTCGGGTCCCCGGGGGCGGACTCACGGCTCCAGGGCTCTGCCAGGACTTGTGTCCTCCGCGCACCAGGGTCCTGTTGGCCGAGTCCTTCCTGGGATGTGTGTGAGGGAGAGCGGCCCCTTCGGTTCTGCGCTCCATCCCCGTCCTGATGCTGTGGGGTCGCACAGCGCATGGGAATCGCCCGGGCTTAGGGACTATACGAGAAGTCACAGTTAGTCAAGACGAGGAAGCCTGGAGGGTGAGGAAGGAAGACGCGGACAGCCGGGGCGGCTTGTCTTCCCAGGGGAGGCTCTGCCCCCGTGAGAGGGAGCCGTGGCTGCTTGGGTGGGTCTTAGTATAGATGCTGCGTGGGGACAACCAGGAGGCACCACTGAGCTGTCGCCTGCCATTGAACCCTCCCGTACCGGAGAGCCTAGGCCGTCTCCAGTGGCTGATGAAGCGGATCGAGGGAGCAGTTTGCATTCGAGTCTAGCTAACCAATGCACCTGAATTTGCGGGGTTCCGGGGTTATCAGAAAACCTCACAAGTAGTGCTCGCACAGTTTTTCCTTCTTTCCGGAACGAGGGAACAGCGCCCTGCGTTTACGAGAGGATATGGAAGTGAAGTATTCTGGCGTGGGAAGGAGGCACAGCTCACGCTGGTTCCTTGCGTGTGAACTCAGAGGGGTCCGGCTTCGGAAGGGCTGGAGGGGAGGGAAGACCGCAGTCCCTGGGCTCTGCGGCTGGCTCTGGGGGCGGCTGGGGCCCGTAGTGTTTCTGCGGGAGTTAACGTGAGGGAACTGAAGAGGAAGGGAGGCCATCCTGGGAGGACGGAGAGCCCGAGCCACAGGCTGGAGCCTCTAGCTGCACCCCCCGGTTCTGGGAGTCAGTCCCGTGCCAGAGGCCACTAGAAGGCTCTCCCTTTGGGAATGGAGCCTGGAGGTGGGGGGGGGGGGGGCGAGAAAGCCCAGGCACAGACTCGACCTCCGTGGGCCTGGCTGGTGCCCACACACACAGGCGCAGGTGCCCGCCGGCCTGGGAGCGGCCCTCTGGGGCTGTGGTGCTGTCGAGGAGCCACTGAGCGACAGATCCCTTCCTGGGACCGGGACGTGCCCAGGGCAAGGGTGGTGGGGACACGTGTGTGCTTTCCACGCCCACTGGAAACTGAGTACCTGCAGGCTCTCAGACTGAAATTCCTGACCAGAACTTTATTTTTATTAACCAGGGGCTGATTCAGTGATGCCGGTTATCTCAGTGCTCTAAGATTTTACAAAACGGCAAGCGTTAAAGCGGACATTGTGTGTGCGTAAAGTCATCAGCCTCGTCTCACACACACGTTCTCGCTCTAGGCGCCGTTCTGACACAAGGCACCATGGCCCCCAGTGGCAGAGGCGGTAGACCAGGCAGAAGTCACAGGGCCCGGTCCCCTCAGGGTCCGTGGGTGCAGGGGAAACGCCGCGCAGCAGTGGCCCCGAGAGCGCCCCGTGGCGCCTGCCGCCGTGACGGTGCCAGCCCCCCGCCGCTCCTGAGCCCCCATATAGATCGGGACAGGGTGGTTTCCGTGGCCTCAGACTCTCTGCCTCAGTAAATCCTTGCTGTAATTCTCCTCCTCTCTGCCTCAGGTTTCCTTGGGAAACAAAGAAAGGAGCAAAGGCGTGTTCTACAAAGCACTTCAGAATTGTCCGTGGGCAAAGGTAAGTCCCAGTGAGACCTGCACACGCCCAGTGCCCTTCCAGCCTCGGTGCCCAGCTGTCCATGTCACTGGGCACAGGGCACATCCCAGACCGCTTCATAGGGAACCTGTCCCCGGTGGAGCTTTGGCGCACAGGAGGGCGCAGGGGCCGGTGTTTCACGGGAGCCTGGCTGCAGGCAGGGGGTTTCCATCGTCTGCTGGGGTTCAGCCTAGGTGCTCATATGGCGGGGGCCCATGGCCCAAGTCTGCCTTGCCGAGCCCGGCGGGCGGCATTTAGGGACTGTCCCGTCCACCAAGTCCTGCCCCACTTTAGAAAGAGGCCTCGCTCTGGTCCACTTACTTCCAGCCCCAACTTTGCGAGTTGCGCGTCCTTCCGGAAGCCGGTGCCGGGACGCTGCCGAGTCCGGCTGGCTAGTGCGGGCCTCCCTGCCCTAGGCGCTGTACCTGGATGCCGTGGAGCACTTCCCCGAAGAGATGCAGGAGGTCCTGGACCTGATGACGGAGAAGGAGCTCCGGGTGCGCCTGCCCGTGGAGGAGCTGGACCTTCTGCTGGAGGACTAGAGACCAGGAGGGCATGGGCCCTGCCTTCCAGGCCTTGTCGCCTGCCCCGCCGCAGCCGGGATGCACAGGATCAGTGACGCGTGGGTGTGTGTGTTCCAGGAGCTCTGCTTTTGAAGTCTAGCTTTCGTTCTTAGGAATTTGTACCTGGGTTATCAGTTTATCTCTTGCACATTTTTTGGATGTGCAAATGACACAGAAGCTATTATTTACCTATTATATATGTGAATATGTAGATAAGAGTCATGCCAAGTGATAAGAAAACCTCGTGGTTGGCGTGTGCGAGTGTGTGCTCTTCGTCTGCCCCCCCAGCCCCGCCAGAGCGAGTGTGCCCTGTAGGTGGGCGTTCTTGGTGGTCCCGCCAGGGTTTCCGGGTCTTGCAGTCATGATGGGAAAGGTCTGATGACTCAACACTAGAACCTCTTCCCCAGGCTGGTTAGCAGGAGAGCAAATTTTGCTCTTCTCGTCCGGCCACAGCAGTGGAGTCATTTAAAACTTGGTGTTCTGGCCTGTATCAAGGGCATTGAGTTTCTCAGGATCCCTAAGCTCTTCTTGACGCCAGCAAGAAGCATCACCTGGGCGCCTGGCAGAGCTGCAGCCTCGAGGGCCCATCTCAGCCCTGCCGAGTCCGTCTGCTCGTGAACGGGGCCCCCTGGAGACTTAGGAGCACCCAGGTGTGGCAAGGACCCCTGCTGCAGGAAGCACTCGGGCAGCCATCCGAGCGGAGTGCAGAATGGAGCCGGCGGCTTCCTCCCGGACCACCCCCTGCCTGCGAGACGGGCCACGGCAGCCTTCGTCCGGGTGCAGACAGGCCGGTAGGTGTCTGAGGGTTATGAATGGAATGAAACTTACGTCTCCGCGTTCAGACCACTTTCTTCTGCGAAGGACATGTCTGCAGTTATTAACTGTTAATATTTAACTGGGAGGAAATTGCTTTATCTTCTCTGAGCCCCTGCTCTTAAAAAAAGAACCAAAACCCTGATGCCTGTAATTAATTCAAGTTGTCAGTCCTTGGCATCCCATCCAGAAAAGCCCGTGGTGTGGAACAGAATTTTGGCTAGAAACAGCTGGAGAAGCAGGGCGGCAAGTCAGAGCCCCTGAGGAAGGTGGCCGGCTGGCCAGCCAAGTGGACACTTACCTTGCCTGGCTTGGACACTCACGGGCTTGGACACGGACCTGCTCCGAAAGGAGAGAAGGGCAGGAAATAGATGGGGAAGGGGACGCTTTGACAGGGTTTTGCACGCGCTGGAGGGAGGTGAGGTTTCTGGACCTCAGAACGAGGGCTGACCCGGCGGGAAACGTCAGCCCAGGCTTGGAGCTTCTGGTGGGAACACCACTACTTCTTTCCTGCCCAGAGTGCTGAGAACCCACAGGCTCCGCAGACCTTGCAGAACGGAAAGCTGTTTCCTTCCGAAGCCAGGGCCACGCGCTTCCCCAGCAGAGGCCACTGGCTCTGTGGGGCCGCTTTCCCGCCAGCCGCTGTCCAGCTCTGCCGCCGGCTCTGGGCGCGCGAGGCAGGGCAGGAGGTGCTGAAGCCTCCCTACCGCGCAGGTGCACCTGCTTCCTGCGGCTGAGCGCCGGGTGTGGAGGCTCCAGAAACAGCGGTTTGAGAAGGAGCACGCTTTATTGGGGACAGCACTGCTTTATTGGGGACAGGACCAACAGGTGAAGGCAGCCTGGGGGGCGTCCTACACATCATGCTCAGAAAGGTACACAAGGAGGTTTTGCTAATAAGAAAGATGAACTGGAACATGGGTTCCTCTGGGCAACTTCCCCAACCTCATCCCCTTCGAGGGGCCGGGACAACCCTGCCCGTTTCCGTGAAGGCAGCTGTGGTGGCTAGAGATACAGTCCCTCAGGGGTGCCTTCTTGTTTTTTATAAAGAACATTTTCTTTAGATTTCTTGAAGTCTTCATTTGTTACTTTCATTCTGCGTTCTCTCAAGGCCATGAGACCAGCTTCTGTACAGATCGCCTGTAAAGAACAGTATGTTCACAAAGGGAGATACTTTTTGTGCTCTATCAATTCGAGAGCTACTTTGAAATAAGGTGTAAGACACTCAGACTGACGAAATTGCTTCAACTATTTGGGAAAAGGTTAGATCTTTTGAATGTTTTACAGGTTCTAATTACTTTCTCAGGATCTGAGGTGGCTTTGAGGAGGATCACTGGTTCGGGTTCTAACCAGCAGGGGGGCCCGATGGGGAATTCTCCATGCTCCCCTCGTTACAGCGAGCCACGTTCCTTCCTGGGCACCAGACGCAATTACACCAGGACGCTGAGCAGCAGCAGAGCAGCCACCCAGGTCATTTACCCACAGTCAGAAGGGAACACGTATTCTGGCTGTCAGTCTCAGCACAGTGTTTACTGTGATACATTTTCTCAGTCATCACTTGCCAAAAGTAAAACAAAAAACATTCAACATGATGTGACAGAAACACAATCCTGGCATTGAAGTTTCTATCTGGTTATGGCCCTCGGGATATTTCAAATGGTTTTGCAAAAAAGAATGTATTTGTGAACAAAAGATAAAGCATAGCAGTAAAATGGTAACATGTGATAAATCAACGTGATGGGTATATCGGTATCTATTGTTGCAACTTTTCTGAAGACTTCAAATTTTTTAAAATACAAAGTTGGTACAAAATTTTAAAATAATTTCAGTTTTAAAAAGAGCTTTTATTCACCAACACAGACACTAACCTAGTTCTACAGAGGCCAAGGATGCGCAGCTCAGTGCAGGCAGCGGCGCGGAAAGGCCCCACGTGTGCCATCCTGGCCCGACCGTGGGACTTGCACCAGACAAAAACCCAGGTCCTCACCTAAAGAGCAGGCTGGACCCAGATCCGGTGCTGCCAGCTCCCTCTCCCCTGCCCCATGAAACTGAGGGGTACGACCCAGCCCAGGTTCTCACCTTGATGTCAGCACCCGAGAGGTCATCTTTAGCCATGATCAAGTCGTCCAGGGTCACATCATCGGCCAGCGTCATCCTGCTTGTGTGGATTTGAAAGATGCGCTTCTTAGTCTTTTCGTCAGGCAGGGGGAACTCAATCTTCCTGTCGATGCGACCTGCGGGTAGGAAAGGTTTCCAGTCACGGCCCTGCGCAGCCCCCAGGCTTGGCTCTGGCTCAGGGAGAGCCTGAGCCCATGTCCTCACTCACGCTGTTTCAGTCAGACAGCACCCTGTGGGAAGGGGGGGGTCCAAATACTGAAAGGTGAACATCCCTCTTGTAGTTTGTAAATGTCCAGCATTTGAATTCATCCCATTTAAAAGAGATCTGCTCTGCTCTGGTACCCTTAGAAATAAAGGAATGGCTCCTGAATGGCCTATGTAGTGGAAAAGGACAGATCGTGTTAAAAACATTACAAAAGCATAAACAAATTAGCCACTGCTGCTTCCTGGTGCGACCTGAATGTAAAAAAATGAACCTGAGTTAGCATATGAATTATTCCTTCAGAAAAAAAGAATATCCATTACGGGAAAGAAAAGATCACAATTTAAGATTGGAATTAGAAGGGCTTTGCTACACCCACTGCACCACGTCCTTCCTTAACCATGACCTCAGGGGACGCTGTCTTAGTAAGTTACTCTGCACTTTAGTCCTGTTATTTGCCTTGATACGTATCATTCTTAAATCCCCTGCCCGTGCACTTACACAGTCGTACACAGACATGGTAGCTGTCCCCGATGGAACAAGCAATCTGACCTGGTCTGATGAGAGCTGGATCCAAAGTCTCTATTCGGTTTGTGGCCATGATAACTTTCACATCACCCCTCGAATCAAATCCATCCAACTGGTTCAGCAGTTCCAGCATTGTTCGCTGAATTTCTCTCTCACCACCAGAATTTGAGTCATATCTTTGAAAAAGAAGAGGAGTAAAAACCTAACTGATCTGCTGAAGGGGAAATGACAACTCTGACGCACTGAATTCTAGCAACAAAACCACGCCCTCAACATGTTGTTTAAATTGGAGAAGTATTCACGCCTGCGATTATTTCATTAATTCAGTCTCCGTGTTTGCTAAGCTCCCAACCCGACTGGGGGCTCCTCGAGGGCTTGCGTACAGTGGCTGTCCCCCCAGAGTCCAGATGATGCCTGGCTCTGAGCGGATGCTCGGGACACTGCTACGGACTGAGGTCCAGGCAGTCACCACTCCTGGGTGGGGGTTACCTGGCACCTGGGAGAGCAGAGCCTAGAGCACCCAGAGTGCCGTGGTGTGGTGGGGACTGCGGCAAACCCACGTGCAGGCCATCCAGGGGGTACTCAATGGTGGTTCTTAGAGAAGAGCTCCGGGGTTTTTATCGCTGCTCAACAGAGAGAAGTGTACCTTTTTGTTCCAATGGCATCAATTTCATCAATAAACACGATGGATGGTGCGTGTTCTTCCGCAACTCGAAACAATTCCCGAACGAGTTTGGGCCCATCACCTAAGTACTTCTGAATAAGTTCAGAGCCAACCACTCTCAAGAAAGTGGCAGAGGTCTGGTTTGCTACTGCTTTGGCTAATAAGGTTTTACCTATTTTAGATTTAAAAAGAAAAAGAGAAAGGAAAAAAACCCTTAAGTGCTGTTTTAACTTAAAAACTCTGTCACTTAAGTGGGCATCGGAAATGGGCAGATCCCTGTGAAGGAAAAGGCATGCCCCCATTCCGGTGTCCTAACATTCTGTTCTCCGAGGCAGGTAAGAAGAAACTGAGAAGAACCTAAATAATGTTTTATTTTTAACTATCTTCCTAATTCTTCATTACAATGCCAGAAAGTACCTTTTACTGGGTTATTCAAAGTTGCATAGATTATTAACCTGACCCCTGCGACCAGGGTTAGAGATCCAGACTCAACTATGAAATTATCCGTGATGAGGATAAAACGGCCTGGAACCCTAGGTCTGCCCTAAGGAACCTGACCTGGAGCACCAGGCCTGCAGTCCCTGGCGCTGAGAGTCACGGCTCTGCTGGGTGGGTCTGCCTGGGGCTCAGCTGAGACAGGACAAGCTCCCGATGAAAGCTCTAGAGACTTCTCCATCTCTGGTATGCCCTCGTGAGGATCGTTCTCTCAGGGACGATCGCAAACATTTCCAATCCTCCATTCCTTGATATTTCTATCTCAGGTCAAAAACAACAGCTGTGGCAGCCACCCTGTCAACTTTAGGGCTGGAAGACCTTGGCCCCTTTGATGGTGAGGAAGTGGGCACAGGGCCAAGCAGCATCAGCACATGGGCAGCTAGAGGCAGAGCCCGTAAAGGACCAAGCTTAGGCCTGCAGAGGGGTGGGGGGAGGCTGCTGGTGAGTGACACAAAAGACTTCGTGGGAAGTGGGAAGGAGGACAAGGCACTAAGCTTGGAAACAAGATGTGGCGACGACATCTTTTTGGCCAGACAGGCGGAGGGGCAGGTGTGAGGGCTTAGAAGCATGGACTTCACCCTGAGAGTGCCGGTGAAGGATGGTGAACGAGAAGACAAAAAGGACTGCCTAAGCAGATGGCCTCTGACCCTCCAGAGGCAGCCACGGCCAGCTGCTGGGACCCTTCAGTAGCCAGCGGGATCACTGAGCCAGGCCCCCGCCCTTCTTGATGGCCTGCCACCCTGTGCTCCAGCCCGGCCCCTCGCATCAGCCCCTGGCAGTGCATGTGCACTAAAGGCGGCCCACAGCTACAGGTCAGGCGGCCTGCCTTCCAGCCCCAGCCCCGCTACCTGCCCAACTCCCAGAGCTCCTGCAGCCCTGGGCTAGTCATCGGCCTCTAAGTTTCCTGGGCGGTAAGATGATGAGCTGCAAACGCTCCGTGCCCCTGAGTTCACTTGTCTCCTGGTGCCTCCACTGTGGGCAATCCTCAGTGATCCCCTCACTCAAATAACTGTGCTTCCTCTGGGATTTCCACAGCAGTGAACTGCTAGGTCGGGGACTGTACAACTTATTCAGGCCAGCTAATTGCATAATGAACCAAATATGTATTTGTATCTGCATCTATTCATCCAATACTCCATTCATTCAGTACAGTGATCCAGAGAATGAACCCAATCTGAACAGCACAGAATAGCTTTTAAATCTGTGGTTCTCCACCATGGCTGATACCTGGCCACACTCCAGATAAACAAAAGTTTCAGGGATGGGACCAGGTATCAGTATTTTTTAAAGCTCCAAGGGGATTCCAACGTACAGCCAAGGTTAAGCACCCTTGTGTCTTATAAACTGTTTTTAATAGATTCACGTTACTCTTATGAATACTTGAAAGTTTTATGTTTTACAGCATATAAATCTAATATATTTGAATACAGAAAGGAGTTCTAAGAAACTATAAATGCATTCACATTGAGCAGACATTTTTGGAGGGGGAGGGTTTACCTACTGTGCTTATTTTTGTTGCAATTCCTACTGTTGTTTTTAATACATTAAATCTGTTAAGTCTACAATTTCAAGTCTAAGGTAATTCAGTTTTTTAGCATCTACTATACAGATAAATATACTTTTATGTAATACATATATTTCCATACTTACTCAGAAAACGTATAAAATGTTGTTTAGAAAACCTTGTTTTAAACTAAGGAATTGTGGGATCCTTACTCAAGAATTAAATATAACAAACTAATGCTGCAGCTCAAGAGATTAGCTGAGTGCCCAGAAAGTGTCAAACTCAGAGCATCCGTACCTGTGCCAGGTGGACCATAGAGAATGACCCCCTTGGGAGGCTTTATACCCATCTCTTCATAATATTCAGGATGAGTTAGAGGAAGCTCCACAGATTCCTATAGAAAATAAATACTTGGTAAAAATGAAATGCTTTCTCACTGAAATTATCAGGTCCATGAATTGGCATCCTGGATAAAGTTCACTTTCAACAACAATAAGCTAAAACAGATGGAAGAGGACGTCTGTCATCCCTGAGTTCCCCCTCCTATTGCACCCAGCTTCCCTCTCACTTTCTCATAGAAGTCAGCCTTGAGCAACATTTAAGCTCTTCCAGAGCAAAAAGGACTTAAAGTGAAAATACACTGTTTTCAATTAAACCACAGACAGGAGCTGGCAAGATGTTTTGATTACTGTTACACCGACGGACATAATGGCTACTTCCCAGCCGTCTCTGAGGGCACCAGTGGTGACTGGTGACAGCTCTGCACGACCCCTCTGCAGATAAAAGAACCTGCAGATGAGATGGCTGGCTCACAGCCAACCTCGACGACCACTTCCCTTTACCCCACTCACACTATCCCCACACATCACTGGAGGTTTCCAGATGGCCACAGCTAAAGTCAACACAAACAGAAACATTATATATCCACACAGATAATAATTAAACCTTGCATATAAAAGGGATGAAGCTGCAGCTGGTGCAGGAACAA
This sequence comes from Potos flavus, assembly GCA_028534135.1. Taxonomy (NCBI): domain Eukaryota; kingdom Metazoa; phylum Chordata; class Mammalia; order Carnivora; family Procyonidae; genus Potos; species Potos flavus. The sequence goes on along the minus strand of CM052896.1, from coordinate 115,375,810 downwards.
TCATACAACTTGTTGTTTCTATTACCTAACTCAGGATTAACAAATAAAATACTCCACAACTGGCAAGCTCTGAGTCAGGTACTGGTTTGATCACTAAGGAAAAAACAAAATATGCACAATAACTCTAAGTACCCTAAATGAGATTCTAGGAAGAAACCAAAAATCTAGAAACCCAGAGCTGATTCTTAGACTTACCTTAATTTCCTGGATTTGGTTGTCCAACCCCCCAATATCAGCATAGGTTTCCTGGGGCGCCTTTTCTACCTTCATCACTGTGACCAAGGGATCTGTGTCATCCATGAGCACCCCTATGACGGCATGCACCTAACAGAGAACAGTAAGTCTTAATGCAGAAATGTGAGGTTCACATAATCCATTCACAGCAAAGCAACGCCGATCACAGAGCGGCACAAACGGACAGGTCTGAGAGGAAGGAGAAAGCACTCCTAGGGGCTTAGAGACCATCAACTTGCCTTGTGGTTGAGCAGGACGGAGCAGCCCGGTTCCAGCAGATCCTTGTCTACAAAGGAAAGAATGCTGACGTAGTGTTCTGAGCCCACAGATGTAGACACGATGGCATGATTGTCATCAATGATCTCTTCCAAGGTTCCTACTGACATTGGGGTCCCCCTCAGATCATCCACCTTAGATCTTTCCTCCTATGTAAGAGTATGCCATGAAGGAAAAGCAGATTAGACCTAAAAAGCAGACGAGGCTGATAGTTTTACTAGATTTTACTACATATCCAAAGCAGGTGATGCTTTTAAAAGGCAGTCAGTCTGAATGGGTCAACTACTTAAATTTCATTTATTCACTCAATTCTATTTAGTACCAAAAATGTTAATTTGTAAAACAAAAGTTACAGTAATTTCTGAATTACCTCTTGCTTTTCTTCTAAAGGCTTCATTTGTTCCTGATTTCTAATGAATTCTTCCTCCATGAGAAGATAGTCTTTAATTCTCTCTAACTTCAATAATTTTAACCGGCACTGAGTGTGAGGTGTCACTGTAATTACACAGAAAGTTTTATTCTATTTGGAGCTTGAAGTTTGTAATTAATTAAGTTCATTCTTAAGGAAAAAAATGTTAAGACTTAAAATAAGCTTATTTAGTTGAACAGACTGAAAAATTCAAGGTCTGTTGACTCTAAGCAAGCAGGTACCTAGATGTTAAGGGAAAAGGGACTTTCACAGTTGTAAGCAAGCAGGTAAAAACAGGGACGAGGTCTGAATGACATCTCCTAAGTGAACTGTTAAGAAAAAAAGAACTCAACGACCTCAAAGATCGTTTACTTTGGTTTTTTATTCCCCATCTGTGTTTATAAAAATAGGTACAAGTGTTGTCCAGTCAGAATACATTGCTGCAGGCGAGCTGAGGAATTCACCCCTGGGAGAACTATGAAGTATTAGTGATAATAACATAAGTGGCAAGCATTTTTTCCATATTCTTTTGCGTTGTTTCTTTTGAAGTCTCATGCTACATGGGAATTTTAGCATACGTAGACAAAAATGTTAATTTTTTCTTTTATGGTTTCTGGGTTTCTTCAAAATGTCTCTCCTTCCCTAAGGTTAAATATATTCCTGATTTTTCATTTATCTACTTATTTTCATATCTATAATTCATTTGGCAAAAAGCAAGGGGTCTAATTTCATTTTCTCTCAATAGCAAATAAAGATGCCAGACATTTCTGTGAAACAACTCACCCTCTCCCCGCAGAATTCAGTCACCTTTACCATATAGTCATTATCCATGTAACTTGACTGTTTTTGGACTCCTATGCTCTTCTGGCCCTCTGATGATCTATTTTTTACCAATATCATATTGATTCATTATGGTAGATTAATGGCGTGTTTTTCATTGTCTGGCTCCCTTCATTCTTAACCAAGCAATATTTTAAAAATTATTTCATCTAAGCAGGAAGAGACTTGCTTAGATGGGGGTAGGGGAGGTATGTGAGCCGCAGTGATGAGAAGCAGGCAGCCACGGGAAGGACTAGGGGAAGAACATTTTCTTAAAGATTTTAGGGAGAGAGCCACCAAATGAGCCACCCAGGTGCCCTAAGGAAAGAACATTTTTAAGGAAAGGGCAAAAGTCCTAATGTGTGGGTTATCTGGGGTGGCTCAGTCGATTAAGCATCTGACTCTTGATTTTGGCTCAAGTCATCTCAGGGTTATGAGATCAAGCCCCACACTGGGCTCTGCGATGGGCATGGAGTCTGTTTGATTCTCTCTCTCTCCCTCCCTCTGCCCCTCCCCACCCTGCCTCCACATCCCCACCTGTGCACGTGCGTGCTCTCTCTCTCAAAAAAAAAAAAAGTCCTAAAGTGCATAAGAGTCAAAGAACACAAGGCAGGGCTGTGTGAACAATGAGCAAGGGGAAACGATAGGGGCTGAGGATGGAGAGGTGGCCTGCATCAGGTTACCCGGTCTGAAGTTTAGTCTATGTTCAGTACCGTCATTGAAACAGTTTGTTCATGCATCACAAGATGTGACTTCCGACACGTTGGCATTCCATGTCTTCAAAAACAAAATATGTTTCTTAGTTATTCAAGCTCAACCTGAGTTTTCTAACCCAAAACTACGCTTTTCATACATTAGAGGAGCTAAATTAAAGGAAATGAGTGGAGTTTCTTGAAGTGAGACACAGCTGTATGCTGTTTGTATATAACTCTGCCACACACAGAGTTCGAGCTTCAGCCACCCCACTTCCTGCCTCCACATTCAGACCTCGAAGCTACATACACACAGACGGTTCCCAGTGGAATCGAGATAGCAAGGAGGGACTATGTCATTACCCAGTGGCAGCTTGCTGGCAGCATCTGGTCCCTTTGTTTTCTTCTTCTTTTTCCCCACCCTAGTTGGTACAGGAGGTTCATATTTCTTTTTCTTGTCCTTGAATTTTTAGAATAGGAAAAACAAAAACCACACAAATCATACCAAAACACAAACTTCTTTCTGTTGTACCATCATCTATTTCTAGTGGTAGTAATTTTCCTTATCTTTCAGAATGCTATTAAAAACTGTCCTTTTAAAAGTAAAACTAGTTGGGTGGCTCAGTCAGTTAAGCATCTGACTCTTGGTTTTGGCTCAGGATCACAAGACAGAGCCCCACATTGGGCTCCGTGCTCAGCGGGGAGTGTTTCTCTCTCTCTCCCTCTGCCCCTCCCCCTGCTCGCTCTCTCTCTCTCTCAAATAACTAAAATCTTTAAAAAACAAACTCAGTTTTACATTCCTGCAATTTTAATTGGTGAACATAACTGATCTTTTTATAATACATGGTGATGGTTATTCAGTAAGGACTAGAGGTCAGAATTCAGAATTATATACCAGAAGTTTGGGCTGAAATAATTTGAGACAATTCTTCACATCTGAAGATATTAAACACTAAAATTACAAGCACTTTAACACTCTGTAATGTTATTTTATACATTTAAAAACCACTAATTCATAACTACTTACTTGACAGGTCAATAATCTTTTCTAAAACATGGAAGAGGGCACTGAATCTGTAGGCCAGGCTGGTAAATAACTACAGGATCACTTATTTTGCATTTTCAAAGTCATGAATCCCCAAAGAGCTTCTCAGCTGAGATCAAGGATATGTTCCATGATTTACTTGCATCACAGATCTATCTGGCTTATTTACCTTGTCATCCTTCTTGCCACCTCCAGGGCCATGACCACCACTCTGACTCTGACCCTGAAAAAAAAAATCAGAAGTATACATTCAGAATACGATCATTTCAAAAGAACATCCTTTTTATTTTCCTGTGATTCTAAAACACCAAGACTTGCCCCTCATTTTAACATTTCTGAACTTAAGGTGTATAGCCTGTAGTCAACACGTACATTTAGCATGGTAAAGTTGCAACTGACTGCATCTTAAATCAAGTACAATTCTATTAAGAAACTGATGTAACTTCTGTATTACGATGAGGCTGACATTCTAAGACCACCCCTTTTTGAGGGGAAAATATAAAGCTTGACATTCTTTATTATAAAACTACTTGACTGAGTATATTTCATGAAATCAGGCCATCAAAGTTAAATCATTTTACCTATTCAACAATCATTTATCAATCATTTACTCCTTACTAAGATCACACCAAGACTCAGGAGACTTTCCTTTCAATAGCAACTTATATACCTCCCATCGCTAAAGCCTGGGGCTCTTGGGCAGGTCTTTCTTGCCAACCCGAAAAGCTGAATCACTTTAAGGTATCAAGAATTCAGTGTATTAATAAGCTCATGGGATTCTGGACTTTAAAAGAGACCGCTCAGTTACAGGGCAATGCTTAACACAGAACAGTATCTCAAAAATAATGGCATTTTAAGTAATAGTGAACTTACTTGAATAGAGGGGTCCTCTCCCCTCAAATCACTTCCACATAAGCACCTCTAAATTCATACACTGCCAGCTTAATTATCAAGACAGAACAACCATATCAGGTGACCTAAAAGAGTTAGGGTCAAATGTATTTCCCTACATGCGGGATTCTTAAAATTTTGTGATTTATTCTGAAGAAGGTATTTAAGGGCTCTAAGAAATTTTGGTTAACAGAATTAGTTATACTGCAATAGGCTGTCCAAGTTATAAGCCTTTAACAATTACTTACTTCTACCTCCTAAAGAAATTTGCTACTGGCTGGGGCAGCTCATGTTTGTGGGGTTCTTACTATGTGACTAAGCCTATACTAGACATTTTCCTTCACTATCTCATTAATTCCACACCATCCTCCAAGGTAGGGTTCATTATTCCCATTTTCTATATGAGGAACTGTAACATGGGCTATGGAATTAGATGCATCCAGATTTCAATTCTGACTCCATCGCTAATAGGCTATGTGACCTCAGGTAAGTCAGGTCACCTCCCTGAGCCTTGGTGCCCTTAATTGGAAAGTGGGGATGATACTAGCTCCTGTTACTGAAAATGAGGTAATGCATGTAAACCACTCAGCATTTGCATGACTCAAAATAACTACAAGCCATACAATATTATTGGTGAAAAGAAATATTAGGGTCAGAATTTTAATTATCAATCTGGTTACAAAATCTGGGTTCTGAAACCCATCTGGTTTAGTTCTTCACTCTCTTTTGTTGATCCCATCTCTGTTTCTATCCAGGACTCTAGCCTCCCAACTAAGAGTCCCACAACAGTTTCTCCCCGCACCAATCCAGCTATTACCTTCTAAAACAAAGAGCTGATCCTTTCATTCTCCTCAAAAACCTTAAACTGTTCCCTAGCATTTATGGTGTAATGACCAAACTTTTTACAGTGGCATACCTGGCCCTTGCCAAACTGGCTGCGACTGACCCTTCCCACGTTTATCTACCTCACTCACGATCCTGCAGGTCTGGCCCCACGGGAGGACATCTTCTTTAATGGGTCCCAAACTTCTTCATGTGTGGGGCATTTTACATGAGGTTTCTCAGTCTCCAATAACAATAAGAAATATACCCATTATATTAAGACCTTACTATGGTAAACAGTGCAGATTCTCAGAGTATCATCTCATTTAATTCTTGCAGACACCATGATGCTGGTGTCATTACCTCTAGTTTATGGATAAAGAAACCAAGGCCCAGAGATGTTAAGTGACTTGCCTATTATCACAGAGCCTGTCAGAGATGTGGCCGGGAAACATTCAGGTCTATTGGACACCAACATCTGTGTGTTTCTCTACCGCATGTGCTCTAGAAAACACTAACAGGGTTTGTGTTATAGCAAAGCCACCTACTGTGTCTCAGTTTCCTCTTTGGTAAAGTGAGGATAATAATTACTGCAGGGACTGCTGTGAGAATAAGAAAATGCTGGAAAATACCGTTACATTTATTGCAGCACTATTTACAGTAGCCAAGATATGGAAGCAACCTAAGTGTCCATTGATACAATGAATGGATAAAGAAGATGTGGTGTGTAAATGGCACACAAACATACGGATATTACTCAGCCATTAAAAAAAACCAGATCTTGACATTTGTGACATTAATGGACCCAGAGGGTATTAAGCTAAGTGAAGTCAGAGAAAACAAATACCACATGATTTCACTTATATGTGGAATTAAAGACAAACAAAAAAAGCAGAAACAGATCCATGAACACAGAGAACTGGGGGCTGCCAGAGGAAAGGGGGTGGGGGGCGGGCAGAACGGCTGAAGGGCAGTGGAAGGTGCAGGCTTCCAGTTATAAAAAGTGCAAGATAAAAGGTGGATAAAAGGGGATAAAAGGTGCAAACGTACAGCACGTATAGGGAATATTGTCAATAATACTGTGATAGCACTGAATAGTGACCGCTGGTCGCTACACTTGTGAGCACAGCATAGTACAGACTTGTCCAATCACTGTGTTGTCCACCTGAAACTAATGTAACACTGCCTGTCAGCTATACTTCAATAATAATGCTAGAAAAGTACCTGCTGCATGCTTACAACATTACCCCAAAGTCCTTGAAAGACCTATCCCACTAAGTGCTCAGGAGTTCTTGATGTTCAGGATACGGGCTCATCTCAGGCCCTTTGCACTTACTATTCCTTCCGCCTGGACCACGTTTTCCTCAGATGTTTGCAGGGAGTACTCTCTCATTTTACTTAGACCTCTGCTGCTCAAATGTCACCTCCTCAGAGGGACCTTTGCTGATACTCCATGTAAAACAGCCACCCCTCCCATCCCTTTCTATGAAACAGTCACTTAACAACGGCCATCCTGCCCATCTCTACTCCGCTCCACGTCATCATACTACATGTCTCTTTTTCGTTTTTTTGTCGGCCTTGTCTAGAATGCAAGTTCCATGAAGACAGAGACTTCAACAGTCACACTCACCCCCTGCGCCCTCAGTGCCTAGAGCAGAGCCTGCCGCGCCCTCCCCGTTTGCAGGTGCTCAATAAATACCTGCTTAGCAGACTAACGAATAAATGCTAGCTGTTTTTATTATTCCTAATGCACCACGGGAGCGTCCCCTCCGAGGTCCACCTATCATAAAAGCGTCGGTCGTTAACGCTTCCTCCAAATGCCCCCACTCCGAGCGATCTTCCAGGACTGCGCTCTCCCCTCCTCAGCTGGAACGAATCCCTCCCTCTCCTCCAGTCGCGCAGCCCTTCACCTGAGCGGCTCCGAAAGCACTCGTCCCAGGTGCTTCAGGAGAAACTCCCCGCACCGGGCAGCAGGGCCCGGGTCGGCGGAGGGGCAAAGCCGGGCGCCCTAACCCGCTCTGCCGCCCCACCAGTCAGCCCGGGGGACCCTTCGCGCCAAGCACTCTGGTCGGCCCCGGGCCGCGGCGGACCCAACCACTGTCTCCGGGAGCCTCTGCCCCCGAGAAGACCCGGCCGGCGGGCAGGAGAGCGGGCGGACCGAGTGCCTCGGGCAGCCGCCTCGTCCTCTCGTCTCGGGCCGCTTCGCCCCCGTCGCGCCGCGACCACCCTCCGAAATCCTTAGTCACTCACCATCTTGCTTCGGCCGCTCGAACCACCGCTGCCGGAAGTGCCTCCGCCAAGGCGGCCGCCCCAAGCGGAAGTTGCCGAGGGACGCGACGGAAGCCGATAGGAACCAAATCCCTCGCTGCGGGATTCGCGCTCCCAGGGCTCCTGTCGGTGGGGTATCGCTATAACTTACAAGCAAGATGTGAATCTTGTGAATCTCTCGCTTGGAAAAAAATTAAGTAGAAGTCATTAGGCTATTGTCAACAATTTGAGACAATGACCTAGACTTAAAAAGAACTAAGACAATTGTGAAAATATGAAGTATTTAAAATATGCAAAAATCATAACTGAGAACTTCACTTAACTGCTCCAAAAACCGGAATGGGATTTGGAACTGCGAAGTTGACATATACTTTTGGACCAACATTAAAGCTATTATTTGGTCTCTGGAATAAACGTGTCTAATGAGTTAACTGGATGTTTTCTTTTTTCCCTTGATGATCTGTGACTTGTGATGATGCCAAAGTTGTCTCAAAATAACTAATCTTGCACGTAGTTGGTAAAGTTGATCACTTATTACATCCACCAGGACATTAGAAAGATAGCAAGCATCCCTTTGGACTCTGGAAGCTTCCATAACAGGGTGCTCAAAATGCTACATGTTGCCGAACTCGAGAGATGAATTCGTTTTTGATTTTTTATTTTTTGATTTTCCTGCTCCTAATTAATTTAGGGGGTTTAGTTGTGGAATGCTAAAAATATTTCACTCATTCACACACAACAGGTACAAAATACGGGAAATTACTCTTTCCTTTTCATCATCACTAAAATACTATAATAGAAAGTCTTGACCTCCACTAGCAAATATGGAGTCTACATGATACACGAAATGGTATGATAGGTGGGGGTCAGGACAACTCTTCCTCATGAATGCTAAGAGAAATGCCGGAGTTGTAGGGAATGTCTCAGCCACCTGCGGATAACCTGAAGAAGTGTAGAGTTCCTGAGGTGGTGTCACATTCAAACAAACACAGGCTGGTGATCAATATGGAAGAAAACCAAAATTCTGAAGGCCCTGCACTGAGAAGGGCCTTAATGCACAACAAACACATTCATCTCTTTTCTCCCCGCCACTGGCCCTGTCAGTACTCTCCCCATTGACAGCCAGCTTTGCAACCCTGACTCTTGCAGCTTCCAACTTCCCCAAACACCAAGTTCTCCAAACAGCCTTTCCATCCCCTTCCTGCTTCCTCTTAGCTACTCATTATGTAGATAAACCTCTCTACTCTCCTTAGTTTTAGCTATGTTTTACCAGTTTCTTGGATTTCCCTCAGTAAAGGGCCAGAGGAACTGGGCCCAATCAGGGAATAACCTTTTTCCCTAGAAAAAAAGGGAGGATCTGGGAAGATCGTATGGAACGGCCAAATCCCTCAGAAGATTATGAAGAGTCACATAAGTTACTTTTGTCTTGCTTACATGTAGAGGTAATATTTTTTTTTTTATAATTAGACTAGGCTGTGTTTAGAATATCCAGGAATTTAAACACGATTTTGAATTTCACAATGTATATAGTTGCATATGTATTTATACTTTTCCTTTGTGTTCGAGTATGTGTGTATATCTATTCCCCTCTTTTTATCTCTGAACACCCACAAACACACACATGCATCGATGCCCTACAAGTTATCCCAAACCAAACTTAGCATCTTCCTCTAGGACCTGTTCACCCTCCCATATATTTTATCCTGGCTAATGACACCTTTCAGAGACATAAGCCAGAAGCCTCCCCTGCCCCCTCTCCCAGCCCCAGCCAGCTCAGTGGTCAAGTCTTGCTGCTTTGACTCTGTCATGTTGCATCATCTCACCTCTCTTCCCATCGCTACCTAGTTCCTACCTCATCATCCCATTTCACAATTCATTCAGCAAATAATTTCTGGGCACACCATGTGCCAGGCTCTCCTCCAGGGCCTGAGGATACTGCGGCGAACAAACAGACAGAAATCCTTTTTTTAATGACTTTTACAATAAAGAAGTTAATAAGCATGCTACATGAGGATAAATGCTTTGGGGGAAATTAAGTAGGGAGGAAGAATAGAGATTGTGCAGTAATGGTGGTAGGTGCTTCTGACTTTAAATAGGATGATATCTGAACAAAGACTCAAGGAATTAGAGAGTAAGCTATTCAGATATCTGGAAGAAAAACTTTGCAGGCAGAGGGAACAGCCAGTGCAAAGGCCCTGAGGTGAGAGCTGCTGGGGATGGAGACTGGAGACACCATGTGGTGAAGAAGTGAAAAACAGACATATAACTCCCAAGGGAGGCTCAGGGAGGGATTAGAGCCAAAGCAACGTACCCATAACCTGATAAGGAAGAGAGCAGCAGATTTGGGCATCGGAACACTCGGGTCTGAATCTTAACCCCATCACTTACTGCTGTCTTGGGTTCCTAGTGCTGCTGTAAGAAATGACCATAAATTTAGTGTAGTCTTTTCTAAAAACTCCAGGGAGAATCCATTCTCTTGCCTTTTCCAGCTTCAAGAGGTCAGCTACATGCCCTGGCTTGTAGCCCTTCTCTGTCTTAAAGCTAGCAGCATTGACCTTGCTTCTGCCCTCATGTCTTTCTCTGACTCCACTTCTGCCTCCCTCTTTCACTTTTTAAAAATTGATTTATTTATTGAAAGAGGGAGAGCGAGGTGGGATGGGGAGGAGCAGAAAGAGAAGGACAAGGACAAGCAGACTCCACGCTGAGGCTGGAGCCCCAGGTAGGCTTGATTCCAAGACTCTGAGATCATGATCTGAGCTGAAATCAAGAATAGAACACTCTACCGACTGAGCCACCCAGGTGCCCCCTCCCTCTTTCACTTTTAAGGACTCTGGCAATCACATGAGGCCCATCCAGATAATCTAACCTAATCTCCCTATCTTTAAGTCAGTTGATTAGTACCCATAATTCCATCTGTGACCTTAGTCCCCCTTACCATGTAACCTACCATACTCACAGGTTACAGAGATTAGGACATGGACATCTTGGGGAATCCTTACCCTGCCGCACACACCAGCTATTCGGACACTGGCGTGTCCCCTCCCTCTCTCTGCCTCAGTTTCCCCATATGTTCAAGAGGATAATAATAGTACCTCTGATCCATCGCTTGCCCTCTCCAGGCCACTGTGTCATCGAGGTTAGGTCAATGAGCAGCTCTGGTGAGAAAATGGAGGCAGGAGATGGAGGAAGCAGGACCATTTCTCCCTGTCTTTCCGCCTCTGGTGCCTGGGGTAGCAGCCGCATAGCCGCTGTGGCTCTGGTGCTCCCTGGTCAGGACGACCACGGCTCCAGCTCCCACAGAGTGACAGGCCCGGGGACTCGAACCTCCCTTTGTCCATCCTCCCCGGGGGAGACAGGGACTTCTCGCTGCTGCGAATCTCCAAGCTGCCTCCTGCTCTGTGTCGGCTTCTTGGACCTGCATTAAGTCTCTGTGGCAAGTGCTTGGAATGGTGTCCGATGTCCTGGCAGGGCGCTGGCCGATGCAGCGTCCCCGAGCAGGCAGGTGTCTGACCCTAAAGTCATAGCCTCCAGCGTTGGAAGCGGCTCCAGAGGTCTTCAAGCTGGGCACGAGTTAGGAGCTCCTGAAGTTTTTGGTTGAACGGAGCCGACAGGCACGTCTCCCCCGACATCATCTGTCTGTGGATGACGATGACATTCATGGAACGAGGGAGGGTTCCCTCATCAATCCTATTCTTATCTGTCATTTTTATAGGTGTTTGGGCTGAGAACTCTTGTTCACGTAAATGGGACAGGAAAGAATTTAGTAACAAAAATGTCACTCAAGTCTTCTAAGTCCTTTTGTGTCATATACCAAACATCACATAATGACCCATTAGCAAAAGCGATTATTAGTGGTAGCTTGTGTTCAGTCTTTCTTCCAGGCGGTTGCAAAGAAAACATGGCATGTACAAAAGGATCTGTTATCCAGTCACAAAATTCACTCGCCTTCTCAGTTTCTGGGAAAAGCGCCCAAAAGGCTTTACCAAAACATATCAAAACATGATTCATTATCTCTGCTACCCCTTCACGCAGAGGCTCCTGATTCACTTAATTTTTTAAAAGGTTTTATTTATTTATTTGAGAGAGAGTGAGAGAGAGCACTAGAGTAGCGGGGAGGGGCAGAGGGAGAAGCAGATTCCCCGCCGAGCAAGAAGCCTGATGGAGGCAGGACTCGATCCCAGGACCCCGAGCTCCTGACCTAAGCTGAAGGCAGACGCTTAACCGACTGAGCCACCCAGGCACCTCCAACTATATAAACTTTTTTTTTTGTTCGTTCGTTTGTTTGTTTTTTTAAGATTTTATTTATTTATTTGACACAGAGAGAGAGATCACAAGTAGGCAGAGAGGCAGGCAGAGAGAGAGGGGGAAGCAGGCTCCCCGCTGAGCAGAGAGCCCGATGCGGGGCTCGATCCCAGGACCCTGAGATCATGACCTGAGCCGAAGGCAGAGGCTTTAACCCACGGAGCCACCCAGGCGCCCCTATATAAACTTCTTAATATGTAATGCAAAGGGAATTGTTTTTACAACTCCTAAGAAATAAATTACAGAATAGATCTGGTAAGAAGGATCAAAGGCAGTTAAGATAAAATGGGAAGAATTAATGTGTCCATCTTATAACAATTTATCTGGTTACAAAGCAAGATAAATTAATCTTTGTTTCTCTTTAATTTTTAATAATGCAGTGTAACATCGTTAAAAATGGAAGTTCTCTGTGAAGCAAGGATTATGATAAAATGTACGGCATTCCTTTGGTAAACGTGTGTATGTGTGAATTTTTGAAATTTTCTGGCACGTATAATTTCAGAAATGGGAAGTAGAAAATATAAAACATTTTAAAAGAAAAATAAGATGAGGACTGACTCTAGTTGGAATCAATATTTCTATGACTAGGTAAGTAGGTTTCAATAACCTCACAGAATAGCATATATTGAATCTGAAAGAAACCATGTTAAAATTTGATCTGTGGGTTTTTATTTTACCGAAAGCCCCTTGAAATATTGATTGGCCCAGAAAACAGTGTAATTATACTGAAAAGAGTATCATAAACTAGTATCACTCTAGCCGTTCTAAGTTATGTTTCATCCTGGGGGCAAGTATGGAGATTAGCTGAAAAAATTGCTAAGCTTTAGACCCATTTTAAAGAGCTATTTTCAACTTTAGGATCTCTTACCAAGGTTTGTTTGCTTTACTCTCCAGGGACACTCCATCAAAGAGTGATGCATTTTATGTCTATGTGTTTTTTGAAAGAAGACAGGCTATCGAACAAGAATTGCCATCACTCCCCATTTGCTGCTGTTCCCAATATCTGAATTCAGAACACGCTGCCTGGGCTGTGGTGCCTCCCTCCCAGTGCTTCCCCCCCCGCAGAAATATGTATAGGATGGGAAAACACTAAGCTCCGAGCACATACGTGCTTTGATTTTAGTCATCAGAGGAGCTTTCCCAAAGCCACATTCCCAGTCATTTCTGGGTGAGACTCTGTGCCCGAGATAGAGTGAGACACAGGTGGGCGAATGGGGTGGAGAAGAACTTTTGCAAATGCACGTTCAGTCTTGGACAGAGCAAATTTTAGGACAGAGAATGCATGGCGACTGCAGAACAAGAGAGAGATTCCCAAACCCTAGTGGTTTGCATACCCCAATTTGAAGACCTCTTTGGAAGTATGGGCATATAGTAGAGAAATACATTTGCGGGGATTGGTTAACATAAATAAATAAATACACAAATGGGGCTTGATGCTCAACTCTTTTTAAAAAATCGTTATTGATGGCTGAGCCATCAAAAAAAGTTTGGAGAGGTGGCCTGAAGAAGAGAGGACATAGGCACGGCAGCTAGGGCAGTGACACCACCCGCCCCCACCTCTCCTCTTCCCTCTGGGCTCCTTAGCCCCCGTCTCCTGCCCTCTGCCCTCTCCTTACTTCCATGCCTGGAGTCGCCGAGCACCTCCGGCACTGTGCTAGGCACTAGGGCTGCAAGCATGCATAAGGTGCCTTTACTTCCGGGTTTCCCTCTGGCTGAAGTCGGCCTCCTGAGATACCTGAGAACACCTGTCAGCCATCGGGCCGCCCCTGTTCTCGGTTCCCCGTTCCCCCTCTAGGGGGCGGGGTGGGCTAACGGTCTGTAAATGCTAACCACCACTAGTTTTGGTGTCTCAGTGTCCAGCATCCCCTTTTATCTTTTGCCCTCTCTCGAATCCAGCTGGCTTTCCAAGACTCACCGCTCCAGGAAAGGATGGACAGATTGGCACAAAGCAGAGAGAAAGGAGCCTCCACCGGTTCTTGAGTTTCACAAGCAAGCTTCCAGGGGTCGGGAAAGATCTCAGGACATAGAAAGTCGATTTGGTGATGGAGCGAGCTAGATGGAGTCGCTCATCAAGCAGTAGCAGGCCAGGCTGTTGGCCCTAAGAGCACATGCCCGATGCATCTCTGTACCCGCCAGTGGTCCTGTGTTTGCTCCGGTACCCCACACAGGGAGCAACCAGTCCAAAGCAGAGAGATGTTTTTTCGCAGAAACCTGTCCTAATCTTTTGAATCTCTGCACAAGTAGATTCTCCGTCTTGTGCTACTTCTATGGGTTGTCCTTGCTGTGATTTAATTTAACACTCCTCCTGGGGCGCCTGGGTGGCTCAGTCGGTTGAGCATCTGACTCTTGGTTTTGGCTCAGGTCATAATCTTAGGGTCATGGGATCAAGCCCTGTGTAGGGCTCCACACTGGGCAGGGAGTCTGCTTGAGACTCTCTCCCTCCGCCCCTCCCCCTGCTCGCCCGCAACACTCGTGCTCACT